>CM024706.1:32140176-32740176 GCA_014182895.1 Angophora floribunda | reverse complement strand
CTACACGACCTTAGGCAAGGACAATCATTATTGCTTTACCTACTTCATCTCTTATTCAAATTTGGCTCGCCTAAGATCGCACAACTTCCGAACAACATTAAAGAAATAGTAACTATTGTCCTCACTTGAGGTTGTCCAATTGCAAGCGAGGTGATGTAGGAGTCATACAATTCTTAGTGACCTTCGATGGAGCCGATCGGAATAGCCATCCGCTGCAAGGGGTTTTGAGTTCAATGTAAATGCTGAAAGTCCAAAGTTACTTGGGGAAATGCAATTGTGTTTGGTAAAAAAAATTTGCAAATAGACTTTGAGTTGAATGTACGTTTGGTAAAAAAACTTTCGCAACGGGTTTTGATGGATATAATATATATATATATATCTTTTTTAAAAAAATTGACCTAAACCCTTCGTCGGACTGGTGAAGGGCTATGGCTGTGGGCGAGCCAGATTTGGCTCGCTGGTGGCTATCGACTAAGGTCGCTTGAGGTCGGGCGACCTTTGGTAAGGGTCGCGCAACCCACCCAAGGGCCATCGGAGGTCACCTGACCTCGGGCTACCCTCGACAAGGGTCTCGCGACCTAGGAGTTGCGCGACCCAGGCGATCGCTACTTGGGTCTTGCGACCGTAGATGGTCCTTGCCTGAGTCTCGCGGTCGCGATTGGCCCTCGCCTGGGTCGCTAGAGGTCAGGTGACCTTTGGCGGCCCTCGCCGAGGGTCACCCAAGGTCAAGCGACCTTTGGCAACCCTCAGGTGACCTCAGCCGATGGCCATCGACGCTAGATCTGGCTCATTGACGGCCGTAGCCCTTTGTTGGGCCGGCGAAGGGTCATTTTTCAATTTAAAAAAATAATATTTAGAGGTAAAATCAAAAATATGAAAAATCAGTGAATATAGTTTTGGAAGGAAAAATATGATTTCAGCATTTTGAAGGTCAGCTTCAACTGAAAGCTGACTTCAAAGCTGAACTAAACACACCCTTTGTAGGGTCAACTTTTCATAGCAAAGTGGTGTCACATGCACCGTGTTGGCATTTCCATGTACGATTGTATCGTACAACTTTATGATGCTTCATCATAATTAAATATATCATAACACCATTTTACAATGGCGGTGGTCATAAATAAGTGTAGAAAATGCATTTGTATTTTACTCTTTTGTACTTTAGAAATTTCTATGGTGCCCCGCAAAAATTCGACACTCCATCATAACTAAATGAATAGGTAATTCAAGATCATCAATATGACCTCACGAATATAAATGCAAACAAATAGATTGACACATACCCATTTCAAAAATTTTATAGAAATCTGCATAAGAAAATACATATTCACAGAAAAGAAAATTTTATTTTTATAATTTTATAAGTCAAAACAAATGATTACTCGCCAAATTGCTCGATGATAGCAATTACCACGATATTGAGTTGACTTGTGGTGGCCATATGAGTTTGGGTAATTTCGTTTTTTCTCGTAATCACAGTAAGCTCCTTTTATTTTGCAAAAAATAAATATTTTAAAAAACACAAATTAAAAAAAAAAGCGATTGCTTGTCATGGGCTGTTCATCCGAGAAAGAACGATTCGATTCCATAAAAACCCTCTTGATTTTAGTTTTAGTCCCAAAAATACCCTAAACTTTTTTGTCTCGAAAAATCCTCAACTCATCTTTAGTCCAAATCTACCCTCCGTAAAAAATCACTGTTAGCTCCCAACTTTAGCTTTAGTCCCAAAAATACCCTAAACTTTTTTTTGTCTCGAAAAAATCCCTCAACTTTTACTTTAATTCCAAATCTATCCTTCGTAAAAAATCACTGTTAGCTCCTTTGACGTAGCAATTCCACATCAGTCCAAAATATGACTTGAAAAAAAAATCCACAAAATCTTGCTCTTCCCTTTTCTAAATATTGAGGGTAAACAAAGGTTCGCTGCCTCTTCTCTTCTCTTCTTTCGCAGGCGACCGTCCCTGCTCTGAAGGTTGGGGGAATTATCCTTCATCGCCGTCCTCATGACCAGCGGGAATGGCAACCAATCCTCCCTCTTCATCATCGGAGACCGGAGCAGTTTCAGCTTCTCCGTGAAGTTCTTCGCCATTCTCGTGTGCTTCTTAGTGGCTTTCCTGCTGAACGTTCAGTCCATAAGGTACTACAGCCACGCGAGCATCCTGATCAACGTGCCGTACAGGAAGATTTCGCAGCACCAGCACCAGCACCGGGCAATGGCAGAGTACGTGGCCAAGACGGTGAATCGAGGGAGCTATTTCTGGTCTTTGGGGTTGCGGGCATTTTACTTCTCTTTCCCTCTTTTCCTGTGGATTTTTGGTCCGATCCCCATGTTCTTGAGTTGCTTCGCGCTGGTTTTCATGCTGTATTTCTTGGATGTCACATTCGAGTCCACAGTTTCCGCCACCCTTTCCTTCGAGCGAGCGACCAAGCGCGAGCCTGTATAGAAAGAGATCTAGCGCTATGATGTCCACCACTTGATCAATTCAAGGAGAAATTCCTCCCGTCCACAATTAATCCCTCCGAGTGAAACGAATCGAGAGGCAAACGCATGGAGAGGGGCCGGCGCGCGGAGGTTGGTTCTGGAGTTGATTCTGGCATTGTGTCGTGGAGAGTGAACCCTCTTTGAGCACAAATTGAAGAAGCAAAAGCAAGCCCTAATTCCCCCAATCTTCACAGAACGGTCGCACGTGAAAGAAAGAAGAGAAGAGAAGAGGCAACGAACCTTTGTTTACCCTCAATATTTAGAAAAGGGAAAATAAGGATTTTGTGGATTTTTTTCCAGTCTTATTTTGGGCTGACTTGGAATTGTGAGTTAACAGTGATTTTTTATGGAAGGTAGATTTGGGATTAAAGTAAAAATTGAGGGTTTTTTATGGAATTGATTGGAGAAAGAACAGTTCACAAGTATTGGGCCAAGTTCACCTCTGGGCTTCGCTTATCATGGGCCGCTCATCTGAGAAACGACATCGCTTCACAGACACCAAAGCATAAAGTCTATTGTCTTCGTCATCCTTCAACGATTTAGGGTTTTGGGAGCGGATCCTGCACTGTAAGTCTGTAACTTCACCACTCCAAAACCCTCCCCTCTGTACCTTTCATCTCTACGAAAGCCGTCATGAGCAGATCGGGCCAGCCACCGGATCTCAAGAAGTGAGAAGCTCTCTTCCTCTCGTTCCTCTGTACTGCGTTACGTCTTTGCCTTATTCCCTCTCTGACATGGCTCCCCTTTTGCTATCTTTGCGCAGGTACATGGACAAGAAGCTCCAGAGTAAGTCGTTGCAATCTTTTTTTCTTCTTTTCCTTTTTGCAATTTCTGCGGCGCTTGAGTTGTAGTATTCGTCGTTGTCCGTCTGGAGTGGTTTCTTGGAGTTACGTCGAGTGTGGCGAGCTCAATCTTTTTAGCTTCGTAGCCGATTCCTGAACTAGAGATCAGCGTGAACATCGTGGAACTTCGTAGTCATATATGTCCGATGTGATTGCGACGGAGTTACGAATCTTTTACCTCTAATTCCTTTTGTGGCAAATGACATGATGTTGTTTCGTGCTATGGGCGAAATTAACCAATGTATTGTTGTATGGAGTCGTTTGCCTTGCATCTCATGGTAGTTCCTCAATTAAGATTTGGTGAATTCGAATGTTGCATGATATTGGTTCTTTCGAATTTTACAGTCTAGATAACATGTAGCCTGTTGATTTGCTTATCAGATTATGTTAGGGCAAATGTGCTGTTCATACCCCTTTGTATAGTGCACATTAGCTTGATGTCCTGGGCACTGATGGAGTTGCTTGGCATGTACTGCATCTTGACTCATTGATGTTGGGTCTTGGTTATGATAAGAAGCTGTGGCCTTGATCTATATCGTTTTGTTCTTCAGATGTGAACTCCAAGAGTTATTTGCCTCGGTTACCCTAATTATGTTCTATCTTCTTCGTGTAAGTGTTTCATTGTGTGGGGTTCATTGGCTTGTGCACGTGTTTCATCTGCAGCATGTGTTGGAATGTTGAACTATCATTGGAAAATGAAAATTGTGCGTAGAATTCGGTGTGCATTTTGAGATTAGTCTGAACAGTTTTGTTGCAATTACATGTTCATAGACCACACGCTTTTAATTTTTCCTTATTGAAACGTTTGGTACTTATGGCGGTTTACGTATATGAAAATTCACAGTAAGATAGTAGGACTAATTGTTGTGTTCTCTGCAGTTAAGCTTAATGCAAATAGGATGGTTGTTGGAACACTCCGTGGGTTCGATCAGTTCATGAATCTGGTGGTAGATAATACTGTCGAAGTGAATGGGAATGAGAAGACTGACATAGGGATGGTGGTAGGTTCATACTAATTGAATTGCAATTTTAATTTGGATCCTTGCTTTTTTGCTAACTCCTGATAATCTCATCACTGATGCTGCAGGTTATAAGGGGAAACAGTGTTGTTACTGTGGAAGCTCTCGAACCTGTGAACAGGTCATAGTCCATTTAGCCATGTATTTGGTAGATATATCAAACTATTTACTTGCGGTTGATTCTGATGCTACCAAGTTGCTTATAAGGAGGATGTTGTATAAATTTGAACTATGTTAACGCTTCATGAAATATTGACCTTGAAGTGGAGTAGTGCTTTCAGCACAGGCCAGATTTGGATTTCAGTGAAATTATGTATCGCTATGCATTATCACCAATGCTTCACTGGCTCTTCAGTGTTTGGAAGTTTTCAGTTTATCAACTTTATGCAGCTTGAATTAGACTGAATTGGACAAAAGTTCAAGTTCATCAGACTGACTTATAAGTTTCCTCTTTAATCTTTCATTATATGGTATTTATATCTAAATAAATGGCTTGAGATACTGCAAGTGATTAACGTATGCCTGGCATGTAAACAACCGGTCTGTACCTGACCAGCTCATGTTGTTGGATAATGATATTGGTTCTGTTATAGTTTGTATGAGTGGTCGATTGGTGATTTGAGCTTCATAATGGAGAAGGATTTTAGCTCAGATATAAGCTTACATTCTTTACGTTAAGGAAATGAATTATTCTGGCGAACCATTTGTCTTTTTATCAGTAGATGTTTTACGTCATTGCTGTTACCGTCAGAGAGAATCTGAGTTGTTTCTCTGCATATGCTTTTCTGTGGTCTGAAAACACGAGTCGTCCTAGAAAAGATCCTTATTTTCACGACCGAAATGAGTAGCTACATAAACAAATTAGACAGCCAGTCACCACCAAAAGATTCAGTGGTGCAGGAGAGCAGTGCATGCAGGGCGCTTTTATTTGCAAAGGCTATCAGGCCCCTAGTGGTGAATGGGATCGCGAATTGACGAAGAATGTAAAGAGCTAGACGAAGTATCTTCTTTGAGACGACTCTCAAGGACAGAAGTCCCTCGAAGTAGTGAGTCGTTAATGCATTGCATAAGGAATATGGTTGGAATTAGAATCAAATGCATGTGCTACATGGACCCGGTTGAGCCTCAGCTCGAAGCCTTCCATGATAGAGTCAGAGGCGTAATAATTACGCATAATTAGCGAATCGTGATGACGATTTAAAAAGCAACTCAGAAAAGAACTCATGATTTGCCGCTGCGACAGAGCGAGATCTAACTCTATCAAGGAATATCTTTTCTGCCTCTCTTTCGCTTCTGGGGACTCATCGTCATCGCGATGCCAGTATGGAATTCTGGGGCCGGTGCTTTTTGTTGTTTTGGTGATCGTCCGGTGCTTCTCGCACTTGCAGTTCTTGACTCGATTTGCTTGGAGATGGGTGTTTCGTGTGCTTCCTTTTCGAGCGCAGGGTCCTCTGTTTTTCCATCGTGGCGCTTGATTGAGTTCCTGTTTGCTAATTCTATTGGCTTGATTCGCTTGGAGAGGGATGCTGCATTGCCTTTTCCTCCCCCTTGAGCTTAGTGGTGCTTCTTGTTTCGGTGTTTCGGGGACCTTTCTGTTGGGCAATCTGTGAAAGTGGGAAAATAAAATAAAATTTCGAATTGCGGTTTTCGTCCTGTGATTGTTGGTGTACTGGAAGTTCACATCTTGTGCATTCATGTTTGGTTTGTCTCACGCAAGTTCAGAATTGGAGTTCTGCAGCTAGAAGTTTAGTGGCTTACTAGCAAAACCAAGATAACATGATGCTTCTCGTGTGGAATGTTGGAGTTGTCGCTTACCAGGTAAATGTTCATTGGAGTGCGTGAAAGTCAAATCTCAGAAATGTTGGTGTTGGAGTTTTGGTTAGATCATTAGTCTATTACATTTAAATCGACATTCTCACTGCTATATTTTGTGATCTATGTTGATTACTGAGGCTTTCACTTGATGTTTGAGTGTTGTTCTCCTTTAGCCAATCATTTGTATTTCTGGTGATGTCTCTGCTCTACTTTTATGCTTACAGCAGATGCAAATTCTTTTGGTTTTTAAATTCTATGTGCACCTTAAAAGTATACTTGTAAGCATGTCTGATCTGATAGTGGTGGATAAGTGTTTCTGTGGAGATGCCCTACCTATTTTTTGTTCCTGCAGCAGATGTAATTTTACAGTTTGTTTTTGACACTTTTTCTGCCTTTTATAATCTTCTTTATGTTATGTTCTTCCTGATTTCTGATTTGATACTGGGACTGCCATGTGTAGGTTGGCATAAAGAACAAAACATCTGAAGTACAGTCGAAAATTGCCAATGTCATTCTGGTTGATGCTAACAAGAATCAGGTAGAGATCTTCATGTGCAATTGGATTTGTGCTAACTAAATGATTGCATGTGATCCTGTTGAAATGGATACTTTATGGAGAAATAGCTTATGGTTGTAAAATTACCTTTAGTTGAGTTCACAAGTTCAATAGAAAAACTGACTAGATGTGAATAATTGCCAATGTGTACATTAGGACTTACTACTTGTACTTTGACTCCAAAAAAGCTAGTAGTTTTGTGTTTTGTTTTAATAAGGTAGAGCCTTCTTTGGGGTGAGGTCATATTTCTGCAGTTTTTTCTATCTACAGTAGGTACTGAGTGGGGCTTTAACAGCTTCATTCACTCCTTGATGTGAGAATCCATGTGATTTGAAAGGGCAGAGAGAATTGCTGCAGGGTTTTTTCATTTATACATCTTTCTATCACATAACTGCCCTTGTAGCGTCTCTGCGTGCAACTTGTTGCTGTTCTTTTGATCCAATATTTTGGGTAATTTTTGTGGTTTCATTTCGTGAGGCTGCATCATTTCCCAGTTTTTAATTGTTCAATTTATGTATCAGGTGAAGTCACCTTCAATTCCACAACTACCCAAGCACAAGGAGTTATTTTCAAACTTAAGTACATATCATGCGAAGCTAGTCGGAGAGAGTTATTTGGGGAGGAAGAGGCCAATGTATGAATGTACAGATGTGCAGGTGCTCTATTTTAAAAATCTGGAATAAAATATCTTGAATAAGTGTCGAATATGAATTTTGCTGTTAAATTAGTTGTAATTTAGAAGCATTAAGTCATTTAGGGATGTTAAACAGAGGATAATGTGGTTCGGGTGAAAAATATAGAATAAGACGTAGCTGATTATTGATGCATCTGCATCCTGATCTTGTCAAGGTGACATGTGTCACAGTTACAGCAGGAACGGAGATATTGCCGTATGACCCGCCTTGCCCCGCCCCCGAACCGACCCTTTTTTTTTTGCTTCTTGTTTTATGCCTTTTGGGTCGGGTCGGGTAACATCAAAACCCGAACCGACTCACCCCGTTGACACCCCATTGCGTATGCCGTACGAACCTAGTCGAGTCTCGGCACAAAAATTTCCAACAGTAACTGAACATTATGTATAATAATTTAAGGGGAAAATAAGCATTGATTATTTATTTAATTGAATACTATTTATAATCTTATAAACTACTCATCTGTATTTTAAAAGAGGTATTTGTCTTTAGTATAGTGATTGTAACTAGTATATCCGTACTATTGTCAGTATTGGTAGAGTAAAAATCTAATAACGTCTTAAAAATGATGTCACGCTATATAATGCTTATCAAATAATTTATGTCATAATCATACATTTATTCCGTCTTATAATAGGTAATACTTGACGTATTACTAATTATAACTTACTATTATATAGAATCGCATAAAATGTTTGAACAATCGTTGTTTTTAAAGAAGAAATTTTCTTACCAATAAAGAAAAGATTGGAATAATTAGAAGACAACACCGAAATATGTACTCATATTTTTGCTATACATGATATTTAATCATTATATTATTTCCTTTTAAAAAAATTATAAAACAGTGTTTTATCATGCATAATAATAAATGGTTGCATTAATTATATTAACAATAATAAATGTTGTAACCACATTATAGATCGATGAATCATACATCACTCGGAACAATATGACATACAATTATCTTAAAATAATTATTAAAGTGTAATAGTATTTATAACAATTGTTCTAGTTTTGCCTTAGCTTACTTGTTTTTCAAAGTATGTTTTGTTTGAGAATCTTATATTACCACACATTTTAAAATTTACGTGACTAATGATTAACATGATTAGAAAACTTTATTTTTGCCATACATAATAGGGTTAAATGCCACCAAAAAAAAATTCCAAACTAGTACACTCGTGTCACAAAAAATTGTAAATTGGTATACTCATGCCATATTTAATGATTTAACCCAAACTAACTATCGTATAAAAAAAAATCTTAAACCAATACACTCATGTCATATTTATCTTAAACTAATTTCAGTGCTATAAAAAATTCCCAACTAGTATACCGGGATAAATCTTTACTAGATTCAAGAATAAGTAAACGGGTAATTTATCGTTTCAATATATACAAGCTATTTCTATATAGTGGACCCTTTTAGGATACACACACCTCAATCAAGCTTTCTGCATTGTTAGCTAGGGGTGAGCATGATCCGGGTGGGTGGTTCCTATCCTAGAATTGGGAACCGCCCACTAAAGACTACTTTCGAAAAATTGGAGCCAGGAACTGCTCATTGATTTCAGGGATCCACTTGAGAACCAGTCCCACCAAGCTTCATCTGTCGATACTATAATATGCAACAAACAATTATATAATGGAATCACCTTATCAAAGACACTCCTAGTTAGAGCCAATGAACCAACAATATTAGTTTGTTAGGAAGTGCGTAAGTAACAGAGCACATTCACCAAACTTATTATGAATGGGCAAAAGTAGACAATCATCCAACAAAAGAACTAGTTAGTAGCCTAAAGATTTAGGATTTTTCGATTTTTTAAATTAAAATAAATAAATATTATATATATTATTGGTCCGGTCTGGATGGGTGATTTCATACTTGGAACCGAGAACCGGATTGGTACCCACCAGTTCCGATAAATTGGAACCGGGAAACGGACCGGATTCCCTTAGGAACCATTAGTTCTTGGGCAGTCCGGTCCAATTCCAAGCAGTTCGGGCGTTCCTGGTTCCTTTGCACGCCCCAATTGCAGCTCTCTTTTTCCACATTTATGTTTCATTTGGACTGTCAATCCTTTCTGTATTTGGCACCAACCGTGTGCCCTTGATTTTGAAGTTCATCACTTGCGCAAAGCAAAGTACGCAATGCCATAGTCGTGCAGAAAGACACCATGCAAGGGTCCTGCATGAAGGCATCCACAGAGAGTGCATGCTTTAATCGAGTGTATCCGTGACTTGCTAAGGCTGCAGCCATGTGGTTTGTTCAGATCTTTTTTCCTTATCGTCCTTTGAGCGTTAGGTAAGGAATCTTTCCTTTGACGTCTTTCCTTTTGGCTATTTAGTTCACCGAACGTGTCTCGCTCATCTCAGACTAGCTAAAAACTCTTTGCAGAGAGAATCTCCGACCTTTGCCGTAAGGCCGTGCGATTTCAACATCGAGGCGGCTTGGCGAAAGGTTTGTGCAGTTCTATCTGACTGGACTAGAACATGAATTCACGATGGGACGAGAAGTTCAGTGTATGTCCATGCGCATGCGTGCGTTGAGCATGTCCTTTCGGCTTATTGTTTCTTGCTATTAGGTACATATGCGCGAATGCATGTGCGTATGCACTCTTGATTCTCGAATTTGCTCTAGACACCTTCCTCATTTTCCTTTCGCAAACCTAGCTGCAGGCTAGAGAAGACAATGCCGGCGATGGAGAAGTAAGATTTTATGGGGCAGAAAATTACGACGACAACAAGAAGGAAAACACAAGTCCATTCAAGCACAAGGGCATTCTTAGGACTAAATCACGCACATGCGTTTTGTTTAATACTTGCCGTGACCAAAGTTGCCTCGGGGTAATTATACAGACTTAATGTGTTGGACCGTGGAAATGACCATTCATGGTGCGAAAACATATGTTGGCAATGGTTTCTTAATATGTGGTTGGTTTGATCCAACAAAAAGAGTGTAGAAGATAATATACTTGGCTTGTTATGATGGAGGCAACTAAAAGTTCAAATTTTACATACAAACTCAATGTAAGGCTCGGCATGGTGGATGAAAAAGGTCGGTTACTGGCACGAAAATTAGTCGAAAGATGGTGAAGGTCAAGCAACGTCCCCATATGAGTCGCTGGGGAAGCATCTGATCAAGGAACACAAGCAAACGGTCCCGGTCCACGCGCACATTGTTGGATGCACTTGCATTCCCCTGCTCAAGAACTCTGGTCAGAAACAGCACCAAGCTTGCTCCCACCCCAAAGAAAGCCTGGATTCGCTACCACAGATTGAGATGAACAAGAGACACCTTAACACAAGAATCTTTGTGTGACTTGCTGAGGTTGCCAGCCATGTGTTTGTTCAGTCCTTTCTCTTTTTCTTATGTTGCTAGTGTTCGTTGAGCGTTAGGTAAGAAATCTTTCCTTTGATGTATTTTCTATGGCTATTTAGTTCATCGGATATGTCTCTCACTCATCTAAGACTAGCTAAAAACTCTTTTTAAAGAGGAAAACCTCCAACCTCTATCTACCATAAGGCCGCGCAATTTCAACGTTAAGGATCGGCAAAAGGTTTGTATGCTTCTATCTAACTGGACTAGAACATGAATTCACGATCGCACGAAAAGTACTGTGTACATCCATGGACGCGCTTGTGTTGAGCATGTCCTTCTGGCTATTGTTTCTTGTGATTTACTCAGTCACCTCGCAGCGTGTAAATATTAGACTAGGTGCGCGCACACAAATGCATGTGCATATGCACTCTTAATTCTCAAATTCTCTCTAGGCTCCTTCCTTATTTTCCTTTTGCAAACCTAGCTGCAGGCAAGAGAAGACAATGTCGACGACAGAGAAGTAAGATTTCACGGGGAGGAAAATTACAACAAGAAGGAAAACACAGGTCCATTTAAGCAGGAGGGCATTGTTATCGAGAAGGTGAGCACCGGCGGATGGAGGTGGACAAGCCTCTTAATATGTGACTAATAGATGACCGTTATGCTTTCAATTATGAGAAGCAATATTACTGTTCAATGTGATCATTGGTACTAAAAGTTCTCGTGTCATGGTGTCAGTTGTTCATCTCAATCTGCTGGAGCGAATCCAGGCCAACAACACTGGCATTCTTCGGGGTGGGAATGAACTTGGTGCTGTTTCTGACCAGAGTTCTCGAGCAGAGGAATGCAAGCGCATCCAACAATGAGCGTAAGTGGACCAGACCGTTCATTTGTGTTCCTTGATCGGGCGTTCCTCAGTGACTTGTACTGGGGACATTACTTCACCTGCACCGTCTTTCAGCTCATTTTCATGCTGTAACCGACCTTTTTAATCCGCCATGTTGAGCCTTACATTAAGTTTGCATGCAAAGTCCGAACTTTGGTTGCCTCCATCAGGACAAGCCAAGTGTGTTATCTTCAGGACTCATTTTGAGGAATCAAACCAAATATATATTAAGAAATAATTGCCAATATATGTTTTTGCACCGCGAATGGTCATTTCCACGATCCACCGCATTAAGTCTGTATAATATCCCTGAGGCAACATTTGGTCAGAGCAAGCATTAACTAAAACGCATGTGCATGATTTGTATTAAGAAACTACTTAATCTTGTATAAGAGTACTTATATTTCACTCGAAATTGAAACTTTCTAGTTTCCACCATTTAAAAATGCAATCAAAGTATCCTAATGACGTAGTAGCCTAGTTTAGCTAACCAACAGCACCAGCATATCAGTATACTTTTCTAGAATAAAATTGGTTAACTAATTCTGCAACTGAAGTGGCTTCTTGAATTTGGAGCTACAGGAGCCAAGTACTTGCTCTTTCTTCTACAAGGCCCTCAACTTTCACCATCATGTAGCATGAAATTCATTTACAGGAAGTCTGATTTCTCTGTATGTTAAGTGGAGAAATCAACTTCAACCGAGCAAGCATAGTGGCTGCAGTGACAAAGCAAAATATTAAGCCACACTTATTCATCCAAGATCAAATTGAAACAAGATTCTAACATCCTTATGTTTTGGGACGATGAAACCACCAGACAGCATCAAAATTAGTAATGCAACCCTACCAGATGCGGTGGAAGCAACCACAGTTTGAAAGATAGAGGCCAGAAAACGGAACACAGATTTGAAAAAGTGCACAGCGAAAAGTAGTAAATGAAACATGGATTTGAGGAAAGTGCACAGAGAAAAGTAGTAATCGACTGAGGAACCTGATAGATTAGCAGAAAACAATAAGAGTCATGACTTTATTAGTGAAATGGCAGTAAAATTTATAAATGATGTTGCAATGTAACCGAAGTTTAGGAGGCATGGTAATGAAAGGTCACAAGATGAAGAACTTATAACTTACCTGTCTACCTCAAGACGGTAAACAATCGCATAATATGTAAGCAATGTCTAAACCACAGATTTCAGCAGTGAAAGAGGAAGTTTCAGTGTAGATGCTGGAATTGCATAAGCCCCAGGCAGGGTAAAAGTACAGCTCCTTTTGTTTATAGAAGGCTACAAGCCTTGAAAGGATCATTGCCAATTCTGGAAATCCATCAACATGGAGTATGACTAGCTCGCAAAACAGAGAGTGCACATAGTACAGTTGGCATGAAAAACATCTATTCTCATCTGAGTCCACAAGAGTACAGTCATCATGGTAAATGCAACGAAATAAGCTGTATGAAGAAACGACAATTATCAACCTCTAAAGTTCATATATATGGAATCAGGGAGATTAGAAAGTACACAATAATGGGCACTGACGTGGAAAGAGATATGCATCATAAAAGCTGCTAGAGATGGATGAGAGCTTATTTTGACCTGTACTGATTCGACAACATAGATAAAAGAATTTCTCCTCATGAGAAGAAATTCCCTCGCCAGGCATGCTTTAAGAAGTTCCCATCTAGACAGAGTACACATTGAAAGAGAGCATTTTTGTGGCTTTTGGACCTATCAAAGGTGTCTGAAAGCTCCTGATCTAGCTTTGTCCCACAATAAGATTCCTCAAACTTTTTACAGACACATGTCCACTGATATATAGAAGTATGGTAGTTCGGATGCTGCCAATAATGTGCTCGGTCTCTTCTAGATTTGGCCTGCACCTGCATGTCAATAGGCAACGTAACAAATGTTCAATGAAGGAAGCAAACTTGCAGTGCACAATCTGTTCAGTGTTTCAGGATACATGGATACACAGTCCTCAAAGAACTTGAGAGCTTGGTCACGAGGGCCTTGGTACACAGTTTTCCTTTCAGCCATCAGAATAAGGTCATCAAAAAGATCAAATCTTTCAGGCACAGGCTGAAGAAGCGAAACCAGTACAGAGGCACCTGTTAAATGTGCTAGTTGCTGAAAACAATAAACAATCTCAAAGGCCGTCGAACTGTCCAAGCCATTTGTTATGTCATACATGAATAGAGCTTCTTTTGGGCCAATAATCATCTCCACTGTGCAATTTTCACCAGACAGTTGATTTGTGGTAAGATATTGGAATTTCAAGTAGCCAGGCTCTGAAATGACAGTATTCTTCTGCAGTTTTGATATATAGCCTTGTTCAGTTACCTAAGATTCACTAAATATGACAACTCACTATGATTAGTTTTTCTAATGAGGCCGTGTTTTCGATAAAAGACCAATTAAAAAAAAGAAAAAATATATTGTTTAGATGCTCAATTGCACCAAAAAATAAATTTAAGGACCAAATAAAATATTTTGCTGTTGTGCAAAAACTATTGGAACCTTTGTTCCAAGCTATTAATTCGCCTTTATCTGGCTTATTGCTGATTAAATAGCTAGGAAAATTAAAAGGTCAACTCATGAGCTACTTTTTCCCTTTTGCAATTTGTGTGGCCTTTTGGACTCTTTTGAGTCCTAGTGATTGTCGTTGTCTGTCGGAAGTGGTTTCATGGAGTTATATTGCATGTGATTGGGATAGAATCTTGCTTGTTGCCTCTAATTCTTTTGTGGCTAATAACGTGATGTTGGTTGATGTTATGAATGGAATTATCCAATGCGGTGTATCAATTCAGTAGCCTTGCATCTCATAATAGTTCACTGATAAAAAGAGATTGAATACCAATGTTGTGTGGTATGAGTTACTTTTCAACTTTATAGTCTAAATTACATGTAGCCTGTTGGATTTCTTATGAGATTCTATTAGGGCGAAAGGACCGTTTGCACCTGTAAGATTTTATGGGACCACCACCGACACCACCTACTATTTTAAAAGCTTAATCTGTTAGATGACGGGGTGGTTTATTTATATATTCTAACACTCCCCCTCACACTTAATCTGGTATTTTGCCTAGTACTAAGCGTGGAAATTTAATTAGGGAGGCAAATGTGGCCTGGTAAGATTTGAACTTAGGACCTCATGCTCTAATACCATATAAGATTTTATGGGATTACCACCGATTGTTCTAAAAGCTTAAACTGTTAGATGATAGCGTGATTTATTTATATATTCTAACAGCACCCCTTTGCATAATGCATATTAGCTTGATGTTCTTGATGCTCATCGATCTGCTTGTCATGTATTGCATCTTGACTCGTTAATGTTGATTATGCTTATGATAAGAAGCTGTGGCCTTGATCTGTATAGTGTTGTTCTTCAGATGTGAACTCCAAGAATTATTTGCCTTGATTGCCAAACTTTTTTCTATCTTCATGTAAATGATGTGGTGTCTTGAGTTTTGTTGGTTTGTGCATATGTTGGAATGTTGAACTATCTCTGTGGGTAGATGAAAATTGTGCTGAGAGTTTGGTGTGCATTTGGAGATTAGTTTGAACTGTTATGTTGTGATTACCCGGTCAATGACCGCATGTGTTTGGATTCTTGTTTGGTCGGAACGTTTGGTACATATGGCGGCTTACTTGTGTAAATTCATTGATGTGAGATTTAGATCCTTCATGGCTTGATTTAATTCATTCAGATATCAATAAGATAGAAGAACCAGCCGTTCTCTTCTTTACAATCATGCTTAATGCAAATACAATGGTTGTCGCAACACCCTGTGGGTTGGATCAACTCATGAATTTGAAGGTAGATAATACTGTGGAAGTGAAGGGGAATGACGTGACTGACAAAGGGATGGTGGTGGGTTCATACTCATTGAAACAAGGTTTGGATTTTGATCCTCGCTATTTTGCCATCACTGACAATCTCACCATTGATGGTGCAGGTCATAGGGGGAAATGGTGTTGTAAACCGTCAAAGCTCTCGAACGGTGAATAGGACATAGTCCATTTAGCTATGACTTTTGAAGATTTAATGATCTCTTTACCTGCAATTGATTCTGATGCTACCAAGTTGCTTGTAAGGAGGAAAGTTGAATAAGCTAGACCTATCTTATACTTCATGAAATGTAGACCTACAAGTGGAATAGTGCACTTGGCACAGGCCAGATTTGGATTGTAATGAAATCATGTATCACTATGCATCGTGAAAATGCTTCACTGCCTTGTACATAGTTCGGTAGTCTTCAGTTTATTAACTTTATGCGGCTTGAAATAGATGGAAGTTCAAGTTCATCATATTGGATCATAAATTTCCTCTTTAACCTTTCTATGTATAGTGTGATCTTTGTATCATATATGGCTTGAGACATCACAAGTGATTGTGCATCTATGGCGTGTAACAAGTTGGTTTGTGCCTCTATACCCAACTAGCTTATGTCATTGGAAAATGACGTTGGTTCAGTTCTAGCTCGTACGGGAGGTTGATGTCGAGCTTTGTTATGGTGAAGGGTTTAATCTGAACATAAGCTTGGATTACTTAGGAAAGGAAAAATGAGATTACTCCGGCAAACCATTTGTCATTTTGCTCAGTAGCTGCACATGGCTTCCTGTGCCCTGAAATCATGGATCTGTCCTACACAAGATTTTGATACTTGGCTACCAGACACCCTGCAAGATTCTAAGTTTGTGCAGGAGCAGAGCACTTTGTACAAATAAGCAGAAGGACATCAGGTCCCAGATGGTGGATGTGATCAAGAGCCGAAAGAAGAAAGTGATGGACGAGCGTAGTCAGGATGTCTCTCTAATTTAAGACCAACCCTGAAGAGCCGAACTCCCTAGAAGCAGCGAGATATTCAAGGACCTGCGGCTCGGTTCGTTCTTGCTATCTGTAAAGCTTGATTCACGCTGGCCGTCATGGATGCATTCCCTATCGAATAGGGTCGGGATTAGACTCAGAATGCGACATGGACCGATCAAGTCTCGGCCACGAAAAGCAATCTTCATGGAATTGTTTATATCTGAGACAGCACCAAAATTCCCACTATACATATTATTACCCCGTACATGATATTTAATCATTTTAAATTATAAACCCACTCAACGGTTGGTTATATTGTAAATAATAGATGTTGTATAGCAACGAATTGTTTATAATCCACAACAATATGACATGGACTTATGTTGGAATTATTATTAGAACTTGTTGCAATTGTTCTGGAGTTTTACGTATTGTTGCCTCTTTCTTTCTTTCAAAATACACTTTGTTTGAGAACCTTCTTTTGCAATACTTTTTTCAATAAATTACAAATAATTAATATGATTACATGATGATTTTGGGTTTTTCCTAATTCATTTCCGTGTATATATATATTTATTTATTAGAATCACCTATTTTGGGACTAGATGAAAATGAAAGTCTAAATAAAATAAATTATAAATAGATAAATCTCGAAGTCCTGGAGCTGGAGTGGCAGGATTCAAAGTCATACATAAAAACCCCTCCACCACTGTCTCGCACTCCTCCTCCCTCTTCCCTCCTCCTCCAGTACACCCGAATTATACGCCGCTCTAGGTGGCCGCCGGCCGCCGCCCGCCGCCGCCGCCCTAACCCTAGAACCCTAACCTCCTCCTCCCCCCTCCCCTCCCGCCGGACCACCGTCCGATGGCGTCGCCCGCCCCTCCCTCCGACGCGACCGACGGCCCCGTCCTCAGCCTCGTCAACAAGCGCCTCCGCGCCCTCCGCAAGAAGATCAACCGCATCAACCAGTTGGAGGAGTCCATCGCCCAGGGCAAGCCCGTCCTCAAGGAGCAGGAGGACGTCCTCCGGTCCAAGCCCTCCGTTCTCGCCTCCATCGACGAGCTCGAGAAGCTTCGCCCCCAGCTCTCCTCCGCCCTCCAGGAGGAGCTCTCCCTCGCCGCCCAGCGCCTCCCCCGCCACGATGACGCCCCCGCCGCCGCCGCCGCCTCCGAGAAGCTGCAGCAGGAGCAGCAGCAGGAGGAGCCCGGAGACGGCGGCGATGTTGTGAAGGATGTGCTGAACCTGCTCTACTTTGGGTCGATGTTCACCGTCAGCCCTCAGAGCGATTACACTTCCATGATGCTGACGAGGACGCACGAGCGCGGTTGCTGCTTGACTTACGACTATGTGACGGACGAGGCCACCGATCTGTTAAAAGAGCGGGACCTGGACTTGATTGCGACTTTGAGCAGCCTCTTGATCTCGAGGCCTGCCGACTCCAGCTTGTCGCACAAGAATGCTCTGAAGAAGTGTGTGCACCACGCCAAACAATGGATCGCCAATTCCGACGAGCCGATCGAGCCCAACGCTTCCGTTACTTGTACATCTTTTTTGCCCAATTTCATCTTTGATCATATTTTGTTGCGTTTTTGTTTTTGGGTATCTGATCAGTGAAGTTTGGATTGCAGATGCGTCATTGAGGGACCGGTTGGATAAGATAATGGCATCCGATTACTTCACGACAACACCGGAGATGAAAGCTCCGGTTGATATGGCTGCTGCTGCTGCTTCTGGGAATTATGCGCCTTTTCAGGTCCCAGTCCCAGTGCCTGTCCAGGTAGAAAGTGAAGAGCCTCAGTACGAGCAGAAGGTAAATGCAGCCTGGATCATGTTTTGTTAAAATCAAGGCATGTTATATGTTATATGTTCAGCAGGAGGTAAAACAAAATGGTGCATATTGCATATAGCTTTACTTCTACTAGCCTTTGCCTTAGGAGATGAATGTTGTGTTACTCGTTATCTGATTTACGCATCCAATATATACACGCTGTGGCTGTGATGTTTTCTGATGCTTTAAAGATTGCTAAATCCTTAGGCTCCTTATTGTATTCTATTTGCGTTTTACTGTGATTTTCTCCATACGAGGTGCATGATGTATTATCTATAAACTGATTTATGCATCTCTTGTACATACTATGGCTGTGATATTGTTAAGCATCCTTATTCTGTTTCATAGGTGTGTGGATTGTTCCTTTTGTATGTCTTGGGGTGTTATGTATTATACTTTGGGAGGAGGTTTAGTCTCTTTAAGTCTCCTTTTGGATTTATCATTTTTTCTCTATTCAATAATTCTGAGAAGTTCAGATTTCTCTTGTATGCATTTTGTAACTTGTCGATATGATCAGTTACTGCAATGCTTTGTCTGAGAGTCTGTTCTCCAGCCTTTGGAAGACTTGTGAATCCATTCCTTCCTTTTCAATTATCACCCATTGTTTGATTTTAGTGTGGCATGTGATTCTCTGCAATTGAATCTGTATCTTGTAGTTCCAGTATCCCGTCATCATCTAAAAAATCCTGGTGCTAGTTCCAGTTAATCATTGTTTTGGAGAATAGTCAAGCTTTTGTTGCAACTACAATATAAGACACCTATCTCTGTTGGTTGGTAGGCAAAGTGGTGTAAATCGATCAATGTTCTTAACTTTCCAGAGATAAGGAACTAAACTACAGAGATAGGTGTCTATTGCATCAATTACAAGATACCAACATATCAATTGCATGTAACTGCCCATTGCAATCCAAATAACAGGCTAGTGACATTTTTAGATTGCAATGGGCTGTTAAATGCATCATCTTAAGGTAATGAAACAGGGAGAACTGGACTTGGTTAGATCCTGACAAGAGTGGATTCTGTTGTAATGAGTTTGGCATACTTCATACCACATACTAGTCAGTTGCATTTCCCATGGTCTATCAGGACTCCTCCTCCTCCTCCTCCTCCTCACCATCATCATCTGTCATTAATTTCCTTCTTCAGTTGACTGTTTTTGCTGGTTAGCGGGTCAGTACTAAGTATTCATTCTGCTACAACACCATCCCAAGTCCCTTTCCCTCTCTGGTGATATAGTTGACATAGCCGCTGTTCATGTCTTCATTGATGGTCTGCCTGATTATGTTTTTTAAATGGTATGAATTTTGAAGTTTCAGTTACAGTTGAATTTTTTATTCAATTCCAGTTTCTTGAAAGTTTTTTTTTTTGGGTAATATCTTTATGTTCTTTAATCTTTCTTATTATTGCAATTTCTTTTGACATTTACTCGATGTATTCACTCTTGATGCCTCTTGTGGTATAGATTTCTTAATTTTTCAATACTAATGCATTACCCTCATGCTTGATCTCTGCTAAAAAAACTAAAGGGACATTTTAATAAGAGTGCTTTAGCTATTCTACCCTACCTCTAATGCAGTTGAATCTGGCGGTTGCAATGGCCCTTGTTGACAGTCGATTAATTCGCATGTAATCAAGTTATTACCTTGAGAGACTTTTCACAAAAATTCAAGTACAGTTTAAAAATTGAGAGGCTATTGAATTGTCGAATTTAAAGTTTTGATAGGGGCTGCAGTCTGTTAGCTAAAAGTTTTGAAGGAAGAAGAGTGTTTTACATGTCAATGTTATCAACAAAAGCATAGTCCTCGAGGAAAAAAGATTAATAGTCACTTTGCTGGAAGAAATTGCACATGGTAGACTATATTCCATTTCTTGGTATTTTTAAGACAAAACAACATCTAGTACTCGCAAAGTAGGTGCTGTGTAGAGACCCTTCGACCTAACCCTAAATGCCTTTGAGTTTTCTTCTTGAATCTTCTGCTGGATAGTGTCAAGAGAAGATAAAAAGAACCACTAATTTTGAGTTTGGCAGGCTAGTTTTTCAGTGTAAGCAAAGTTAACGATTACTTGAGTAATATTCGTTTATCCAAGTCTATGCATATCAAGGATTGCTCCTTTTCCAACAAATTTACATGTGAAGGTTTCCCCTGTCTCTTTCCCCCTTGATGGATGGGCATTATAAAGATGGTGTTTGACATCCTATGTTGGGTAAAAGTAATTTGGAGATAGAGAGATGATGGATCTGACTATTGGACCCTGGTCGTTCACATAATGGCATGTCGATTAACATGTGTAATTTAAAATATTGAGCAATTCAATTTGAAGATGTACTTACCCTATGTACCTTCTACCTTATGGGGATTTCTCCTCCTATTTTCCAGTAAAATGATTTTTGTAAAGTAAATAGCAGAATTGTGTATAGGAAACTATATAAGCAACAGGCTAATTTTATTGTAGAAGGACCATGCAACCGTATTACACCTTTTATTGGATAAAGAAGGATCATCATATATGTATGTGCGTGTGCGTTAACACGAACATCCATTTAAGTGGATGTCCTATTTTTGCACAGTAGGATTATGGAAATTCATGAGACAATGACTGGGCATATTATATATGCCAATTACCAATTAGCTGATAAAATAAGCCTGTGGATATGGAGGTTCCACAAGTGGTGCTACAAGCTTTTGAGAGAAATTAGAAGTGTTGGGAAGATATTATCTCCTTTTGGAATAGGGTAACTGGGGCTTATAATCCAACTTTTAAGCAAGCGATGACATTAGAGAGGGCTTCTTTTGTGTGACAGGGCATTGTGTATGTGAATGTGTGTGCAAGCATGTGCGCGCGTGCTTGCCACAATGCATGCAGTGTAAAAGTCTGGTGCCAATGTTATTGGTTTCATCTTGTTTGACGAGTAGATGAAATTGGCTTTTACTTCAATTCCTGATTAATTGTGTCAATCACAAATTTCCGTTAAATCTTTTGTTATTGTGGATAGTGTTACAAACCATTTCTTAAAGTTCATTCTAATGAATTTGCTTTCATTTTGTTGATGTTTCTGGAATTCTATGTTAATGCTTTACTTACTACTTTTAAGTCATAGGGTGAGGTTACCCTGTTGTGTGCTGCAAGTAATATCTCATAAGATGTATGAACTTACTTCCTCATGTACAAGGTGTCTGTATATGATTTAAGAGCCTTTCCTGTTGCTCCAAATTGGATATGAAATCTTCTCCATATGATTAGTTCTCTCAGGAAAAGTTTAGCTATCTTCCTTTTCATCAAAATTAAGCTTCTGTTTGGAACTTTTTTTGTGAGCAGATTCTCTTTGTTTTCATAATAATTTATGATTCTTGCAAGAAAAAGGATTTACATTTGTATAATTTGATGCATTGTTCCTGCTTCAGTCCAGCATATCTCCCCATGTTTTTGGTTGTTTCCCTTAATCTTTATACTAAAAATAATACTAACAGTTGATATAAAAGGAGAATGGAAAAGATAATAATAACAATTAGAAGAAGACCGAGATTTTTTTTTTAATTGACACTTTAATTCTGATGTTTAAGCAATCTAATTATATGGTAGTGTTATTATGTTCTTTGTGAATTGACAATATAAATTTGCAGTGCAGTTGCACTGTTTATGTAAGCAATCTAATCATATGGTACTTCAATCACATTTGATGATTCAGATAGGCATGGGTAACTGTTTTCTGTTCTTCTAGGCATTAGAATTCAGACTTTTAGTTAACCTTCTATTAAAAGGAATAACAAAACAGAATAGCCAATCAACATTGTTGCACAATATATGTAGTTAGGGCTTGCTCAGACATATTCTTAAGGAGAAAAGGAGGTTGTTTGTGATTATGTGAGGTAGTCTTAGTCTTAAGTAGGATTTAGTAGACTTTGGAAACTGTAGTTTGGTAGTTAGCAAAAGGTTATCTTTTATGAGCATACCTGTTTTATTTTGTCATTCCTTTAACAGCTGGCTTCTTGTCTTATCAGTTAATCATTGACATGTATCTGTCAATCTTTCTAATGAGCGTAGTTGCACTTTACAGGCTGGAGAGAAAAAATAAACTTGTTGACAAAACGTTTGGATACTAACTCTATTGTCTATCCTCAGTCTCTATTTATCAAATGCCATAACTTAGCAAATGCATCTCTCATATTTTCTTTTACAATGGCTCCTTTCTCTTATCAAGGACATTCAAACTTCCAAAAACATGTACTTGCCTTTTATTGCAGTTCTTGTCTGATCTTTTGTATGTCAAACAAACAAGTAGAATTGCACAGACTCCTATATAACTTAACAAGAAAATAATACCAAATATCTTGCATGAGAGGCTGTGCTTATTTGTTGTTATAGTTTTCTGCTTGATGCCGTTCTCTTCTTCTACAGGAGGAAGCAGGGACTGAATTCCAAGGACATGAAGTCGATAATGAATCTAATCCAGTTGATGATGTTCATAAGGTGCCTGCGGATTATCTCAGCATAACCTTACATTTGCTTTTATCAGTAGATTGATGGGCTCAAATGTGACCCTTCCTTTTCTGCAGGATGAAGTATTAGCTGATAATCCTTCGGAGTTTGCCTCAGCTCAACAAGAAAATGTAAATCCGCAGGCAGAAGAGCTTAATCAAAGGGAAAGAGAGCAGAAGGATCATCAGTACATTCCCCGGAGAAACTACCAGAACCAGAGAGGGGGTCGTGGTGGAGGTAACGGTGGTCGCCGGGGTTATCCCAATGGTCGAGGAGGGAGAAGTGGGGGGAGGGGCGGTGGGCCCTACCAGGGTGGCCGTGGCCACTATTATGAGCAGCCCGGTAACTATTATCCTAGAAACTACTACAACAATAGAGGGAGAGGCGGCAGGGGTGGTGTGCATACCTACAACAACCATGGTCCGGGGGTTCATGGCGGCCATGCCCCTGCTGATGTGGGGGTGGCTTCATGAGCAGATATTTAGCGGTGAAGAGGGTGCTGGGTTACTAGTTTTGCCTATGGTTTAGTGAAGTTACCTCACTGCTTTCGAGCTTGTGGTTTGCACTTAAAGCTGAAACTTGATTAATGTCACCATACCGGACTCTATTCTCATTCCAGGAGTTTAGATGACTGAAAACTTCACTTTTTTGGAAAACATGAAGCATCCTTCTCTAATGTGGAATTCTGTAGAAATTTAGGGCATGGCCGGATTTACTTTTACCTTTTGTCTTTTCCTTGATCTAAATCTCGCAGGTCACCCTTTTTGAGTTTTTTCAAATCTGAAATTCTGGATGCTTCCACATATAGTTTTCCATAATTTTCTACAATTTGATAATATTTATAATTTTGACGAGAAAAAGGTAAAAAAAGTAACTTTGCTTTCTTTCGGAGTCCAAAGAGAAACGTGTCTTTAGGCTTAATTGTGCGGATTGCTAAATAGTTATTTTGTAGCAGTCCCCTATCTTTTCGTTGTGTTTCTCTTTGGAAGTTTAGCAATGGCTTTTTTAGTGTCAGAAGACAATCGCCCACTTTAAGATGCCGAAGTTGGCAAGTAAGAATGTGCATGAGGTTTGGAGATTTGCCGTAGTCTTGCAGATGGAGCCCCTGAAGGGTTTCTATTAGGGGATGCGCCAGGTGAAAAGTAGTTCCGATTAGAATGGACATGCGAAAACGTGCCGTAAATTTCAGGGTAGCTTAATGCTTCGTTTATGCTTTGTCTGGGAGGTTGGAAAACTTACGAGGGACAGAAAATTTTGAATCTCTGTTTTCCTCTCATAGAAACTTCAAACTCTTACCCATTTTCCTCATTCGCCCACCTCCTTCACCTCTCCCTACTTCCCCAAACAAAGCCTGAATCTCTAGTTGTTATGCAGAGTTTGGAGCAACTCCTGCCGTGGATTGTGTAGGAACAGCACTGAGCGACGGTGCTTTCGACTGTGACCTTGATGTTGCTAGGCCATTAACCTCGTGTGCGAGAGAGCATTGTGTTCCCGAAGCTGAGGGTGGATTCAGAATCAGAATCCTTCCCCTTTGTGTATGATGGCGAAAAACACAGGCACGCGCACTTTGATTTAGGGTCGTCTGTAGGCCATCGATTCTCTGTAATGGCGGGTTCATGGCGTGTATTCCTTTGATCTTTCGCTTTGGCATGTCAACTACCATCGAATCTTATTCTACCTAAAAAAGTAACTCGTTGGTTCCACTGCAACTCTTCGTCGTGCGCAGTCATTCACTTGGTTTGCCTCACCTAAACTGAGTATCCAAAAGCTGGAAAAAAATCCAGTGTGCGTTACCGTTCGAATAGAGATTAGATGCATCTTGACTTATAGCTAATTATAGGATTAAAAGAATTTATTAGTGGAAGAGAATCTCATCCCTCCCCCTTTTTCACCAAGAACCAATAGGCTTCTAAGTGGGATTTGCGATTTACACAGCACATGATAATATTCCCTTTACCCCACTTGTCCCGACTGGCCCGCGGTTTTTCCCTTTTTCTGTGCCGACATTATCGAAATTAAAATCCCCCGTGATTTGCTATATTTTGCAATTCACGTACCAATAGTCAAATTCCGTCTTTACTCCATAAACTTGCACATTTTTTTTGTTTTTTTTTTTTATCTAAGTCCTTAAACTTTCAATTTATCTAATTGAGTTTCGAATTTGCATAACTCTCTCAATCAAGTCCCTCCAGTTTCAAATCTGATCAATTGGAGCTGACTTGTTCGTTGGAGCCGGTAAGAGCACTAACGTGGAAAACTCGAGCGCATTGTTCACGATGAGAATTGTCACTACTCACATTATGGTTGAGGTCCGTGCATTAGGTGATATTCCTTGATGGGAAATTTTAATTTCAAGCCCGTTTCTTGATAGTTTCAACGCATTCATCAATATAGCTTTATCATATTCGGATAGCGTTCAAAATTTTGTTTACTATGAGCTCATATGATAAAGTTATGATCGAACTATAACTATATGATGACGCAATAGTATCAGAAGTGTGACTCGTGAATCTGGTTTCACGCATTTGAAAACTACATAACACCTAAAAACTTAGTGGGACCGCTTTTGACCTGCATTTATCCAAATTTTATGGTGGAAGTATGGATTATGAAATGATCACAATCTCAATGAGGTGCTCACCGAATAATATCTCGAGTATTAAATCAATTTCTTTTGTCTCAATAAACTAATACACCGGCCTTTCAGCTTCCAAAGCCTAACTTAATTAATTGAGGTGTGCTTGACCGGGAATCAAAGTTTGGATGAACTGCATAGCACCCAACGCGAAAGGTAGCAAATCCGAATTTGTGCACCGCCGCCGTTCGTACACATAGAACAATGAAGCAGTTCGCGCACGGAACTTGAGAAAAATGGAAATCTCGCAAGCACCACCGAATTGTATACTCATGACACTATGGTTCTGTGCTTTCGCTATTAAAGAACCAGCGGACATGGATCGAATTCTTTCGCCCTCGTTTTATGCCTCTTTTTCTCTTTGATTAAAACGGGGTGTTATTTGCGTCCCTTCTTTCTTAATAAAAAAACTATATTCCCTCGCCCCGCCCTGTCAGTTCGATGGAGAAACACCATGTCTGGCCTGAATCTATTCCCAAACACAACCTACGGCGAGAAATGTTCCATTGTTGCCTTTATTGCAGTATAAAATCCCACCAATTCCTCATAGTTCAAGCCAAGCAAAGCACCTCGCAATCCTCAAGCATTTGCTAGCTTTTGCATCGCCAATTGGCCATCGCATTGTAGGGACAAAAGGGAAAGGAGAAAAAGAACCGATGGGACAGAACGTTTCTTCTGGAAATTACAACGATTGGGCTCCTGCGAAGACGAGCCGCGTCATCGAGTTTCACTCCAAATCTCGATGGGATGAGCATTTTGAAGCGTCCAAAGGGACTAACAAGCTGGTAAATGCTGCTGCATAAATAACTTAACTGTTGCCTCTCTTTTTTCTTGTTTGGTCATTTCCTCTGGCTTCGCATGACCCTGCTTCAAAATATTGGTATGGCAATAGATGGTGATCGACTTCACCGCCACCTGGTGCGGACCTTGCAAATGGATGGAGCCGACCATCGATGAGTTTGCAGAAACATTCGCTGATGTCGACTTCATCAGGATCGACGTCGATGAGTTAATGGTATGATTGTCGTTCTTTTCCCTCCCGTGAAATTAAAAACTTGAAAAAAGACCCGCATGATCATTGCATTAAAATTGCACTTGCATGCCCATGAGGTGTCGGGTTCGACTCTTGGGTACTCTGGATAATCTGAACGTTGTTATGGAAATGCAGAATGTGTCGAGGCAATACGCAGTGCAGGCGATGCCCACGTTTCTGCTGATGAAGAATGGGAAGGTGGTGGACAAAGTGGTTGGCGCCAAGAAGGACGAGCTCAGGAACAAGATTGAGCAACACTGCAACAAGTCACAGAGCAATTCGTACCACTACGCAGCATGACCGCCGCCTCATGCTTCCTCAGTCGACAAAGCGTGATCACCCGTGCCTTCCGCAGCTAAATAAGATCGCGTTTCTCTCTCTTGCTATAGTCACGGAGAGTTTGCGTCGTCATTTTTATGTGAAAAACCAACCTCTTTTCATATTTTCTTTTGGTTTCGGTTGCTGAGAAACAGATAACGTAGAAGCATATCATGCTTGAACAAAAATAATCTTCCACGGGTTTCCTGAATTGCTATTTCAATGCAGCTGAATAATAATCGAATGACATGGATCAGGGAATAAATTTTCCTTTTGGTAAGCAATATGAGCCGGAAAATTTGCAGAAATGCAACATTAACAGTCAGTGTGCCGACAACTTACAGAACAACCCCTTATGCAATTGTACAAATGGGGTCGGACGATACGGTGGAAATCGATCCAGACCACATCTTACATCACCACAGGACCGCACATAAATATAATCAAACAAAAATTGAAAGAATTTGGTATAAACCTGCATAGAAAAGTTTCCCAGTGCCATTTCTAGTCTTCCAAGGCTGATAGAAATTGCACACATCAAGGCCGTGGATGGAGACTCGAGAGTGCTGTTATGATACTTCGCCCATCAGAATATTTTCCTTTTCAGGCTTTCAGGCAATAAATTAGGTCAATACTTCCTCTACGAACAATTAACATGTAGAGGTCTCCGGTAGCATAATAGCAGAACTCAATCAAAGCTTATGAAAATGTAAATCTGTAGAATGCTTTTGGATGCCCAATACTCTTGCTCCATGACTCCTTCACAATCCTTCACTTAATGAAGTCTCCAGCCACTGGCACATTAAAAGAAAAGCAGAGCAAAAGGTTGAGAGAGAGAATTTCAGAGAAGAATGCGAACAACAAAAAAAAGCATAAAAAAATGGAGAGGAAAATAAAGAGCTGGTAACCAGCTGATGATGTAACATTAGGAAGTTGTTGATCCTTTTCTTGTCCTCAATCCATCCTATCAACAACCACCTTAACTGATCTATAAGGCAAAGTACACCCTTCAGATTAGTGTGGCAACTGCAATATATAGTAAAAAGAGCTCTCTCCTACAGTTTAGTAACGTTGCACTTGCCAGGCCATCCCCAAGATGGTATAAAGACTTCATTTTCAACCTAGTTTTCCTTCCTAGTTCCAAGTAACCTCCTAAAATTTTGCACACTGATTTTAGTACTATGGGACAATTTTAGATGGAATGTTAGATAATCTTTTTTGATCCAAATGAATTGAGCTTTGAGTTCTTCACCCTGTCTACAACAGTTTGCTTCAAAACTTGATTTTAGGCAATCTATGCAAGATAGAGCCCAAACTGCCACGCTGCTTCTCTAACGCAAACGCTAGCTTTTTCTCACAAAACATCATGCCTTTTCTGCTCATACAAAGGTTTTGATGAATTCAGCAGGAGAACCACCACATTAAACCTCTAAACACCAGCCAACCATTATAAGAACCAAAAGACTACTCCTCTTTGGGGTAGCATGAACTCACTACAGTAAGATCACCACAATATCCTTGAAATCGGATGCATTTGTACTTTTAATTTTGCAATTGGATGCATTATTACATCACTGGTAAATCCTTTCAGGCCCTTCCAACAAGTCATTTATGTATTTATCTTACTCGAGGAATCTTCAGGGTTACATTTTCCAGTACTGAGACAGAGAAAGCACTTTTGTTATGGTTGGCCAAATGACAATGTTATCCTTCTTCGCCGAACACTAGCAAAATATCCTATTCTTATGCTGCTAGAGTATCAGCAGTTCAATGTGAACAGAATTCAGGAATCAGGATTGTGACATGGAAGAATATCGACCAATCACCAATCATCTGATGCATTACGTACCACTCAATTAGACTCGAATTAGAACTGGCCTACAATTTATATACTCCAAAAGCATAGAGATAATACTCAGCCAAAGAAAACAAGAAGTTTAAACAAAGATCTCACCTGTTGAGGAGGATGGCACAACGACGACATGCATAGTCGAAATATTAGGAGGAAGTTGCAAGCGAAGTGGGAAGAGCTTCCCATTCAATGGGCTTCGAGAGCACACGAAAATGCCCTGCATCCCTGTCTCCTCCTCCAACTTCCGAGTCAATTCCTCCACATTGTTCCCCTTGAAGTTCAAAGTATAGCCTTCCATATCTTCTCCTTCGACATTCCCGTTTTCATCAGCAATGTGGTAGTAGATGGTCCTCCCTTCCGACTTTGGGGGTGACCCAACATAAGAATCATTCGACTGCACAAGCAAATCCAAGCACAAATTAAGTTAATTTCCACACACTCAACATCGACTCCCTTGAGTACTCGACAGATCAACGCCGAACTCAACCCAGTGGATAAGTCTTACAATGTCCACCGCAACTGTTCTTCACAAGCACCGTGTATCAGATCGAACAGTGTGAGCATGTCATCAAAGGATTACTCAGTTACAAGATCGAATCTTGGCAGACACCAATGTATCAACACTTGGCTATTCCATCTCTCCCCAAGCACTTCCCCAGCATAAACCGCAAAGATCCATTTATAGATACTAAATGAACAGAGAAAAGAGAGATAAAGTGGAAACACGCACCTCCTGCCTAGAGAACCGGCCGGAATTCGCGGATGAGGACGAAGGCGACACGGGGTCGAATCCGAGGGAGGAGTCGAGGTGATCGAGGGGCTCGACGGGGCGCATCGCGGTGGGGGACTGGACCTCGATCTCGACGACGTCAACGTCCCAGAGGAGCCACTCCTGGGAGGCGGTGCGGTGGGGGACGTCGTGGGTGACGGAGTTGCGCCAGGGCGGGAGGCCGCCGTTGGCACGGAGGAAGTTGCCGTACGGGGTGCGGAGCTTGACGTGGCTGCCCTCCCTGACGGGCTCCCACTCGAGGGAAGAGTCGAGGCGGCGGGGGAGGGACTGGAGGACCTTGCGGCCGGTCATGCCGAGGAGGAAGGGCTGGTTGGAGGCGGTGAGGTACTTGCCGTAGCGGCTCTTGAGGCGGAAGACGGAGTCGGAGTTGAGGACGAACTCGACGGACCACCGGGCGCTGGGGGAGGAGCCGTCGCGGCCCTGGGCGACCCCCTCCTCGTCCTCCTCCGCGATCAGGTACTTGTCGTGGCGGCTCCGGAGGCGTACCGCCTTGGCGTTGCGGAAGAACTCCATGCCCGACAGGAGGCAGTAGCCGGCGCTCGAGATCTGTTCGGGACACGAGATGGAGCAGAAGAGGCGATTGGATGAGTTCTCACGACATCACATGGGAAGATGTTAAGACAAGGCGGACGGTTATATATGTCGTGACGCGACCTGACGCTGCTGCGTAGCAGCGAGAGTTAAGGAATAAAGATATGGGGGAGGTCGCGGGGAGAGAGGGGCCGGGGGAGGAAGATGATGCCAGTCAGCAAACGCGCCGAGAAAGTCAAAGACAGACGATGTCGTCGGCCGGGCGGTGATTGCGTGGGCCTGGGCCCCGCGACGGGAGAGAGCGGCGCATATTCGGGCCCATACGAGGAAGGTTCCTCCTCTCCCTTTGTCCCCCCCCACGACCTTTTCGAGCGAGTATCGGCCGGCGTGGTTTTTTCTTTTGGGAAGCGTGGCGTGAATCCAGGATCCACGGCGCTTCCTGCGTATCGCCCAAGTATCGGACCATGAAAAGTTAGTTTATTAGATGAGGATGAATATTTTGGTTTAGATCCTGTATATTCCATGCTTGAATTATAATCTTATTGATTTATATTAATCTCGAGGGCCATGCCCGTCCCTCTATGAGTGGAGTCTTATTCGATACACGTGAACATGACAATTTATGTGTATCTACAAGGATTAATTGATTGATCATATGGAGAAAGAGAGTTCTAATCTATTAAGTATCAACTAGACCACTCCTCATCACTCAAGAAAATACGGCGAGCTCTTGGTCGTTATTCATTTGGTTGTGATCCACATATCTATACAGGAGGACCACCCTACTACTTTTTTGGGCTTTAATTCATTTATAAATCAGGACCTCATTAGTCGCGATACAGAAAGATTATGGCATAATAAATTAATGGTATCTACGGTACAAGGCAACGGTGAGGTCCATGTAGCCTTTAGCTTTGATCATCTCTAGTAATTTTATATGACAGCCTCTACTTAAGACCCGCATGCACCACTCGTATTCAAAACCACGCAGCAGAAATATAAACAATGAGAACCTAAAACTAGTCATGGCCATGCAAGCATGCTCTCTCGAAACCACAATTTCTTAGCAAAAAGCGTCCCCTCTTCTAGATTGCAAAATGGTGGTCGAGTGCCGTGCCCGCGGTGCCTTCGAATTGACGGATAACAAACCCGCTCCACCTTAAAGTTCATCGTGGCCAAAAAGGCCTAAAGGAGTGGATGCCAAAGCATCGTACCTTTTGCCTGTCTTTTCGCAAAAGAGTTTGTTCTCGGTCGTGTTCTAGCCTCCTGGGGCACATACCGAGCGTACAAATAAAATGAATTTGTTATTTTTCACAGCACTTCGTCGTCGTCCTTTACGGTTCACAAAGGAAATTATCTTCTCATTGGACATTATGTGATGGACAAATGTCGCGAAAGCACTCATTAGCGAGACCCTCATTAAATTAGTGCTGCCCATCTGGTGCTGCAGTATAGTGGGGAAAGGTGGTTGGAGGTTGCATCACGGAAGCATGTGGAGTGAGAGAAAAGAGAAAAGACAGGGCGGCTCCTTAACGTTTTGGATCTGGAGTGGCGTATCATCCGATTCCCTCTTTTATCTTTACACGCGGAGGATTCCATTTCTACCCAATTTCTCGCCCAATCTCGGAGTACTAGGTGGACGCGTGAGGAGAAGGTACAATTATTCATTAAAAAGGAAGAAGCCTGAATCTATTATCCGTATCAATTTAATTCTGAACATTTTAATTATACTAATTAAATTTTAAATCTTTTCGTATTTTACCAATTGAGTATATCCTATTAATTTTTGGCCATAATTCACTAATGTGGAAGTTGATCGTTTTATATGATACGATCAGCACTAACGTTAATATTTTTTAATAATATTTTGATTTTTTTTTCTTCACTTCTTTTTTTGGACTGAGGGTTGACAAGGGTTGTTGGTCGACCCTCGCTAGCATTGGGCAAAGGCATCGTGGCTCCCGTAGGTCGCTAGTGAGGTCAAGACACCCAAATCAGGTGAGGGCCTTGCTACCATTGCCTATGGCCTACGAGGGTTGGTCAACAGCCTTTATTGCCAACTCTCAACAAAAAAAGAGTAAAGAAAAAAAAATTAAGATAGTATTAAATTGTCCAAATTAGCTCTGGTTATGTCATGTGGAATAACTTGCATCTACATCAGTGATTCTTGGCTAATAATTGGCTAAATGAATTCAATTGACAAAATGTGAAAATGTTTTGTATTCAATTAGCAATGCTTAGGACTAAATTGATATTAATGTATTAGGTTTCTGTCCTATTTGGTAATTTTCTTATGCGAGCATGAGATAAATGGATCGTAGTTTTTTTCATGAGATCACATATTGAAGCAATATAATAAGTGGATTTCCTACAAGTTGGTGCGATTGGCATCCGTTATCTTATGTGTAGAGATTTTTTGACTTCTAATATGTCGATGGAGCTACCATAACGGGCTTATACACCTATGGGTAGATTGAGGAATTATAACTCAAGTCAAACATTTCGTAAGGAGCATGAGACTCTTATTGTAAAACTCATATGGCTAAACTATGGTGATCGGCCCTCCTCGCCCTTTCATTGATTAAAAAACAAATGCTAGGTGGGCGCAAAAAGATAAACAAAGAGGAACTTCGCTTAGTGGGCGGTGCAGTGGTTGTTTAAAGGGGACAAGATCAACGGTCTAGATGGCTCAATCACTAGGCTAAAGATCATCTAGTAGCAAATCAGCTATTGTCTATTTTATTTGACAGTAGTCACATCAGATTCACCCAACATTTAAGTATTGTACGTAAGTTATACTGTGATTGGCTTCGTGAGTAAGATTATTTATAGCATAAGTTCATCACAAATTCTAAAAATTTTCATGGTTAATTACCCTATTGATACGAAAGATGAGGGGAAGCTTCCTAGTGCCTACTTGCTAATCAATACACCTTCTTGTCTCGTGATACTTTGTCTTATTTGGTGACTTTCCAGGAGCTACACAGAGGAATTGACATGGGGGCACATATGATTAAGCTAATCCGCGTGAGACTATTGTACGGTTGCTTTCATTGAACACTGAGGCTGTCTTATGTTCACACCATTTTTCAGTCGCTTGGGTTTCCAATGATGGCTCAACTTATTCAAGAAATCGATCCGCCTTTCACTTTAGGATATAACAAGCTTCATTTTGATTAGAGCTCAACTAGATATTTAAATAAAGAACTTAGGAAAATTATCTTAAAAAATCCTATGTTAAAATTTTCAATTTTATTAACTAGGTTTATCCGATTAATTTTAGTTAAAATCCTAATATGAACGCTAGCCATCCATTAGTTACTGACTTGAATTTCTATTGTTTTATTTTATTTTTGCTTATTTTCCTTCTTATTTTTCTTCTAAGCTTGGCAAAGGTTATTGGTCACTAGATGAGGACTCACATCTCTCACCCAAACTAGGCAAGGGCTGTGTGTGACCCTCTCCCACAATTGACAAGGGTTGCTGGCCCTTGCCAGTGATTGGCGAGGGTAAGTCGATGATCCTTGTAGGATTTGATAGCAAAAGAAAAGGAAAAAAAAAATTCAAAATTGAAATTTTTTTAAAAAAAAATTATTCACATCAACGACACAAAGCACTTCCAATGTCTATGTCAATAATTTCCTTTTAAATTTAGCTAGATAGACTCAATGGAAAAATTGTCAAAAGGTTTAGGACTTTTGAGATAATTTTCCCAAAGGAACTCATACACTAGTAATTCTTTTATTTTTTTTGTCTGGTCCCATCCTACATATATTTACAAGTCACTATGCGGGCTATGTGTTGTGCATAAATTGCAAAATCTATTCTCTCACTCATGCATCTTCACTACAACCCCAAGAAGGTGGACAATCAAATTCTCTATCTCTCACTTCTTAGGTGGCCATTGAAGTAACTCTCGGTAGTTGCATTTATAATTCATTATAAGCAATAGCATGGTTATGTAGCTATAACAAGATAGCTCCTGAAGTTGAGTTAGCTGGACCTCGGCCCCAAGAAATGTTTTCTAGTTTAAGTAGACCCAAAGTCACCAAATAATCAAGCTCGAGTGAAGAAGCGAGTGGTTCAACTCATTTTCTACCTAATATTCATCCTTCACATCAATGTTCATTCTAGATTTTCTTGACATTTTTTTTTGGTAAATTCTTTTATCATCTACACGTGAATTTAATCAAAAAAATTCACCTATCCCATGTCTACTTTATTCATTTCTTTTCTTTTTTGAGATTAGTTACGATATTTAAAATTTTACGGAAAGTTTTTCACTAAATGATGCGGAGAAATAAATCCGATAAATGTATGCGTGATATACACGTGCTGTTTGATTAATCATTTTTGAAAGAAAAAATAAAATTTCATTTTGCGCAAGATCCGTAGTAGTAGAATCAAAGCTTCAAGAACACGCAACTGGCACGGGAAGAAGAAGAAGAAGAAGAAGAAGATGCATACCTGCTTTATCTCCATCTTGCTTGGAGCAACCGCCACTGCCGTCGGCGACCAATCCTCCGAGCGCGCCGCCGCATCATCATCCCCATCGTGGACGGACGATGAGAAGCTCGAGTACGCCGACGAGTAGTCCTCGAGCTCCTCCCAATCCTTGCTCCCCGCGACGGTCTCCACGTCCCACAGCACCCAATTCGTCGTCCCCCCGGCGAGGGGGTCGTCGTGCGTGACGGAGTTCCTCCACGGCGGCGGGCCCCCGTTGGCGCGCAGGTACTTGCCGCACCAGCTCCTCAGCCTCACCTGGAACCCGTCCCTGACGGGCTCCCACTCGACGTTCCACCTGGAGTACGGGCCCTCCCCGGGCGAGCCCAGGAGGACCTTCTTCCCGGTCATGCCGAGGAGGAACGGCTCGTCGGAGGCGGCGAGGTAGTGCCCGTGGCAGCTCCGGAGGCGGACGAGCTGGCCCTGGCCCTCGACGGGCTCGACGGACCAGCGGGCGCGGGCGGCGGCACCGTTGCGGCTCTGGCGGGCGGTCTTGCGGTCGCCGTCGGCGACGAGATATTTGTCGAGGTGGCTGCGGAGCTTGACGGCCCCAGTCTTCGTGAAGAGATCCATCGGTAGCTCGCGAGCTTGCGAACTCTCTCCTGCTCCTTCTCTGCTTTCTTGGGTCGCCCTTTTCTTGACGAGATGAAAGACCGGGGGGAAGTGGATTATGCGGTGGAGTTCTGGACGGACTGTAATAATTTAATATTTCGGAGGGATGATGTCGAAGAGAAAAGGTGGGCTGCGTTGGGATGTTTCTTGTTCGGATTGATGACCGGGGCTTTTCGGCTCTGTTACGTCGAGTGCTCTTGTTTCTTAATAGGCAAGGTTCGAGAAGGTGATTGGAAATCGGCATGGTGAGTGGGAACGAGAATCGGGGATTTTCCACGGCTTATTCGACGTGTCGTCTTGACCGTGTAACTTCTTCTTGGGGTGACGAGCGATGGGAGGGTTTAGGGAAAACGGGAGTGCGCGTGACTAAAACTTGATGCTGATTGCTCACGTGTCGACCAATTGGAGGAGTCAAATTTGAAGACGCCAATTTACGAGATTGTCAAAAAAAAGTTGCGGAGAGACGGTGCTATTGAAAGTATTTGAATTTTAGTGTAATATGATGGCTGAATTTTTTGTATTTTCTATTCGATTAGGTACTAGAATTTTCTAGAATCGGCTCAATTTAGTTCTTCTCTTTTTGTCGCTCAGATTGCCATGTCATGCTCATCTTTCTTGCTTGGAGTATATATGTTTGCTTGGTCGTGACTCGCCAGCTCAGCAGGAAGCAGGCGTTGCCGAATCAAAATGGATTCTCCTTCTTCTTCCATGTTTAGCCCGCTCCAGTTGCTTCTGCTCCGATCGCCACCTTCGCCGCCCACCTGGTCAACTCCATTGATTTATGTGTCGTCGCCGTAGCCTCCCATCTCTCTCTCTCTCCTGATCAAACGTTTGACATGGTAGTTCCATGGGAGTGTATTCAAGATGTCCGCTGCGATGGAGAATATACCTCAATTAAGTGTCATGTTATGTCTGCAATCATATTTATAATTTGTGGGTTGACCGGGTCAAAAGGTAGTGGGAACCGGAAGGAAAAAAACGACTGGTCAACGAAAAAAACAAAGTGAATTCTTCGGCTCAGCTTCTGAGGGTCGAGACAAGCCGAGAAAACAGGAGAAAATATTAGGTGTCACTCGGATTCCAACGTGTCAAAATCCGACCCACTCACCGAACGACACGTGGCGCCCGGGCCCACACTGGTATTCAGCCCTTATGCTACTGTTCGCGGGTGGTTTTCTGATCAGAAGGGCGATTTCCAGCGATTTACTTTCCCCCTCCGAACAGTACCAATCAAGTCAGCAGCAGTAGAGTCAAATCGGTTAGAATGCTGCCCTCACGTCTCTCCCTCTCTCAGTTGATTTCAAATTAAAACGGAGGGAGGGAGAGTTTTTTTCTGCTGTTCTTCTCTGTCGACTCTCCCCTTCCCCGCCCGACTTCGCGTGCTCCTTCTCCGACCGACGACGGACCCGGCCGCCTCGACGAACCCCGCCGGCGTTGGTGCGCATCCGCCCGGTCCGCCCCACGACCGAACCACGCCAAATGACGTCGTCTTCGAACCCGTCTCTCTCGACTCGCTCTGTCTCGCACCCTCCGCCACCGCCCGACTTCGCTTGCTCTTTCTCCGACTCACGATGGAACCGGCCGTCTAACGAACCCCGCCGCAGTTGTCGCCGCATCCACCTGGTCCGCCCCACGACCAAACCACGCCCAACGACGTTGTGTTCTCTCCGTCTCTCTCGACTCACTTTGTCTCGCCCTCTCCACCGCTGCCCGACTTGCTCTTTCTCCGACTCACGAGGGAACCGGCTGTCCAACAAAACCCACCGTCATCATTGCCGCATCTGCCTTGTTCCTTGCATCACCAAACCACGCCAAACGACACCGCATTTTCTCTCGACTCGTTCTGTCTCGCACTCTCCGCCACCACCCGACAAGCCACTCTGCCTCTACCTCCGCCAAGGTATAGACTTTCTTTGCATTTACTTTAACATTGTGCAATTTTTTCCGTCGATTCTAATTTTAGGGTTTTGATGATTTATAGTATTCGTTGGACGAGTACTTCGAGGGATGAAACCATGCCCAATGCCGCTGCTGCATTCTTTCCGTCGTCTCTCTCGACTCGCTCTGTCTTGCCCTCTCAGCCGTTGCCTGCCAAACGACCGTGCTAGCTCACGGCAATGTGATCGGTTGTAAAGAACAAGGAAAATTGAATTTGTTCTATATGTGTGATCAGCAACCATTTTTTGCATCTTTTTCAAACGACTGTGCTAGCTCACGGCAATGTGATCGGTTGCAGAGACCTTCGCGTTCCAGGCGGAGATAAACCAGCTCCTGAGCTTGATCATCAACACCTTCTATAGCAACAAGGAGATCTTCCTCCGCGAGCTCATCAGCAACTCCTCTGATGTACGTCACCTCTCTTTCTCTTTCGTTGAACTATTAGCTTGCGTGTTCCTCGCTGTACTGTCCGCACAATGAACTTGAGGGAACTAGAATGTTGTCTGTTATAGCCGTGTGGAGAGGAATCGAAATTCGCGTCTCCCCAGAAATGGGTAGCGTTACTTGGTGAGCGATGGCATCAGTGCAACTTGCGCTGTTCAATGGCTTGTCTGTTTGGTGTGCCTATATAGTGTGGTTTTGTTTCGGCACTAGTAAAATGGCTTGCAGACTTAAGATGATCTCTACGTTGCTTTTAGTCAGAGCAGTTGCGATTCTGGATTTGTGTTTGCTTGAATTAGACGTTCGATGTCTCGTGAAGACTAAGAGCGTTATCTATAGTAATTGAGTGGCTCTGCCCTCAGCATTGTCGAAAAATGATTGTGATCAAAATGCGATATTGTGACGCCGGGGATGATATACTGATTGTGCTCTGCCTTGGGATTGTGTCCTTTAGGCCTTGGACAAGATTAGATACCGAAGCCTCACGGATAAGAGCAAGCTCGATGCGCAGCCTGAGCTGTTTATTAGGCCGTTACCAGACAAGGCCAACAAGACCCTTTCAATCATTGACAGTGGCATCGGCATGACTAAAGCAGGTAATGCAATTAGTTTACTGAGATTAATAAATCTTCTTTTTTGCATCTTTTGGCTCCGTTCCCATGCAACAGCAGTAGTTGTTACGTTCAGTTCATATGAGTTTTGACACTATCAATAGATATTAACATTTAAGATGAATTGGACAGATGTTGTGAACAACTTGGGTACGATTGCAAGGTCGGGAACCAAAGAATTCATGGAGGCATTGCAAGCTGGAGCTGATGTGAGCATGATCGGCCAATTTGGTGTCGGTTTCTATTATGCCTACTTCGTGGCTGAGAAAGTCATCGTGACTACTAAGCACAATGACGATGAGCAGTATATCTGGGAGTCCCAGGCTGGTGGTTCCTTCACTATCACGAGAGATGTGAGTGGGGAGCAACTGGGCAGAGGGACCAAGATCGCCCTCTTCCTGAAGGAGGACCAGGTGAGTTCCTTTGGGTTTGCTTTTATGGATCGGTAGAGGAAATTTGCTATTGTTTTATGAACATGGTGCTAACATCGTCACGTCTCTCTTTTCCTCAGCTGGAGTACCTGGAAGAAAGAAGAATTAAGGACCTTGTGAAGAAGCACTCCGAATTCATTAGCTACCCCATCTATCTATGGACTGAGAAGACAACTGAGAAAGAGATCAGTGATGATGAAGACGATGAGACCAAGAAGGAAGAGGAAGGAGATGTTGAGGATGTCAATGAGGAGAAGGAACAAAAGAAGTCCAAGAAGAGAAAGATTAAGGAGGTTTCTCATGAGTGGCAGCTCATCAACAAACAGAAACCCATCTAGCTGCGAAAGCCAGAGGAGATCACCAAGGAGGAGTATGCTTCCTTCTATAAGAGCTTGACCAATGATTGGGAAGAGCATCTTGCCGTGAAGCACTTCTCCGTTGACGGGCAGCTCGAATTCAAGGCTATTCTGTTCGTCTCAAAACGTGCTCCGTTCAACCTCTTTGATACTCGCAAGAAGATGAACAACATAAAGCTCTATGTTAGGAGGGTTTTCATTATGGACAACTGTGAAGAGCTCATTCCAGAGTATCTTGGATTTGTGAAGGGAGTTGTTGATTCTGATGACTTACCCCTCAACATTTCTCGTGAGATGCTGCAACAGAACAAGATTCTGAAGGTCATCAGGAAGAATCTTGTCAAGAAGTGCATTGAGATGTTCAATGAGATTGCAGAGAATAAGGAGGACTACAAGAAGTTCTATGAGGCATTCTCGAAGAATTTGAAATTGGGTATACATGAAGACAGCCAGAACAGGGCTAAACTTGCAGACCTCCTCCGGTACCACTCGACAAAGAGTGAGGACGAAATGACAAGTTTGAAGGAAGGGCAGAAGGATATCTACTACATCACTGGTGAAAGCAAGAAGGCGGTTGAGAACTCTCCATTCTTGGAGCGGCTCAAGAAGAAGGGCTATGAGGTGCTTTACATGGCGGATGCAATTGATGAGCATGCTGTAGGACAATTGAAGGAGTATGATGGAAAGAAGTTGGTGTCTGCAACCAAAGAGGGGCTGAAACTCGATGATGAAAGTGAGGAAGAGAAGAAGAAAAAGGAGGAGAAAAAGAAGTCTTTTGAGAACTTGTGCAAGACGATGAAGGACATTTTGGGAGACAAAGTTGAGAAAGTGGTGGTATTGGAAAGAATTGTGGATTCTCCCTGCTGTTTGGTGACTGGAGAATATGGATGGACCGCAAATATGGAGAGGATCATGAAGGCTCAGGCTCTGAGGGACAACAGCATGAGCTCTTACATGTCAAGCAAGAAGACAATGGAGATCAACCCTGACAATGGCATCATGGAGGAGCTGAGAAAGAGAGCTGAGGCTGATAAGAACGACAAGTCAGTCAAGGACTTGGTGAAGTTTCTGCATATGTTTGAGGATGATTATTTTGAATCAGGAGAGATTGTTTTTGGGCAAATGGGATGGTTCGGGAGAATTCTGAGGTGTGACTTTTGGAGTGTGTTTAGCGTCTGTTGAGGTCGTATTGCGAAGTTGATTTTTGAGATGAAGATCGGGAAACGTAATGGCCTTTGATTTTTGAGATGAAGTTCGGGAATCCTAATGGCCTACTCTAGTTTAGGCAGAGTAATGCAAGTACTCTGTCCATGGAAACCATGTTAGGTGTAGGATAATCCCAGTCATTCTTTCATCTCTGAAGGGCATCGTTGTTGCGGATGTTGCGGATGTTGTTTCAATTTTTGTATTTTCAACAGATAGCAATGATTGTGATACTAAGCTTGTCTGTTTAACTGAATATGCAGATTTGTGCTACTTTTGTGGGAAAGAGTGTGGGTGTGGCAAGGGTCTGTTTCATTTAATAATTTGTGCTTTTAGTGTGTGATCACGTTGATAGAGAAACCTAGAAAGACAGTCCTTTGGTTTCTGTTTTAGTCAGAAATCAACTCAGTAAACCACATAGAGATTTCATGATCTGAAACTTTTGCTTTTGGATTGGTTTTGGTTAGTTCACTGGATGCAAACATACAAACTCAAGTGTTAAATTCCTGTTGGGCAGGCTGAAGGCTGGTTCCTTTGGGTTTTGGTGTGTGAATGAGGAAGTTGTTTGTGTGGAGTATCATTGGATTTTGTGTTTTGGCTCAAGTCTATTGGTGCAGTTTTTGGTCTCTGCAATGCATATACTCCCAGGCTGCTTGAGCAGAGCAGGATTTTTTACTGAAGCTTCTTGAAAATTTCCACAAAGGCAAATTTCTATTTGATTTTGTCAACTGCTGCTTTTGGATTTAAGAATTCAAACATGAATGTGCAGGTTCTGGGGGTTCGAAGCAGAGCAGAAGTGAGAAGAAGAGCCGTAAGGCAATGTTGAAGCTGGGCATGAAACCTATAACTGGTGTAAGCAGGGTCACCATCAAAAGAACTAAGAACGTGAGTAATTTTCCTTTCAATTCTCTGTCATGCATTTGATACTTTTCCTTTGTATAATTTAGCAAATGACTAGAGCAAATTTTAAATTGTGTCAGTCACATTGATTATGTGGCACTAAATGGTGTCTAGTGGCTTTGGAAGATCCATTTATAGCTGACCTGGAAAAGTGGAGTATCTTAATAGTTCGTTATTGTTATAAATGATTTGCATACATAAACAGTGGCATGTTTTTAAGAAATTCCTGGTGTTTCAGATCCTTTTCTTCATCTCAAAGCCCGATGTCTTCAAGAGCCCTCACTCTGAGACTTATGTCATATTTGGGTTGGCGAAGATTGAAGACTTGAGCTCACAACTGCAGACACAAGCTGCCCAGCAGTTCAGGATGCCCGACATGGGATCTGTGATGGGCAGGACAGACACTTCAGCCGCAGCCTCAGCAGCACAGGCTGATGAAGAAGAGGAAGAGGTCGATGAAACTGGGGTTGAGCCTCGCGACATTGACTTGGTGATGACCCAGGCTGGAGTTTCAAGGAACAAGGCCGTGAAGGCTCTCAAGACACAATGGGGACATTGTCGGTGCTATCATGGAGCTTACTACCTAAACATGCTCCATCGGGGTTTGTTGTCTGGCTTTTTTGGTGATGAGCTTTGAAAACAGTCTAGGTTATCTGAGTTGGATTATTTGCAGCATTTCTCCGGTTTCTATATCGGCTCCTTTTTTTCTTAAACTTGTAGAAGAGAAATTGAAACGGGCGTTTTGTCAACAATCCACTGATATATTGTGAACCTGGCCGGACCATATGCCCTTTTCAGCTTCTTTCAAGTTCTCTTAAAGTTATAACATGACCGGTCCATGACATTGAGTAAATCATTGATCACGGGCGTCTCCTATCCAGATGCAAATAGCCTAACAGGTGAATACTTAAATCGCTTTAGGCGATTCAAACCAAACTCAAAACTGGAACCAAAGAGGTTCTAAGTGTCAAAGCTTTCATGTCTTGATCGATCTAATGATCATGACAAATGCCTCGGGTTTTGTTTGCACTTTGGCTTGATTCTTCACCATGGACTGGACTTACTCAAGAATGGCAACAAATGATAGTCTTTTAAGTGTCTTGGCCGTTGACCCCAACGGAAGTAGTTCTGGTTTCTACGTCTTTGACCGTCTTTAGCCGCAACTGAGCGGAGCTCGCTCTTGCACAAATTAAAATATGCTGCAGAGTGGACATCATGCTTGAGCACGCCTAGCGAATCTCAGTTGCAAGCTGAGCTTATTTTATGTGAACAATGCATGCAAATGCAACTTGCCTTACTTAAGCTTTAGAAGAAGCAAATCACATGCAAGCGCAACTTGTCTTATTTAGCTGTAAGACCGACAGAGCGTTTGAAAGCTATTTACAAGTTGGGAGACCAAACAGCTCCATAAGAGCAATTCACGGGATTCAACAGTGTTTTACATAACATAGAGAGGAGAGATACAGATCCAGTAAATTTTGAGGTGATCATTCACATCTGAGGAACACTTACTCCTGATGTCAAGGTGCGAAGCCTCTGCCAGAAATCTCCTCTTTCAGCACATACTCCCAGTCTGATGAACAGTCCTGCCAATCAGCAGAGAACAGGTTTTTGCACACATCTTTTGTTCGAGAATGGAGTATTTGACTATCTTCAGCACCACCTCGTGACTCCATTTTCAACTTGCCACCAGAAAGGTTTGTGCTTTCCTCGATCAATCTTTCGATAGCAACTGGAAAGCGTTCTTCTTTAAGTGCGACCCCAATATCAACTGAATCTGGAGGAATCTGTGTCTGATTTTCAGAAAGTAAGCTCTCATTCCATCGTTTCGGGATTTTCAATCTGGTCATAACAGAAGCCTCTACATCATTAGTGCAGCAGATTGCACCTGTTACAGGAGAATTCAGAGAGATTTCAGGTGCGAGGCTACCGTTCTCTTTGGATGCTCTGGATGCTGATTCTGCAGTCCTGCTGAGATCAGGAGAAACTTTCAGAAGCCCTTGTTCCTCCACATTCGGAGTACTTTTAGTACTTGAGTTATGAGGCTGGCAACTTGGAGCTAAAAGGTTGGTCGTAGGATCAATTGTGCTGACCACAATCAGACTCTGAACAGAGGCATTCAGCTTCTCAGGCTTTTCACAGCTCCTTGGCCCAGCCGACAATTTATCATCTTCATCTGATTGAACAGAGACTCCAATATCTGATGAGTTCTCCACATCCAAATTATTTTCAAGTGAATCTGCAATAAAGAACCGTTAATTATGAGAATTTAAGAGTTTTTTCTCAGATGAAAGAATCAGCTTGGTCATGCAAGATAGATACGTTAAGCAACTTAAATCCCAACCTTTCACTACATTGGTCCTGGAATTATCCATCTCGATCCTCATACGATTGAAGCGAGCCTTGTAATTCATGGAACATAGAGTAGCCTCTACCTCAAGCCACAAATTCTTAAACAAGCGTATTTGTGGTTGTGAATCATCCTCAACCTGAAAATTCTCACTGAGAATCTTCTTGATAGCCTGCAAATTTATCCACAACAAATTTACTCAGTTTCTATTGATCCATTAGCTTATAGTTCCAACCTTTCCATGGCAGAGATTTACAGAGTATTAAAATAAGTACCTGGGTATTTACCAAAAAAAAAAAGTACCTGGGTCATGGCATCGTCTTTGTTTATCAGGGCATTACCCGTAGAGTAGGAAAGTTCAGAAGAACTTTCAACCTCATTATCAAACCCAGTGTGCTGCCTCTTCTTGTCAAAGGCACAGTGATTGTCAATCTGGCCCTGAATATTTACAGAACATGCACTGGCGAGAGGAGGCATATTTACACTAGCACTCTGTAGGGGGAAAAAACAGTTATCCTTTTTTTCTGCAGAAAACAACCTACCTAGAATGCTATAACTCAAAACTAGATATTCACAAATAGGCATAAGGAAAAATAAATCAATAATCCATATCAAAGGAACGTGTTAGAAATGGTCTAGCATTGCAGATAATATCCCGCACAGGTAGCTTCAATTTGTATTAATAATCAACATGTAGGGGTAGCTCACTTCTAACATCACAACATGCATAGTTAACTGCTACAACGTTTTAGTTAAAATGCAGGTAGAAAAAGGAGATGATACTCAAGCACTACAGATAAAGCCATCTCTTCACCGTGTTATCGTCTTCCTGTTCCATTGTCTATCTGATTTTTGAATAAAACTCAAAGTGTCTTTGTCATGATAGATCTATCTTGACAATATTTAATCAGGAAAGGCTACTAAGGTAGTAAATAGGCCAGTGCCACAAATCTCTTCATAGTTATGGGCCCTTCTAGAATATGGTGCAGCACAATGTGAGGGTGAAAACATGCATTCGAATTTCCCAAGTCCCATTTATTCAAAATGCTTTCAATTGCCTCAACAACTATTACTTGGTGTCTAAAAGCCAAAAGATCATCACCTTCATTACATGGAAACATGAAAAGGAACTAGCAAGGGGATATCGAATGCTTCAAGACATGATTCTAGATTCACAACAAGGTTATCACCTAAAGTCCAGAAAGGCTAAATGATCCTCATTGGCATGTTAGTTATCATCCAATTTGAGATTATCACCATCCATATTTTGCTGTTAAAAGAGTGGCTTTGCATGCTCTAGCAATTTTAGCATCATCAACTAATTTAAGGTAGGAGATTAAAAAGGCAGCAGTGAGATAAACAAGATTACCATGTCAAGATCAGGTGATGCTCCAAAACCTTTGTACATGTGTTCCTCAGAACTATGTATTTTGGCCTGTGTTGTCATCTGCTCAACATTCTTTGATGAACATGCACAAAGATTATCGATCACCTTTTGAATGACATCAGTGTCTCTTTCCTTCAAGTCGCACGCACCACTTAAACATGAATAGAGAAGTAACTCCGACAGATTATGCAAAGTTGAAAGAAGCATCTGACCATCTATCTTTGGGATTACTGGTCCCCTATCCCATCTGGCAAGCCCAGGAGAATTATCTACTGCATTGGTTGATTCCAACACATGCTTCATAGAAAGGAGCAACCCTTCAGGTGGATCCATTTTCAAAGAATCATTTTCATTTGTACCCACATCAGAGATGTGATGGGTGGGCATGCGCCCTTTGTCAGAAGTCACATCACCTTCTCCTGAACTCCGCTGTGTGGGATGATAAGTTTTAGCACTAGAATCACGGATTGACTCTTGGCGTGTAATGCAATGTCCAGTAGATTCCCCGACATCATTAGAAAATGGAACATGTATTGAATCACTCGAGTAAATATCCTCACTATCATTGGATCTTCCCTCTCTGCCTGATGGATTAACAAAGGCATGTGGCACTGAGGGTGATACTGAAGCTCTGTTACTACACCCACCCGTGTAGAGTGCTTTTCCTGCACTAGGTTTATCAGAGGAGACCTTGGCAGGATATAAGGAATTGCCAAAGATTCAAAGGTCCTGTAGCAGATCAAAACCGCTTAGTTCAGGTTCCTCCCTGTGCTTTGAGCATGAAATTGCTTTTTCCAGCAGGGAGAGTCCACGGTGTGTTCAAACTGATGTAAACCCACAGAGGGGTTCCCAGCAGAATTCAAGGCATGATTACCCTTAGATGGCAAACTAAACCTGTCTAACGTTACATGAGGATTTCCGGATCCAGATTTAGCACCCATGTGCTTTTCAGCATATCGCAGAGTACGATTATGCTCCAGTGCTAAATTGAATTGATCTGATGTCAAAGGATCTTCACACCCCAAATTTGCCCCAGCTAAATGATGAAATGCATCTTTAGAATCACATCTGCTATTTGATCGGTCTTCATCTTCAGGATGGCATGGTTCCTCAAAGGTAAAATCACTTCTTCCTAGCTGGACCCCAAGATCTGAACTATTAAACTGTGATTCACTTCCACAAGCTCGCATAAATGGAAACTCGTTTACACTAGATAGCAGAATGTTAGCATAGCACTCATTAGCGCAGTCTTAACCATCCTTGTGATCTCCTGTAGAAACTTCACCAGCTCGATAGCTAAACCCATCAACTGGGGTTCCCACGGTGTGCACAAGCAAAGGTTTCACATCACAATTCCCGTCATTCACACTAGAATTTTGCTGTGACACACTTTTCCCAAGACTGGTACCATCAAGCTGTGACTTGCTTCCCAAAGCCTGCACGAACTGAGGCTCATTTACATTAGACAAAATACTGTGAGCACAGAACTCATTAGCACTATTTTGGTCCTGCAAATATAGTTTTGTGTTGAAAATATGCATACTCACAATAACGAAAAAATATCTACCAACTTCAATTATAATTTTAGTTGACAGTCAAATGAAAATTGAATTCCTAAAATTTCCAAAAATTTGGTCCTGTTACTAGGAGCCAGCGATGAAAGCCCCGGTTGGAAGGAAAAATATACTATAGGAACTTACCGCTCGGTCAAACTCCAACATAAAGCATCTTTTCACATCCTCCTTAGTAGGCTTGCAGCCACACCGACCACGTCTTGATGTCAAATCCGAAAACTTTGGATATGTGTAATGCAGAACAGCAGCCTCTTCCAATTTAATCTCGCTATAACAAATCGCACACAATGATACAGTGAGTCAGCAGTATGAGATGAGGTGACATCAACTTCAAACAAAATACATGACCGACAATGCAGGCGTTGCACAAGATGAGACCTCCTAAACACTTTCCAAACAAAGGTGAACCATATGGAACACCTAACTACACGCTCGTGTAGACATGGCATCTCTATATCATCAGCCAAAAGTCAACTAAACAAAAATACAAACACAGCCATACTCTGGGGTTTTCATGTAGTTGTGCCATCTGTGAGCACCTTTGGACGGAGATGATCTTGAATACGAGCTGCAGCCTTCCCATTTCCATAAGTCAGAAAGTAATTTGAATTGCCGCGAGTTGCATCTTTGTAATTGCTAAAGTATACATCTTTTGTTAAATGGTCATAGTTCTTTTTAAACATTGACACCTATAAGAGACGAACAATTAGATTAATATAAGGAGTGATTGGTGAAGACATAGATTGATCCAAAACTCAACACAGACGTTTGATGATGACCTAAGTAGAATATATGTCTCTAAATTATCCAATGCACCGTAAGGACCAAAAACAGACGATGCTCGCAAAATATCAATTGATGCTCTTCCAATACAAATTGCAGAATGTAGCTCAGAAAGTTTGATGCTAAACAAATAAAACATGAGCTGCTTTATATTTAACTGAGTTGACAAATTTGTCTGAAAGCACCAAAGTTAATCATGCCTTTTACCCTTGTCAAAATGATTGTGCTCCGAATTATGCTGACATTGAAAAGTTCTGATCTTTCAGCCACTTAAATTATATTCATTACCACTAAAATCAGCTAAATAATAGACAACATGATCAAAAACCTTACCTCACTAAAGGGCTCTTTAACATCATCTCTCTCCGCACTGCTTTCCTGATATAAGATGATCGCAGATTAGTAGATAATCAGGATATCGTAGGGTAGACAGGGCATTCAATTTCCACATGCTAAAGACATTTCACTCACTTAATTTGCAAAAATGACCATATCAACATTTCCAGCCACATTAGCCAGCAACTGTCTCACTGAATACTCACGAGTTCCTGCTGGGTATATGAGCTCGTCAGTGTCAAGATGGATGATCCAATCCATCCCTGCATCCTAAAATCGAAAGAAGATGTTAACTCGCTGAGAAAGATTCAAATGTCTTTCTAAACGATTTAAAAAGACATTTTGGATGATAGAATTAACCAAAACACTCTGCATACCCTTGCCATGACAATAGCCATTTCCATATTTAGGGATTGCTTCACAAATAGCTCATAGTCGCATGGCTTGTAGAAGAAGTTCGCCAACCAAGTCTCATTCCAGATACGGGTGAAAGTGACATAATATATGAAAATCAAAATAAATTCATCAAAATCAAAGAAGTTGAAAAAGATGCAAAAAATGGTTGCTGATCACACATATAGAACAAATTCAATTTTCCTTGTTCTTTACAACCGATCACATTGCCGTGAGCTAGCACGGTCGTTTGGCAGGCAACGGCTGAGAGGGCAAGACAGAGCGAGTCGAGAGAGACGGCGGAAAGAATGCAGCAGCGGTATTGGGCATGGTTTCATCCCTCGAAGTACTCGTCCAACGAATTCTATAAATCATCAAAACCCTAAAATTAGAATCGACGGAAAACATTGCACAATGTTAAAGTAAATGCAAAGAAAGTCGATACCTTGGCGGAGGCAGAGGCGGAGTGGCTTGTCGGGTGGTGGCGGAGAGTGCGAGACAGAACGAGTCGAGAGAAAATGCGGTGTCGTTTGGCGTGGTTTGGTGGTGCAAGGAACAAGGCAGATGCGGCAATGATGACGGTGGGTTTTGTTGGACAGCCGGTTCCCTCGTGAGTCGGAGAAAGAGCAAGTCGGGCAGCGGCGGAGAGGGCGAGACAAAGCGAGTCGAGAGAGACGGAGAGAACACAACGTCGTTGGGCGTGGTTTGGTCGTGGGGCGGACCAGGTGGATGCGGCGACAACTGCGGCGGGGTTCGTTAGACGGCCGGTTCCATCGTGAGTCGGAGAAAGAGCAAGCGAAGTCGGGCGGTGGCGGAGGGTGCGAGACAGAGCGAGTCGAGAGAGACGGGTTCGAAGACGACGTCATTTGGCGTGGTTCGGTCGTGGGGCGGACCAGGCGGATGCGGCACCAACGCCGGCGGGGTTCGTCAGACGGCTAGGTCCGTCGTCGGTCGAAGAAGGAGCACGCGAAGTCGGGCGGGGAAGGGGAGAGTCGACAGAGAAGAACAGCAGAAAAAAAACTCTCCCTCCCTCCGTTTTAATTTGAAATCAACTGAGAGAAGGAGAGACGTAGGGGCAGCTGCCCAACTGACTTGACTCTACTGTTGCTGACTTGATTGGTACTGTTCGGAGGGGGAAAGTAAATCGCTGGAAACCGCCCTTATGATCAGAAAACCACCCGCGAACAGTGGCATAAGGCCTGAATACCAGTGTGGGCCCGGGCGACACGTGTCGTTCGGTGAGTGGGTCGGATTTTGACACGTTGGAATCTGAGTGATACCTAATATTTTCTCAGAAAACAGAGGGAAAGAAAAGAAAGGAAGAAGGAGAAGAAGTAGCAAGAAAGAGAAGGGTCATTGTCACTGATGTCTCGCTAAGTCAATTTAACTCCATATCGCAATGCCCAGTAAGCGTTCACACCCTTCATTCGTCCAATTTGGAGTTGGGGCTTTTGTGAAATTTGAATCAAAAAATTTGATTCTCGAGTTGTTGAGTTTTGAAATTTTATGAAAATGATGAATTATGTCATTATAGAATCGTGGGATTTAACAATAGTTGCTACAGAGTAATGGTTTATTCGAAGCTAAATTTTAGGGTTGTATGTGTAAATTTCACTTTACATTTAGATTTGAGCAATCGTTTTGAATAAGTGATTTATTGTTGTACATGAGTCATTTTGTTAACATTTAAGCTTAATGTAGCCGTTCCATAGTTAAGGTAATGTTTTACTTGGTTTTGATGTATTTCTCAATTAATTGTTCGGATTATAAGATTGTCACTTCAAATAAGTCGCATTGTTTGATTTAGGCATTCCTAATTGAGTTGTGCTATCTTTTTATGAATTTGTAAACTCATGTCTTGAAAGTTATAGAGATTCGATATATTATGAGCTATGAAAGAGCATTGTTGTTGCATAAAATTTGAATCAGTCATTTACTACATTTCGGTATTTGAGAATGAATTAAGAAATGTTTTAGGAAATGTGTTGTGAAAATGGTGTTGAGCAATGTTTCACAAGAAGTATTCCTAGCGGATGAGTTAATTTGCAAAATATTATATGTTTTGGTTTATGTAACCGATTTGTGATATATATTCTAGATTGACGTTGTGGATACAAGAAAATGTGAATTTGGTGCCCAATATAAACCTAGTTGAGGGTTTGCACATATGTACATACCAATTTATGATATATTTGTGGCCAGCCACAGGTAATATAGGTAGAGAACTTGCCTCCACCTTGATAAGAAGGGGGTTTGATTATATGGTTACAAGGCTTTATGCATAATCATAATTAGATAATTGAGTGCAAATTTGATCATTAGAGTGGACCATTGACATGTATTTGAGTTTGGTCAATGGAATAGATCATTAACATATAATTTGAGGTTAGTCAATGTCGACTATTCACGTTAAATTTGATGAGATTAATCAATGAAATAAATTATTAATATGCAAGTCTTTGAGATTAATTAATAGACTGGATCGTTGATGTCTATTGTGTTATTATTAATTTCATGAATGTTCTCTAATATCTATATGGTTATATTGAGCGATATAACTTATTTTATCTTATATGTGTATTATATATTAGTATTGAGATAAACGAGTTTTGATATTATTTTGTTGAGTCTGTATAATGTATGTTCAATATGCTTAAAAGAGATACACACTAGTCACTAAGCTCTAGGTGCCCACCTCCTTTCCTTCCCAACCTTTTAAGGTTTCTCAGTTAGCAGCCAATACTACAGGGGAGGGATGTCAACAAAGGCTTTTGGAAATTGAATTTTTTAGTATAATTTGAGATTGCAACCATCAAATGGAAGAATGGCCCCGTCATCATCATCCAGTACCTATTGAATTCGAGGTGTGATAATATTGCCTCAACTCAATCGAATTTCCCTCGTTATCATTTGCGACTTCAACTCCGTGCCAGCCTGACTTAATGTCCGATCTCATGATGTTTGAGACTAGGGGACCGGGCCATTTCATTCAAGTGAAAGTATAGACCTTACTAAGTGGTCATTTCAACCGGATAAAAGATGGGGGAACCGGACAAGAAATTGAATCGAAAAGGCCACATTGATCTTTGTCCAACAAAGGTTCAACCGGAACATTCTCCTTCTACTTTGCTCTAAACGGGCGTACTCCGACCGACTCCAGAAGAAAGACATGTCGGAGCTAAACCCGAAAGCTACCCAAGAAGGGTCCACGACATTTATTTCAGCACTCAGACCGCACGATTGTGCCTACCTCTAAGACGAAAGAACAAAGAAACTGCTATCCCTGATTCACTGGGAAGGAGGAGCTTTGAACTTGGCCATGATCAGCTTGGCGAACTCGGCGAGCTTCTCTGTCTCCGGCATCACCTCCTTCACCGCGCCGTCGGCGCAGAACCTCCCCGCCCACTTGGCCAGCCCCGGGACCTTGGCCTCGTCGAGCAGCTTCATGCCTTGTGTCCTCTCTGTCACCCTCACCCACCCGAGGTAGCACCCGAGCGCGATGTCGAGGAAGCCGATGGTGTCCCCGCCGAAGAAGGGCTTGCCCTTGCTGATCTTGCCGAAGGCGTCCTCCAGCAGAGACAGGCCCTCAGCGACTTGGTCGATCGCGGCCTTCTTCGCCTCCTCCCCTTGCGCTTTGGCGATGCCGGTCATGGACGGGAACCACTGCGCGTGATGGTGGCAATTGAACTCAAAGCTTTGTATACTAACATTCATGTACAAAATTAGTATGCTACAAAATATAGCAATTAAACTTGTTCCAATTTATTAGATGTCCGCTTACTCTATGTCACATCAGTCTCCTCATACATACATATATAAGTAGGGTAGAATTAATGACGAGTATACAATTTTATTTTTATAAAAATATTTATTTCAATATACCAACTACTTCTCTTTTACATAAAAAAGGCCACAGAGAGAATTAATCAACATGAAAATTACCAATAAAATCTTAAAGTTATTATAATTGTACCAATTCGATCATAAATTTTTTGTATGCTAGTGCCAATAGCACCATGTAGAACAATCGGCGTTCGCATTAATATTGATCGATTAAAATTAGTGGATTAGATTGAATTGACACAAAAAGTAAAATGTTTATGATTTAATTCAAAAAAAATGGAACTAAATTAACAAAATTGCAATAAATTAAGGATTTTTTTGATAATTTTCCCATAAATTCACCTCACACGCCGTATACTTTACATCTAAATAATACAAATATAAGTAAGTTATGTATTTGATCAAAATGGGGCATCAAACCTACTTTATGTGACGATTAGACGGTCCAAATCCAATCATCAACCATAATTATTCAGACAAAATAGGGAACTAAAATTGAATCCGACCCCATCATCAGCAAGGATCACCGCACGCTTGAGAACCACAATTGATCGAGCAATTAGCGTGGTCAGCTGCAATGTAGATCTGGTTCACAGTATTAAAACTAAAGAATTGGGTAATTCTCGACCGGTGTCTAACGTGATTTCCAAGGCTCGGCATGAGTAGGAACTCTTCGTTTCGACCGCCACATAACACAGAACACAGAAGACTCCCAAAAAAAATTCTAATGTCAACTACAATGCGCGACTGGAAATGCTTACCATGCTCACGGATAGATCAGCAACTAACCATAAGTAGAATAGAGGCCGAGATATCGAATACGGGAATGGGTACCTTCTCGTCGATGTAGGCGGCCCAGAAGCGGGCGATGGCGCGGTCATAGGGATCAGAGGGGAGGATGGAAGGGCCGGAGGAGGGCCAGGACTCGTCGATGTACTGGACGATGACGAGGGACTCGCAGATGGGGCGGTCGGCGTGGAGGAGGACGGGGATCTTCTTGTGGACCGGGTTGGAGCGGAGGAGGAGGTCGCTCTTGGCGCCGAACTTCTCCTCCAGGAACTCGTACTCCACCCCCTTCATGTTCAGCGCGATCCTCGGCCTCATCACGAACGGGCTCGGCCACGCCCCGATCAGCTTCACCCCCCGGCCTTCGCCATTTCACCACCGGCTATGCTCGCGCACAGAGACACACGGACGGAGAGAGATCACACTGAGCGAGCGAGCGAGCGATCGACTTTGGTTTCGTAACGAAGGACGGATATTCCGGAGTTAGTTCTGCATATCGGGTGGCTATAAATAAAAGGAGAGAGAGAGAGAGAGAGAGAGAGAGAGAGCGCGCGCGTCGGTCATTAGGAACATTAATAGGGGAGGCAAGTGGGAAACCGTGTGGATGTGCGTACGAACAGTGCCGACAATGAATGCCGTGCAGAGGCTTACGTGGTGATCGCTCCTCTTTAAACGATGGCGTTCCGTTCTTCGTGCGAGACGGTAGCTTGCCCGGGCGGACGAACGTGTTTCTCAAGTTTGATGTGTCTCCGTTCTACGTTAGGGGTAAAGCCTCGAAGAAAGAGAGAGAATATACCATATGCGAAACTTGAGTGATAAATTTAAGATAAGAGTGCTTCGACATCTCTTGCTAAGGTATAGGTTAGATGTAGATTAGCACTCTGTAATGTCAGTCAGGGAAATAATGTAACCGGATGGGTCTTAATGGCTTGGCGTTATTAGTCGAAAGAAAAACGGGCGATGCCTCTGAGGTGAGGAATCGACCACGAAGGAGGCATAATTGCATTAAATGATAGTCAAACCGAGGACCACCCGAGGGACAGAGAGGTGGGGGCGGGCGGTCGGTGGCTTCAACGGCTGTAGTCGAAGCACCGAGGCTCCAAACGGTGCGGCATTTAGTGCCTCAACCTCGATATCAACTCAACTCCCTACATTTTCAATGAGTGAGGACGTTTACTTTGAGGTTGTGAATTTGACTTCTACGCTCTGGAAAAAAATAGAATAAAAATCTAAAAATGAGCTAGAGAGTCGGAGTAAAACATATCACAAAAAAAATAAGAGGTGCTTTCAACACTCTTATTGAGCATACTCGAGATGAAACGGTGAGAACTTTGCCTAGGGCTTTTAATCATATATACGAATTTAGTTTGTTTGTGGTAAGGAGAAATTAAAGGCTTATCCAATCATGTTGCCTTACCCTTTTACTTTTGTTTTTGTCAATGTGAAATATACTAGACTTGAGCATGTCCTTATAAAGCTCAAGAGGAAAAATCTAGAAACGGGCCACTTAGCCCATTATGGAAGAGTCCCTATATTCTCTGATGTCGTGGGAAAAAATGATACTGAGACCTCCGAAGGCATTCAGTGGGTGGGGAACTTAGCCTTTGCCTAATTGCACGGCAGACGGCGATAAACGGATGGTGCGGGCCTCAATTGGGATGGAGAACAGAAGCAAAGTTATAAGAAAATTGGAACGCTGGGCCAAAGGTCTTTACTCGTCTCATTTGTGGGTTTCGACCAAAATTGGCGTTGACTCAAGTAGTAAATTATCTTTCGCTGGACAATTGATCTTTGTTTTTTAATTTTTAGTTGGGTTGGATAGTGATTTCGGATATCAATTCCATTGGTGTAATGTAGAAGAAGATAGATGATTTTTTAGGTAAAAGACTATAAATGATGTAAACTAAAAAAGACATTAAAATTAATAAATTGATAAAAGTACATCGGGAATGTGTGTTCTTCATGACTATTTTCCAATAGTTACAAGCCGCGATATATATAATCCCTTAGTATAACCACTTAATAGTGGTTATTAAGCTAAGTATGATTGTAACTACACTTCAGCACGTTGATATTGATGATATGTCCTCCACACAAGGGCAATCCTAGCCTAAGGTCGGTAAGGGCAACCTCCATTGGTGATTGATGAGGCTGGATAGAGGGAAAAATGAAAAAGGAAAGAAGAAAAGGAAAAGAGGGGAAAAAAAGAAGAATAAAAGGAAAATTAATAAAATTAATAATTTTTTAAAAAATATTAAAAATTATTCACGTCGGTGCCAATCATACCAAATAGGATAGCTAGCATCCATGTTAACTATTTTTGACCAAAATTGGCGAAATAAACTAATTTGTTGACAACCATATTAGTCTCGTCACCAATCTCCCTATTTGACCAAATTGACTACGGTTCAATTACAAAGAGTTAATAATTTGTTTGTGTAAACATTGTGGAAGATATATTACTAGATGAGACTTGTCCCATGAGTTATTCACATTCATCACATTTCTTGGAGGCAATTGCTCGCATTGATTGAACTAGCAAATCACGCCTTTGTCTCAAGAAAACAATGACGCTAGGATACTTATAAATTAAGTTTACAATATGATTAGCAAATTGTAAGTTGGTATTAGAGCTGTCAAGTGGATTGGTTCTGGACAAAAAAGCTTTGATCCAAATGATTCATTTAACCCTTTTCAGCCCATTTATATGCATATATAAATTTAATGACTCCTCCATGATCGTCCTATTTACTAACATACTTACATAATTAATAAGACCTATGAAAATCCATGTCCACCTAGTTAATCCATTTTAAAATCTACATGTATATATGTTATTTTGATAAAATCACTTTTTCAACTATAAGAAACTAAAGATTGGCGCTTTTTTTCTTTTTTTGGTCGGTAAGATTGGCTTTGACATTATATAGAATTTATAATTTTTGTACTGATTCACAATGAAATTAAGAGAAAGTTAGTACTTGGTAGTGAATTTACAAAATTACTACAACAACATAATCAAAGGAATTAAAATTTTAAATAAATGGAATATAAGATATTGAAGAAGATGATATATGTGGATCATGAATTGTAATGACAAGAACTAAAATTAGAACACTGCATAAAAATAAAAATGCCAAATGCAACCAGGGAAAAATATACTCTAATAACTAACAAACGAAACTTACATGATTAATAAAATGAAAAATAATGAGAAAAAAGCTGTCTTGATATTTTTAATAAAGGTGAAGTTGAGCCCATTTTGTAGGCCACTAAGATTTCTTTAAACTTAGAAAGCTGCGAGGAGTCTGTTATTTCCTAATAGAAAGTGAAGAAAGAGTTACAAACTTACAAAAATGGGTTAGATTTTGGTAAATTGTGAACCCATTAAATATCAATATTTTTTTTTTACCATTCTAAACCTATTTACTAAACTAACCTATATAATGACTTAGTCTTTTAAATATGGATTAAGAAATATATCTATGACCCATTTTGACATATCTAGTTAGTATTTAAACAAGTGAAGCAGATTAGTACTCAATGAAATAATCTACTAAATGATTTAGTAGATTGATTTTTGTAAATTGATCTCTATATATCTAGCATTGTTCTAATTAGGGAAGAAGTTTAATAATAAATGAAGAAAAAGATGACTGTGGAATGAATAATGAGGCTCACCTTCAATTAGAAGGTCAATTTGGTCTGGTGACTTGGAATTGCTATGTCTGTCAGCTATAATAGCGGAGGAAAGTGGAAACACACTCATGAAAAGTAGACAACTGAACCCACATACAAAAGTAAAACTTGCAAGAAGTCAACCGGGACGTCCCATAAGGCAAATGACTCGATGACATCTGGGACATCTCATGAGGTGCAAAAGCAGAGTCCTATTAGATGAAAGACGGTAACTGCTCGGTGTTGAATACGGGGGAGAGTAGGTCAGGCCTTGACACGGGTTCATGTGAACCTAATCGATTGAAGCGGTCAAACGTGTGGACCATAAGTGGATTCGACATCCATTTGATAAAGATTGATGGTTATGCTTGCATACGGTCCACTGACCGATCCCTTGGAGTTTCGTACTTTTAATCCTTTCTTTTTCCCACTTAAAAAGAGGAAATGTTGGTGCTTTCATTTGTTAAATCCTTCTCGAGATTCCAAACTATAGACTATGCTTGCCTCGGACGAAATTGAAAATGCACATGGATGATACTCAAAGCTCTGTACAAAACCCCAGCACGATTTGCCAGCCTGGACGATGTTTTTCATTAGCACGAGACAAACATGATTTCCTCTCCCGCAACATATGCAAAACTTTGTTTTTGACAGCAGAAGGCACATGATTCTGATAACGACATTATTCTTCTCGAGTGTCTTTGTATGGCCAGCTTAGCCAGCTAAAAATTTTCATAGTTGAGTAATAAAGATGATGCTAACCAATAGAAAAAGAAAAGAAAAGAAAAGAAAAGAAAAATCATCTGGAGGGAACTCAGAAGTTTCTGACCTTGCTCTGCCATAAGAACGCTCTCGAGCATACGATCCTGGTCTTGCTCTAACATTGTTTTTTTATTCTTGTTTGGTCGGAGGTCTTGCTCTAACATAACAGATGAAGAAAAGGATCACATTATCATAAAGACCGACAGACATGTCGGGGAGTCTCCCAACACTACCTAAGTTTTGCCTATTGCTTGCACAATATTGTAGACCTTTTAGAAGGAAATAGTTGCATAGATCTTATGCAACGTGAAATCAGTCAATCAAAACCTAAATTGATAATTCCCGCATGATCTAAAACTTCGTTCCTAGATCCGCACGAGTTCTCCTTTCCAAGGGCTATAAATAAGGATTTGGTTCCTTGCATTGGTATATGCAGGTTCTTGGGCAAGAGGTTCTGGATCGTTGGGACATTATCAAAAGAGTAGGTATTACTAGTATAATAATTTCGAAATATTGGAGGAAGCGATATCGGGCATCCCCCTAAATAATCAAATAAGAAAATATCTGACAGCACACCGTCATCAAGACACAAAGACTGTTTTTCAGCACCAAAAACTGTAAAGCAAAAGGAAGACAAAAGAAAAGTTGGTAACAAGAAAAGCAGAGTCTCCGAACTTTAGACCGTCTGTTGCTTTCTTTGCCTAAAATTTAGCAGGTTCCATAACGAAAGCTAAAGTTCAGTGTCTCCTTCCTCGATCAGAGACTTCAGCCCTGAAGAGATACCCTCAATTAGGACTCAAAATGCAGGATCAGCTCCTGAGTTCGCTAATAGTGTTCACTGTGTGTGCTGCCTTGCTTGGAGCAGCAAATGTACATGCAATATGTACTCCCGAAGACCTGAAAGGACTGACTGGTTTTAAAGCGGTCATTCGCCTCGATACTTCTGGAAGGCTAGAGAAATGGGTTGGCTTCAAATGCTGTGAGTGGGAAGGCATCTCCTGCAATAATGCAACTGGCAGAGTCGCAGAAATTCATCTCCCTGGATTTATTTCTACAAGCGACTATGTCTACCAATCTGAGATGAAAGGCTGGTTGTCTCCTTCCATAACACTCTTGAGCTCTCTCGAAGTCATCGATCTTGGTGGACTCATGAATCTTGCTGGAACGATACCGCCTTCCATTGGTTTCCACCTCCAAAAGTTGCGAAAGCTCTACCTGTATGGCAACCAAATAAGTGGTATGTTACCAGAAAGCATTGGTAAGCTCTGGCAGCTCGAAGAACTTTTGTTGTATGAGAATAAGCTATCTGGGTCACTCCCTCCGAGCCTAGGAAATCTCAGAAATCTAAATTCTATGATTATGTACTCAAATCAATTTTCTGGTACAGTACCTGATTCTTTTACAACTCTGACAAGGCTGGTTCATCTAGATCTCCATAACAATTCTTTTGTTGGTGCCATCCCAGAAAAAATTGGTCAGTTGCACAACTTGAAAGAGCTCGATCTTTCAAACAATTTCTTAGGAGGGAGAATTCCACTTTCCATTACCAACTTAACTGCCATTTCAGTCTTGTACTTGGACACAAACGATCTCGAGGGAGAAATTCCAAGCCCCTCAAGGTTGGATCAAATGCCTTCCCTCAGTTTCCTAAGACTTCACAATAACCAGCTAACTGGCGAAATCTCGCCCAATTTTGCCAATCTGATCTCTCTCCAGAGAGTTTCTCTCGCACATAACAGACTGAAGGGAAAAATTCCTTCAAGTCTGGGAGCTCTCTCTGCACTAACAGAGTTATATCTTGATGATAACCACTTATCTGGCATAATACCCAAGTCCATGGGTCAGTTATCCCAGCTTTTAATTTTGAGCATTTCAAACAACAATATCCAAGGACAATTGCCTCAGGAGATGTCTTCCCTCCTCAATCTTCAAATAATCAATCTTTCTTTCAACCAATTTAATTTCTCCTCCATCCCTCAGTGGTTATTACGATTGCCATCTCTTTCCCAAATATATATGGCAGGATGTGGAATTCAAGGAGAAATTCCAGAGTCATTGAAGATAATGCCTAGTCCAATACAGGAGCTGGATTTATCAGTCAATCACCTGACAGGAAATTTCCCATCTTGGCTTGGAACACTAACTCAGCTGTACTTGTTGAATCTCTCCAGAAATTTGCTAGTTTCAGATGTTCCAGAATCAATTACGAACTTGAATGCTTTGGGTGTCCTTGATCTCCACTCAAACAAGTTAACAGGCAACATAGGTCAGGTGTTCAATATGGAACACAGGTTTCCACAAGGTTCACTGACATATATTGATCTTTCTGACAATAGATTCACTGAAGGAAGTGAACTGATAGGAATTGGAGCAGAATGTGGAATCCAGTCTCTAAATTTATCACACAACTTTTTCTCGGGAAGACTACCGACAACAATAGGGATGTGTTCATCCTTAAAAAGCTTGGATTTGAGTAACAACAACTTGGCATCGAATCTGCCGGATGCTTTAGCAAATTTAGGCTCACTAGAGGCACTGAAGCTGCAAAGGAACCGGTTCACCGGCGGCATACCGGAAGGATTTTTGAAGTTGAGTAAATTAAGGGACTTGGACTTGTCAAATAATCTTTTGGTGGGGCAAATTCCTGCTGGTAAACCTCTCATAGACTTCCCTGAGAGCTCGTTCTCTGGAAACAGAGGATTGTGCGGGAAGCCCCTTAATCCTTGTAAGCTTTGAGGATTTGCTTTCCATCTTTCTTCTTTCAGCAAGTAAACCATTATAGAGAATGAATATTCCACATTTGAAATCAGATTGCACCTGACTATATATGTGTAGTTGGTTTTATGTTAATTTGCACTAATTCTCAGAAGCCAGAACATTAAATTAATAAGTTCTATTTTTCAGTCCATCACACGATGAACTCATTGTTTCTTTTTGTTCTCTTGTTGCAACATATAATGAGAAACAGGAAGGATTTACAATTGGATCATGGGAGAAAATAGATCAAGAGGGTTACTAAAATAAGACTTTCATCTCCTAAGAACTCATGATTTCCAAAAAATGTACATGTGCTCATGCATAAACAGAGACACTAGTATCTTACTTGCATTTCCCCAGGAAAAGTGAGAAAAGCAGCAAATAAGATGCGCATGGCAGCTCCACTCATCAAAGTTTATGCCTCAGCCTCACATTATCAAACCATTCAAACAATCTCACGTGCAGTCTTGCATTAGCCATTTGAATTCATATAGTTACTCAGGAATTCATTAGAACATTATAATATGAGATATCAGTATGATACAAGAGGGAAAGGCTTGATTATTGTTGTCATAAACCGAAAATCAGAGAAAAGTAGACTGATTCAAATCAAGGAAATGAGCTTCAAGAGTGTTAGGCCTTTTCGTCTTTAAGTTTCTATAGGACTGATTTTAACCAAGGAAACAACCAAAAATGCTTGAACTGAACAATTTTCCCTGATCAAGTTATTTATTTATATGCATGTTACTAAGTATATCCACTATAGGATATGGAAGTGAATTTGACAGTGGAAACAATGTAAATTCTAGGTTCATGTGGAGTCTCAAGTATTCTATACATGAAATCAAGAGACAACAGTGTTTAAATAAACACGATGGTCAAATAGACGCACCTGATGAACAAGGAGGCTGAGTTGAAATGAGCCAAAACTGTAGTGGGCAAACACTGGTTTAAATCAGGCAGGACACCATGGGTTGATTCTCAATATGCTGTAAAAAACCTTATTCGTAGTAGAAACATAGATCTAAATACAAACATAATACCCAAGACCCTCTCATCCCGGTCAACGAGAAGGGAAATTACCAGTTGCTCAGCAATCTATTAATTGCCATGGTGAACAATTGAAGAGTAGCATCGTCTGCATATTGTCAAATCATCACTGTAGGGGTGTCAACAGGTTATACCCTAGATCCACTCATCCCTGTCAATGAGAAGGAACTCTACCATTTGCTATAACTATATCTTCAATATTCGTTGCTTAGCATCTATGCATCTTTAATTGCCACAATGACGTAGTTGAAGAGTAGCACCATTTTCATGACTTATTGGGTATTGCCCATTGCCTTTTTTTTTTTGGTCGGATATTGCTCATTACCTTACTTACGGGACAATTGGCCAACGCCACTGGTACATCTACTTGGATGCTTGGACTACAATAGAAAGGACAAACCAAATAGATAAAAAGAAGAAAGAGCAAGAGCAAAAGCAAGATAACTTCCTGTATGTTAACAGGTGTAGGGCAGATGGTTTTACCTGTAACAATACAAATGGGATACTCGATGTCTTTGCAATATAATGGATGACAGATATTAATACAATCTCTATTAACCATTCTCAAGTATTATAAGCATCAGCAGTACTCATATTCACAGCCGACACTGAGAACCTATATTTTCAGAGTAGATACATAGTGGTTCAACTCAGACATAAGCAAGGTTGAAAAAAGGAGAATTCTGAAGTTGTCATAGAGAGATGCATCAGCCCAAAGTGAAGTCATCTATCATATAGGTCATGCCACACCAAAGGTATTCCCACCTTGGTTCAAGCCACCCCCATTAGATTGGAAATACGAGACAGCTGCCCAGATCACCCGCAGGAGGAGGATCACCACAAATACAGAGCCACCAAGAGTGCAAGCCACCTGAAACCAGCACAACAATAACGTCGGCAGTTGAGGGTCAAAGCCAAAGGCTGTTCCTTCTTAAAAGTTGTTATAGCCAATTTTGTTTGCTACACAGTGGCACAGTGAGCTGAAGTTGCAGCCACTCAATGATCAACTCTTACTCTGAAAATGCCCTCCACAGTTTTCCTCATTATCTAAATTTCCAATGAACAAAGACCCTATGGCTCTAGAAATGTCATTGGAGATTAATGCTCGTATAAGGACACGAATGGAAGGAATGTGGAGTGTATAACATACATAACATAGACAATCATCAGCCTAAACATTATATGCGAGATACGGTCACCAGACTTGATGAGAACCTATTGAAGCCACTAAGTCATTCATATTTGTTGATAAAAAGTTATTAAAGTACCTCAAGAAGTGCCTTCAAAATGGAAAGGAAAGCTAGTAGAAGAATCCCATCAACTGCAAAGGAAACCTGCAGTTCCCATCCAGGGAAGCATTAGAGAACTACAGTCAGCGTCAGTTAACAAAGGGTAAGCACAAGGTATATGCTGTTCAAGCAGTGATAGTGACATGAGTACACCATTTCAGTTTCAAATAAACAATGCTGAAGATAATATATATGGGGGAAAACAATTTGAAGCAGATCATCGGCAACTTGCTCCAAGGACAGGCCTCTTTCAAACAGTGGAACAAAGAAAAAACTATGTGTCCTACCTGATTCTTTGGGCAAACCTGCGGATTGCTTATTCCACTTTTGAAGCAACTGTAGTTACCTGAATTCCCCAATTCAACCATTTCATAAATTGTTTCTTTATGCCAATCAAATCACGCAGTTTCCATTATAATTCATGGTATGGTAAGGCCAGTGAGTTGATTTATCAGGTGACTAAATCTCTTGATGAAGTCAGGTTGATTAGGGTGAAAAATTAGATATTCACATTTCCCGTATAGTATAAACTAATATTTTAAGGGTTTACATCACGCATGCTACAATCCAGAGCATATACTTCTAATCTAAGGGCAAGGCAATGTCATGATAAGCCGATAATAGGTACTCACACCACAACTTTGGTTAGACTCACGACATAGTATTAACAAATTCAAGATTTTTTTTCTATTCAACGTTACTATCACCACTTGACTAGTAAAGTAAATGTGTACAACGGCATTCTACGATACCGGGCTTTTGCTAAAAATAAATGACGACGAGCCTAGACCACGCAGGCTGCAAAATATTCTTTTCAGAGGAATTAGATCAAACAGGACATGAACACCTCTCAGTATCGCCTCCTCCCACTTTGTTTAAGCACGGCAAGACAAAGTAGATTGAAAAGGAGAATTCACCAGCTGCGGCGGTATCGCGTCGGGCAAAACGGAGCGAGAAGCCTTCTTGGCTCGCCGGGCCACCTTCTTGAACATGCTCTGGAAGAACCTGATGAGCAAATCGACGCTGCTCTCCGCGTCCTCTTCGTCGTCACTCTCGTCCTCCATCATCGGTCCGTCACCTCCGAAGAAACCGTCGTCCAAGTCCTCCGTCGGCTCGCCGGTCGGGTCGTGGACAGAGGACCTGGGGCGGCGAATGCGGAGCCCCGGTTCTCGGGCCGGACGCCCAGGGAGAGCGCGGCGAGGGAAGGAGAGAGCCGAAGGGGGTGCGAGCGGGGAGTGCAGCAGGGGACCGATGCCTGTCGGGTTGCTTATGCGTGCTGACGAGATTGCGGCTCGGGTCGCCATGGAGGCGATCATGATTTAGCGGGGAGGAGCTAGCGATGGGGTCAGCCACGTCCGTTTTGAGCAGTAGCTCAGACGGCTGATCGGCAAAAACGCGGATGGATATCGTGAAACCTCATTCCATCTTTAGCTCTTTTTCTCTTCTCTTTTCCATCACATGTTTGGCCGAGAAACCATGCGCAAGTTTTGATTTTTTCCTTTGCCCCGTGTGCTTTCTTATGAGCTTGTATTAAGGGTACAATTCAATATCATGATTGGGAAAGAAAGAGTTGTCCACATCAACGAGTAATACAGCTACCTGAGAAAGACCTGCTCCAACTTCGCAACAGAAGAACAGTGGACATAAAAATGGAGCCTTTCTGGGTAAAAAGAAAAGCTTTCGGAATGAAAGAACAGGAGAAAGCGATGCTCTCCTGGTATTTTCAGATTACATTTTCCAGGAATGGAATTTCAACCGACAGGAGCGAGATCGTCCCGTTCTCTTCAATTTTTAGCACCTGTCTTCTGTTTCCATTTTCCAGAGACTTTACTTTAAACGATAGTGAACTGGGCTACTGCAGACGGTTGAAAAACCGGGCAAGCTTTTCGGATAAAGACTGGTAGCCATCATCCAGTCCCTGCTCATCTCCAGCGAATTCATCGTCTCTCTCGAAAATCAGACACACCCCGCATTTCTTCAGCTGCATTCCGGGAATGAATGGTGGGTTCCGCATTGCCACCTGAACTTTGTACCCTTCTTTCAACTTGGAAACCAGCGGGTGAAAATCCAAGAACCGGCACAAATGAACCTGATCTTCGTCTAGTTTTGGTATCCCCTTCAAGGGCAACGTGCTGTTGAAGATAGGCGCGTTCAATTTGAGTATCTTTGCCTCGATATCCACTGGCGTGGGAATATCTCTCAAAGATTCTGGGAAGTCACTGGTGATGGAAACGACCACGCCTATGAGAACAGCCTTGAGCATGCGGTTTTTCCGTGCCGTGTAGGTCACTTCCTCTTTGTTTAGCCAATCTGGAATTTCACTCCCCGGCATACTGAGAACGCGTAAATTCCTCAAAGAAACCTGCAAAATATTAAACCATCGAGACTGCTATAAAAACAAGTCCGTTGATGCTTAAAATTTTCCTTTTCTAGAGTTTTCGGACTTGATCAGTGTAGAAGCATCTTTTGAGAGAGAGAGAGAGAACCTTCGAAATTCTCTTCTTAACTGCCGAGGAACACACGCGGCATCCAGTCAGGTATAGCCTTCTCAAGGATTTCAAGCACTGAAGTCCTGGAACATCCACCACCTTCTCACAGTTCGCCATGTTCAGCTCCTGCAAGTTCTCCAATTCAGACAGGTCAGAGATCGTCTCTATTGCCACGCAGTCGGCAATATTAACCTCTTCCAAACTCAATGGGAGGGGTGGAAGAGACTTGAGCTCCTTGCAGTGCGGTAGCAGAAGCTTCTGAAGGACGGAAAGTCCCTTGAGGCTTGTGGGAAGGCTCATAATGTTATTGTATCCTAGATTTAGAGTTTTTAGCGATACCAACTTCTCGAAATCATCAGGAACTTTTCCTTGCATGTACCAAGCACGGGCGTTCAGTTCTTCTAGCCAAGAGAGATTCGATAATGAAGATGGAAGAATCGACCCAGGAATTTCCTCTGTAATCAAATCTTGATTCTCCGTCACTGTGCTGCCCTCAGGAATAACCACGCTATGCGGTTTCTTGCCCATCCTCAATTTTACTAATTTTGAGAGCATCCCGAAGGTTTCTGGTAATTCTGTTACTGCGGTATCCTCCATAATCAGGCGGTACAATGATCTCAAATTGCCCATGGATGGCGGAAGCTTGCAGAGACGTTTACATTTGTTAAGCCTCATGACAACGACATTTTCCAATTTTCCGATCGACTCTGGAAGCTCTGTGATGTTCACATTGTAAAGGATCATGGTAGTGAGATTCCACAAGTTGCCGATGGATTCTGGTAAGCTTTCAAGTGATTCACAGTTCCAGATTTCCAATTTTCTAAGCATCTTCAGAGCTCCAAGTTGAGCCGGTAGACTCGTGATTGACGGTCCACCTAGACTAAGCTCTGCGAGTGAATGCAATCCTTTGATTGAGTCAGGACAGTGGCTTGAAAACCGACAATCTCCAGTTGAAAGGGTCTTTAGGTACAGCAAAGAACCGATGGAAGCAGGCAGTTCTCTGATTTCACTTCCATCAATGAACAATTCCTTCAATGATTCTAAGTCACCAACAAATTCAGGAAGTTCAGTCAGCGAGTAGCACCTCATAAGGCTCAACAACTCAAGTTTCCGCAATGACCGCACCGAATCAGGTAGCTCCTCTATTCCAGTATCATTAAGAGTGAGTTCTCTGAGAGAAGCCATCTTTCCAATGTGATTGGGTAGCTTTTTCAAAGAAGCGCATTGATTTAGATGAAGCTTTTCAAGTTCCGTGAGGTGGAATATCTTGTCGGGCAACCTTTTTATAGGAGTTTTGTCAAGGAGAAGTAACTTCAAAGATTTCATGCCATCTATATCCTCGGGTAGTTCTTTCAAATTTGCACAACTGGAGAGAATGAGTTCTTCCAGATTCCTGAGCCCGGATACATCTTTCGGGAGTCCAACAAGCTCGGTACACCCTTCAAGGTTTAGGTGGACTAAAGCATTCAGACTCCCGATTGACTCAGGAACTTGGGTCAATCTTGTGCACCGCTCGAGAACAAGTTTTTTCAAGCTCCGACTTGCTGATAAATCTGGAATACTAGCAAGATTAGAGCAGCCACGAAGATTTATAACCATTAAGTTCTCCCCAGCCTGGTGGATATGAAATATTATCCCATCATAAGTAGTTGCTGAAGCATATGAATGGTAGCAGAAACATATAGGCATAAGCAAATGATAAAGAAGCATATGAATGGTACCGAGTGTTTGGAAATGAACATATCCTCAGAAAAATTTGCAAGATACTAGTTGAATATGAAACATTATGCTGACAAAATATAGCTATGGTGACCAAGACGGCAACGCACCTTATTCTTGTTGGCTTTCCACAGCCGTTCGATCTTGCTGAGGCAACGCACCTTATTCTTGTTGGCTTTCCACAGCCGTTCAATCTTGCTGTTGGCGAGATCGAGTACCGCCAATCCTCGTGGACAAAAATCCAAAGGAAGAATGGTCAAGGGACATTCTTTCCATTGCAGCCATTTCAGTGACTGAGGCAGGAACTCGAATCTCCCTTCCAAGTTGGCATGATTAATCTGAAGGAGTCTCAAGTTAATTATCGGTTTAAAGTACTCGGCACGAAGCACCGCCTCATTCTCTATCTCTGCTCCAAAATCAAAAAATATCCTAAACTTCTCCATTAAACATTGAATGGCAGAAGCGAGATTGGGCGTTCTCATGAAATTTTCTCGTGACAATCTCTCACTGCTAGGGTCTGTCGCAAACGGCTTAGGTGGATAGTCCAGGACGATCCCCTCGATTTTCCTCGTCCCCTGCGATGACAAAAGCATAAGCTTACTTAATAGAACGAAAGATAAATCTACCAAATGGAATAGTTTGCAATCTGGCCAATGATTTCTTTTTACTCAAATTCATGTATGTTAGTAACTACCAAATCAAGAACAGCGACAGGGGACGTGCGAGCAATGGTATTAACAACGGAGGAAGGAAAGGGTGCGATGATACAGAATTTCCATACCGATCCATCCTTGAAGACAGCCATGATTTCATTGCGATCCCACAGTCGACTGCGTGTGCCAGGATCACGAACATTCTCAAGCAACACAATGTCTCTCCCCATGTCCCTAAGTTGATCATGCATCCATAGCGTATCATCATCCTTCAAGATCTTAATAAGTGATCTCGAGACCAGAACCGTGAGCCCAATCTCAGCCTTGAAGCCACAGCCTTCCCATATTTCTATTGCTTCCTTTCTCGTCATATGCATCTTAACAAATAAGCAAGCCGCGTCAAGGAATATGCACTTGGTCTCGTCGTCGAGCCCTTCGTAGCTGATCTTCAATATGTCCCGGAGATTATTAGGGCGAATCTGTTTCAGCTTCTGCACCGCATCTTCCCATTCGACTTTCCTCCTCTTGTCGACCAGAAAAGAGCCGAACACCACCAAGGCCAATGGCAAATTCCCGGTCAGAGACACGATTTGCTTGGACAGCTCCATAAATTCATCCATCGGCTTCTCTTTCTTCAACGCATGGTAGCTGAACAGACGCAACGCATCTTCGAAGAACAACTCTCCCACCTCATAAAGCTCAATCTCATAGTTTCTTGCAGACAAAGCCTCTTTATTTCTGGTCGTGATGATGATTCGACTTCCCTCGTGGAACCATTCTTGTCCGCTGATCAACATGTCAAGCTGACTGGCATCGTCGATGTCGTCCAAGATGAGGAGCACTCGCATTTCGTTAAGGGTTTGCTTAATCACAGTCTTCCGAGAACCGAAGTCATTCATAGGAGGGATGTGGGGCGAGAGATCGTGTAGAATCTTGTCCTGGAGAGAGATCAAGCCACCGTTTTGCATGAAAGCTTCTCTGATGTCCGGGACGAAACAGCGTTTCTCGAAGTACACGACAAGCTTGTTGTAGAGCGCTTTCGCCAGGGTGGTTTTGCCAACGCCTCCGAACCCATGCAATCCAAGAAACTTGACTCCGCCGGATTTGACGCTCAACGTACCGAGGAGTTGCTCGATGCGAGAGTCCAGTCCGACGAGGAGTGGAGCCACATTGAGTGGAACGTTCTTCAGTTCGTCCATAACTCTGTGGACGAGTTGTCGAATCAGCAGCGACATTTCTCTGAAATTAGAGATTGAAGTCAAGAATACATTGCGAGTGAGGATGGAGTGGATGAGTGGCGGAATGGAATAAGTCAAGTACGCAATGTGCATATGCATAATTGTCACATCGACAGGAGCCATTTGTTTGGTGAAAAATATCTTTCAGAAAACATTCTCCTCATTTTCCAGCATTTGGTTCTCTTGACAAATGAGTCAATAAAAAATATTTTCCTAATCAATTGAAAGATTTTCCTACCAAAGCATGAATTCGAGGAAAAAAATATATCTTTGAAAGAACCGGAAAACATTTTCTATAATGAAAGTAGATATTGACGCTTGAATCCGAAACTCTACCCTTAAGCATGAAATCCTTAATGTTAGTTCCTGGGTCCCAACAGTCAAGATCACGTCTTTAGCACTTAGGCTTGGCCTAGCTAGGGACCCTAGCGCTTGGGCCTAGGTCCCGATACCCACGCTCAAGTCCATTGAGGCCATGCCCATATCTGATGCTCTGACACCCAAACTTAGGTCCATAAAGGCAATGCTCGGGTTACCAACCCTCAAGCCTGAGTCCATAAAGACTATGCACAGGTCGTCAACACTTAGGCTTGAGTCCTTGGTTTTGAAATGTTTGTTCCCACAAAAATATTTATTTTAAAATTTGAATTTTTAATTAGTATGTATCTTAGTTACTAAAATTATTTGTATTGACGTGTCAATTATTTTATTGGAAGAATCTTGGTTTTAATTTCTCAGGAAAATTCCAAATAGGGGTTTGAAGTGACATGGTTTTCTCAATGAGACATGAAATGAACTTCATTTCAAATATGGATCTAAAGTGTTACCGTATTTTCAAATAAGAACCTAAAGTACAATTATTTTCTCAAATAAAAACTTTAAGTGGATCGACTTGAAATGACACGACCTCACCAATTAATTGATGACATTTTCATCATTTACTTTTCCTTTTTCTATTTTTTTTTTTAAAAAGGAAAAAAAGCTGAAATTTTAAAAATCTATTGGCCGAGGGCCAAGGCTAACCCTTTCATATGTTTTTTTTTTTTCGATAAGTACGCTAAAAATCCTAAAATTTGTCAAGAAAATGCCATGAAGTCTTAAAATTCATGGACTATATTAAACAATCAAAAATTCATAGACCAAATTACACGTTAGAGCAAAATTCAGAGACTTTTTATGTCATTATTCTTAATTAAAACAAGGTCCGCTTCATATTCTTATTTAAGAAAATAATAACATTTTGGCGCTTATTTAAGCTTCACTTTATGTTATCATTTGAGAAAATGATAAGATTTTATATTTTTATTTAGAATTGTTTCGAATTCCTCATTTTATAGATGGTTTTGTTTAGTGTTCTCACTCACGTTGTGGAAGGAAAGAAAGGCAGGCTCGAGATGTTATTACCTCTGATCGTGTTGGCCACTGAAGGACCAACCGTAGGCTCCAGCAGCTTGTTCCATGGCAGCTCTCCAACCCGAAATCCTCTCATCTCCGAACCGCTTCACATGAGTCACATGACGCCCGAACGAGCTCTCGAACGGCCCCTTCTGATATCTCACTTCGAAGGGCTGGACCCCGTAAAACACGGGCAGTATCGGCTTCCTGCACTCGCATATCTTTGCCAGCTCGTCCAGGCACCAGTGCGAGTCCGCGTACGCCGGCGATAACACCACGATCGCCATGGCTGAGTCCTCGATCGCCGACAGTAGGGTCGGCGAGATCTGGTCGCCCCGGTTCATGCCCTCGTTGTCGCGGAAGACCCGGACGTCTTTGCTCCTGAGCGCGTCGTAGAGAGGGCCGATGAAGGTTTCGCGGGTGTCCGGGCCTCGGAAGCTCAGGAACACGTCCCAGTTCAGCCTCAGATCTGGTTGAGTCGATGCAGCAACGTCCTTCTCCATTCTATTCTGGGCGGGGGTGCTTGAATCGTTGCTAAAAATGAGAAAGATGGGCAACTTGGCTTACATATGAGATTTCGAAGGAATACGCGGATCAGGCTATTGAGAAGCAGTTTACCTCGAATCAACGAAGAACCCAGGTGACCGGGTAGGGAATTCAACCTCGTGAGGAGAAAAGGGAGAACTCGAAACCGAAGGCAAGTATCATCTTCTCGGAAGCTCTGTCGTCACAATAGTGACAGGCGATCGGACGGGGCACATGGGAGAAGGAAGGTGGAACCGAGAAAAGTTCCTTTGATTCGATTGAAGGTGGGGGAAAGCTTTTGTCTGATCAGTATCCAAGAAGCAAGTTGCTCCCAAGATCGTAAAACGAAGGCATCCAAAGGAAACTTAGGGTGAGCGAGAGACTGTTCACTGAAGAGAAACCTGTTGTCCTATCACATCATCATCGCTGGTGAACGACGACCGACTCGAACGACGTAAACGAAAAGTCGAGGTAGGGACCTCGGGGTTCGAGAGAAAAATCAAGGGAAAAAACTTCGTGGTTCGAGCTTGGGGTGATGTGGGAAAGTAGGAACAAAGTAGAGCCCTATGTTCTTGAAATCGTTCAGTTTTTGAAACCCAGGTCGGATGCATCGCATCCCATTATTTATAATTACCTAAATCAAATATTCTGATAAAAAATTAAATTTAATATGTACATATATATGTATATATATTTTTAATGACTCCTCGTACTAGTACAATTGCCTTGCCTTGCCTTTGAGCAAAAGAATAGAGAGAATTCACTCATTGGTTTTTGCTTCCGCCTTGTCCGCGTCGTTGCGTTGCTTTTTGTGCGGTCCGCGCGATTTCTCCACCCATCATCATCGTTCCTCCGCGTGCTCGCTATTCAATTTCTCCTTAGATTCCATTTGAGGTCTAAAAGCGATGGAGAACTTCAATTTTCCTTTGAGCATCGTATTTAGATATAGTTAGAAACGAGAAGAGGGACGGAACAATTGTACTGCTTGATTTTGATAACCTACTTAGTTCATGGGCCTCAAACCAAATCGGAGAATTCCCGGTTTAATAGCTTCATCACGAATTTAGATGCAAATCTAATACATAGATATCATAGTTGAATGCTTTGCAAAAGATAAATTAGTAAGTTATCAAAAGATTTAAAATTAAATTGGTACAATTAAAAGGTTTAAGATTAAATTGATCATAATTCAATAGATTTATGATTTTTTTGACAATTTTCCCCCATATAGTGATACGATAAATTTTCTTTTAATCGAAATGTGAGAGATTTCATTTGGTGCTTAAATGAATCTACGAACTTTAAAATCCATTTATAGGTTGTAGCTTCACTTAATAAACTACTTTAGAATATTAATTTTCACATTTCCAATATTGAGTGACCTACTTGCTATAGGTCATCACTTGCAAGAGGAGGGAAGATGACAATGATGTGGGCCTCTTTTTAGGGTTAGTACTCTCATGTTCATGTAAATCTATCAAACGGATGGATTGGGTCGGATTTGGATTTGATCATAAATGATCCAACCCAAATCGACATATTTAACCCTTTTTTTTGTTAGGATTTAACCTATTTATCACCCATTTATCATAGTACAAAATTTTTGATCCATACCTAACATGACTCATTTCCAACCCATATATAACCCATTTAACTAAAACTAAGAAAGCTTATTCTTATGATTTTTTTTTTTGAAAATGGTATTGCTAAAATATCTTCATATAATACAAATCTAGGGACAATATTTATAATTTTTTTTTAAAATAAACTTTTGTTTGTTTCTTGAAAAATATTTTCCAAGAAGTATTTTTTCAAAAATTACAAGAACTTTTTTTTTTTGCCTGAAATATGAAAATAGATGAGAAAATATTTTCTACCATTTGGTATTTAAAATATGATTAAATTTTCCTATGTATCTCCTTTTAATATTTTTTATTTTTTTCAAAAAAATCTAATTTATAAGTATTTTTATTTTGAAAAAACCCAAATTTTTTTTTTTTTTTTTTTAATTTCTAATTTATACTTTTTTTCTTTGTGCTTCTTCTCTCGCCAATCGCTGGTCACGATGATAGTTGACGACCGACCATAGACAATCTCAAGCTCGCCCAATGCCAACGAGCTGGAGTCTCGCCAAATCGACGAGGCTCGAGCCTTGCCAATTGTTGACGATGGCTTGGCCTCACCAAATCTGGTGAGCCCGAACTCGCCGGATTGGCAAGGCTTGCTTGAGCTCAAATCAGCAAGGCTCAAGCCTCACTAGACACCAACGAGCTCCAGCAACTGAGGAAGATGGAGGAAAATAAAAGGAAATAAAAAATAAAAACAAAAATATAAAAGAGAAAGGAAATATGAAAATTATATATAATTTCAATTTTTATAAAAAAAATATTTTTATAAGGTTAAAGACTCTTTAGTAAAGAGGGAAAGAGAGAGGTTTGTAATATGGGTTAGAATTAGGTTTAAACTAAACCCATTTAAGACCCACATATTTTAGTCCCATTATTTTTGAAACCCATATGGGTAATGTAAGAAATAAAGCTTGACCCATTTTATAACCCATGTAATGTTTAAATGGATTATAAATGGATTATGAACCCATTTTGACAGATGTATGTTCATGTGTCACGTTTGTTATTTGTGTCAAATAATTTAATTATGATGAAAATATGTTACCATGCTAATTCATGTCACCATATACATATAAGGTTAGGCATGCCGTGTCATGTCCTATATTGATATTTGAATTGTGATGATGGATTGAAATTAATATTTCTGACTTGTGACAATTTATATGTCATTCAATATGTATTTTATAGTTACAATAGTTGCTTTGTATACATGCATAGTGGTTCCTCTAGCTACTTAGAAGCACTACTTACTAAGCTGTCATGCTTGCTCCTCTCCTTCCTAATCTTTTCAGACCTATAGAGCGAGAGCGATAACTTTTAGGAGTTGGATTCGAGTGGTTAGAACTATGTCCTTTAGATGAAATGACAGTCAAGTGTCATTTTTCTATTAGGATTCAGAGTGTGACAATAAAAATAAAAGTAATCGGAAATCCGATCTTAGGTATTCGAAATCCCAATTATATGCACGTCTCAATAGATATGCAATGAATTAATCAGGGAAGTTACCCATTAAGGGAACGCCTAAAACTCAAACCAAATCAAAGTTTGAATCAAATAATCTAAATTAGGCAGTCGTCTATTCAAACTGGGAACAAATTAGTAAGTTACCTAATTTAGCCTTGGATCAAATGATGGCCGGCGAAGATGAACCACGATTGGCAGGGCTTTGGGCAGGAACGACGAAGGAGCAACGATGATGGAGCTTTACTGGCGGTAGGAATATGGGGACGGAAAACAGAAGCACGGGACAGCTACTCTGGAACGGCTTCACTGCAAGAGCACCGGGAGGATTGCTGGAGTTTTTGCAGTCACTGTGGTTGGGCTCGTGCAAAGATACAACTGAGTTTGTCGGGGATCGAGTGTTGCAGTTTGCTAAAACCAGAAGAAAACGTGCAGAGAAAAGTTCAGAAACAGCAAAGAAAATCGGACACACTGAGAAATCGCTTGGGGCCGCTGTTGATACGTCGGCAAGGACTACTGTGGAACCTCGTCTGGACTACTGGACTGATGAGCGTGCAGGCCACAGCATAGGGTCCAAAAAGAGATGACCACGGGGAAGGGGCAGCGAGCAACGGCGTCGGCTTGGCAGGACTGACGCTGCGGGCGGATTTACTTGGCGTTGCTGCGTGTGTGGTTGCGTCAGTGGCGTTGTGGTCGTGATGAGAGATTTGCCCACCAAGCAAACCGAGCGTTTATCCTCTTCTGGGCCCAAGTTCCCATCTTTTCTTTCAATCTCATCTTTCTTGTTTTAAAATAAGCATATATCATTCTTGCTTTTTCTTTCTCGAAACCAAAGAATATGACCATATAGATGCTCCCACCTATAATACCTTCTTTCATTAAATCCTTAATATTCCTTTCCCTCTCAGCCCACTGTTCGAAGATTCCTCATATTTCGGCTACTGTCTTTGTGTGTCTCCGAATATTTTCCCTCTTCCACGTTTTCTTCATTATGCCCATGATGCTTCTTGCTTGCTAAACTTTCCCAGATGTATAAGCATATGTTCCCATCCGAAACCTTCCTTTGCTCTGAATATGTCCGGTGAATTTCGACCAATTTTTAATGATAGTCAATTTTCTTGTCTTCACGTTAATGGGCTCTTCCGAAGGAAATATGTATTGTTACCATCCCCAAGTTTCATCAGAATCCACTTTCCTAATCACGAGCAAGGTGAGGGCATGCCTCGCTTGAGGCCATCGTCGACCTCGCCACCTCGCCCTCACTGGATCTATTCAGGGCAAGTTTCGCTCGTGGCCAATGAGGTCAACTCTTGCTAGATACCGGCTCGCCATCCTCAGGTGACCTCACCCTTGAGAGGTCAACCCTCGTTGGTGGCCGGTGGCCATCCATCGAAGGGACCAACCATAGAAGAGAAGGAAACAAAAAGAAAATAAAATAAAAATATTCACAAAAATAAAAATAAAAAATTGTCTACTCGGTGTCGATAGTGCCACGTAATACGAATTATGTCCACGTTAGCAATTTTCAATTGAAGTTGGCTATATGAACTATATTAGCAAATTAAAAGGTTTAGAATTAAATTGGTTAGATTGAAATACTTAGAACTAAATTGGCATAAATGCAATATATTTATAACTTGTTTAGTAATTTCCACAGGCATGTTTGAAATTCAATCATGGTCAATTGAAGCATGGGCAGGCCAAGATCTACAAACTTTAATTAAGCTCAAAACCTCTCTGCTTAAGTCAGTCTAATATAATGCAATTTGTGTGAGCTTAACGCTCTTAAATAAATATATTCCTGATATGCAAATCAAAAATATTTTTCTTAGGAGTTAGGATCGATCCCTAATTTTCTATGTAACAAATGACTAAATGGACCGTTAAAATTTCGGTGTAAATGCTAGGTCTGAATGGAAATCACGGAACTTGACTTGTTCAGGCTAAGAAGAGGGATCGTCGTCACCGAATTGGTCAATAGGAACGAAGATATACAAATCCGAGACTAGGTCCATCTCTCCTTCTGCTCCCTTGGATGACGCTAATGGATCAACCGTAATATGTTTCCAATGCGGAGAGACGAGATAATAACCTATTAATATTATAGTTAATATCACCAAAAACTCTAATTTGTCATATATAAACTAATATATATATATATATATGATAAATTTATCCTAAACTAATTTTTTACCACAAAAAATACAAACCGGTACATATTTGACAAATTTAACCCAAATTAGTACACTTGTGACTAATTTACGCTCTATTAGTTTTATCAAATTTTACTTTCAAATTGCTGAATTAAATTATACGTGACAGTTGCGGTGTCTTAATTTAGGAGTTTTTCTCTGTTTGTCACGGTTGTACCAATTTTTATGATTTTTATAGTATTAATACAATTTAATGAATCATATATTTATCACAAGTTTTTGACAATCAAAAAATTAGTTATAGGTAAATTTATTACAAATATATCAGTTTTAGGTTTTTCGTGGTATTAAATTTTTATATTATATATTCTAAGAAGCCCGACAAGGTCACTTTTTGAAATAGAGGTCAGCACCGACCATCCGGCCACATTTTATTACCCAACTTAATTTTTGATCATGTAACCATATCGTCTCATTCATATATTTTATTTACTTTATAAATAGGTTGTTCTTCGATAATTAAAATATTGTACGATTAATGTTATCCACATTCACAAGAATTTCTAACACAAAGTTCCTAGAGCGACGTAACTATATGTCTGTGAGTTTACTGTGTTACTATAGTTTGTATGTTTGTCGGATTTATCATACTCATGAATTACATAAACTTCTATAAGGATGCAAAAAAAGAAAATTAACCTCCTACACCTATAATGATCCAACTAAAACGATAATAACTCAGTGTACATCCCAAGTACTAAAACTTAGTAGAAGTGAACACACAAATGCCAAAATTTTTAAAAGGTACACTTAAGTATCATTTTTTTTAAATTAAATACTTAAGTATCAATTCCAACAAAACTTGTTGAAAATCCAATGTAGTATTATTTTATTAATAAGACCGATCTACGTGGTTGCTAGAAAATCCATGTGACTCGTTTATGTGACTCACCGTTGATACTTAAGTATTCCTTTCTTCTTTAATTTTGCATTTAAATGTATAATTTGGAAGTTTTGCCATTTAAATTTTCACTTTAATACTTGAGATGTCCGCACCACTTTAGTTAACCAACAGCTAACATGTGATGTCATGGAACTTAAACCATAGATGTTTCTGTTCAGACATCTACGCACTATGCAGTCATCGTCTGACTGGATACAAAGATACAGAAGCTGATCAGAGGATGGGACAAGACATGCATCATGCTGAGAAACTTGTACTGAAAGAAGAACCGTGCTTTAGTATTGGCCACAGTAATGGCATTGAAACCATGTTTTATTCGGAGAGATGCGTGACCAAGCATTTTTATAATTGAAGTGCAAGTACCCAAATCTGTAGCTTTTTTATCGCGTGGAATCGGCCCATGTTTTTTTTTTTTTTTTTTTTTTTTTTTGCCAGGAATCGGCCCATGTTGGGTAACGCACAATCAGACAAATCGAGATTCCAGGACACTTATCAAATTTGTCGTGTACGAATCCAATAAAAAGATGATTTCATTCACGAACGGCGTGTGCCCATGCAAAGAGATCTTCCGTATCTTTTTATTGTAGTCTTTGCTTTAACTTTTCTAAAAGACTTTAAACCTTCAAAAACCTTGGGAAAATATCCCCATGACATGGTCAAATGGTCATCCGTGGACGGATGGTGAATGTTCAATGCCTCGTTGATGAGAAGATCATGAAAAAGAAGTCGAAACTCAAGCTTATCACCAACATTATGTTCAATGCAATATCATGAAAAAAAAAACTCAAGTCATCAAATTAGTGAATGCAATATCATGAAAAATTGATTGTCTTGTAAGTCAATCAATTTTGATTGATCTCGGAGAAATTTATTTTCATTAGCATTCGATACTAGTACCTTCATGTGAAAATATGCATTAATCGTTTAGACTCCCTCGAATCTCTTGACCATTGGACTAAATCATTGAAATGATAATCCTCATCTGGCAACCATTATGATCCAAGAAAAGCATACATTTGAAACACTTACTGCCCACGCTAGAAAATTATCTTAAATATATTAAATTTGTTACACATTTATCAATTCGTCTTAAATTTTTCGAGATGTGTTAATTAACTCATAAACATTTTTACTTTTTATTAGTTAAGTCCATTCAATCAATTTTAATTAAAAATCGTTAATATAGACATCCATAATATCATGTAAGATGACATAGATAATTTTTTAAAAAATTGAATTTCTTTTATTTTCTTGTTCTTGTTATTTCTTTCTTTTCCTTTTTTTGTCTACTAAGTCTGACAAGGGTCACTAGCCCTCATCAATCACAGGTTGAGAGCTGATCAACCCTCATTGACCACAAGTGAGTGTGAGGGTTGACAACCCTCATTAGCCACTAGGCAAGGGTCACGACCTACTGGCTTCAAAAAGAAAAAAAAAAAAAGGAGAAAAATAAATAAATAATTTAAAAAATTATAAAATTGTCCGTGCCAACGTTGTTTGTATAACGTAGGATAGATAGCATCCACGTAAATGATTTTTCACTAAAATTGGCCAAAAGACTTAATTGACAAAACATAAAAAAAATTTAGAACTTAATTAGTAAAATTAAAATGTTTATAACCAAATTGACAAAAGTGTAATATGTTTAGGATATTTTTAGACAATTTTCCCACGGGCCCATCAACTCCAAATCACCATTGATGATGTTCACTTCAATACCACTAAGTTAGACACAATCTCACTTGTGGAAAGATCACTTGGAGAGAGCTAAGTGTCACTCTCTTTTTATTATATCTAGTTAAACCAAACCTCACTCGAAAGTCTAAGCTATCGAGCAAGCAATCTAGATATATATGTTTTCTTTACACTTCAAATGGCATATGGGAGATTCGATATCAACCAACACTCTCACACATGTACCTTTGGTAATGAAGCAACCAGCAATCTACTCATTTTCTAATCACTGATGGAGCTCTTAGTGTCTAGGAACCGCAACACGTTTAACAATCTGGTTCCACAAGAATAACCGACTGAGTGAGTGGGAAACATGCATATTGGCATCGGGTTAATATACGAGATTTCTTGCCTCTAATATTCATTGGACATCCATACATATTTTGGGCCCAATCTATGACATTTGATACCACTTGTTAGGACATAAAGTAATAGTCCATGTCAAGATTACGAAATGAGTGCCCATATCTGAGCTCATTAACGTATCTTGCAAGAAAATTACCAAAAAAGGTTCTAAAACTACATTACGACAACCAATTCAATCCTAACCTTTTTAATTTGGCTAATTTTTTTTTTGTTGATTTCAATTTAGCTAATTTAATCATAAACCTTTAAATGATTTACCAATATAATTATTTCGGTCAATTTTGGCCAGAAATCACTAACGTAAACGTCAACTGTCTTACTTAGCATGGTCGGTGGCACGACTGGCGTTGCAGTGGACAACTTTTACAATTCTTTTAAATTTTTCTAAGTTTTTTCCTTTTTTTCTATTTTCTTTCAAGGGCACAAAGTTGGAAAAAAAGAAAGAATAAAAGAACCGATCCTGCTGGCCTAAAGTTAGAAAAAAATAAAGAAGAAAAATAAGGAACTTATAAATTATAAAAAAATACAAAAATTGTTCATGTTAGCACCGATCATATCACGTAGGATGGCCGGCATCCACGTGAACGATTTTCAACCAAAATTTGGTGGCAAACTGTCAAAAAATTTAGGGCTAATTGATCAAATTAAAATATCTATGACTAAATTGGCTACAGCATAATAGATTTATGATTTTTTTTTATAAGGATTGATATTTAGTTAGACCCATAACTTGAGTCACTAAATAATTATGTATATATCGTTTTGCGTGCTTCTTATTGTATAAAAGTCTAACGTGAACGGTAAAATTGTTAGAAGCCTCATACTTCGAATGGTAAATTCTTTTCTTTTTTTAGTTGGGGGGGGCTAGAAAAGAACATAGTCTTGTTAAGCTATGTGATATTCCATATGCTTCTTGTGAGATCTGATCCGTTGATGGCTTTATATGTTTAGACAATAACCATTATCATGCAGATTTGCGTGCTCTATTTATATACCAACTGCGCAACACATCGGACATTGAAAATTATAATTGAGAACGTTAGACACAAGCCATTTTCATGATACAAACATAAAGTAGGACGAAACAGAAATTATGAGAAAGCCCGTAAATAAAATGACACGACACGCTAAATTGCATATGATGACACTAATTGACGCGTTCTCTTTATTATAGTTCAATTATTTTGGCAAGTATATTAGACAATTGAATAATTAATTGCTTAAACTTTTAGAATGTCTAATTATGGTCTCACATAAGTTCATATAGTACAAAAGCAGGAGTTTTTGAGTTCAAATTTTTCCGGCCTCCTTGTTTGTCTCCCCAATAACAATGCTACAGCCTTCACATCAAGGGAAGTGTTAGAGTAATTTAAAAACAAATCACGCCTTTGTCTCACCGTTAATGCTTAAGCTATTTTAGAACAGTTGCCTATGGTTCCATAAATGAAATAATTGAATGATAGTCCTTAATTTACTGTGAGAATAATAGTCTATAATAAACCACAAATTATAAATTATTGTGGAGCCCACTCCTTCAAGAAATTATGACTTACAATAAATTATTATTCTTACAGCAACCCAAAAACTGTTATGCTAACAAAGTTTATTCCATAATACGGCCAATATGTTACCAAAATTATAATGTTTTACACTAACATGAATCGACACAGACAACAAACATGATTACGGCATATCAACACAAATTCTCATCCCTAGATAGTTGCATGTCTCGAAATTGTAATCCATAATTCTGTAAATAAATTTGTTGAGATTTACATGGTAACAAAAGGAATTCATGATAGAGGATCCAAGGCAGGTTGTATTCTTTGGACACCCTTAGTTGCATTTTGATGCATGTCAAATCTCAGGTTCTCAACAATTATATAATCTTTGAACATGACAACCGGCACTTTTTATGGCTGCTGACCCAAATTTAAAAAAAGAAGTTGTAGGATACTGCACCTAATTATATCAACCGTCTAGGAGAAGCCATTCATAGTGACAAGCATTGGATTCTTGCCAGAATATCGATTATAACTCCAACATGCATGCAGAGAATGGATAAGACAAAAAAATGGACCATATGCTTTAACCCTAGGAGGGAAGGAGTGACAATATTCCCAATCAAAAGGCCCTCAAGCATATAAAGGTGGAACCAGCTTCTAATTCATATTCATGTACATCTATATCTATATGTGTTGAGTGATCATATTCCCAAAGATCTCAAATCCCCATTTTTGGGAGAGTATAAGTTTTTGCAGTCCAACTAAGGGTGGTCCAAGTGATTAAGGCATAAAGTGGAACATAGGAGGTTAATTAAACTTGTGAGTGTCAATTTCTCCACGATGTGAAAACATCACTAAAGTGGAAGTCGAGTGGATTTAAATTTATGTTACTTGTGTTTTGCATCAAACTCTTGTCACGATATAATTTAGTTTGATTTATAAATGGGGTCATGTAAAGGTGAAACTGATGTCACCCGAAAATGACATGTACATTCTATTTAATTGAATTAGTCGAGGTCTTGTTGCTTGGATTATTGACTTGACCTAAATAACCTATTTAGCTTGAGTACTTAATTTGGTAGATCCTTGCCAATTAATATGTTATGAAAATGAATATCAGTATGCAATAAGTTAGTATGGTTAAACAATTTTTCTAGCTATACTATTGGAATATATATCTTGGATTTTTTCATAAATTAGCCAAAAAAAAAGGATTAATTTCGTAATTTAATTAACATTTCGCTAAATACTTTTGTTTTTGTTGATGTATCCTCAATAAGCACGTTAATCCAATTATTAAAATCCATCACAGGTAATTAACATCTTAATGAAGTTATTTGGATAGGTCGGGTCATATTAGGGTTGTACTAACCCAATTTGACTTAACTAGTAAAACCAATATGGGGTCACTATGCATATTTTACATATTTGATGAAGAACGGTGTTTGGGATTGAAATAGAAACCAAATAGTGCAATCCCTATGTTAGGATTCATAGTAGAAGTCCTATGTCTTTTCAAAGGAGATCTCTAAGAAAAATTTTAAATCCAAGCCCATTAACATATTTAATTTCATCTTCAGTAAAAAGTTTAAGTCAATGAATTTTAAATATTTACGATAAATTGACTATTTCGCAAAACACCAAATTTATGACATGAGACTTCTCCGACAAATAATTTACATGCGTACCTCAAACAATCTTGTACTTGAATCTCCACCTTTGTTACGTGATGGCAACAAATATCATCACCATACGGGGAATAATATTGCTCTACCTCAACACTTGCCTTCAACCAGTCTCTTTTTGCCAAAAGCATTGAGATGAAAATTTTCACCGAAACCCATGTTCATCATGAGATTCCCTTTATGAGATTTAGTTAAATATCGATCTAGGGCCACTAATCAAGGTTCCGATATCAATTGTTTGAGTTCGTGAGTTGCAGCAAAATTCCAATACATTCACTTGAGAAGATCTATAAAAGAGATCGTAAGTCATAACCCAACAACATATCTAGTTAGACATTGTTTCATTAAAACACTTAAAATTAATACAATAACTACTTCATACAATACAAATTTTCAATATGAGAATTCTCTAACACAACTCACGTAGTCACATGAACACCTTAGCTCGATGTTGTAGGTAATTGTAAGTGAATCCATTTAAAAATAGATTGCCCCGTAAGGGCAGGAGCTAAGAGAGGTGCCAAGTTTTGCTCCATGTATCTTGCTTTTATTCTTAGCGTAGGCTGGGAAGGGAGAGGCACCGAGGCTCTTCGGGCATTGTGGGTGCATGTGCATGAAAAAACTCAAATGGAAGCTTAAAAGCAGTGTTGTAGTAGAACTCACCAGTATAAAGCAAACTTGGGTCCCTTTTCATGGCAGCAAAGAAACCAGCTAAGTCTGCCTCTCTCTCTCTCTCTCTCTCTCTCTCTCTCTCTCCCCGAGAAAGTGCAATAGAATTCGCTTCAACCTATAAAGAAAACCAACCATCCGCAACCCACGAAGTAAATAAGGGAAGACTTCCCTCCCCCAAAAAATAGAATTCTTGCCTTAGCCCACTCCCAACACCCTAACCCCCCCCCTCTCTCTCTCTGTGTCTCTCTGTCTCTCTCTCTCTCTGTCTCTCTCTCTGTGTCTTCTTTTCTCTTTCATAATTACACATTTGTGCATGGCAATCATTGTGCAATGATGGTTTGAGTTCTGCTATATTTCGTCGTTCGTCTTTGTCATCCTAGAAACCTAAGCATCTTTCTTTGTAGGAAAAGAAAAAAAAAAAAGAGTGAAAACCTGCGTATAGAGGACTATATAGGGAGCATATCCGATGGGTAAGAATTGTCCCCTATATGCGAAGTTCTTGCTCAGAGCACTGGCAGCTCTGAGTCTCGTTTGGCTTTTGGTGTTTGCGATGGTGGAGGCAGCTGGCGGTAGAGGAGCAGCACCAAGCCTGCCCTTGAAGGATCAGTCGAAGGGAAAGGCGAAGAACTCTGAGTTGGTTCATAGAGAGAAGAAGCTTGTTTTCCGTCCACAGTCGGATCTCTACTACATGAGCAAGAGGAGAGTTCCTAATGGACCTGATCCTGTTCATAACAGGTACGGTACATGTAGTTTTTCTCTCTTTTTACAGAAATGACAGGAGATATATCCATTGGATGCATGAAAACTTGAAGCCGTTTTCGTGATGTTGTGAGTGCGTTTCTATGTATATTGTTCATAAAATTTGACATGATTAGTTATTTTGAGCCAGCGGTATTTAAGTGGCTCGAGGTTTACTGTGGGCTTTAGAAAAGAGCTAATCTGATTCTTTCATGTTTTCAATGTAGAGTTATAGCCACGACAGTTGTGTCAGTGCTTCTTGCTCCATGCATCGTGATTTTCTCTTTTGCTAAAGTTTTCTTCCCTATGGAACAGTCGCTTTTGCGAAAGTTTTAGACAGCTAAGAATAACTATATTATCATGTTCAAAGCAATTCATATGGATGTCGAGTTACAAGAGAAAAACATATTTTCCTTTTAAACATAAAGTATTCCAGTTCTATTCATTTCCTTACACAATATGTCTATGTCAGGGAATGTATCTCATAAACAAAATAATACGACATAGTACACACAATCACGTCCCTTTGATGATATTCTATACTTTGAATGTCTTTTCCTTGAAAATACAACCAACGGTAACCGACAAAAAGATATGACTCATAATTCAACAGTTTAAATATGTCTCAGTTCGATTTTCTGCTTCATCTTTCGATTTCCCCAAGAAATAACAGAAAATGCTTGCATATAAGACATTATATACATGTGCACCCATATCAAGAACCCATAGACTCGGCGGTGGATTTTCCACAATTCTCACATGATCTAACGGTCCGCTCTATTGAGTCTATTAAGTGCATTTCCGTCAAGTGCCTGCTGAACAAGTACCTTTCCCTCTCGTTGCATAGAGAAAAAGGAAATTATTGCGTCGGCCACTTACTTAATGCTCTACGAAAGGAGCTAAATCTAATATGTGCCTGCCATCAAAAGGGAAGATGTTCTCTTTGCTTTATTCAATACCAATGCTTATCTAAAGCTTTACGTAAATACAGATGTGTTCAGAGGACAGGCAACCTTTTGAAGCTTTAATGGTTTCTTTTGGTCTTCACTTTCCCGTCCCCTTTAGAACACACATGCCACATCTTCAGACATGCTATTAAAGATCACGGTCTAATATATTGGAATAACCTGGCACTTTTATTCACAGCATAAAGGGTAATTGAAAAAAAAAATGCTAGAGAGAGCGACCAAGAGAACCAAAGCACATTCATTGCTTTTTGTCACTTATAAAATATAACGTGTGGCTTTAATTTTATGTGTTTTTCCTTTGTTTCAGGAGAGCTGGGAACTCAAAACAACCTCCAGGCCAAGCATAGGTATCGAGAGAGAGAAGACGATAGAAACGTGTGTGCAGGATTGCTTAAGTTTGTCTAGACATGGGATTGTAATTAAAGTTAAGTAGAAACGTTTGAGAACAACTCCAGTATCAAATGTTTTGTTGCTTTGATTGATTGCCCGCAGTATATTCTCTTCCTGGAAGCATTGTATTCTTTGTGGCGAGCACTAGGGGGAAGTTGAAGAATATGGGAAGCTTGTGTCACACAAAATATGCTCTCCAGAATCCAAAGATAATCATCCCCGGCAACTCATCCAACGAAGCCCTACTTTAAATTATCTTCCGTATTTTCTTGCCTGATTACATGTCCTATGCCCATTCGATGTGTCCCGTTTATCGAAATAGGGTGCTGTCGAAAAGCACCCTTGTAAAGCAATCAAATAACCGACGATGTTTCGCCATCGATGCTTTGAAAACCGAACATTTCCTCCTTGTCATGCGGAACGAGTGGCCTGGTTATGTTTTAGCGGCTGTCTCGTACTGAATGTTTTAGCGGCCAACAATCTCCCACACGCGCTGGTTGTTGTGCATGGATTGTTTATTCTGATATGCTGATTCTGCTGGTCAAAAAGAGGTGGCATCAGTAAGTACACAGAAATTCTTTTTTATAAAAAAAAGAGGCAAAAAAATACAAAGGAAGTGCACAAAATTAAAGCGAACCCACCATATAACATTAAAGGGGGTACGCACGATCCGTAGAAAGCCTTTGCATCTCGGGTTCATGAAATGAGTGCAATCTTTTTTTAATATAGACATGTTGTTGCTCCTTGGACCCTCTCCATGAGCTGAATGTAACAATTTAGGATGCATTTGTTTCAATGAAAATTTCGTAGTAAAAAAAAATACTTTCCATGGAAATCATTTTCAAAAGAAATAGTTAGTTCTATTTGTTACGTGGTTTGGAAAAAGTGATTCCTCTTACTAGAAAGGAAAGTTGTTTTTTCCTAATTTAAACTTGTTTTCAATCCGTAAAAAAACCGATTTTTGTAAATCGATTGATTTCCTGTTATCCATGTACCGAAAAGTCAGAAAATAATGAGAAATGCGTATGTGGCATTTTAATCCACTATGGGATTAACAATCTGTTTTGAGCCATGAAAAATAAATATTTAAAATTTAAAATTTATTATGAGATCCACTTTTTCAAGAATTTGTAATTCACGATATATTATTAGTCATGCTAGCAAAGCCCAAAAATAATTGCTCGGAACAATCTTCCTTCACGCAAACGGACCCTTTAACATATCATGAACTACGTAATTAGCCAATTAGTTGATTTATGCATATGATTGGCCAGACAATTAAAAGGAGAAAAAAGGGGGATGCGCAAGAGCGGAAGATCAGACTTTGAAAGTGGGCACAAAAGAGTGGGCGGGGCTCTCTACCCAACCTACCTCTCTTTTCCTTTTTCTCTTTGCTCGTTGGGTCGGGGTTGAGAGCTGAGAAGCAAAGTTTGAGTCTGAAGCAAGTGAGGTTCGAAATGGGACAGCTTCCGAAAACGACAAAAGAAAAGGGAGAACGTGCTCCAGTCACAAACCACGAAAGACAAGCATGTACTAGATCCTTGTCAAAAGATCGGGGCGACGTTTTCGGATGAATTGGGGAAGTATTTGGGTGGTGGGCGTCTTTCGTCTTTGTGATTTGGCTTTCGTATGATGGTAAAACAGCTGTATTCTCAAAACTTGGGCGGCCATGCAATGGTGGTCCCATCCAAGATTTAGTGGGGGGAGCGTCCTTATTTGACCCGGAGAATTCAATTGACCCCACTACACACCTTATAAATTTTTATTGAGATGCGTTGGATATTTGACCTCTTTTTTGTAGACTTTGACTGCCCATTTAATATTTCCAACCGGATGACATCAAAGAAAGCCCGAGATTATAAATTTGAACATTCAAAATTTGAAAAGAGAATGAGGAAAAGTATGCTAGAAGCCCTAGAAGAATCTCTATGTACGTATCATGTGTGTTTTGGTCAAGTTGTGTTTGCCACAAATTCAATGATTTCAATTATTAAAGTCCAATCGAGGATGATCATGACCAATTAAAGCATACAAAAGCAAGTAGATTCTAATGTGTCTTGAGATTTCAAGGACTTTCTATTATTTGAATTATAGATATAATTCATGGACAAATGATAAAAAAACATATAAGGAAATCGCAAAAACTTTACTAAATCGGAGATGGTTTACATTTTGATGACATGTTTGCTTGATGATTGAGATTGGATATATGCTTTTTAAAGGAAATCAATGAAGTGCATAGGAAAAGTAAAAGGCTTACAAGGCATAGCTTTTTGGCTTTTATAATCAAAGACAAGTACGTTACTGGAATCAGGAAACTTAATCTAATTCAAATTGAACTTTCAAACTTTGGCAAATTTTAATCCAAATGATTTTCTTCAAAATTTGACAAGCCTCTCACAATTCTCGATGCCTAGGTTGATGTTTTGTGATTGTAAAATGAGTGATGAGAGATGCATCCTTAATGTGCAATTTCGTTATGCATCCTGATCCTCTTTAACAATAATCATTAATTGCCTCTTAACGTAGTGCTTTAGGATTGATTTGCAACTGCTCCCATTCCTTTAAGTAAAACTATTCATTGGTCAATAAATCCTTCTTGACTTAATCTCTAATATCTTGATATATTTCAAATCAATTGATTGTCGCCACATGTCATGAACTGCCCTTAGACTCTATCCATTAGAAAGTCATGATTGATGAGCTTGTTAGAAATTCCATCACCAAGCTTTGTGAGCCAATTGTATTGCTATGACATAATGAGTTTATTAAGCATTCTATTGAGTTCAGATTGGATAATAAAATATCTTATTCAATATTTGGTGATGTCCCCTGAACTAGATAAAATCGAATATATCTAGATAAAATGTCAAATAAAGAATTTAGGCTAGAGAGTGGAATAAACCCATATTGGATAAAAAAAATTAAAATAACTTAAAAATTTTCTTTCAACCATGGAGTGATGAAGTGACTTATCTAGCTTCACCAACCATCGCGTAAAGATGATCTCCACAATAATTGATCCTTGTCATTTCCAATCACTATGCAATTGACCTTGCCTCCGACCATCTCCAATCATCATCGCTATCTAGCCAATCAAACTTCGACAATTAAGAGTGAAAAGAAAAAATTATACATCGCATAATCATCATCATCAAAGAACTCAAATCTTTTTACAAGTGTCCTTGAAGGATCTCGTTGTCCACAACAAAAGGTGTGTTTGCCTTCATTACTCATTGCCAAGTGCTATTTACTAGTGGATCTCCATCCACCTCCATTCCGCCCCTCACTTCCCAAGATTGTCAACTTCGACATTAAGTAGCACCTGAGCTTCACACACAACGACCAACACTTCGTTGCCACCATTCACCCGGGCGAGCCTCGCCCAGATCTACGAGGCCGAGCCTTGCCGGCGGCAACCAACAAAAAGAAGGGAGAAAAAAAAGAAAAAGAAAAAATCAAAAAATTAGAAATTGGCCGTTGCCGTCTTGTCTACCAAATCACCGCGGCCCCTACCTAGCACCCGAGCTTCACACACAACGACCCCTGGTTGCCACCTTCATGATGCCCAAATTGGCAACTCCCCTGAGGCTCATGATCGGCAACTTGAGGCTCGTCTTCGCTGGTGTCCAAAACGCCTTTGATATAGTGAAGCTAAGTGAGGACTACGTTCTGAAGTTAGAGATGGCGGTGGATTTGGCAAAGCTGGTGGTGAAGGAGACGAACCAGAGGAAGCCAAAGAGCAAATTTGACACACTAGTGAGGGAATCTCAAGCGATGAGATTTGGACGTCACAATAGATTACGCTGAGTAAGTGAGATTTTAGAAAAAAATATATATCTCATCTTGAATTGCACCAAACATACACCAAACATGTGATGGATTTTCTACAATTTTGAAGATATTTAGAGGATTTTTAATTAGACCTTATCATATCTAGACGACAAATACCGATTAAGTTCATTTATCATAGCCTGATTTTGAGTGTTAAATTCTATAAGTGTGGGCCCATATTTTGGGCCTTATGCCAACATATGCCCCACTCATTTTGACCCAATGCTGGCTTAGTAATGGGTCAAAATGTAGCAGCATCTCCATTTAAATAAAAGTGTATTTAAATTTTGAAATCTCTACTTTTTGAATTCAAGCCCGAGCCCTGAATCTCTAAATCACTTGTTGTAAGCACAAGTGACGTTGCTTTTGCGAAGCTCATCGAGGATAGGTTCTAATAAACGCAATTGTGAACCCGTCGAATGCAAGAAACATGCTGTATCAGGTCAAGGTCGAGGATTTTCAAGTAGTTCATTGTTCAGCAATCCGATAGAAGATTGACCACGATGTAATAAGGGCCTGTTCTCAACGCAGACGCTACAGAGTGAAGGATACTCCGAGTGAGAAGTAATTCAAAAACCACAAAGCTTCCCCCAGCAATGTCGCTCTGCCGATTATCACTATCCCAGCTGGGTTGCATGTCTGATAAGGCAAAAGGGTTCAATTCCGAAGAAGCTGAGAATCCATCCCGTCCGTCGGTCGACAGAGAAACAAACCTTCCACTCCCGCCTCTATACTTCCTTGGTGGTGCTGTAGGACAAGTATTTCGACTTTCTTTATGTTTCTAGAGGGCACGATGTCGATCACCCTCAGGGATGTCGCAGCATTCATGGGACTAGCCGCCAATGGCATTGTGGTGGATACTTTCTCCTGGGGTCCGTTTGACTATATCACGAGAGTGTCCTGTCCATGACGGCTACCGACATATCTTGAGCTGATATTCAACCCTTATTGATCACGTTAAGATTAGTGAACAGGAGGAGTTTGATTCTTCTGTTACTGGCTTGCACGGAAGAGGCCTCTGAGAAACATGATCCCGTGGCCAACCAGTTGGTGACTCTGTCTTGCGCTGACTTAGCCTGAAGTTCAACCGGTGGCCATAGCCCCATTCCTTCTAGCACGGTTCATCATTGTCTAGCTCCGGCTATCTAGTTGAAATCTAGGGTAGTATTGCTAGTAGTTCATAATCTTGGGTCCAATGTCATTTTTTTGACTTTTCATTCATTTAATATAGTGCTTAAACTATTCATAGATATTCTACACAGTTTATAGACTTTCAACTTGTTTGATCTAATTTATCAAGTTTCCAACAAAGTGAAATAACTCCTTTGATACTATTCATATATTTTCATGATTACACTATTACCTATATTTTAGAAAGTCTTTTCATTTTCACCATTTCCCAACATAATTCCCCTAAGAACCACAAATCTTGGATAGAGTCTCAATTCTAATATGAACCTTTTTTTGGCTCATATGTCAACTTTCACTCTATACCCAAACCGGTCCTCCATTAACTTTTTGTCCACTTTTGCTTCCACATGTACATCTGTCTTCTCTCTCTCGGGAAGTTATTTCTTTAAAAAATTTATATTTTTAAGAGAAGTTATAAAATAATTTCTGTAAAAAATTATCATATTAAGAGATATATAAAGAACATTCTATAGAAAAAGCACATACCCCTCTCTCTCTCTCTCTCTCTAAAGGTCATTACTACTTTAAAAAGACAATCGGCATTAATGCTCTGAAATGTTAATACTTTCTTTGTCCATCGATAATTCAATATATATTCCTCGGTAATATGTTATACATTGAAAGAAGTTAGTCGATTTTTACGTTAACTTTTATCTAACATCTATGATGATGAAAGTATAACCTCATTTGAATTTATATTTGACCGACTTTTCCACGATTTATTATATTAATGTCTATGGATGTACTTGTACTTACAGTAATCTAAATCTTATTCCTTTTTCAAAAGACATAAAAAGATTTGCAAATTTAATCAACCTAGAAGAATTAGGAATAAAAATTAGACTAATTGAAAATTGTATCCATCTAAAAGGACCAGGTTTCAGATGAATGCAAGATCTTAGAGAAACGACATCTTAGTGAAAAGTCTTTACTTTAATGGTTCGACGGTAAACATCGATTAATTCCTCGATCGGATAAAAACGACGCCTTCCGATGCATTTGGCTTAAGATCTTAAAAAATCGAGAGGAGGGGGGCCAAACATCGCGAAACCAATCGTTGCCCGGGCGACGAGGTCAAAAGAGACCAGGGGGGGTAGGGATCCGGTGCGCCCGCCCCCACGGGAGGTCTGTTTGAACCGTCTTCCCTGGCTCGACACGTGTCTCACCACCATTTTTCCTATTTGACCCGGCGGAGCCACCGGAGACCAAAAAAATCAATCCCCCCTCGTGGGGGGTGGGGCGTGTTGCATTTGCATTCACATTGGCATTCGAATTTCATTTCACTCTCTCTCTCTCTCTCTCTCTCTCTCTCTATCTCTCATGCAATTTCATCGCTCGAAACATCTGCGCGACATCCAAACTGCGGAGGAGGAGGAAGAAGAGGAAGGAGTGCAGGTATATCCTGGAGCTGAGTGATGATTGAAAGATCGCGACCCGCTGGATCGCTCGGAGATTCCCTTCACGTCTCGCTCCGATTCGGAATCCTAATCCCGGCGCCCGGCGGGCCGTTCCCTTCCGCGGGAGCCGAGTGAGGGGAAGACCTTCTTGCCGATCGCGACCGATCCGCGCGTTTGTTCCACCCCCCGCCTGCCATTCGCGATCTGCGGGAAGGAGGGGCCGAGGGACGAGGGACGAGGGGGGCTCCTGAAACGATGCCGTCGCACGCGGATCTGGACCGCCAGATCGAGCAGCTGATGGACTGCAAGCCGCTGACGGAGGCGGAGGTGAAGACGCTCTGCGATCAGGCGAGGGCGATACTCGTGGAGGAGTGGAACGTGCAGCCGGTGAAGTGCCCCGTCACCGTCTGCGGCGACATTCACGGCCAGTTCTACGATCTCATCGAGCTCTTTAGGATAGGCGGCAACGCACCTGATACGAATTATCTGTTTATGGGAGATTATGTTGGTGAGCTCTCTTTTGCTTCTCTTCTTCTTTTCTCCCCGCCTGCCTTTTCCAGTGTTGAGCTAATGTTTATTTACATAGCCTAGTTTGCGAGCTGTGTGGTTTTCAGGATTTGGAATAATAAGTTTATGTTTGTTAAACTATATTGTGTGTGATGACGTGTGATCTGAAGATCGTGCTCTGCCATGGTCGATTGTCTGCTTCAATTTTATGGGTGATACTGATCGACGACGATGGGGTGATATTGCTTCTTCTTCTTTTTTGTTCACGAGAAAGCGGAAAGAAAGAAGAATAATTATGGGTTTTCCTTTCTTCTTCAAAATTTCTGGATTCATTTACATAGCGCCAGATTGGGGCTCGCCAAAGTATGTTTGTGCAGGCAGGTTGTTATTTGCATATGAAGTTTGACAAACTTGATCCTGCTCGGTGCTCATTGGTTTCTAGTGTGATCTTTGAGTCTATTGTTAAAAGACCGGAATGAGGAATATCTGTGGGTATGTTAAGAGTAGTGTTGCGATGGTCAAGAAGTTTACTTTTGTTGGGAGTATGGGAATCGGCAGCACGGAGTCCTTCATGGCGTTCATCCCTGATCACACTCCAGTACTTTGGATTACCCTGCATTGCCACGACAGTATACATACTGCTAGTGCCATTCAATGAGCATGAAAGCACTGTGAAGGATTTGAAAGATCGCTATTTCTTCAAATCATCGTGGATCAGAAATTGAAACTTGTGGTTCTCTGCCTTACAAAAATTGTCTGATTGTTTTTGAATTTGTGTAAGCATAATTGGAAGTAGTTTTTTTCCGTGGGTCTAAGCCTTTCTTCTCCTTATATGCTTACTGTAGGGATTTATTCCATATGTGCCATGTCTTCCCTTTGTTGGTGAATCTATCTTGCTGGCAATTTTCGGAAACAGTAGATGGAGGTTGGGTAGTAGAGGTGTTCTGGCTATGTTACGATCTTGTCTTTTGGTCATGTGCAAATTGGAAAGTAGTGACAAAAAATCTCACTTCAGTACCTTAAAACCATTTTAGTTTTTACTTACAGCCATGATGCGCCTGTTTGGAATCCATGGTAGTTCAAGGTTGCAACTTATATTTACTTAGCCGAAGCTAACGCAATGGGGATGAGAATCGTCTTTGCAATGTATGCCGCATTGGGTAGATGCTTCTAGCAAAGTAATAAGGTTAATTGAAGAAGTGCCTTTGCTTGCTGTTGAGGAATATTATTGGCTTGGTAACTTTTTATAGGTATCATTCAGATGTTAGTGTTTTGCATGGTTTGTTCGTATTGTCATTATTATGATTCTGGGAGTATCCTATATGGGATGGTATCCTTGTTGTCCAGCTTTATCCATATTTTATGACATTTCCCTTTGAGACGCCTGTAATTGATGCCACTTATGGTGGTAGATGAATGTACAGAAAGTATTTAACTGTATTCATGGTTTGTAAATGCAGATCGGGGGTACTACTCGGTGGAGACTGTTACACTTTTAGTGGCTTTGAAAGTTCGCTATAGAGATAGAATCACTATCCTTAGGGGAAATCATGAAAGTCGGCAAATAACACAAGTGTAAGGCACTTTCTTAGTTTTCAAAGGCCATCATACATCATGCAAAAGCAGTGTCAATTTTGCACAATAATGCTTGTCCTTTATATACTACCCATTACATGGGTGTGCTAGATGGTAGCAAGATGTTTCTCTTGGATATTTATGTAACAAGATCACTGGTTTTCAATGATTCTGAATGTCCACTTAACTGCTGATTTACGTTGTCTCTAAATTTATTTGTGAGACTCTTTGCTCCAGAATTTTTGGTTACTCTTTGCCGCTGTATCTTCTCCTTTTTTGTTTATCCATTGCTATCTAAGATATGTGTTAGCATTCTGTGTGATAAAACAATCCTCATACAACTAGCAGAGTACTAGCTGAACTCTAAAGCTCTCTATTCTATCTCTATTCTGTTTGTTGTCCACCAGTGTAGCTAATGACTATTCAGCTGGCTGTTTGAATTGATGAATAATTAGCTAAGAAAATTGACATAAGAAAATGAAATGCTCAAAAACTTGGAACGTAAGCTTCTATGCAACTTAAAAGAAAGGTAACTAGGGTAGGGTGCTCGGAATATGAATCAGAGTTTGTTTTAAGAGTGATTTAGCTTTACATGAGTGATAGGCTCTGGGGTTTGGACTATTTGACAAATGGGTTCAATGAAAACTTTGTTTCAGAAATGGAAATGCTGAAATGCCAATGTACAATAATATTTTCTAAGAGGAAAATCTCGGATCTCTCTCTCTCTCTCTCTCTCAACCAAAAAAATTAAGCAAAATGGATTGGCATGCACACGGTAGAGGCATTCACGTCATTGATGAACATAAATAGTATGGTTAAGCTTTTATGGTCTACTTTACTCCTGACTTAAATATTTCATAAATTTCAGGTATGGTTTCTATGATGAATGTTTGAGAAAGTATGGAAATGCCAATGTCTGGAAATATTTCACTGACTTATTCGATTATCTTCCACTTACTGCTCTTATTGAGAGTCAGGTTTGTAGTGACATATTCCACTTCACTGCATGAGCTACCTACATGTTATATACTCACTATAGCACTTTCGTGTTCTAGATCTTTTGTTTGCATGGAGGTCTATCGCCATCTTTGGATACACTAGACAATATTCGAGCCTTGGACCGTATACAAGAGGTATGGATCCAAGTAATTGCTTAACATTTTATATATACAATTTTTTTTATTACATGCTATCCAAAAGAAGATGTGGATATATGGTTGACAGTATGAATTCAGTGTTTCTGAAAGTTAATGTACTTGCCTGAAGAGAGGGGATCAAGCAATGTCTACAAGTAATATTTTGGCCTAACTGTTGAAAAGTGGCAAAAATTGCAATAAAGTGAGATGTGCCCTGGTTAGAATATCAATTTTCTTATCTGGATAAAATTGAGTGCTCTTGCTGGTGACTGTCGTGATTTTAAAAATGTCTCTGGTGACATACCACTTGACATCATGCGATATTGCCTGAACAATTCAGTTATTCTATTTTCAGAACATGCATATGTAATTTCTAGTTATTTAATATGTAATACACAAAAACATTTGCCTAGTTATTTCACTGTAGGTATCTTTGTCGCATTGTATGCATATCAAATAAACTTTTTCCTTCTATTTCTTTCCTTTCTGATGCCATTTTGTTGACATGACAACCATTTCCCCCAAAATTGGCATATTTGAGTCTGACCATTGCATTATAAGTTCCCACTGGATGAACTGCATGCCCTGATTTCATTGTACATTGTGCAGGTTCCTCATGAAGGACCAATGTGCGACCTTTTGTGGTCTGATCCAGATGACCGCTGTGGCTGGGGAATATCTCCACGTGGTGCTGGTTATACCTTCGGCCAGGACATTGCTGCTAATTTTAATCACACCAATGGTCTCTCTCTGATATCAAGAGCCCATCAGCTTGTCATGGAAGGATACAATTGGTGTCAGGTCTGTTGACCAGGACAGGGAGTTCCTCTTTTCTTTTCTAGTAGCATATATTACAATTTCATGTCTAACTCATTTTTTATGCTCATTAACATCTTGCTAGGACAAAAATGTGGTCACTGTATTTAGTGCTCCGAATTATTGTTATCGGTGTGGAAATATGGCTGCAATTCTTGAGATTGGAGAGAATATGGATCAGAATTTCCTTCAATTTGACCCAGCACCACGTCAAATTGAACCAGACACAACGCGCAAGACTCCTGATTATTTCTTGTGATTCAAGAAATGTACTTGCTGCTTGTAATTCAGGTTTGATGCCATCTTGCTGTTGATATGTCTTATGGAAAAAAAAATTAATCTTTAAGATCAGACTTCGGAGTGATGAGCAATGCCATTCTTCTGTTTGGAGCTTGTCTTGCCACCTTGCAGCTTGTCTTGGTTGAGATCAAGGAACTTGAAGAATCAGATGGAAGGGATCGGCATATCTTGTTTGTCCTGTATATTCGTCAAAAGATGGGGGTGGCAATAATATGGTCTTATCTCGTTCTGCAATCCGAGTAGAAAATTTTTGAAGCAGTTGAAAGTTTTCCGTTTTCAAATTTAGCGGACCGAAGAGCTGTAATGAGTTTACTCGAATAGAGAACATCATGGGCACAGGGTTCTTGAAAGTTTGTTTTGCGGGCTGGGTTGGGCCGTAAAGTGGAAATTGTTTTTGGTTCTTCGTTTGTAACACTGTTTATGAACTTTTTTGGAGCATTTCTTCCTCCTTGCACGAAGTAAAGTCCATTAGGATTCTTTTCGCTGGATAAACGTCGTCGGTGAATTCACTGGAAGGGAATCTGCTTGCACAGAAGCTTCGATTATTAAGCGTCGTATGGTGATCTGAGTTTTAAAAGTCACTAGAGTCTAAAGTACTGAAATTCCTTGTCCTGTAAGTTCTGACCTACATGATATTGGGGCTTTAAATCTCTTTGATCTGGTGAGCGTCGATATTGTTTCCTCTGGTCTTCCTTAAGGGCCATTTTAGCGAATTCTGCACCAGCTATAGGAAAGCTTCTCGTGATGGTGCCTCCGTAATCGATTGGATCACTTGTTTAGTTGTGCGGCGAACCGTATAAAATTACAAGAAGAGACCTTGAGAAAATTGTATTGCAACTAGATTTTCTCTTTACGGACTGAGCATCAATTCAATTCGAGCATTATTGAGCATATGGCACTTCGGGAGTAAGTCAAAAGTCACGCTGAATGGATTGGGTGGGAAAGGGGGTCCATAGACCTGGGCTATGTTTTCGGGTTTGTAAACACACTGGTCTTGCTGCTTTGGGCAATGATATTGATTTGGATGTGGCCCCAGAAGAGCATGTGCTGATGCAGAGAGGGGAAGGACCACAGCTTATGTTATCCACTTTCTTATCTAGACACCTTCTTCTCTCAGACTCGCCAGGAGGAGAAAAAAGTCAAGGAGTAGATATCCGGAGGTGTAGTTGTTGGGCAAAAGAGTTTGTGCCTGTCCTATCTCGTGTAATGTTGGTGCTTTGTTAAATTTGAATTTTTACTCCTTGCTTTGACCCACTTCTGATTATTTGTACCACTCTTTATTGATAATTTAAGCCTTTTTGTCTTTCCATATAAAATCTAATGAAAAATTGCCGATACCTTCAATAATTGACATGCATGAAATATACATACACGTTGCTAAAGAAAAATCACTTTCATTCATGTACTTTTATGAAATATATTGAGTGCGGAAGCATGACTCTGATACTACTACTTATTGAGAAAGGCACAAAATTCTCTTAAAGAAAACACTCTTTTTTTAGAGGCATTTTATACAATATCGGTTAGGAGAACTTTTTACACACAAACCCTTAGGAGCCAATCGAACATTCACACGCACTTACATGGGAGCCAAGCCCACGCCCAAATGAGCACACTTCTTGGCTATTTATAGGCCTAACAAGGAGGTTTTAAGTACCTTCTTCCCATATATTTCTAGAGAGACGTGGCCAATCTATTAGTCATACATTTCTAGTTTAAAATATCTTACAAGAAAATATCTAAACATTCTAGAACTAGCCTTGGAAAATCTAAAGAATACTAGATATGGTCTATCTATTAGTCACATATTTCTACTTAAAGTATATTACAAGAAAATACCTAGATATCTAGGATCATATAGAAAAATCTAGAATTCTTAGAGGAGAGAGGAGGTGCAACATTTTCCCAGGGTATTTAAATTTAGTCCCCACTAAATTTTGTAGTAGTAGCAGCAGCAACAGTAAAAAGGGCAAAAGTCATTAAAGATTAAATCTCACCGACTCTAGAATGGAAAACTGCAACTTTGTAACTAAATGGGACTTGAGACCTTAAGGTCAGACAAAAATTCTATGGATGATCTAAAATTGACGCCATAATGTATTTTTATTTTACTTACAAAATGACAACTAGTGCTATTCATAGATACATTTTAATTACAGTCATCGCCCATTTTCAATTCAATCCAATTGAAAAGGGATAAGAAAAGTACAATGCCATAATTTTTGTATAGTGCTCAATTGGGTATTATAACTTTTTTTTACAATCACTTGAGTGTTACATTAGTAAAAAATCAATCACTTAAATGTCATCAAAGATTTGTGTGGCTGAAAAATCTTGCATTAATTTATTATAAATTGGCTGACGCAATTCTTTGGAGAAACTCAATGAGCAAAAATCACAAGAAATGACGTCGTTCCAGCCCTATTATTACAAAGAAAAAAAAGACAACGTAAACTCAACGGAATGGCCATGGAAGAAATAGAGTACTAGAGCAGACATGGAAGCCCAAACGTTTGCTGATGTGCGTTAGTATCTCCGTGGAATAACCTTATGAATCTTTTAGGGCAATAGACAGTACAAGTGGAAAACGGTGATTTTGCTTTCTTTTCATTGTCTGTGAATCCAGAATCAAACACCTCATCGAACAGAGGAGTATGGCCTCGGTACTTCTCGTTCGTCCACTGCTTTGTCTTCTCACTCAAAGGCAAACCGACGAATGAGTTTTTTGCCAACTGTCTTGGACTGTACACGACGAAGCCAAGCCAGTCGAGGACTCAGATTGCCTCGGGAATCGGGACTAATCATGATAAGTGCAGAGCTTGGCAAAGCTCAACTTGCTTTCACATCACCGCGGCCATTCCATTCCATTGCCATCGTGAAAGCAGCAGATGTATGCAGTGAGTGAATTTAGGGAGAGAGAGCCGTGTGTTTTGGTCTCCTCTTCATTCCAAGTCTCTACCGAAGAAGATGAAGATGAAGATGGAGACGAGAAGAAGGAGAAGAGAAGGTGTCACACCTCGGACTCAAAAGTTGGACTTGAAATTTGTTCCATTTTCCACTTTGAACATAAATTTGTCTTTATAAAGCCAAATTAGACTCAAAATTTATTTTAAAAAGCCCCCATAAGACGAGTCGCCATAATAGATAACTTAAGTGAATGATTTTTCACTGATGGGTTCGTCAAGTGATTGGAAAAAAAGTTATGATACTTGCAATTGCAATTTTTTTTTTATTCCAGTTGAAAATGGCAAATATATATGATCATTGCTTAACATGTGACTGGTCAGGACTTTTGCTGAAGCGGATCCACATGGATGAGAGTGAGGCTGTTTTTATTGAAAAGGGAGGAGGCAAGGGGAGACCATATTTGCACCGAGAAGAAAATTCAATCTGGAATTGTCTAAGGATTGTCTTTACATAACATTGGCTAGAAAACGTGCTCTATGATCCACAAATCAAAATAGCCTCGTGATGAGATAACGCATTTGGTAACTATGCAAAATCTCTATTTCTAAGATAGAAAAAAAATGCATTTAATATGACCTTCAAATTCTTTTATGACGTAGATTTTTTTAATAGTTTTTCAAGATTTTTCTATTTTTTAAAATTTTTTATTTTTTTCCCCTTCTTCTTCCTCCCCTAGCCGGTCACCAAGCCTTGGCGAATGTTTCTATTTGTATATTCTTTTTGTTTCTTGGAATAGAAAAAGAATAACAAAAATTTAGTAATGCCGATTAATTTTTCTATTCCCCGAAATAGAAAAGTAGCCGGGAAATAAATTTGAAACAGAAATAAATAGAAAAAATCTATCATTTGTTTTCGGAACAATTTCTGAAATAGGTTTTCTTCTCTTTTATTTTCTTCTTTTTCCTCTTCTAGCTAATCGCCAAGCACCTCACTAGTCATTTTGTAGTCAAGGAACTACCAACCTATAACAAATGGTATTAGAGCAAGGATCCCTCCAGTAAGTGAGTTGAGCTAGAAGAAACCTCTGGTCTACTCGATCCTATGAGGGTTGAGAGTGAATCGCCAAAGCGAAAGAATAGCGTTCCTCAATCAACCGACAAATGTCAAGAAGTTTGTTGTCACATTTTCAACAAGAAAAAGAACCTTCATTGGTTTGTTGGGGTCAAAATGCTTAGTAGGCAAAAATGGTGCTAGGTGTAGTTGGCGAGGAATGCCACATATGCTAAGTAAAGCACATATGACCACAAGAGGCACAAACAGCTGTAATCAAAAGAGACTACCAATGAAGCAAATTTTGTTTTTCTAGGCGAGTGAGACCATTCAATATAGGATCTAAAAGTGACACATCAATGATTAAGGAGTCGCAAGGAAGCAACAAAATAGACCGCAATGAGAGCATTGCGGAATTGAGTGGAGGAGAATGTCATGATCCGCAAATCCTCACATACTCATGACACTTGTAAGTGATGTTTAAGGTTATCAGGTGAAGAGCGAGTGATGCACAGGGGATGAATATAATTGATTCGTGGGAATGGCGTCAGGACAGTTGGTGCTAAGAGTTTTAGGCTCGAACGAATATATTTCATAAGAGCTTTGAAGGCGGGTTGGCCTCCCGTGCACAAACTAGTCGGGAGCTAATACCACTCTCCTAATGAGGCCATGGTAGATTGAAACCAATTATCGAGCCTAAAGTGATATGTTGTCTCACTCAATAAATTATATGCACGAATTAAGCTAGGTGTGGTACGATCTCGTATAAGGAAGTTATTCACTATATTGTTCTCTAAAATAACTAACAAATGAAGACTGGCTTGACCAATTCCGCTCACCATGCGACACACGAGTCATTGCACGGCTAAGGCATTGTTGACCTATGACAAATGGAGCCTTAAATGTGGGTTTCTCCTCAACATTGACAGAATTCAGGGCAATCTTCCGGATCTTTGGTTAAGCTAAGGAAAAATAGTCAAATTTGATAACCTCATTAGCAATAATCAAATGAAACCTTTGCTAGCGAATAATTTAGGTGGACACTCACATTAGAAACGGATTTCTTGTCGCTATTAGAACGAACATAATTCAACCGAAAGTTTTTATAATTTAAGATGTGTAAATTTTGCCTGCTAGAGAGTGACTTCAAACTGGGACCCAAAACTTGCAACGTTGTCAATTCGATGGGACAGACAGACTAGTACACACAGGCATCATAGCATTTAACAGCAAGTTTTGACTTGACATTTCTTTTTTTAACATAGGATGGCACATGATAAAAAGCACTTTTAAATTCCGCTGAAGAACAATTAAAACACTGATATCATTGCGAAAACAAAATACATGAATTACCATCCAAACATCCGTTTAATCACATACGTCACTGAAAAAGTTAAATGTGCTTGGAGACCGCAATCCCATTGGCTTACTCAACAAGTGTCCGAGGCATTCCTTGACCAAACTCTACAACCCATTGACGAGGATTGAATAATTCACTCTGATTGCTCTTCGAAACCTAGAAATTAGTCCTGGAAGAGAAGCGTTTAAGGATAATGCTACTTAAGTAACCCTCCTTAAATTGAGGTTTTACCAAACTCCCTACAGCGATTGGACAGCACCATGGAGACTTTTGAAGAGAACTGCGCCAATGCCAGACAGATGAAGACGTCGAATCCTGTACTAAATATTGTGGCCGCCACGTGTGTGTGTCGAGCCTACTAGTTTCTACAGAAGATCATCACATGGGATTGGGACCAACAAATCCCCGAATGACACCTCCTACGAAACAATTATTGAAACGGAAAGGACAATCATTTCAAGAAAAAGATAAAAGCGTTACAGAGATAACTGGACATGGAGAACAATGATTAACATACGTAAAAGCAAAGCTTTCGTTCTAGCAATAAAGTAAAGAAGGAAGCTTTCGCAAAAGACTTGGACATAACGACTATTAACTTTCTCACCATACAAATCTTTTTTTTTTTTTTTTTTAATCCAGAAAATCCCGCATCCCACCGACAGTCGGAGAGTAAATCTTGAGGGTGGTCCCATCTTACAAATCTTTCAAGCCTAATACCTTCAAAAATTTCGAATTTTTTATCACATTTTCATCTTATCTCACAAAAATAGGCCTTTTATTTTAAGTTCAATATCAATTCTATCATACTTTTTTATTTGTTTCATAAAACCCCTCAACTTTATGCCATATTCCAATTCTATCGTAAACTTTCTTTTTTATCCTATGAAAAAACCTTCACTTTAGGTCTTACCTCAATTTTACCATTTAGTCTCAATTTTACCCTAAAATTTAGAGTCTTATAAAAAACCACAAATTTTTACTTAAGTCACAAGTTTGTCCAGATTAAACCTCCATCCAAAATTTCTTGTTAGAAATCAAGAGATGCAAAATTACCAAGCACGAGCCATTGGAGTATCTTGAGTGCAACCTTTTCGATTGCCAAATATGGAACATTCCTAGGTACGAGAGATCGACGAGCGCAAAATCACTAAAGGTAATTTTGACGGAGGGTTAATATAGAGTAGATTTAGAACTTAAGTAAAACTTGGTAATCTTTTATAAGACAAAAAAAGATATTAGAGCGAAGTTGAAACTAGATGTAGAACTGGAAATTTCTTATGAGAAGAAAAAAAATGCTTAGGATAGAATTGATATTGAACCCAAAGTTGAGGATTTTTAAAAGGTTTATAATAGAATTGTAACTAGATTTAAACTTTGGATTTTTTATGGGAAAAAAAAAAAATTTTTATGGCAGAATTGGTACAAAATTTAAAGTTTAAAAAAATTTTTCATGAGATAAAAAGTAAATTTGGGGCTAGAGCTAGAATTGAAGATTTTTAGGAGATTAGGCCAAATCCTGACAGTGACTTCTTTAAACAGTCAAATCTTCCACTCTTCTTCTTTGGCAAGCCAGTCAACGTTCCATTCTCTTCGGTTAAATATGCACTTAACTATTCTTCCTTTATTTCCCCTTGTTTTTCCTTAATAAGCCTCCACGAATCAGTGGATTGCTCATTAACACAGGAAAATCTTTCCATTAGTTTACACACTTCTTAGGCAAGACTATATATCCAAAGGCAATATACAAGCAAGTTTAAACGTGACGGGAGATATGAACTCTAATGGAAGTTTCATGCGACTGTGCCATCAATGGGATAATGCCAAGCAGTGATACCATCTTTATTCGCCGCTTAGTTAAACAGAAAAATTGCCATAGCAAACTTTCCTTGCCATACATGTGGTCATCTTCAATTCAGGTAAATAGAGTATCCTTCACAGCTAAGACAAAAATCAGTCATGATAATGGTTGCTTCCGGAAAGATTTTCTTCCCACAGCAATGAATGCAAGGAAGAACCTTCCCTCTAGCTTGCATTGAAAATTTCTAAAACATAAGTATTTCTAGGTGAGGTAGCAAATAAATCCATATTATCGCTCTTTTGATTCTCTGGGTGGGATGAACAAAAGATCTATCAGTTAATGATTCCCATGAAAATCCTACACAACATCAGATTGGATTAAGAATCTCCAAGACCTCAGACTCAGACGTACATTGCGATGTACTAATAGCTGCTCGACTGATCTGAAGTAGACTGAAATTCCATGTTTGCGAAAGGAAGTTAATGTAGGAAAGAACTCCATGCCAGAGAAGAAACATGAATTGCAACATGGCCAAACAAATATAGCTTAGTAGACACTAAAGAGGGCATCATTTCAAAAGTATACCAGTAAGTACCTAGTGAATGAACAACAGGGCACCCAAAGAACAGGAAGTACCTTTTCAGATTGACAACATTACTTCCCCAAACTATGTGGAATGCTACATCAGATGATGATTCTTGTATGATACAGAAATTATCCAACAATTGCCTGAAGAACTGGATAGCCCCATGGAGTACAAACCAGCAAAAGACCATTCAGAACATAGCACAGATGCAAAGATTCCCAAATGCAGAGATTCTCAGGCTACTCTTTGTTGTCAGAATCTTGTTTGAAGATCAATGGGAATTCATCATCTGCTTCTGAAAAACCATGTCTCTCACCAATGACCCTCAGTGACTCATATACTTGATACATGGAAGGCCTATCCTTAGGCCTAGGAACCACACAAGAACAAGCAACTTTCAGAAACTGCAAAATTTCGTCGTCGTGTCCTCTCCCACAGATAGATCGATCGATTGCATCCTTGGTTCGACCACTGCTAGTCAACTGATTGAACCAATCCACCAGATTTCCCTTGAATACTTGCTCCACATTGCAGATTTCCAATGGCTTCTGCCCAGTTGCCAATTCCAAGAGTACCACTCCAAAACCATAGACATCGCCCTTTAGAGATGCAACCATAGTGCTCGAGTACTCTGGAGCCACATAACCAAACTCACCCAGATCTCCATTGCGAAATGAGCTGTCATTCGAATCCCGAGGATTGACCAGCCTTGCCAACCCAAAGTCAGTTATTCGCGCATCCAAATCATCGTCAAGGAGAATCACATGAGAGCTAATGTTCTGGAGCAAATATGGGGGCTGGCACCCATGGTGAAGCCAAGCGAGCCCTCTCGCTGCACCCACACCTATTCTAAGCCTGGTAGGCCAATCCAATGAGCTATACAGACCGGTCGTGCCTTGACCATTCATATGCAAATGGGAGAACAAAGTCCCACCAGGCATGTGCTTATACACCAAAAGTTTTTCTTCCTCGACAACACAATAACCCAAAAGAGGCACCAAATTGGGATGCCTAAGCTGCCCCAATCTGTTCATCTCCGATTTGAACTGCTTCTCACCAAGCGAACAGATGCTGAGCCTCTTCACGGCGAGAGCCGAGCCATCAGACAACACGGCCTTATACGAAACCCCTGTTCTCGTGGAAATCACAATGTTCCGAGCATCGAAACTGTTAGTGGCCACAAGAAGATCGGCTAATTTGACCTTCACAAGGGGCTTCTGAAACAAAGACACCTGAATAAGCTTATGTGCTCTCAACCAGTCAATCCAACTACTGTCATCCTTATAGGCAGCGGCGCCATATCCTCTCTTCTGCCTACTAGCTCCACCAAGGTACCACCACCAGAGCGCAAACCCTAGCAACAAAGATGCTGCAGCTCCGACAACACCCGCAGCAATAATTATAGCAAGGCTCTTCTTACTCAACCCCCCACACGACCCGAGAGGGCTACCACACAGATCACCGTTGCCGGAGAAATCGTCGGAACTGAATTTGGACAGCTCCGACGGTATAGATCCAGAGAGATCGTTGTCCTTGACAACGAACTGCTTCAACCGGTCCAAGCGAGCCACCTCGTAAGGAATGGGGCCGGACAACTTGTTATCGCTCAAAATCAAGTTGTTGAGGAACTTACAGTCGCCGATCTGGCTGGGGATGGAGCCGGAGAGCGAGTTGGAGGAGAGATCGAGCTTGACGATGTAAGGCAGCCACTGGCAGATTTGGGCCGGGATGGGGCCGTCGAGCTTGTTCTGGGAGAGATCCAGCGTCTGGAGGCTGTGGCAGTTCTTGAGGGACTCGGGGAGGCCGCCGGAGAGCTGGAAGCCGGTGAGCTGAAGGCTGATGATGCGGTTCTCGTTGAGGTTCCAGCAGGAGACGCCGTTGAGGTTGCAGATGTGGGAAGCGGAGGTGTTGGCGAAGGTCCAGGAGCTGAGCATGCCATTGGGATCGGCGAGCGATCTCTTGACGCCCTCGAGGCAGAGCACGTCGTCCTCGACGGCGGCGGCGAGCAGCAGCAGCCAGTGGAGGGCGAGGATCGCGGCGGCGGCGGAGGCGGAGGAGGGGGAGGCCATGGAGGTGGGGAGGTGGGGGTTAGGGTTTAGTCTGGGATCGGAGGGGACTAAGGCGAGGGGAGGAGGAGGAGGAGGCAGAAGAGTCGTGGGGGAGAAGGAGCGGCCATTGACTGAGTCAGAGACAGGGAGAGTTGAAGGGAAGGGATGAGGAGGAAGATGCGCGACTTTTTGACTGCGTTTTCATTTTTTTATTTTTTTTTTATCGTCGTCGTCGTTTTTGCTTCGATCGTTCTTCGTTTCTTCGTTTTACTTTTCGACGCTTTTTTTTCTCTTTCTTTCTCTGGCCAAATACCCCAAATCGATTTGGGGAAGAAGAAGAAGAAGAAGAAGACGATGATGAAGACGACGATGGAGGAGGAGGCGCTGCGTTGTCGTTTTTTGGGGGCTGCTGTGGTGGGTGGGTCGGGTTTTTTTGGTTTTGGTCAAAGCAGGATTTGGAGTTTAATTGAGAATTGTTAGTCTTTTAATTAAGTGATTTAGCGTTGCAAATGTTTGACCAGAAAAGACTCACTTGCGATAATATTAAAAATTAGGGTCGCTGAATCGATGGGGTGGACGAATGTGACTTGCCCCCACCACACACAAACACAAACACAAACACACATTGATTTCTCGTTACCGGTCTTTGTTTTTGTTCCCTTTCTCTTTTTTTGTTCTTTTTTCTTTGGACGGGTATGGGGGCTTTTGTTAATTTATTCCATGTCGTGCATAAAATAAAGGTCGCGATAGCTACTTGTCAAGGCCAAATATTTCTACGCTTGACCCTTGAAATACGCGTGGGGGCACAGTCGATCACTTGGGGAGACGGCAATTCCCCCTTTTTTCACTGAGGTTGCTGTCGTATTAAACTATAAATTGAGAGATATTTGATAACATAAATTCTGTTCGATTAAAAGAAAATTAATTTTTAAGACAAGAGCCACAAAAAACCATAACATATGCCCATTATAACATATTTACACTATACCTTCTCTCTTTTTTTTCAATGTCCAGCATAAATCCACGTGACTTAATAAATGCCAAAGACATTATTTAAGAATTATTCTCGCGGATTATATAAATTATAGCATAGTAAATAGATAACTTTTGTTATTTATTCTCTTAGTCAAACCACACTGGTTTGACGATGTGTAATGTTTTATGAGGAAGTTACGTATAGAGTTGAAAAGGAAAATTGCAAAATATGAGAGAACAATAGCTATCGAAGTTAATCTTGCAACATTTTATTATTTTCTTCCGTTGTTTACTTATATTATCCTCTTTTTTTTTCAATTTTTGTTTCACGTATATAATAAAATGCGACAGCTACGTGTCAACCAATATTTCTATTCAATTTCGTGTCAGCAACAAATTTCTAGGAGAACTGGAGGGACATCTTATTATATGACCCGTCAGAGATGTTAAAATTGAAATTAACATTGACGGAAATGGCTCACCCCGATTTGGTACGAAAGGCCCATTCTTTGGTCCGACGGAAATGGCGATGGGCTTGCCGATAGTTGAAGGGAACAGACACAAAACAAAAAAGCACTCAAAAATTATCAGAGTTGCTTCTGGTCATTGACGCCTAATTTGGTGGCGCTTCCCGTCGAGCTAGCCGGATTTAGTGTGTTGTTGGACCTCTGGATCTGGCACGGCGGACGAGTTTCATCGTGAGCAGACCACGAAAGTCAAATAGAGATGACGACGCTGATTGATGATGGTGGTGGTGGTGCTGCTGCTGCTGCTGCTGCTGGCAGTGGCGAGTGAGTGAGTGAGTGAGTGAGAACCTGAGGCAAAGAAAATGTCAGAAGAGAGGACGGAAGCTTACAAATTAGGGTTATCTCGTTCTAATTTGTTTGGCCCGAACCGGCACCAACACGAAGAGAAAGAAACCATTAGGTCGGGTAGTCCAACTTGGTCCAATTTTAACCCAAAAAAATTAATTCGGTCAATTGGGTGGTCCGAGTTTTTGGGATACTAGGCCATTTTGAACACTCTAGTGGGGTGGCCTTGATGGACACCTTTTGTGAGATCCTAATGGGAAGCCCTTTAAATTTGAAGCTGGAAATGCCATGACACTTGACTACCTATACCAGTCCTATACCAATCCTCGAGGTTCATGTTTATATCTTGTGATTATAATAGAACAATTTTTTTTAAAATAGGCGGAAAATACGACATTGTTTCATTAGACTTAGAAAACTAGTCATACTAATGAGTGATTTTAGAGCACTAAATTAAGCAATACTAAATAAGGAACGGTTCAATTTTCAAAGTATTGATTATGCATAACATGAGGACAATCGATACATTGAAAATAAGAAATTATACTTAGTTAACAAGTGTTTCGGAAGTGCTATTTAACAATCCTTAATAAAATAAAAAATAAAATAAAAAGAAGGTACGCCAGAAGTAAATTCTTGTGGGGCAAGCTATCAAACATTTTCAGAAAGTAAATTAAGCCAAGAAAGGGATCCGTTTCTGTTTAGGGGCCCCGTTTTCACTGGAGCTGAAATGTTCGACCTTGACTTTCTCGGTAGGCACACACATTTCTGCTTTCGAGTCTAAAAATTAAAGAATAGTGGGAACACACTGTTCAATTAAATATTGAGGACTCTTATTTAAAAATAAGGAGAGATTATTAGAAAAAACTATATATTCGCAATTGATAACGAAAAAACAGACATTTTTTTTAGGCGTAAGTTACATTTATTGGTTACTATACCTAATTATATATAAATTGATAATCAGTGCGAACTAATGATTATGTTTTTTTCAAGAAATTTTAAGATTAGATTACATATTAATTAAGTTTCATTTGTTTTTTCCCAAATTTAGTAAGTGATCGTGGGTTGTAATGACTTGCAGAACAGTACATATGCATTTGGGTTTTCAAGATAAGAAAGCTGTTAATCACAATGTTATCCATAGATAATTATCATTAGAGCTTATCATTGGCCCATCACTTAATCCATATTTGATGGACTGAATTGTTATATAGGTTAATTATATTTAGTAAATTGGTTATAAATGAATTTAATATGAGTATTAAATGGGTTTACAACTTATTTAGATCTAACCTACATTTATGGCTCTTTCTTGTTTTTACTCGATTTTGGACCGTGCTTTCACCTTAGTTGGAATATGAGTTTCCTTAAATTAGGTAAAATCTAGAAATGTTTTAGCGGTATGGATCGGATCGAGTATGTGTTGAATATGAGTTAGATTAGGTATAAATCACTATATTTGTATAACATGAAAATCGATCAAAATGAATTAAATAGTTTGATTTAAGTCGGATCTTTCTCAATCCAACCTAATCCACTTGTTTAACAAGTCCAATTATCATCTTAACTTTGATTAAGAAGTGACAATGCATTAGTTTCTTAGATAAACTAGGTTCTCGAATTATGGTGAACTAACCCCACTACGAGCCCACTTGGATTGATATGGGCTATCCTTCTGCACGAGAATCAATTAAAAATTTGCATAAGATGAGACTTTCTACACCGGTTCGAGCTTTGCGTGGGCATAAGATGGTCGGCTTTTTAAAATCTTTCATACTCAATTAATTTTTATCCCTGTTTGGCATATATCCATATTCATTTGTTCCGTTGATGGCGTTGTCGGTTTTGTCATTTCTGTCGTGCCCGTGCAAAGGCCAGCTGGAAGGTTTTTCAGGAATATAAATAGTGTTTGATAAAATGTATTTTAATAACATATTGAAAAGTAACTGTAACGCATGTGCTATTTGATAAAAATTACAGTTTATAAAGCATCATTACTATTTTTTTTATAAAGAAAAACTTCAACTATTTACTAATAGATCTTAGTTTCCATCGATGAGTCAAATCGGTCATCGATCAGCCTCGTTTAAGGTCACTTGACCTTAGATGAAGATAGCGGTAGCTCACTAACCGCTTGTCAATGGCATGCTCACGCCAATTGCTCGACAGTTGCTCAGCTATGGCTGAAGCATATATTCACAAGTCATCGCCTAGATTCAACCGATGGACTTATTTCTTCCAATGCACCAGTGATGGGTGTTAGAATTTTATTGAACTTTCAACAGAAAACTCAAGAAAATTCAATAAAATTTCCAATGAATATATCCTCCTTTCTTTTTATGTACATGTTTAGTGATACAAACACCGCCTCTTTTTCCGATCACTCTCCTTTACTTTGTAAACTTTTTTCTAGCACAACTCATGGAGTCAATTGAAACCCTAAAAAATTCAGAAAGAAGGAAAACCATGAAGAGATTTCTAATGTCACCATCAAAAGAAAAACAAAAACCATACAAATGCACGTACAACAACATATCATAACGCCCAAAAATATTTCAATAAAACAGAAAAAAAAACAGAGACATATAGACAAGAATATTCACGGACAAGATATTTTCTTTTTCCTAAGTAGAGGTTCCCAAAGCAAGCCGGACCAATAGCCAGGAGAGGTACCTGGTACTCTCCCCATTTACCCACGAAAAAAGCAAAACCCTACCCGGACCAACTGGACGCCACCGTAGACCACCACCACGAAAACGACACCGCATCTCCTGTCCCCCCCAAACCTTCCCCCTTCCCCCACTTCGATGTTTCCCTTAAGCTTAGCTTAGCTTATGTACAAAAGCAAACAATGACTCCCTACTTAAAACCCTCTGATTAAATTCCCTAGTCTCTACTTTCATCCAAGCTACAGGGAGATCCCCCCTCCACCATTTCAGCAAACTTTGCAGCCCAATCATTCGGTGATTATGGATATGGTGAACCGACGAGACCATTGTTTCCCTCAGGCGACGCTGATGATGCTGCTGGTCGGCGACGAGTGCGGGGTCGTCGTCGCCGGCGCTGCCGCCTGCTGGTCGTCGGAGGGTACCGCCGAGGCGAGCTTGAGAGACAGGGGCCAGGGCTTCGCCGGCTCCGAGGCCGCGGTCGCCTTGTTGAGGTCCAGAGCCGCCATTTTCGAGGACGGAGGGATGGGAAGGATCGGGACCGGACGGATGGGCTTCGTCGGGGTCGGTTTCGACTGGTGGCCCTCTTTTCCTAGACGCAGGCTTTCCAGCAGATTCTCGCCGGTTCCCGGTAAAACCGCCGGAGGCATGGAAAGAGGGAAGCTTGGCACCTGGTGCGCTTGATGGCCCTCCTCCATTGTAGAGCTTGAAACCGCAAAGTACTGCAGCAGATTTCCAGTCGACGTTTGAGTTTTCAGGGGAAAAACAATTCTCAGTTGATACCATACTCTCTTCGCTTTGTAATTTTTAAAGGAAAGACTGGTTTTTCCACTTATGGCATTGCTTTACCTTTTAGGGACCAGAAAATCCAGTAAGAAAATCAATGGATTCTTGCTGTTACCAGTAAGATCCGTTTATGATATAGGCTGTAACAGCCTCTTCACAGGCCTGTACAGCACAGACAGAGATGCAAGAACTAGTGGATTTGGACTGTTCATCGACAGCTAGCAATAGCATACCAGAGTGTAAATGCCCATTTTAGGACTAGGGAACACCAATTAATGCTCTTGTTATCTGAAAATGGTTCGATTTTTTGGGGAAAAGTTGATTATCGAGTAATCTATGGTGTGTTTACCGAGTCGGTGGTGATGTCGAAGAGACTGGACCGCCGGCGGCGCCGGTTCTGGTTGGTCCGGCGGAGGAAGTACTTCTGGGCGTGGCTCGCCACCTGCGTCGGCGTCCGCGTCTTCACAAAGTTCCTAGAGATCCCTCTCCAATCCCCCTTCCCCACCTTCTGGAGTCCCAGCAAGAACAGCCTGTGCTCTTCCTCCGTCCATGGAACTCCTATAAATCAAACCGCCATAATCGAATTAAATTACACGAAATTTACCAAGACCCCATTACTTCGCCGAACTTAAAAAGTTCGTGAAATCGGCCGACGGGGGTACAGTTCTGCAGGTTTTATGAATTTTAGCTATCGAATTACCTCTCTTCCTTTCACGGCCGCGACCGGAGGGATGAACGACGTCATCGGAGGCGTAGCCGGCGTCGACGACGTTGGAGGACTCCGGGGTGTGCTCGTACTGAGAGAGGTTGTTCATGCTCGCGCTCTTCCTGAAGGCCGAGCCCTCCGCCGTCAGGCGCACCCCGAACAGCATGATGCCGCCGGTCCCCTCACCGGGGCCGCCGCCGCCGCCGCTGCCGTCCGTGCAAGTCCGCGAGTTATGCCCGTTGTTCCCGCACTGCGAGCAAGTCCGCGACATCTTCTGGATTGGCCGCCTTCTCAGCTTCGAGTCTGAGATGAGAAGAGGGGTCTCAAAGTTTTCTCAGACCACCATGCAAGAAGGGGAAGGAGAGAGAGAGAGAGAGAGAGAGAGGAGAGAGCGTTTTTTAGAGAGAGAAAATGCGGGTAAATTGCATGGCGATGTGTGGATGATTAAGAGAGGGCCGGGAGGCTGCCGCGGGGAGTAAATAAACGGTAGGGATCCGATTGCCGGGCGGACGGTGAATGGGGGCCGTTGGAATATTGAGCGATTTAAACGAGGCCAGGTGTCTTTGGAATTTTCTTTCTTTTAAGGGTGCGAAATATAACATGCGTGACGATTAGGGTAACCTTACCAATTTAATCTCGTGTAGGTACATCCAACATCTCTGCATATGTAATATATATCGATATGCCATCTTTTAATATATGCATTTAGTTTGGCATTTGCAGATCACTTTGAGGCCCAAATCCCCTTTGACACATGTATGTGTCAATGCTATTTGGCAAAGTTTTTGGATTGCTATAGGGAGATGCAAAATAATTTGAGATTTTTTTATAAAAAAATGAAATTAGCAAAAATCCTTTACAAACTTTTTACCAAATGGAATTTACATCAAAATTGCTTTCCAATGTGTTGCTAGAATATATTTTACCAAACACTACTTGCATTTTGAAAAATCATTTTTAACCCAAAAGATTTTGCATTTTCCTGAAAATACATTCCTCCAAAACTGAACCAAATGCAACAATTATCCAAATTTTACCTATAAATCCGGGGAAATAGTTGGGCAAATAAAGTGGGCTCGATCAAGAGTTTGTCCGAGAGGATAATAGAAATGCATATAGCTCTTGGGGGGGAAAGAGAATATCATCTCAGACCAGAAAAAAGAAAAACAGACCATTTCTATTGACTCGTAATCATATATAACCTTCCTAATTAGGTGCGACTATATAAAGGAAAGGATTATAACCAACCAAAGTGACAACTTATACACCTTATATGTACCATGTATTACAATTCACACCGATAATTCCTTTCCATTATTGAATGATCTTAACAAAGCGATTTTACCCGATTCTCCAAATGTCAAAAAAAGAAAAGAAAAAACCCAATTCGAATTATCATCGAGATTGAGTTGGGGGTAATTAATATTATTAAAGAAAGGAGGATGTAGAAGGGTCCTGACTTTTCTTAAATCTCTGAGACTCAAAGCAAAAGTTGAAGTGCCATGGCACCACCCGATTGGGCAGCCTGTGACGTGTGCGTGATTGATTAAGTTAATGGCAGCGATTAAAGCCGGAGGCGAAAAGGTCAAGCGATTGGAGGAGGAGAGAATGGCTGCTCACCAATGGAACGCGATCGGGAGTGGAGGGACAACGATCTTGAATAACAGGTTATTGGAATGTGGGGCTGGAAATGGATTTGGAAAAATAAAGAAAAGGATAAATTTATAGTGGCGAAAGCAGAAGGAGAAATGGGAAAGGAAAATAGGAGGAAAAAGAAGGAGAAAAGGAAAGGGGAGTGGTGGAGGAGCAGCAAAGGGGAGTCTCCACCGTCGGCTTGGCATATTCGGTCGGCCCCTCCTTTATGGAAAAAGATTTTCAGGTTGCGTCTGTGGTGTTGACCCCATCGTCCTTTGCGTCCATCGTGACCGGTGGTGGTGATGGTGGTGGTGGTGGTGGTGGTGGAGGAGGATCGTGGAGGGGATAAGAGGAGTTGGAGCCGGGGCCCGCCACCGCCACCTACCCGCGACCACATTGCTCGATCGATCGCTCGCTCGCTGGCGCTCGCTCGCTTGCTGTTGTGGAAGGCAAGGGGGGAGGATCGGGCGATGATGGCGATCGGTCTTCACTCTTTCGCCTCCGCCTTTCTATGTGGCTGGCTGCGTATGCCGATTCCTTCTTTACTTTCTCCATCACTTTTTTTTTCTCGTTTCTTTATGGTTTTGAAGGTTTGATGGGGCTGCCGCCTTTTTTCCTTTGACCTTTCGGAAGCGTGAGCGGCAACGATAGAGAGTGGATTCTTCCCATCTTCGAAGATTGCTTAGATTCCCTTCACATGCAAGGGAGCTTTGCCCAAAAAGCCGATGATAACATGTCGTCTTCTAGGGCCGTGTTTGAATCGCAACAATAAGGAAGGATACTTATTTTGTTTAAGGGTTACTATCACCAAAAATCTCAAATCAACATACTTATAATAAATTTATCTTGAATTGATATACTTGTTTTGTTCGGGCAAAAGCAACGGTGGCTCGCTAGCTACTAGTTAATGGCATGCCAATTGCTTGCCGGCTGCACATCAGTGACTGAGACAAAGTTAGGATTTTCAAAACCATTCGTAGAATTATAAAATTGAGCAAGGGCAAAAGTGGAAGGAAAAATTTTCTATTTGCATTTTTGGAAATGTAGTATTTCAAAATATCTTTGAAACTAGCTTGGTTGAAGGCCTTTAGAGAGATTCATAGATGCAACTCAAAACAATTCGAAATTTTTGTCAAATGGTATTTGCATTTTTCGAAGAAGCTTTGGGGCGCAAATGACTTTGCAAGATACACCCAAAATGTCTACTCACCAACTAAAAGCAATAGAAAGTGGAGGACAATAATCTTTAATTATAAGTTTTGTCTAAAGGTTTAAACTATAAAAATAATAATTAAATTGACGTATTTATGACGAATTTATTCTAAATTAATTATTTTTTTACCTTTCGAAGGTAAGAGCTATAACGACAAATAGCGACAAAGGGTGGATTCTCCCATCTCTCGAGATCGATTTGATTCGCTTCACATGCATGAAGATTTGCTGAAAAAGTCAACGATAACGTCCCGTCTTCATGAGAGTCTAACGCGGAATGACCATGAAAACAAGAAGGTAAAGAACGATATTTAATTTGTTTAATCAAACGTGTAAAACACGATAGCAATAAATCGGGCGCATACCCTTTCGAAACGATCAGCTCGTGACATCTTTTACAATCTCATTCTCGACAACGACGAGATAAATTAGGAACCGATTATAGGTCGAACTATTAGATCAGGAAAGCGACGTGCTCTCAGCATATCCGCTTCAGCAATGTCGATTCCCGTTGGACAGCAAGAGATCAGTTCACCATCTTATCATGCAATCCAGATCGCGGATCATAACAGTGGGAAGGGAACATGATCGATGTCCTCTCCTTGTTCCTCGGTCGCACTTCCACGTTACGCTCGACGTTTTGCTCACGGACGCTCCTCGCGGTACTAACCCGATTTGAATCCCGAGGAAAAGCTCTTGGATTTCCGATTAAAGACGAGAGGCGACTACGACCTCTTAAACAAAGCGTGCTCGAATCGAGTGCGCTCGCCGACAAAGGCCATTGCTGAAAAGGGCGGGCCGGCGGAGTTAAAAAGTGGAAAAAAAAGAAGAAGAAGAACAAATGAGGGAACAATCACGTGCCTAATGCTGATGGGGAACGGCGGTTTCCTTACGGTGGTGGGTTTGGAAGGAACGGGTGTGGTTCACGTGCGCGGAAGTGGGCTTTCGTCCTTTGTCCGTGCCCCTCGTGTCGGGAGGCGATTGGATGTGCGTGTGTGGCAGCGAGGGGTTTGTCGCGACGCGCACGGCACCGGTCGGCCCACCTCGGTTCTCACGAACTTGTGGCGGCTAATGTTTCATCCGGCCTCGCTGGTCTGGTCTGGTCTGGTCCTCCCCCTGCTTCCTTCCTGCCCACCGAATTTTCGTACCTCTAATAAGACCCGAAGAGCACCGAGGAGAGAAATGAGACTCTTTGGAAACGTCGCCCTCTCTCCCTGTGTTTTTTTTCTCCGTGGATCGCGCGTAATCCACGAAGCGTTTGATTTCGTGGATCCGAATTGGCGAGAATTTTTGTTTTTGTTTTTTTTTGTTTTTTTTTTTGTGGCGAAATTAAGTTGTAAGTAATGACCCGGCATGATTCAATTAGACCCGACAGCCCACGAGAGTTGTTTGGATGTGACTACTTGAGGCAATCGGCGTTTGGAAGTGGGTCGCTTGATTAAATCGAGTCAAAGATTCTCTGGTCGACATGAGACTCGATGCATGACAAAACTTATGTGCATAAAGTGCTGATATTCTCATCAAAATCTCGACCTAGAGCCTCACGTTATAAGAAGAGGGAAAATTCTCAAATGGCCTTGGAGATTTCATAGGTAGCTCTTGTCATGTATATACAAACACAACGAAAATGGTGGATATGATGAGATAAACCTTCCATTATGAACCCTCTATTTCGATGATTCTTAGCTAGTTTGAGGAATTTGACTCATCCTCTTTTATATGCTCATTTCTTCGATGAATTTTTCAATGAACTCTTCTAGAATCATCCCAATATAAGAAAGAAAAGGCATGCGACAGAATGATTAAAAATGACGTATGCAATTTGTTTTATGTTTGACATCATAAATGACAATACATGAATAAAGTACTCAATAATCAATCGTTTAGTGGAACGATCTAAGACATCTAATTTATGCTCTCGTAGGTCATCAGCCGTGATGTGAATCTTGGTGCTTGTTCTCATTACTTTCATCGAACACATCTCACTATGGAGCAATATTTACTTCTTAAAGATCACTATCCATGTAATTGCACAAAACAAAGTCTTGAATTTCACAATTTATGCTTTGATTTGTGAAATTCGTAGGATCTCATGAACCTAGATCCAATTTGCAAAAACCACAAAATGATTCGATCCTGATCTCTATAACCTTGCACAAAAACAATCTTCTGCAAGTACTTTTACTTTCTGCTCTGGAGAGCTTTTGAAGATGGAACTATTCCTGAAACCACCTGTCAAGTATATTGATTCGATCTTTTAGAATATCGACTCCCTTACATGCAAACCAATGTCGAACGGAGGACCACGAGCAATCTTTTAACATTTGTTCAAAGAATTCATCAAACAATTCAATGAGGTTTTGTCCTCGTTGAATTGACCTCAAGAGATTCGATATTGATTTCAGATCATCCGACGGAAATATCCCAGTTACCAAAACAGCATTAATCCCTATCATCATCGTCGTGGCCGATCAAATGTGCTTCGATGCATGAAAATCATATGTCCGTTCGTTGTACTCCCGACCGAAGTTAATGAATGAATCACGAGGGTATCGAAAGGTAGGATAACCCACTGAGGAAGATAGCTAAAACACGAATCGAGCTAAATATGAGAAAATGGGCTTGCTTGGAGTCCTCTTTGAAGGGCCCATGGGCCCGGTTATCCTTCCCAAGTCTAACTATTGCCCCTTGGGTGGGCTGGGCCCGATCTCAGCGACCTCTCGAAAGTACAGAGGATCGAATTCCTCACATCCATTAACTAGCTCAAATTCCACGCTGCTTTCCTAGTTTTTCTTAGGCCAACTCCAAAAATAAAAAATAAAGAATACTTACGTGACGTTCCACGAATAAAAATATCTTGACTTTTCAAAAGATCAAAATCAAAGAATGGACGATTTTTTGCGAAGCACAAAAATACCACATTAAAAGTTTCGTCGGTGCATTTGATGCAGCACATGACATGACTGACGGCGCTAACACGACATGTAGAAAAGCACGTTAGCATGAGCGAAAAAGACGTCGCAAGACACACCAGCAAAATCCCAGAACACCATTTCCAAAAAAACCATTGCGGTTTTCAATTTCTCTTAATCGGAACTAATCTGCTTCAGGTAGATTTCAAGAGATCATCGTAACTCTTTGTCAATTAATCCAAAGCTTTAAACCGTCGTGGGTAGTCATACCACCTGACACATCAGATCGCTTCAATGGAAAGATCTAAAGGGGCGTGTACTTTTCTCCTTCTCTGGGCCAAGAGCTCGTGAGATTTTTTCGGGGTCGTTTGCACAGTCATGGCGAGTTTGTCCTGCAGGGCAAAAGTTCAGGCGTTTGTTCTTTGTGGAGTAATAAGTGAAAACGGAGGAGGGTTGGGCTGACGAGAGGCTCTAAACGTTTGCAAATGATTCATGGCAATATCGACTACCTGGAGTGATCAGCACAGGGAAGCAACCGACGTGTTTATATTCTTTCCGTCTGAAAGGAGGCAAAAATATTTAAAACCTTTAGTTAAACCCAATCCAGCATCCGAGATGACATCGACCGGAAAGGTCAGTGGTCCGATACCGACCTCATGCCAACGTATGGGATTCTCCAAGTCTTCGCATGTGAACGCTTCGAGCCGCTGTGATGTCGCGGTAGTCAATAATGAGGTGGGCGAGGGAGCAAAGTCAAGAGGGACGAGGAGTTCACATGCAGAGACCAGATGTTTGCAGTCAAAGGATCGGAACGCAGAAGGGGGGGGGGGGCTGTTTCCGCCATTGAGCAGATGTTGCGGTTGCGTATACCTTTCGACCTTTCAGTATGAAAAGCCGTGGGAGGGGTTGATGAGGAGCCAAGAAAGGAACTGCGTGCGTGAGAGAGATGGAGATTCTCGACGTCGGTCCCTTTCCTTAGCCACCCTCGTTATTCTCTCCCTCTTCCGAATTGTTTTTTAGGGTCCCTTCTCAACACAATATCTTCATTATGCTCCATGGATATACTGCGGTTTAGGATGGCATATGCTACCGACAGGAAAATTATCCAAAAGATTTTAAACATATTGCGTTCTTGCCAATTTAGTTATAAACATTTTAATTTTGTCAGTTGAGTCTCAAACATTTTCATATTTTACTAATTGAGTCCATCCAACCAATTTTTTTTTTAAATTTTAAATTGATAATTTTTAATAATTTTTTAATATTTTCCGATTATTTTTTATTTTCTTTCATATTTTTTTCAATACAATTTTTCTTTCTCTAGTTGGTCGTGGAGCAAGGCTTGGTAAAAGAGGCTTGCCCAAGGCCAACAAGGTCGACCTCGCCAACCGTCACCTCCTGCTAGTTGTCGAGGCTTAGCAACTGGCTACAAGAGAAAGAAGAGAAGAAAAAAATAAAAGGAAAATAAAAAATAAAAAATATTTAAAAATTGTTTATGTTAGCACCAGCCACACCATGTAGGATAATTGGCCTTCATATTACGAATTCTAGCCAAAATTAACCAAATAGACTTAATTAGTAAAATTGAAGAGTTTAAGATCAAATTGACAAAATACAATAAATTTAGAACTTTTTAAAAAAATTTCCCACTCACAACTCGTGACCCCCTTGTGGAAGGGACATGGAAGTGTCGCGTGAATTGAATTCAACTATGATAACAACATTTTTCAAAACCTCTTTTTTTTTTTAGCTTATGCAATCATAGTCTATTACGCAAGTTTTTCCTCACTAAAACATAGTTAAGGGAAACACATAACGATGCTCTGTTTTGGATTTTCCCTCGACTTCCTAAAGCGAATGAAAGCATGCGTATGCAGCTATGTTCGTATGACGCACCGGTATAATCTCCATCCCCTGTTTCGCTAGCAGAGTCCTGCGCTGGAGGGAAGTCCGCCTCGTTTCGCATGTGAATGTTTTTTTCTTTCTCCACGACATTATTTCTTTATTGGATTCACGAGCGAGCTTTCGTTTCATCAGTGAAATCACATGCTGGTGTAGTACCCGTGGATTGAACTGAAGCGCCGCTCCTCCTCCCGTGAGCACGAGCGGAAAAGTTGAAAAAACGAAAGACGACCCCCTTCGCAATATGATCGCCCAGAGACTCCTCCGTTTTAGCAGCTTTCAGATTGGAAGTTCTTTCGAGATGATCGAAACTACACTCGCAGCTAAGGCTGATATAATGATTTTTCTCGCATCATAGGCCCGGTTTTTGGGTTAACGAACGAATTTGCAGGCGTGCATTATTAGATGCAAGATATGGATTTAGTTTTCAAAGATCAAGATCCTCTATATCTAAAGAGGTCAAATTTCCTTAAACGGTCGACACATCAAGCAACCAAATGACACATTCGATTTAAGTCACGTTACCAAAAGCACCATTCCTGAAAAGATTGCATGCCCGCTAATGAAAACCCTAATCCCATATTCTCTTTCTTCTCTCTCCCTCCATCACGACCGGTGAGTACAGCCCGCGAGCGATACAAAATCCTCCTTCACATGCTGAGACGGCTTCATAGGAGGGATGACGAGAGAATTCCATTCTAATACCATACATTTTGAATTTGGCCCCTCTTCCGTCCTCTCTTGTGGAGTGGCTCTGGCTCGCACCACTCACTCTGGTCATGCATTAGACTTTCACGTGGCAAGTGAAGCAGCACCGTCCAGAGCAGGTCGCAGGCAGGCTGCCTCTCTCTCTCTCTCTCTCTCTCTCTCTCTCTCTCTCTCTCTCTCTCATAGTGGTACCCCTCAAGGTTCAGTGAAACTTAATTTTTGGCACTATTTTCTGTCCACCGAAACCCGGGTCCTCTCGTATCGTCAGAGAATCCTAAGCGAGCCACCTAAATTAAACCAACTTCTCACCCTCCTCCTTCCTTCCCTCTCTCTCTCTCTCTCTCTATTTAAATCACCTCGATCGTTGTCGCCATCGGTCCCTGACAAAAACATCGACATGTCATTCCTCGTTTTCTTTCGCCTAAAGAAGCTCCAATTTCACCTGCTCTCCTCAACCCACACGTGGACGTGAAGTCACTCACTGGCCACTAATAATGCTAGACGAAGGCAACTGCTGGCTCTTCCTCTTCTTCTTCTTTTCTTTTTGAAGTAATGGCATTGAAGTTAAATAGCTTCGTTTGATGCTTCGAGCACATCGCTGTCGCGTTTGCCCTAGCTCTGGCTGTTCCGCTCACTGGAGGAAATCATGCAGACAAAAATTGATGCACCGATATCATGCACTTCAAATGGTTGGCGTATTTCTAAACTTCATTGGCAAGTAATGCAACAATAGTACATCCACTGTGAGGACGAACCCGCCGAAAATTTTGACTTTTGCTATGTGGCAAGTCAGATTGAGAATCTACTTAAACCAACGACGCGAACAAAACCCTGATATTGCGTAGGGGAGCTATCCATAAGATAAGACATATGTCGATTCACTGTATTTCTAATTAGTAGGTGCATTCTACGTACATTGGGTGAACTCATCATTCGAGAATTCGCATGAAAGGATCTACGGAACCGCCCTAAGTTACGAAGTTTCCCAGCAATTCATGTCGACTGTGCATCACGTGGGCAAGACATTATTGGAATTACCTACCTGGTCCGTACGTCATCGAGCTTTTAAAATCACCATTCACGTTGTGCGGCGTATGGTAAAATTTACAATTTGTGTGGAAAGACTCAAAGGTGGAGGGAGTGAGAGAGAAACATATCAGTCCAAAGCCCCAGCAGAAACTATTGTGTCAGGAATTTAAAAGAATGCCACTTGCTTCCCGGACAGGATTTCCTCATTAGTTTTCACCAAACGAGGTGATGAAGACCTTACTTACTTACTTATTTATTTATTTATTTGATAGTGTGGTGCCAAATTGTTCGAAGCTAACCAATAAATTAATTCACCCCTTTTATTTAATTTAAAAACATCACAATCGTGAAAAAATATCTTGATATATTGTAAACTATGAATTTATAACACATTTTATCACATGAATATATTTTCTATCGTATAATTACCTTATTTGATTGATGCATGACATTGCAATTCAGGACTGGTCTTTGTAACTAAACGTGAAAAACATGGTGATATATTGTAAAATGTGATTTTGGTCATGGCATTACGATGCTTTGTCTCGATTAATTTTATTTTTTTAATTTCATTTCGTATTATTTTATTTTGGGCCAGAGTGGGCTAAAGTATTCCCAAAAGAGGAGGCACGTGGTCACATGGAGTTTTTGGGCAGCGGGGAGTGGGCGGGGGGAACCAATCAGGTGTCAGTGCTGTGCCCGCCTCTCGTCTCGGCTGGCCCCATCTCGGCCGTCCGCATCAAAAACAGCTGGACTCTTCTGTGCGTACAGCTGGCATTTCACTACTGGAGGCAGCGAATCTTGCTCCCTCCGAGACATCGTAAAACATAGATTCGGAAAAACAATGATTTTTGTGCTCGAACTTTTTTTTAATAAAAATGAATTAATTATAAAATTTTGATCATATCAAAGAGTGCAACGTGATTTGTTGTTTTTATCAAAATAATTTTCAAATTATTTATTTCTCCCGAAACAAACTGAACATTAATTTTATCATTAAATTTTCTCATATGTCAATCATCTTATGGTTAATATGTAAAATTACTTTTTCTCAACAACAACCAACTTGTTTAAAATCAATGAAAATAAAATAATATAAAAATATTTGTTTTTTGTAGGTATGGATTGTCGTTGTGTTTTAACACCTTTAGGTAATGCATCATGCGGAGAATTTTCATGTAAGTTTGGTGAAAATTGTAATAGGCTATTGCTTTCCTCGACAAGAGTTAGGTAAAAGTGAACAAGACTTTGATTAGGATGGATTTGATAATCACATAATGTGTCAATTGTTTTGAATTTTGAATCAAGTTATGTAGTATAAAGTATTAAAGATTTTACTAATTAGCTGAGTAATAAATACCCGGTGAAAAGTAGTATATTACCAATTTCATCATCAAAACTTTCCAGTGATGTTATTCAACATTTCATGTTTGATAAGAAAGTAATAGAATTTAATAATTGGCCCATTTTGTTCATAATCAAATGGCTTTATATTTATTTATTCGACAAAAATTAATTTTTATTTCCGTATATGCATGTTTTCCTGCTTGCTCTTTGTTGGCCGTACACTTTCCTATCAATCTCACTTTTTGGTTTTTGAGCAATTTGGATACCGCTTCTCTGCACAAAGAGGGAGGAAACATGCATGTACAGACAACTAAGATAAGGATGCAAAAATGAATCGAATTTCTAACGTTCAACTTAACACCTAACTCAAAACTAACTTGATTTTTTCTTAGCTTGAGTCGAGTAGCTTGTCCGATTGAGTTCGACCCTAAAGATACTTGACTCAATCGGCATGAAAAATTAATGGAGTTTTTCATTTTTTTTATGTACCTTTTTTATGTTTTAATGAAGAATGATGCAATTTGTACTTATAATATTACTTTTTATGACTTAATTATGCTCTTGCCCTCTCATACACTTTTAAACACAAAATAAATGGGCACATTTTGCTGCGCGTATCTCTAGCTGAGTTGAATTCGACCGAGCAAGAAAATTTACTTAACATGTTCGGGATCATATACTTAAAGATAGAGCTAAGCCTAAGTACATCAAGTTCTGTATCAAGTTGAATTTGAGCAATTTCAACTAGAGCTCGATGGTGTTGACTCGACCGGACTCGCCTTGCCTCCATTTTGGTATTTTTTTAAGACTTATCGCTTTCAATTAATTTACCAAGAAAGGATATCATGGCATTACAACGTTCCGACTTCCATTTTGTCATTGTTCATGGGTTTAGATGTCTAGTTACATGCGAAAACGGACATACCAACTAAGACGGGACCCTTAAATAAAATAATCTCAGGGAAAACAAGAAAAAACTCAAGTTCCTGTACCAATATTCTCTGCATTTTGAGCATTAATCTACCAAAATTATAAATAATGCACCGCATTTTCATTTTCCAAAAAGTGACATCAAGGGGATGAATCTATTATTGATTTGACAGAAAATAAAATTAATATCGATCTCTTTAACGTGTAAATCTATTTTAATTAATCGAATATCTACCAATAGTGATCATAATCATGCGAGTATGATTTGTTTGGTCATTAGGGGTATTCAATCGTATGACCCCACATCGTGGAAGAGAACTAAATTAAATCTTTTATTCCCATTTTATGTGATAAGAAAATAATTTTCCCTAAAAACTAAAAATAAAATTGCTGGGTTGCGATCCATCCGAACATGCCAACCTGGGATTGCTACTCTACAGCCAAGACATATTGGACTGTCCGAATATCCTCTTGTCCGATATCCCAAAGTTCAACCCGATCGAACAGCAACAAACCAGGAAAATAAAAGTCAACAGAAGGATAAAAAAAAAAAATGAGGGTTTAAATTTTTCGTGGGGGCTAAACTGGACATTTACTTGGTTTTTATATGTATAATAAGGAAATGCCAATTAAATTTCCCAAAAAAGAATATCCAATTGAACATGTTAATGTTACTTAAATCGCACGGCACCAATTTTGGCGGAGATTATAACGTGGATCAAGAAAATTAGACGCCTACGATTCTGGACAGCATGCTGCTTCGATAATTTATCTTCTTTTTTATGCCTCGTAATTTTCTCCGAGAAAAAAAAATGCGGTCATAAATTGAAATTTAACACCCAAGTCCGATCTCGAGGTCAAATTGCGGGAAAAGGCAAAGGGGGAAGTGCAGCACACGTTAAGTACATTACCTGTCTTGGCTTCCAATTCATCCATGGAGGACATTATAATAACGATTACATAATATTAGGGATTTTTCATTTTAGTTCCGAAAATTGAAATGATACATCATCTTTTTATCATTTTCATTGTCTACCCATTAATTTTGAGATTTCGATGGGACAAGAAAATGCAGAACTTCAGTGAGATAAGAAAAATAGTTAAATCACATCATCACGAGATTAATCAATGGCTCTAAGTAAAGGCTAAGTAGAAAAGTTCACATTGCGACTAATGCACCAAATTAGGCGCATCATCGCACCCACTGCCCTCCAACCCAATAAAATAGATGCAAACTTAGGTGAATATTCCCAATCTAAAAAATTAAAATGAGGAAAACAAGAAGAAGAAAAAAGAGGAATCTCATTGTTCTTCGCTTTGCTCGCCACCTGTTCCCAATTCATTATTCTTTCCCCATCGAGAAAGAAATACACACAAATTCACCCAACTGGCAAATTAATCCTTTTTAAGAAATCAATCGGCCGAAATTTTCGAAATCACTATTGATGGTCATTGGTTAACATATGACAGCAATGCCAAATTGCCAGCCAATTGCCGAGCATTGATTATGATTATACACAATGCTTCGTCAATGCTTTCGTAAAGCGCCATAAATTCCTTTTACCACGGGTCTACCTTCTCGATCCGATCTCGTAATGTGGCTCGTTCGCGGTCGACCCGGTTCCGAGAATTGCGTCGCGAAGAATCGAAATCCCTAAACCTTCCCACCCTCACCAAATCCCTCTCTTTATCTCTCTCTGTCCTCCTCGTCCTCGAAAGGACCATTACATAACGACGACAAGAACGAAGGAGTTGCAGTCATTCATTCATGGCGAAGTAAAAACCGGGTTCGGTCCTCTTGACTCTTTCCCCCTCCCCTTACCAAATTCCCTCGCATTGACTCCTCTCCCTCTCTCTCTCATCTTTCAGCAACAAGAAACAATGCCCGCTCCAATCGAACCCCATTCTTTATAAGCCGCAACTGGCGTTGTCCCAAGAAGACCCCCCCCCTCCTCCTCTGCTTCCTCCCCTCCGATTTCTTGATCCCTCCCCCTCCCCCAACGGCGGCCCTTCAATGGCCGCTCCTCCTCCCTCCTCCTCCTCCTCCTCGTCTTCCTGTTCGTGACCCTTTCGCCCTTATGCTCCGCCATCCGCTCCTTCCCTGCGGCGGCCGACGTCCCCCGGTTCGCCGAGGCCCCCGACTACCGTAACGACCGGGGCTGCCCCGCCGTGTCCCCGGGCTCCTCCTCCTGCGACCCCTCGCTCGTCCACATCGCCATGACCCTCGACTCCGAGTACCTCCGCGGCTCCATCGCCGCCGTCCACTCCGTCCTCCGCCACGCCTCCTGCCCCGAGAACGTCTTCTTCCACTTCGTCGCCGCGGAGTTCGACCCGGCCAGCCCCCGGGTCCTGACCCGGCTCGTCCGCTCCACCTTCCCTTCCCTCAACTTCAAGTTCAAGGTCTACATCTTCCGGGAGGACACCGTCATCAACCTCATCTCCTCCTCCGTCCGCCAGGCCCTCGAGAACCCCCTCAACTACGCCCGCAACTATCTCGGCGACATCCTCGACCCCTGCGTCGACCGGGTCATCTACCTCGACTCCGACCTCGTCGTCGTCGACGACATCCGCCGCCTCTGGGAACACCCGCTCCGCGGCTCCCGCGTCATCGGGGCCCCCGAGTACTGCCACGCCAACTTCACCAAGTACTTCACCGACACCTTCTGGTCCGACCCGGTCCTCTCCCGGGCCTTCGAGTCGCGCGAGCCCTGTTATTTCAACACGGGAGTGATGGTGATGGACCTGGCGAGGTGGCGTGCGGGGGGCTACCGGAAGCGGATCGAGGGGTGGATGGAGGTGCAGCGGCAGCGGAGGATATACGAGCTGGGGTCCCTGCCGCCGTTCCTGCTGGTGTTCGGTGGCAACGTGGAGGCGATCGACCACCGGTGGAACCAGCACGGCCTCGGCGGCGACAATGTGAGGGGGAGCTGCCGGTCGCTCCACCCGGGCCCGGTGAGCCTGCTGCACTGGAGCGGGAAGGGCAAGCCGTGGGTGAGGCTGGACGAGAGGCGGCCGTGCCCGCTGGACCGCCTGTGGGAGCCTTACGATTTGTACAGCAGGAGGGGGAGCAAATCCGGATTCGGGTTCGGTTCGGGCTCTTCTTCCTCCTCATCAGGAAGCAGCACATTGATGATCGGGTACACGAGCTATCTGTTGTGAAGAATTGGAGGATTGGCGAGACTCGATGATGATTCTTCGATCTTTAATATCATCTTTTCTCTCTCTCATTACATTCGTTCAAAGATTTGGATGATTCTTTGATAGGCGATGTACAGATTGATTGGCGATTAGTAGGAAAAGGATGAAGAACAAAAATTCCTTTTTTTTTTTTTTTTTTTTTCTATCTTTTTTGGGGTGGTGGGAGGGTTCCATTTGTTGTGATCATTATTTTCAAATTCTTTTCTTTCTTCTTTGGGGTTTTAGGTTGGACAATTGAGGATTCTTACAGGACTTTCTTCTTCTTCTTCTTTCTGTTGCTGCTGCTGCTGCTGCTGCTGTTCATTACATATTTGTTTAGATTTTCATTTCGATTCACAAATTTTGGTGGAGGAAGAGAAGAGGATGAATTTGTCGGTGAGGGGATAATGGTTGAATGAAGAATAACACCATGTTGTTCTTTCTTTTTCTTTTCTGTTGCTGTTGTGGTTGCTGGCATTCAATTTACAGAATTTTGCTTTTTTCTTTTTCGATATTTGGGAGTTAGGTGAGGTCCAATCAATACTGACACTCCCCACATCTTCTCTAGTGGTTAGCTTTCGAGCTTTTTCGCTCGGGTGGCAGCAATTAATCAAAGCCGCGCCCTCCTTCGGACAGATCACCGCACTCGCATTTTCGCAATAATCAATGAACGAGAACCCTGAAAAAAAAAGAGAGAGCATATTTCGCAAGTTGAGTTACGAATTGAAAAAAAAAAAATTCAAATTTTTAATATCTACACTTGTCCATGTCCGGACATCGCTCTCCTTCATCAATTGAAGAAAGAAAAAACCCGAAAAATAAAATCAAAATACAACTCACGGGTTTCCCTTGGGGCCTCAAAAGATTCCTAAATCCGACGCCTTTGCCCCCCACAATCACACGACTGCTCACATAAAATATTGATGAAATTCCCAAATGTCTTTATGATAATCGCAGCTGTTGCGCTTGCTGTGTCCACGGGTCTCTTTTGCTTTTCTTGTACAAGTTCGCCACGCAAGCGGGGATTGGCTCTAGAGCTCTCGGTGAGGAATCGATATTCATCGACTTAGCTACGGCTCTGTAGCTAAGGGCGGTGCCTTAGCCCTGCTTCGTTTCGAAGCTTCTGCCAATCTACGTGGCACGTCGAGAGGGTTCCAGCGCCGCCAGATCGGACGGCCGTTCGGACAATTCCGGCCGCGCTGACAAACTTTAAATCCCTTGGATTCGCGACACCTAAGAGAAGGCAAAAAAAGAGAAAAGTGAGAATGACGCTTTCCGGTCCGTTGGGGGACCCGACGTGCCTTGGCGGCTAATCAGGGAACGAGAACCATAAAAAATCAATCCATCTTCCTTTTGACCTTTCTTTTTCCACGCTTTAGAGCAGCCCGGGTTCTTGATCTCCACATGTTCACGTGACGGCCGACGGGTCTTCCGCCGGCCGACCGAACGCCATTGGCTCGATAGGGAATATAACTTTCAATGACCCATATGAAAGGAATTCATGGTGATAATTGGGTTATTCCTGAAATGAATGAATGAATAAATGAATGAAGATTTCGCTCCGTTGGATATGGAGGTTTCGGATTCAGTTGACCTCGTTCTGCCAATTTTTAAAAAAAAATGGCGGATTTGCGTTCCGGGTTGATCTGCAGTGCCGTGTAGGGTTAAACAATAAGCGGGAGAGGCGGAGCTCTGTGTTCTTGACCGAACTGGATTTGACTCCAAGCAAAAAAAGCTTCGCTGGGATCTCCGACGAACCCGAAGCAAAAAACTTAAATGGCAAGTTGGACATATTGAAAAATTCCCCTTTTTTTTTCCTCGAAAATGTAATAATAAATAAATGGGAACCTTTCTTTTTAGTTTTGCCATCTGGTCATCGTAGCAATGGAAAAGTCAAACAAGAACTCGCGGAGAAGCTCCGCGTCAATGAATGATGTTCCTCCTCTCTGGCTATTTCAGAGCAACAACAAGAACACAAGCATCAACCATCGTGAAAGCGTTCGAGATGGGTCGAACACTGCTGCATTGGACCAACTGAAAAGTCGGGACATATTCATTCGTTGAGTGTGCTTTGGTTTTGAATTAAGAAGTAAAAACATCGATAAAATTTTGATCGAACGAAACTGATAAGTTGCTATACGGCAGAAAAGCTAAATTGATGAATTTTCTAGATGATGCTTTGATAAACTCTACACGTTCTCGTTCGCGTCTAAAACAAGTGGTTTTATTACAAGATTGTTAGATTTTAACACAGATTATGTTGGATAATGTGATAAATAAAAAAGTGAATTTTTATTTTTTGCGAATTAAATGGGGCCACCCAACCGGCGGAAGGAAGCTTTTTTCTTTTTGGGTCAGATCTACGGGAAACTTGAGAGGGAGGCAAAATAAAGTTGTACTTTATCCGAGACGTAAATTACAAGAATGACCTCAGACCATGAGGAGTAATCGAATCCCCTTTTTCAAATATAAATATAATATTGGCCAAGACCGTTTAATTCAAGAATGCATTAAAAATTTTTTTGATTTAACGAGACTTCATTTATTTTGCAGACAAACAATATTTTTGGGAGATTTTTTTTCCAAATTATTCATTTTTCGCAGTTAGATTTCGCAAAATGGGTGAAAGACCCAGCTTTTAGCTCATTTCACGATTACATAAGCTATATAAATTAACTAGAATGGGCTCAAAATTGGCCAGGACTAATAAAGCCCATTCGGCTGTAAACGGGGCTGCCCATTGACCCACTTATCGGCCCAAAAGAATGACAACATTACGAGTACGGATTTGTTTTGCATGTATTTGTCAATGGAAGGAAAGACACTCTAGAGTCCTAACCGCAATACTCACCCTTGATGCGACGATTGGTTAGAAAGCAGGTAGCCATGACCGCCAAATCACATAAATTAAGAATAGATCTGATTATGGGCCTGATAAACAGGCAGGCACGCCCAAAGCGTAGCCTTAGCCGCAAGAGATTAAGGCATTGTTGACCGGCTTCGACAAGACCATCTAGCGAGAAAGCTCGGCCTAGCCCAGTTGGGTCCAGGCCAAGCCCGACCCATCCTGAATATTCGGATACAAACAAAGTATGATGGATGGTCTAGGGCGATTAGACCCGACTTTAATGCTGGGGCCGGCTCCCGGTCCGACCAATTATCGCCTCTAGTAAGGGAGGCTGCTTGGGAACAATCCGAGCAATGTATGCAGTCATCATCTATCACAAGACTGGTACTTACTTGGTGGTTAGTCCCTCACGCCCAAACCACAAATTTCGCCGTGAGGGAGTGTGCCAGGCGAGGATAGGTTATATCCAAACGAGCAAGTTGGAAGGGCATTTAGAAAGGCAAAGCCAAGTAGGATACGGGCCGAAAATTTCGATTGAAGATCAAGGATCCCTTAAACCTGACATTGAATAGCGATTAGGATTATACGAGGAAATACCTAACCTCGATATATCTCTCTAGACCCGAACGTCCCATCCCTAAAATCCAAACTAGAGAGCGATACCAACACCTAAACCAGGGTTCCCTAGTGATTAGGAATAGTTAAATGGTCATGGATCTGTTTTTTTTTAACTCGAAACATTCCGAGATATGAAAGGATGTGGTGTGTTTGCACTTTTTAAGGACCTAGGCTGAAATTGGCTTTAAAATGAGATTCCGGTGAAATTGAGATGGACGCTCACTAGCATGAGGGGCCGATCTCATCGTGAGGTCGTGTTCGAGCATAACAAGCGGATGATTGCTTCGTAATGGTAGATCTAGAAGATGTTTTGTTACGGAAAATAGCATAAAGGGTTCAAATAGGTTAATGGACCGTGGACTTTTAATGAGTTCGGTTGAGTACAGGTTGATAAAATTAAATGGGTTTAGAAGAGTAAACTCGACTGGTCAATTCATAACCAAATTCGTGCCGTTTCTATTGGTGATTGGGTTCAAGACTTTCAAGACCAAACTTAGGTTCCTAAGTCCTAAAACTAGTCCTAGGTCCCCCCGGCTGGAGCACAACCACTTGTAGCTGGACCTGGGTCTTGGGAAATCAGATTTATGTCCCTAGTGGCCGGACTCCGGTCCCCTAAAGGTTGAGCTCGCTTGTTAACATTTATATCACGGGATTAGGTGTGGTCCAAGTCGAACGCAATTTCACGGCCTTTATTATGGTGCCGCGGGAAACTGCCGGATAAAAAAGACCACGCGCCAACTGGTGGATGAAAGAGCATCCTTCAAAATCGAATTAAAAAAATATCAAATGTCACCGGTTCGATGGGTCACGATAAAATGATTGGTCAGAATCTCATTGCTCGGTAAAAGAGCCTCCATTTCATGCCATGGTCATTTCCGAGGAGGCCTTCATTAGGGATAAGCATGATCCAAATTAGCTAGATGTAAAATCTAATTTAGAGATCAATATACACAGTGTTGATTTCCAATTTTTGAGATTGAAAACCGACCATGTTGAGCCCGAGACTGAGGATCGGACTAACCGCATGAGTCTAGTCTGATCCTAAAGTCAATCCAAAACCACTCGATTATTATTTTTATTTCATTTTTTGTATTCCTTAAAATGATAAATATACTATTTCAAATTATATATCCATGGATAATACGACATTGAATAACCAAACTATGTAAACTAGTATAGATCAAACATAAATATAAGAAAACGTAACAACATAAATTTCACTCTTATTAAAAGAAACAAATCATACAAATGAACACCGAGGCAAGGGAATAGATGTGAGGAATAAGGCGAGTAAGGTTGAGGTGGGTAAAGAGTGTTTCTTTATTTATTTTTTTGTTGAATTGGAGGTTGGAATTTCTTTTTACTTTATAATTTACATGACAAACTGAATTGCGAAGAAAACAGGGGACGAGGCATTAGGGTTTAGAGAAAATAAAAGTGTATTATATATAATATACATAGGGGTCAAAGACTAATCCAGTCTTCTTGAGAACCGGACTAAGACTAATTGGGTTGGACCGGTCAAGGAGCGGTCTAGGGTCAATCCGAGATGGATGCTCACCCCCTAATCTCAATGGTCAGAAATTTGATCCTGACGGGCAGAGAATTTGAATCTAGACACGGCCTTTGTTGGCCAGCAAATCCACGTTCATGAGAACAAGGGTCCTTCGGATGGCGACTCTACTCCAGTGATCACGTTCCGATGCCTCCAGCGACGTCGCTTTTGGCCTTTGGACGGTTCCTGACAATTATTATTATCGTTCTGGTTCAAGCAAGGCGGAGATCATTTAATGGAAGGCTTGTCACATGTGCCTCCCTCCCATCCCTGTCTTCTCTTCTCTGTCCCGCAGACACTACCCTTAATATACTTTTTCCGGGTGGGGCCTTCGCCTTGCAACATGCTTGGATCGCTGATCTCGTCACCCTTCTATTCTCTTTGATCTGACTGCAGTCATGCGGCCCAGAAAATGGTTAAAGAGCAGCTGCCTCCGTCCTCCTTTTATCAGTCAGTCGGTCCGCTCTGAACCCACGTTGAGACGACTAATATAATTTTTTATATCCCATTGATGGGTGCCTTCCATTGCAGTAACTTTTCTCCTCTTGACTGGACGTTGAGCTCCCTCTGTCCAACTTTTCTCAGTTCCAAAAGCAGTGATTACAAGGTTACGGTGAAAAGGTGGAAACTTTCCATTGAAATCTAGTTGGGTTGGGGCCTCCTGCTACCCTTTTCGACGGTTTCTTTCTCTGTCTCTCTTACCTTCGTCATGGTTTTTACTTTTTGTGAGGATAGATGATTGAGCTTGTGATTTTGGGAGGTTTCCAGGGGAACCAAACGCAGACGACCCCTACCTAGGACTCTGAAAATGACAAGAAGCAATAGAAAGAAAAGGTGCACATGCTTGTGCTATCCTTATCTCTTTCTCGTCTGAATTGGTCGTAATTTTCAATCTTTTCCCTTTTGGCCTCATCCTGAATGGCACATTACTTGGTCCCTCACTGTCTCTGATGAGCTTCCCAGCTGGGTTACAGGTGGCGAAGGTTTTTGCACAGCTTGTGTGGCTGGTGAAATAGCTCCGTGGTAAAGTAATATTTTGCTAAGGTAAGGTTTCTTCCTCTCTTGGATCTGTGAAAATGACTCCCATTTACTCTATTTGATGAAATTTATTCCATTTTAATGCCTGTGCTGGTACTTCATAGTTGACTGCTCGTAGTATTTATGCCTTGTTCGAAAGTTACTTTCGTCGGGGGTTATCAATAATACTGGGATTAGGTGTCTGAAAATAGTGTGGTTCTTGATCTTCGTGAAAGCAGATGGGAGAGACAACAGCTGCTTCAAATGCTGCTCTTGAAGTATCGGTTTCATTTGGTAGGTTTGAGGGTGATTCGCTCTCTTGGGAGAGATGGTCATCCTTTTCGCCTAATAGATATATGGAAGAAGTAGAGAAGTGCGCGATGCCTGGATCAGTGGCCATGAAAAGAGCTTACTTCGAAGCCCATTACAAGAAGATTGCTGCTCAAAAGGCTGAGTTACTGGAAGAGGAGAAGAAAATGATGGGTGATTCGTCGCCAACGGGTGAAAGAAATGGAGATCTGAATAGGGATGCTGATGAGGCCACTTTCGAGATCAATACACACGAGGATCAAAGTCACTCCAGAGCAATTGAGCAAGAGATGAGCTTGTTAGCCGAGACAAATGGTTTTTACAGTGAAGACCCGAACGAGGATGACTTGATCACTATTGAATGTCAAAGTTCGGTGGTTGTGGAAGTGCAACTGGAACCAGAGAGAAATCTCGAAATCACCAACTTGGGTAAACAAGGAGGAAATTAACTCGGTGAAGGAAGTGGTAGAAGTATGCGACCGCATGGAGAGACTAGAAGAACACAATTCAGTGAAGGACGTGCAAGAAGTGGTTCCTTATATTGGATCTCAAGATGATGTTAAGGAAGTTCAGCCTCATTGCAAAATCAAGACAAAAGCCACTCCAAAGTATGAAGTGAAGAGTGCAAAGCTGACTAAGCCAAAGCTCCCCCAAAAGGTACATTAAACAAAATTTCTTGACCATCATTGAAGGATCTTGATTATACTTGCTTTGATCTTAATGCCAGTACCCTTTCTTTGTCTGGTCCAGGTTAGCAGCACAAGTAAGGAGCAGAGTGCTTCGGTACATAAGAAGAAGCCAGAGTCACCAATGATGAAATTGCCAAAAGTGACCACCCCTCGACAGTTGAGGTCATCGGCTTCTACTACCCCAATAGCATCCTCATTGAGATCTTTGAGCAAGCCAGGAACTACTCTGTCTCTGCCCAAAAGCAAGAACCTTTCATCCAGAGAGAAGAAAAATGCAGTTCCTAAAGCCTTGCACATGTCGACCGCTTTGGGTTCCACAAATTCTCATCCAGCTTCTCCCGCTACAAGGAAATCTTTCATCATGGAGAGGATGGGGGATAAAGACATTGTCAAGCGAGCATTCAAGATGTTCCAGAACAATAACGTGGGCCAGACATTGTCTGGTGAAGAATCAGAGCAGGTAAGTTTTGTGATGATGTTGATCTCTCTTATCTCAAAATACGACTCCTTTGTTGGAACTTGGAACTGGTGATTATTATTGTTCAAAATCCTGTTGTTTGTAACATAGAAAGCACATGGGTTCTAACTTTGGCAGGTGCTTTCAAGGGAGGGAGAACCAAGGGCTTCCATTCCCCTAATTAAACAGAAGGAAAATGGGGGGTAATGATTTAATAATATTCTCCATGCATGTACCCCCAATTTTGTCCAACCTTTTGCCTGAATCAATGCACATGATATTTTCTGACAGATGCCAACTTTTTCAGTTTGCAACTTTACTTTCTAATGCTGTTTAAAGTATTCTACCAGCATAGTATTTGCTCAATCAATTGCAGTGACATAATAATAATAAAATTTAGATAACCTAATTCTTTCATGATGAGTTGTGTGCCTTAGGAGCAAGGTTTTAACTTGCCAGTATATCATTATCATCGATCATATATATCATTCTTCAGGCCACTTAAAGCAGGGAGCAGGCCACAAAAAGCTTCTCAGCCTGCGTCTTCTTCCTATGGTTCCAGAAGTGATGAGAGGGCAGGAAAGGTTACAGAGGTTCCACTGGTGTGGATCATTATATCCTTTTAGTTTGAAAATGTTTCTTTTGTATCCTTTACAGGCTTAAATTTTTCTCATCATCTTATTTCAGTTTATGAAGAAGCTGAAGGAAAGATCCATGGCTGTAGATAAAGGGAAGCCGCTATTTCAAGCAAAATTAAAGGTATAGACAACTTATCTACTTGGGTTTGTGCATTTTTAACATCATGAAATTTGTGAAAAATCTGGCATAACATCCCCTTTAAAGATCACATTAAAACAAGAAGATTGGCTTTTTCTCAGGAAGAAAAGAAGGCAGGGCACAAAAGCTCAAGACCCAGTCTCACCCAGAGAGGAACATCCAGATCAGGTCAGCCAGGGCATGGTAAATTGAGAAACGGCCTGGAAAAAGGTACAGTTCTTTCGTATTAATCCATTCAAACCATTTGAGATCGCGAAGTGCTTACATTATAAATAGAGTTAAGTTGTGTGCCTTGGAGGAGAGCATATAATTGTGAAGGAACAGCTTTTCTGTCTGAGCATAATATGTTTATATCATGAGTTATTATTGGACACGTCTGTGTCTAGTGTTGACTGGAGAATGCTGAGGGAGGGGTAAAAGGAGGTCATTCTTCTCGTCATTAATTTTGGTACATCTTCATTTCCAAATGAGCTTAAGAGTGTTTCATATGATGCTATCAACTGTCAACTCTTCCAGTGCAAACCAGCTTATTAAGAAGCAAGAAATAAAGTGCTCTGGTTACTGCGGTTCTTCATAAGCCTTTGGGCAGTGTGATATCTGGCAGAGAGACGAGAATGCAAAAGCATGGCAATTTCATATAGCTTAACTTAATTTTCGCCATTGATCATGTACCTTTGCTTTGTTGGTGGACATATTTATAGTGGCAATAGCACTAAAAATTGTTTAATCAATTTTACAGGTGGTTAACAAGGCTGAAGTTCAATGATTATTTGAAAAAGATGCCTGAGGAAGGTCGCTGAAGAGGTGAGTCTGGTTTAGAGTGCTTCAGAGGCATTCTGAGAGAAATATTCAGTCTCAATGGTGTGTAAAGTTAGTGGATCACCTGCAGTCATTTATGAGACAGGATGAGCTCTGAATTAATGACTCAAGAGACACCCATAAAACAGTCTCGGTTATGTTGTGGGATGATATAAGCAGTGTTGAGTTTATGGTAGGGTAGGTCAGATGTCTCCTGAGGTGTCGCATTTGTTCTCTCATATTACACATATACAGAGTGATTGTCTCAGAAACTTTTATATATAAAATTCATCTGAGATTCTGTGAAAGGCGCACGAGTCTCTATAGCCCCTTTGGCTTCATTTACATAGGACTAGTGTGCAGTTTCTTTACTTTATGTTGGAGACTCGTAGTATTTGCAGAAAATGTAGCATGCAGTTATACCTTCTTGAAAGGTCTTAGGCAAATGAAGATGGGTAATTTTCACGAAATTGGTAAAAAGCATAAGTTTGACATAACAAACTTGTCGACTGTGAATGCTTAGTATCATTGATTCGAACATTCTTTTTTTTTCCAGAGTAAATTTTGTCTTCGAGAACTTCCATTTGTTTATCTATGGTTGGAAGCACAACACTCACTCTCTTCCTTTGAACTGGATTTTCTATGGAGAATCCATTGTGAGTACTTAATGATCAGAATAATGACTTTTGAAATAGTTTCTGGGCATCAAAATCCTACCGGACAACTGGGTCCAATGCCCCCCTCTGAGTTTATTAGATGTTTTGTGCGCGGATGTAATCCATCTTACCACTACTTAATGAAAGTATGCGTATTTTCGACCAAAAAAAAAAAAATAGTTTCTGGGCATGCCACATTTCAGAATCTGTGGAGCCTGAACAGATCTCAGGAAGTGAAGGTCCTCTTCTACGGAAACACAGTAATAAAATCACTCGTGGAACATTTAAAAAAGACAAATCTTCTTCTTCCATCGTCTTGGACTAAAGATCAAAAGACAAGCTCAACAATTCTACCGACTCGCGCATTGACTACTCAGGTTACGAAAAAGAGAACATTGCAACAGCAAGTGTGAAAAAAGAAACAGATATACACCATCATATTTACCAATAATTGGGAAAGAATATGACGCGAATGAAAGAATGCTCGACGCGTGCTCATATGGTACAGTTTCTATCATGCCTATACACATTAGCTTGTTCCCTTTCAAATACGAGCCGAATCATAAATCTGTGTCAGATCCGCTAGACGTGCTCCCGGACTTCTCCGACAGGAAATGCGGTGGCAACTTTGGGAACCTCACTGGGGGTCTTGTTGCTGGAGATGTCGGCGATGATGACCCTGTGCTTGCTGCTGCCGTTTTCCTCTTCTGCTGGTTTCGAGCAATTTCAACACACGCCTTATCAACCATGCTCAGGAAATCCTTGACAATAACGAACAGCTGAAGTGGGTTTGCTCCTTTGTCCTTTGAGGCTCCTGCTTGGTAGTACTCAGTTGTCCTCTTCACCGTCTCCATCACGGCTGCCTGATCTTCCTTCAAGGCACTCAACTCTTCTTCAGCGGCTTTCAGAAATCCTTGCATTACTCTCACGAACCCGCCTCCATCCCCATTACCTTGAGACACAAGTTGCCGGATCTCCTCTGTACGGGACGTGAGAGCTGCACATGAGGCAGCGAAGGTTTCATAGTCAATTGCCGCAGCTCTCTTCACGTTAGAGAACTCGGCGCTGAGACCTCCTATGATTGGCAATCCTAACATCATGTACTCCTTCTCTCTTTCCTCTCTCGACGTCCGATTCTCAGAATTTGCGCTCGCACTGCTGCTCCGGCTGCTGGTGCGGCTCAAGCTATGGTTCCGGTTGGCAACACAGCGTTTCCCCTCTGCTCGGACCACTTCTTCCACGACAAAGTGAAGCAAGGTAGTCTTTCCGTCAGTGCTTTTGACATCGGAGAGTTTTCGCAAAGAGGTGAGGTTGAAGGCTTGTGCGTTTCCTCGGGAAGTTCCAGCATTCATGTGATTGCCAGCCTTAAGGATCGCTTCCAAAAGTTTCATGAAGAGTCCTCGTGATCGGAGCTCCTTGCACCCCGATTCGAGTGTTTGTATAGATTCTTTTAGCTGCATGATCTCTGATTCATAGTTCAGCCTAAACAGCATGGCACTGAAACGAGTGAAAGCGGAGGGGACAGCTTTGAGGAGGTGGTAGAGGAAAGATTCCGCATCAGCAAGTCTTGTGGGGTCGCCAGCGAATCCAAGGATGTGGGCTTCCTCTTCTTTCGTGGGGGCGATCCTGTCAAGCTTTTCAAGAGTATCCGTGTTTAGGCCTTGGCCTTCGATGAGCGCACCAAGGATTTCTTTGCGGGAAACTGTCAGGGACTTGAGCACAATCGCGATGTTCTGTGACCTTCGAGGATCAAGTATGAAGATCTGTCCTGATGGGGCTGGACTAACAGCACTAGGAATCGCTGAACTCATGTTCCCTCGAGGAGACTTGCGGTTCGTGGCGACGGATCCGAATAGCGCTGTCATCATATCATCATCAAACCTGAAGCAAGTAATGGCAAGTGAGAATGGGGTTAGAAACGAAAATTATCGATGTATTGATGTCCTAAAGCTACTAGAATCCGCAAGTTTCTAGGAATGTGCTTACTTGAAAGAACCGCCCTCGATTTTGTTCCACACCATCGAATGTTCCGTGTTGGCAATGTTCACCTTATCCCAGTGCAGTGGTTTCAGCTTCACCTGATCCGTTCCGGCTTCAGCGCTCGCCATTGACGATTCCCCTAGTTTATTGCCAGCTTTTGGCAATGGCGGGGGAGGTTTTAGCGACGAAGCCAGACCACCCGCCTTCAGAGGTGGTGGAGGCGGCGGCACTTTCGCGGCTGGGATTGGTGGAGGGGGTGGTGGTGCGGCCCTTGGATTGGTTCCGATTGCTGATGAGGTGAGTATCTCCATTGACTTTCTGGGTGCTAGTAATGGTGGAGTAGGTGGCGGCGGCCCCGGCGGAGCAGGAGCATTTGGCGATCGGATTGTCAAGGTGGATTTCTCCACAGCCTGTAGGAAGAGCCCTGCGGCAGGCGGATGAGTCGGAAAAGCAGGCATGGCGTTCTGGACCGGGGCGTTTGCTTCAGGTTTAAATTGGCCGTAGGAGGTCGTGGACTTCTCCCGGAGCAATGGAATTTCCTGGATGGGCTCGGAGTTTCTCCGGCGATCTCTTCCAGGCGCCGCGCCTTCCTCCTCCGCTTCTCCTCCATCTTTCGGGCCTCGCAAAGCCTCCATTCCGAAGCTGTTCTTGCCGCTCCTCCCCTGAAGCTTCCTCCAATAAAGAACATCGAGTCCATTCTCATCCACTATCAGCCCCGTGATATTGCCATCGAACCGCGTAAAGTCGTCGCGCGCGATCGTCGGGAGGCCGCCGCCATTGGAGCCGCTCTCCTCCTTCCTGCGCCGCGCGACCGCCCGCCTCTTGAGCAGAAAGAAGAACAACCCGGAAATCACCAGCGTGCTCGCAGCCGTGGCGGCGACCGCCGTGGCGATGGTCCGCTTGTTCGACCCAGAAGGCGAAGGGGGCGGCGGCGGGGGCGAGGGCTGCAGCACTACTACCGGCGGCGGTGGGGGCGGCAGCGGCGGGGATGCCGGAGGGGTGGCCGGAGGGGTAGGGGCTGGGATCGGCGGCGAGCCCGGATAGAAAACCTCGATGTTCTGCTGGCCAGCGACGAGGACAGTGTCGGAAACGATCGCGAGGAAGAGAACCCACAAGAGAAGAGAGAATCTTCGGTGAAGAACCGAAGCCATGAGAGAGTGTTCTCGGATCAAAACGGCAGAGAAAGAGAACAAAAAACCCCTGTCGCTTTTCTTCTGTTCTGCAAGATGATGAAAAGAAGGAGAAGGTGGTGGAGGAGGAGGAGGTCTGTTGTTGTCTCTTTGCTTTTGGTCTCTCGTCGCTGACAGTTTCCAAGGAGACGGTTGGTACAGGTTTTTTCTTTTTCCTTCCCGGGGGTTTTGCTCCCGTGCAATGACCGGAATGGCCCCGTTCACAGCTAGTCGAGACCTTCCGACAAGGGGCGCTTTGGTCGTTTCGCAGACGAATACGAAAAGGACAATACCAGCTCGGGAGCTATATTATTTCCTTATGGTCCTGACCAAGTCGGCGCAGCGTTGAAATGGTACTCGCGAGAACTTTATCATAGTAATCAAGGCAATGATTTGTTCATTGATGGGAGAGTGCTCAACGACAATTTCCCGATTAAAGTAAGCCGGATTATTATAATGAGAGCAAGTTAAATGTCGAGGAGGAGAGTTACCAATGAGCGCAGAGTTCGAGAAAAACAAGAGAAAAAGTCCGAGAGGGAGACTTTTATCGCGGTGGGATTTCACCTAAACATTCGCGGCAGGAGGAAGCTTCTATCCCGTGAAGATACATCCGAGCGAATCCGGGGAATTGAATGTGGAGATGCCGCCAAACCCCGTCATTTTCCTCAACATGGATCAGTAGATTGGGCGATTTGGATGGGATGGTGGCGGATGGTGCGTGGTCCCGGCCGAAGAAGAGGGACAGGGACAGTGCAGGGAGACAGAGGGTGGTGGGGGTTGGGTGGTTCGTTGACCGGGCTTTTGCATTTGGGATTGGGATTGCAGTAGGTGAAGATGAACGAGCAAAACCGCAGCAGAGGGGGGTCTGGTCAGAAAGGGAAAAAAACTGCAGGGTTTGACTTTGGAAAAGGTCGTATCACTTTCGGATCGGTAAAGGGGCAAAAGGTTTTAATTTCCAATCTTGGACATCGTAACGTAATCTGTAAAGGCGTAGAATAAGTCTAGATGTCGAGATGCTTGAGGGATCTCATGCGTTGAAAGTTTAGAGTTCTAGGTGAAACGTGAGAATAAAAAGTCACGGGAGAGGCCGGAATTGACAGCTTGATTCCTAATGCATCCGGCTTTGCTTGCACTCCTTAAACTCCAAGGAAGGGAAATCCCAGCAGGCATTGTCATGGGATGTTAAGCGTGACTTTGATGGAGTATTGAGCACTAGCTTGATTAGTGAACTGCCCTATTAATGTTTGCTTTGGTGTCAGCTTCATTAAATGCGTATTTTTTATATCTATTAAACTTTGCTGAAGTAATCGCAAAATGTGATTATAGGGATGTTTCTTCTCTAGGATTACCTATTATGTGTTTCCAAACTCAATATCTTTTGAGTCTTTTTTCCAGGAGCAGATAAGGAAAGGGGCAGGTCTTGTCATCCAATTAAAGTTGTTGGATTAGATCTCCAAAACTTATTGCAACAAATCCAATCACCTGAATTCGTAGTAGCATATGTTACCTAGTTTGTTAGATTTCATCGTTCATCCTCCATCCTATCATAGAAAATATTTTCAAAACTAGATGAATTGAGTTGTTGTAGAAACAGGACTGACCACGTCGTCTGAAATGAGCAAGAGTTTTTGTGGTTGTCATACGTAAGTAATTGATTAACATAAGATACCCCAAATAGAGAAACTTGTAGAACATTGCTTGGTGTCTATTGACGTCTCAACAAAAGTGAATCGTTGATTCATTAGTTGTAAATTCCATACCCATCCTTAATCATATGGATGAATGGTCATACTAAAAGGGTAGACGATCTCATTCCAAATTTGTTAGCCTGTGTACTCAATCTGGAAATGACGCATCTAGAGGATGTCGAATAGGTCCCTAGAGATGGTGAAATACCTAGACTAGATCCATCACGTTAGAGTTTCTCATGAGAAAATTTCCTGAAAACGAACTGTTTACTCGTTGAAAAGGGTTCCTTCATCACCAACAACGGGTGACTTTGACCCATAAACATATCTAAAACACATCAGCAAACGAAGATGCCGTCACCCGGATCACTCCATCTCTCTCCCCAGCCTTGCTCAACCACACCATTGCCATTGTTGCGGTTCGGCATTCTGCTCAGGTACGACCTACACGGAGAGAGAGAGAGAGAGAGAGAGAGAGAGAGAGAGAGAGAGAGAGAGAGAGAGAGAGAGAGAGCAGGGTAGACTAAGTTTGGGCGGGCTAGAGGGAGAAGAAAGGGGAGGAACTAGAGTTCTCTAGCAATTCGCGGTGGAAAAATTTATTGTCTAATATCAATAGGAGATTAGCATGAGGGAGTTTTCAGATTTTGTTTTGATATTTTAATAATTTCAAAACACCACATTGAGACTCGAGTTCGCCATTGGCGAAATTCCAATGTCATGAGCGATCCATGGCAAATGAACAATCATTCCACGTGAGAACTGCGTCGGATTTCTAATGCCTGAATTTATTAATGAGTCAATCAGCCCAAATCCAGGATTTCAATGTACACTTGTTCATAAGGATCTTACATATGAGTATCTCAAAAGCACCTAAAACAATTAACTTTTTCAATGTGCCGAACATTTTGTCTCCTATGAAATCATTGATCAGTGTTTTAAAAACCAAATCATTCTTTTAACAAAGACTCCATTTGTTTCGTGAAAAATCTTTTTTGTGAAAACATTTTCCTCATTTTTGGCATTTGGATTGTTTAGGAAAATGAGTCAACGGAAAATCTATGTTTAAATTCAGGGAAATGATTTCCTCTTTGGAAAATGAAAATTATTTTCTATGATATGACTAGATATCTACCTTTGGATTAAAAACTCTACACTTGAGCATGGGAATCTTGAATGCTTGTTCTTGAGACACCAGCATCTAGACTGGATCTTTGATTGGGCTTGAGTTCGTTAAGGCCAAACGGCAAACCCTTGTGCCTGTACCTTGAACTCCGGTACTCGTGCTTGAGTCCATTGAGGTTGGACCTAGGTTCTCGACACTCAGTTTCAAGTCCATAAAAACCGAATGTGGGACTTGGTTCCCATGCCTGCATCCTCAATACTTGGGTCGAATCCACAAAGACCGTGCCTGGGTCCTTAGTGCTCGAGCTTGGGTCCCCATTGCCTATGTCCATTGAGATTGAGGCCTTAGACACTAATGCTTGTGTCCGTGTCCATCCATCAATTGGTCCTCGAACTCTAGTATTGATGCTCAAATCCTTGATGCTTGCACCTGTGTCCATTAAAGTCGAGCCCCCTACACTTGGCCCCTAGACCCCATTGCCTGTGCTTTGGTTTATCGCGCTTGATCTCTAGTCCATTGCAACTAAGGTCCAAGACCCTAATTCCTTACAGCAAAGCCTAGGACCCCAATGCCCTTGCTCAGGTCCATGGCAATCAAGCTCGAGACCTTAGTGCTAGTGTTTAGGTATCCTGTGCCCAAGCCTAAGTTCATCAAGGCCAAGACGCGGGTCCCCAATGCCCAATCCTATGTCTATTGATGCCAAGTCTAGGTCTCGATGACCAAGCTTGTTCACCATGGACTTGAACCTAAGCTCTGGGGATTTGACTGCGTGCATTGAGGTTTTGAACTTGGCCTCTATGGACTCGAGTTTAGGCCTAGGGCACTAAGGTCTTGTGCTAAACTTTCTGGACATGGGCTTGGGTACCAAGGATCCATGCATAGGCATCGAGGCTTTGGACTAGGTCTATATGGACCCAAGTAGGGGTACTAAGAAGTAGTGCATGGGCACTAGGTTCTTAGTTCCGGCTTCCATGGAGCAAGGACCAGGTGCCATGCTACTGTTTGAGACCCAAGTGCTTGTGCCCAAGTTGGGCCCATTGAGGCTGAACCCAAAATCCTAGTGCTCATACCTAATTTCCCAATAGCTTGTACGCATGTCACAAATGCCTGAATAGTTTATGTGGATTTAGGAAAATCTTATAATTTTCATTTCCAAATGATAAAAAAAATTAATTCTTTTTTAGATTTTAGTCAAATATTAAAAAAATATCCTTATTTTTTTAATTAAAAAATGTAACATTTTTCATGAAATAAGCGGGACCAAAGTATCGTGCAAGTATTTGCTTATCACTTCTCTCATGTCAATTGAAGTGCTCATTCTCTTAGTCCTGCCGCGTAGTACCCATTCCGCCAGATTGCTTGAGAAGTCTCCTCATCCAATTAAGTAATGTCGGGTTGAACATTTCGTACAATTTCGTGCACTGTTCGGTTCGTCCGTCCTTATCTAGCACCTCCCATTTAACATTCAACGGAATATATTCTGGCATATGATATTGACGATGACACGCGGTGTCGACCGTGGAAGGAATAAATTAAACCCGTAGAATCAAAATAAGAGCCGAGATGCCGTATGAATATTATTTATTTGGAATTTGCAATGATTTTGTAGATTTCGTATAAAGCATTAACTTTGATTACAAATCATCTATATTATGTTTACGCGTTAGATCCATCATTATTGAATTGGATGGTTGATTGAAATTTAAAATTAAAAACCGGGCGAACACCGAGATTTGATCAATGGGTATGAAAATTCATCGCACGAGTCGCTTCCTCTTCCCAATACCAAGATTTGAAATTTCTTTTTTTCACCTAATCATGTTTTGAGTTGAGCTGTCAGAGAGAATATAGGAAGGCCGGCAGATTTAAATGTCTACGCCACATTGGCATGATCTTGGGCCGTAAGGTTCGGTTACCGGCCCATTCAGACAAAGGGGACTTGAGCGACAACCTTGGCTTAGGAGCATCTACTTTTCTTTTCTTTTTCCGAAAGAAAATTGCATTTATTGGTCAAAATTTATATGATAAGTACATAAACTTTCATAACAAAGCAAATTGAAGTAGGCAAAGGCCAGAATACTACAAAATAAAGCAAGATCCAAGAAACAAGGAGGATCAATAGAGTGCCAATAAGGTTAAACATGCATTTGTTCCATAGAAATGAATAAAATAATTGGCGACCGATCGCTAGATCTTGTATCATAGTCAATGATGAGTACATACTGAAAATTCCTTCCAATAACTATAATGTTACCAATTTGCGGTGTGTGCCTATGTTCAAATTCCTTTACACAATTGCCATATGGAAACAATCAAAATATGTTGAATAAATATAAATCTAACTTTTGGAAGAGCAAATTTTTGTAGTTCAGTGTGACACGAAAACTCTTGTGATTATCATTGAATTAGAGTGGGAGGACTTGTACAAAATAAAAGCATGGGAGTATCAAATCTCCAAAAGCATTTTTAAACTCTCAAATCCAAATCAAGAGAGAAGAACTCCTAAGTCTAGAACTAAATTAGGAGAGTTGTAAAACTAAATTGAGAGAAGAAAATTCCTAAATCTAGATTGGGAGAGAAAATAAAAATAAAAGAAAAAACTCAAATAAAATCAACAACAAATGAAGGGGAGAGTAAGACTAGCTAGTATCTACAATCGATTCGTATGATCTTGCAACAATTTCGTTGATGAATCTATGTTATGAAACTTTAGTTAAATGTCTCATTTACTTAGAGTAAAGGTCGTCCTCATAGTTTCAATTCCTCTCATAATCTATCTCAAACCCACCCAAAAAAAAAACATCATCTTTCAAGCTCTTGTGATGCGCAAGTGAATTTTATAAATCTATATAATTCTCGTTGCTCTCTTCTGCATATACGTTTTCCTTTCATGTGTGATCAATACTAATCGAGCATGACACGTTATATTCAAGAAAAGTTCATATACTATCTAGCCAACCTATTACCGTGCCCCGTTGCAATGTGCTTGGATGGAGAGAAGCTAAAGGAAATGGATAGAAATAGTCCCTTGTTTGGTTTGTTTTGAGTTAGGGAAGGAAGTGGATGAAAATGATTTAGGGAAGAAATACTTCTCCGTGGGCCACATTTTTATTTCATTCCAAAATTTAGAGAAAAATGGAAAGCAATATAATGATGTCATTTTCTTCCAAAAAGCCCTCACATTTTTTTTTTAAAAGTGTGAATTAAAGGGAGCATTACATTTTGCCTCTCAAGTTTCGACAATCGTGGCAAATTGCCCGGTGACATTTCAATTCCTGCAATTTGCTCCCTGACTTTTTGAAAATCGATGATAATATGCCTTCTAGCGTTGACAGTGGCCAAACTTATCAAATATTTATATGATTATGTGATTGTCCGTGATTAGTTATTAAAGGTATTTATTGGACCCACTCAAATATACATGTTTCAGAATTATATATCGATGTATAGTTGATGTCAATTACAATAAATTCACACTAGAATTTGAGTTACATGCTGTTTTATATAATACATTACTAAATTATTCTTTTTATATATATTTATACGACGAATTTACTCTCGATAATCAATTAAGTACTGTATACACTGCAACATGTTTTTGAATTTCGGCGGGCAAATTGCAAATAATCGAAACGTTGGAATAATTTGGTGTAATCCAAAAAACTTGGGATGGGCAAATATATGTCATTTCTCCTAAAACAAGACGGAAAAACAATTAAGTCTATATCAATTCCCCCTTCCGCACCATTTTCATTCTTCCTTTCCATCTATTTACTCCCACGCTTGCATTTACCCAAGAGAGACAGGACACGCTCCTCTGTTCTGTAAATCACAGGAAAGAAAAGGGAGAAGAACCTGAATCAAAGAGAAGAAGAGATAACAAGAACAAAAAACTAGAATCCCGTCGAAATAAAAGGAAAAATTGCATTGCTCTTTCCGTGGCCTCTAATCAGAGCCGTCTTTCATCCATGGCTGCCAAAGCAGCAGCAGCAGCAGCAGCGCTGGAGGGGGAAGACGAGCAAGACGAAGAAGTCGATGGGGGCGATGATGAGACAGAGCAAGCTGGCGGAGATGGCGATGATGCCGAGAGATCTGATTCATCGTAATTGTCATCCTCCTCCTCCTCTCGCAGATTTCTCTTTGGATTCGCGTTCGCTCTGTTTCCAGTTTCGCTCTCGTTACTCTCTCTGATGTCTCTCCTCATGTACGCTTTCAATCGCTTCACGTCCGATAGCTTCACAGGCTTCACTATGAACTCCTCTGCTCCTTCCTCCAAACACCTATTCATCAGCTTCCAATTCAAATCACACAATTAAAAAAAAAAAAAAAAAATCTGCCAAATTAGGCGAAAGAAATTAAGGGAAAACGTAAAAGACTACCTGTCAATACGTGCCAAGATCTTCTCGGACGACATGATCACAACGGGTATCTCTCTCAGAGCAGACGATTCCTGCCATTAGACAGAGATTGAGGAAGACTTATTTACCCGAAAAATCCAACCTTTTTTCTACTTTTTTGATGAAAGAAAAGAGCTTTGATAAGTAAAATAACGACCTTAACTCTCTTGAGCAAATCGTATCCACTCATTCCAGGCATGCAATAGTCTGTGATGATCAAATCCACCTTCAAGTTCAACCCCTGATAACCAGACGCGACTACAGTTTTGTTCAGGTTCATTCATAAAACAGAGCAACGGCTGCTGCACTTTCAGGTTCAGCCAAACCAACCAAAGAAGAAAAGCAATACATACGAAATAACACCTAACTGTCTTGGAATAGAAAACGAAAGAGCTTTTCGATTGCCACTCACATCCAAATGACCGGAGCTTTTGTCCTCGTCCAGACCCAGAAACTGCAGAGCTCTGCTTCCACTTTCCACGGTAGTCACTGCGAATTGGGGCACCAAACGTTCATCTCTCGAACACCCAAACTCTTTTTCTTCCTAAGAAGAGAAGAACACATTTCAGCTCACTCGAGCAAATGAGTCAAGACACGGGATTTACCTCTGAAGGAAGAGATTCTGAGCAATCGCTCGATGACTTTCCGATCGACGAGGCTGTCGTCGACGGCCAGGACGTGGGCCTCTCCGCAATCGGAGGGCTGAAGCGAATCGAAGGCGTCGACGTCGTGCGTCCTCCTCCGCCACGAGACGACGTTGTCTCTATCCATCACCTGCACGCTCCGGAGGATGAAAGTTCAGCTGGCTATGGGGGAACTAATAAAAGGGTGCAAATTGCCAGCTTTTTGCTTTTTCACTTGACCAAGAGAGGCAAAAAACGAAATGGATCCTGTTCTCTTCTTTCTGCTCTCTCTCTCTCTCTCTCTACACACAATCACTGTGGAATTTGCCTTGCTTTTGTGTGCAGAAAGGAGGGGAAATGCGTTGTCTGGTCGTCTCTCAATCGATTGGCTCTCTCTCTCTGTGTCTCCATCTCTCTCTCTTCTCTCTCTATCTCGCTTTTGAGGATTGAAAATGAGACCAAATCTTGCAGTGTCGAGGAGATCTCAAATCTTGGGATTATTTTAATGGATTTGAGCTTCGCAGGCGAAAGATTCTGACATCGACTTTTGGGTGTGACATCCACCCAATTCCCAGCCGATATCTCGCGATATATCACTCTGTTCGTTTGCCCTTCTCTCTGTCTCTCTTCTTTTTGCCAGTTGAATGGTCAAGTCTTTTTGACAGCAAAGTCAAAATGGTTGTGGAGGAGCAGGGACTGGGCGTGGGAGGGCGTGAAGTGAGGACGAGCGCCGTCAAATCAAGAAACGGAATCAAACGAGAAGCGACCTCACAGGGCTTCTCCAAATCGTGGCATATGGAGGAGGGAAAAGCGAAACCATCAAGAAACATGCATGGACTTTTCAACGACGATAGGAAATACATTTCTACTTTTGAAAATTATACTTTTGATACCTCGACTTAGCGAAATTGCACACATGCTCACTAAATTTGCCAGTTTCTTTCTCTCTATAGGTGAGCACCAAGTAAAGCTCAATTCGAAAATCAGAGCGAATCAACATGGATAAATCAGTTTAAGGCTAGTTTCAAGGATGATTAGTTTGATTCCCAATTCCACAAATCTACAATTGTCCTAGGATCAGTTCAATTACCGATTTTAAGATTGGAATCGCCACATCTAAGAGTTTTCGGGTCATTCCTCATTTTAGATGAATCTTAGGATTATTTACTTGAAACCAATCGCCCTTCATCTCCCACGCGGACAAATGCACAATACCGATGCACCACGCTCGAAACTCAGCTTCATCTTATCTCTCAGTAGCCACCGCACAGAGGAGGCCCAACCCCAAAGTTGTTGCCGCCAGCCACCTCTGTCGCCGCGGTGGTCTATCTGGATTCGTCACGCTGCCCCGGCTCGCCACTATTGCCCCGGAATTTCGTTGACGTCGCCCGTGGACACGGAGACTTTGATTGATCAGGGTAGCCCATGGTCGCAACGATCGCTACGTCAAAGAATAGAGCACAAAGAACAGAGAATGTCTCAGCCTCCCTTCCATCGGTCTCAGCGGCAGTGAGTGGGTCAGTAAACGTCTGAGGTTTTTGAAGGGAGCGTTTGATGGCAGAGTCGAAAAAGCCTCAGCCAGAGCAATGTCTGTTTGGCTTGTGCAATCTTTCGTCTAAAAGAATCGCGAAGACAGAAAACAGAGCACAGAGAGAGAGAGAACACTGTGGCCGAGAGGAACAGTGAATTGACCTGGAGAAGAGAGCGAGTGGGAATGAGACGGCAGGGGCTGACGTCGGCGAGGTGGTCCGTGTCGGCCGGGCGTAGTGGCCAGCTGCAGGGATGGTGGTGGTAGACTCGGTTGTGATTTGAGTGGCAAAAGCGTAATAATGCCATTTTAGTACGAGTGAGGCATATATCTTGTATTTTCCGAAAAAAGAAGAAGAAGATTTCAAAAACTACCCCATTATTTGTATTGACTTTTATATTTTGCCTAGCGAATTATGAGACATGCAAGTTTCGATTTTTTTTTTTAATTCAAAATATTTGAAACTTTCGCAATATCAAAATGTAAGGTCACATATGTTTTGGCATAATTTTTCAAAATTCATATGATAGTTTAGATTTTGATGGAAAATGAGAAAATAATTAATTAGAATTGCTCAATTATCATCAAACAGATGAAGTAGCAAAAAGAAGCTAAGTTGAAAAATAAGGATCTTAGGATTTTAGACGGCACATCTATTATCATATTGATATATCGTATTGTATCGGATTACTAACATGTATATTATTATTTTATTTTTGATTTGACATGTACACTATTGAAATGACCAAAATTAAGTTGAATTGGGGAAAAAAACCAGTCAACGAAATCATCGGGCTAGTACTCCAATTATTTCATTCGAACTAATCAATTCAAGTGCGATTCTCACAATATTGATAGTGAGCTCTCTTTCCATGATGTTGTAACCAACACTTCTCTGTCTCATTATTATGTTCATATTTTGGGCGATGACTATCTAATTAGGAATCCCGGCCTCCTTTTATTTCACAAGATAGTGATGTCAAAAGTTAATATTTAGCATTCTCAATTTACTATTTATTACCTAGTAATTCATGTAATTAACGTACGTGTTATGATCAATTCTTGTGTCAAGAACTAGTGCGTGTAAATAATGTTTTAAATGCTCCTAGATTATACAAAATCCATGAATTGAACGTTCGGCATGTGAAACCTACGTATGTTCTTTTTACTATAAGGTGTCTTTAAGTTTATTTTCAGTTTTGGGTCGACATTTTTTTTTTTTTTTGGTTTAGATGATTTCGAAAGATTTTTTTTTTTTTAATTTCAACGGGAATATCAGAAGGCTCCTGGGGAATTATTTTAGCCTGATTAGAAAAGCCCCTAAATTTTCCGATGGGGGTACATATTCGCTCTGTTTTTTTGGCATCGTTGTTAACTTTAGCAAGTCCACAAAAGCAGTATTCGCACTGTTCTTGTCCTGCCACGTCTCTGACGTGTCAGAGTTCCTCCGAAACATAAGCCTGATTTGCTTGAAGTGGAATTGATTGCCGGAAAAAGGCAAAAAGCGGGACGCGTTTGACGATCGAAATCAAAGCTCGGTAAATTATATTTAACAAATATCTAAGAATGTATGCTCTCCTTTTTCTTAGAAATTTTCTTTGAACAACACGAGACAAGATACGGACACATGTCAAGAGTGAATAGCTCCTTGACCATAGAATAGCTTATGTGATGCTTGGTGAGTTGAGAACATCATGCTAATCTTCATTGTTTTGTTGTTCCTAAGAACAAATAGCATCCTTGTATCGCCCATCTAGCTCGTGCGTGTGGTCTATCAAGAAATGCAACATAATGCATTAGGCACAACAATTGAACCAGTTCGGGCTAAAACATCATTAATTTTTGATTAGTTTGTTTACAAAATACCAACTCCATATTTAAAGTTCCATAGAGATATAACATTTCTATCTTAAAACTTTTAGTATTAATTATCCCGACATCATTCCATGAATCAATTATACCATCATCTCTACATCAATTATTTTTCACCTAATAAGCTCAAGCTCCATTCACAAAAGTATGAAAGAATCACGGTCCGTGATACATTAATAAAAAAAAAAAATTCAATGAAAATACAGCTAGAGACCCTCCCTCAACCTAGGCGGATGAGGACGGAAACTTTAAGATTTACATAGGTAGATAGTCTTTGGATGGTTTTTAAGACATAAGCGACTTTCAGTAGAACTTGTGAAGCTCCTAAAACAAATGATATTGATGAGCGAGAGTCAAAAGGAAGAACCTCCCTTCTAGGGTGTTGCTAGCTCGTTAGCCTTGTGTTCTTTCAAGTAAACTGGGTGTGGTGTTGCTCTTCCTCCAAAATTTGTTGTGATTCTGGGGATTTTGGTGGACAAGCGGGCTGGTCTCATTATTTCTGCCTAAGAGTGCAACATAAGAAAGAGAGCATTAGAAGTCAGTGTCATTAAATCCTTAAACTTTAAAATTGTGTAATTAAGTCTTAAAATCAACCACATTAATGAAATTAAAGAGTTTTGTGAGTCCTGTTTAATTCTTGTGACGTATCATTTTTCTAATAAATTTCGAGGATAGGTGATAATGATGTAGTGCCAATTTGTGCGACGCAGTAAGGACCAAAGATAAAAGAAAATGAAAAAGAAGAAAACTCAAAACAAAAGAGTGAATAGAATCGAGAAAGAGAGAAATGGCATGATTTGAGAGGCGGACAAGGATTTGAAGAGGGTGTTGTCGCCTCGTTGCCTCTGTTGTCAAGGACTGCTGACCCTCATCGGGGACTCGGCCAGGGCCGACTATCAGGGCAAAAGGGCATGCTGTAGAGGGCTTTTATCTTCATGAACGAGGGCAGGCATTGTAGAGTGGGCAATTTGGGAAAGGGTGTGGTAGTGAGATCTTTTGCCATCGTTGCATGAAGGGTTAGATAAACCTAGCAATCGCGGGTGCGGTTGTTCCACCACTGTATGAAGGCCTACGAGCCTCGCCTGTGGTCGAGCGAATAATCACTACCTCTTGTCGAGGCCCTAAAGAAGTTGTTCCACCATTCTCCCCCTCCCCACCATGCAATCTCTCACTCTCTCTCAAATTCTATGTTTTTTTCTTTTGTTCCAAATTGAGGACCCATTGAGCCTGCTAAACCTATTTGGTTTTTTTTTTTTTGAACGAAGGTCACTATTTCTTATCAATGGGGGGGGTCCTAGCAGAGGGTCACACAAACCAACTCAAAAAGTTTGACAGCTCCTCGTTGGTGAAAATGGGGCACAAAAAACGTTTCTAATCACAAAAAAATTTATCTCTTGTCCAAATTCGTTTGATAATAATTTTTTTTTTTTTTTTTTCCCTCTATCCTTTTATTCGCCTATTCTAACTTTTTTTTTTGAGAAGTAAAAAAAGAAAAACGATTTCGATTTCTATTCCAGAAATAGAAAAGTAAAAAATTTTTGTTTATGAGTTCCAAACCTATTTCTTTTTGGAAATAAAAATAATTTTTCATGTTAACATAATGTTTTCTTGAAATTTATTAGAATCGTATGTGAATAGTTTCATTATTCAAATTAAATGGAGCTCACGAAATTTTTTTATTGTGCTATTTGAAAATTTTACAATTAAATTGCATTTCTGAGATATGATTATTTCCTGTGGTGCTTTTATTCTAATATAATTTCGAGAATTCGAGAAAAAAGTTAAAAAGGTTTCTGTCCAAACAAAGTTTCCCCGCAATTTCCCGGTCCTTCTCAGGTTCCCCATTTTCTCCGCTCCAAGGAGCAGGCCGGCAGAATTCGCAGAAGCTCAACGGTCTAAACCGCGATGGAGTGCGCGGGGAAGGGGAGAGGGACGAGGTGCATCGGCCCAGCCAAAAGACGGTGTGCTCGCTGCGGAGCCGTCGGTTACTGCTCCGTCTCTCACCAGGTGACGATCCCTTTCCCTTCCTTCTTATTTTTCGATTCGTCACTCGTTCTTGTCGTCGATTCTTACTCCGGCCATGCGAAATTGCGTAGGAGCCCAGCGAGTTCATCGTTTTTGTCGTTAGCCTTGTGGAATATTTCTCTTGGGTCGGTTCGTTGCGTGCGTGAGGGTTGTTGACTAGTTAGTCAGCACTTCATTGTTGGCACTGGTATTACCGATTCAGCGTGCAACGCGTTCGGGGTTCGGGGGTGGGAGTTGATATGCAAACCCGCGCCGGGCGGGCGAACGGAATGAGTTTTGCGCTCTGTGGTGGTGGCCAAGCTAATGCCCTATAATCTGAATGAATGGTGCATTTGTTGGATGAACCTTTTGCATCTGGTGGTGTGTGATTATTCTAGAGGTGAATAGCTCTGAGACGATGGACAGTGCAAATGCAGGCATCCCTGTTTCGGTGTTTGATTTTTCCGGCAGAGCATTTGTTCATCTGGTCCATTGTTGCATGCTAGACCGATCATAACTTACATGTATTGAGTGGATCCTAGTTGGTGGGCATAGAGGAAAATGAAAAATATGAAATTGTGATCCTCTCGAGCACCAAAAGCTCATTTACCTCTTACACCCTCTCCTTGCACTGGCAGGACGACTCCTACATCGCAGCATTGGCTCTCATGACATCATCTAATGGAAATTTGCATTATGCTTTTTAAAAGTTTATCTACTGAAACTAGAAAATATGCCATTATTTTTGATTAGGAAAAAATTTAAGGTTGACAGATGGAATAGCAATCGGTAGGGTATTGGTTGGACCTGGTGATCAGATGCACAGTGGCCGAGCCCTTGAATGGAGAGTATATCTCATGTGACAGTAATGTATTATGTAATGCTCACTTGGTATCACTGAGCCAATCATGTCCTCCAAGTTTACAAATTGAGAATTTGGGTGGTGTTTGCTTGTGGCTTGGTGGTACAGCCTTGGCATGACAAGTGGTATTATTGTCGTTCTGCCACATAAAATGCTCTCTCCATGTAAACAGTATCTAGAGGCAAAGCATGGTGATGTCACATCAGAATTTGTTCAATTGAAATATCTTGATCTGACATCTGTCCAAACTATGGCTAATGTGTTGGGGTTGTGACAATTGAGGGCTTTGTTTTTCTTATTTTTCGTGGTGTTTCCTTAGATTTCCCATTGGAGTGCTCATAAAGAAGAATGTGCAAGGTTAGAACAACAAATGAAGCATGCCGATGCATTGAATGCTTTTCCTTTCACGTACTGTCAAGAAGCCACAGTGGAGGTGACTCTCATTTTCCTTTTGAATATTTCTTGCCTCTTCTGGCTTGTTGTGTGAAAGTAAATTGATGATATTATTTCTAGATTTGTGAAAAACGAGTCAGCAGATGTTTGTTCTTGAGCAAAAGGGGCATCCATCAGGTTGGAATGTGGATGTATGAATGCAAGTGCCAGCCATTGGGCAACTCATTCGGGACTCGAGGTTCTGTGGCACTCCTATACTTGATATATTCATTGTTGGCATTCTTTTTGAGTTTGTCTCTTAAATCTAGGATTTTAATTTGTCGTGTTCTGGTTCATGCTTCTGGTCATGAGTTTATTTAGTGTAAACTTGTTCTGGTGGATGGCTACGGAGAGCATCTCTTGTATGCTCCTAATTTCTTGAAATTATATTATGCTCTATTTGCCTGGGTTATTAACCAATTGATATTATATGGGCCAAATGTTTCTCAAACAGGCAGTTGGCTGGTGCTCGCACACCTTGACCAGCTCAACTAAGAAAATGCTTCTGTTGCTGAAAGATATGTGATGGTTCCGTGAGAAACTTCTGAGTGGATGTTTCACATCTCACTTTGTGTTTAATGTATTTTAGCTGGTATTTGATCTTTTAGCACCAACACTTTCATACATGTTGGCTTTGTTAACTTGTAGAATTTTTTTCCTGATTCCACCTCATTAGGACCAGCATTTATTGCATCTTGTGGAAATATAGGTCACACTTCAGTTATTGATGTGTTAGCCCATTGTTGGAGAATCTATTTGTGATTCCTCATGGATCCACCTAGTTAGCACTAGGCTTTAGTTGAGTGAGCTACATGACGTTTCACTTGTGAAGTTTCTGTGTGTTTAAAAATTAGCATAAGAAGGATCTTTTATTCTTTGAACTTTTGGAGTATTTGCTGGGGCTGTTATGCAAATCAAGACTTGGCATGGTTTTTCATTTACATGGCCTATTTTTTACTGGTCCGGTCAGGTGAATCATACTGACTTTAATATCTGCTTACAAACTCTATTTGGTGGCAGGTTTCACAATAGTTGGGATCTTCCAAGCATGTTATGCCCATGTAGAGGTACAACCAATGGCTTCCAGCTTTTACTGAGTTGAGCCTTAGAAGACACTTGACTAAAGAATTGTGCAGGCCCAGTGTCTCCAATATCAGACCATCTAAGTGGGTGGGAGGACTATTACAGGTGGAGGCATATCCCATTTCACTCACCTGTTGCTCTACTCCTTCAATGGGTACTTATGTTAATTCTTATCCTTCGTTGTGAATTATTATGAATTCTGCTTATTGTATACCTCTTGTTACATCTCTTATAACAAGTTTTAACATAGCCATTTGGATGGTCTTCTTTCTAGAAGTTGAGCATTTTGATGAACAGACATCTGATTTTTGTCTTCTCAACACTGAGTTCATGGAAAATTTATTGTATAGAGGAAAAAGTATAGAAGTTGGGGTTGTGGATGTTTGGAGCTTGGGCTTTGAAAGTGTCAAGTTAGTATTCTACATTATCAAAATGATTAGCACGTCCAGTACATTGAACAATTTTTTAATCAATGCCATTAAAGGTAGACTTTTGTTTTTTAATCAATGCCATTGCACCAGGGTTTTATGTGAAAATCGGTTCCAAATGTCAAAATCTTTTGTTGCGTGCAAAAATGTGACTATGTTCTCTTCCACCTGATACCTTTTACTTACTAAAGTTGGTGCATACGTGTTTAAAGCAACTTACTCCTCTCTTTCTCTCAGCCAATGTTGATATACCATGCCATTCAGATCAGTAGTGCAAGGATTTCAACTATTGGCACTAGCAAGGAACTGCGTGTCCACTATGTTGGTAATTTCTAGCCCCGAACATTCTCCTTTTCAGGAATGCTTTCTTATGGAGAACTTCTCTTCTTTGCCACTTATTCATATTGTTCTACTGTTGACTTAGGCTTGCATAAACGCAGAGAAGGTTTCTCCTCTAGCCTTTTGCTACTCTGGTCACCATTGCTAAATCAGTACCAGTTCATCCATATAAAATGTCCTTATTCTGAAACTTGGATTGTATAATCCTGTCAGGGACATCTGAAGACTGCGTCTCTAATTTTGAGGCACTTGTCCAACATGAGTCACTAGCTTTCTACAATATTTTGAACTGGATAAAAAATAAAAGAAACAGCAGATGCATCAAGTGTCCTTGATGCTTTTAATCACGGAGACAAAGTTAAGCCTTGTAAAGCTCACACTTAACTACTAGTGTCCTACAGGGCCCGAGAAGGAGCTTCTACAACTTCCGGCCTTTGGTGAGTTGCTGGCACTTTTTCCTGGCATGCAGATGCATATTGTGCTTGTTGGACCTGCAGTTCCAGAGCATAGGTAACTCATTCATTGTTTTTGGGCTTGATAGGTATTCACTCAGGTGGACTTTTGCATGATCAAATAAATCTGGACAAATTGTAACCCTCTTCCATGTCTTCTTTCTTCTCTTGTGTTTTGGGCAATGAGTAGGGATGGTGAGACAATTAAAGTTAGTGGTTATGCTCAGTGCAGTGAAACCGACTGTGACTGCAAATCCACAAGTTCTCATGGGAGCAAGAATTTAAACACTGCCTATAATTCCACAGTTATCCTGCAGCTTCGGAGAGGCTGTTATCATGACATCTACAGGAATATATCAGAAGTCTCTCTCTCTCTCTCATTTAAACTTTCTTGCTCTGTTTGGAATTCCTACAATGTAACTTTTTGATGAGTTTTGTTATGTTGACAGGAGTCTTATCCTCATTTGATTGTTGCTCCTAATGCTGGCATTGCTGCTTATTCATCCTGGTTACCTACAATTGTGGGTCTTCTATAACTTCATAATACATTTGTCTCCTTTCATAATTTTTTTTTAAAATTATTCTTTTGATATTTGCAGGAGCTGATACACGAGATGAATGTCCCTGCAGTTTTTTCTGATTACTGTGAAGAGGCTTGTCATCTTGCAGCTCGTTGCATGAACACTGTTGCTGGCGTATCTGTTTCTCTTCCAGTGCGTCCCGTTTCTCCTCTTTGCTCTTTTTGAAAAGCTTATTTCGAACAGCACAAACATAAGCAAGTTGCAATTGGTGCTTCTGCTGCTTGTAGATCCAATTGAATCCATTCAGGCAGCCGATGGCGGTGGAAGACAATGCACTTCTTCTTCCGTGCTATTCAAATTGCTTCCTCTTTGGAATATGAACCACCAAATTGAGAAGTAATGTATTCGCTGAAGACCATATTTAGTCATTGGGAGATGGTTATATCGAATGATGGAGTATGTGGCTTTGGTAACTTTAGTAAAGCGAGTTGTTTAGGCTAATTTGAAAGGTTAAACTAATCGTGCAACTTTTGTTTACCCACTCTCTAGGTACTTCGGATGATCCACTGGTTGATGTTTAGCTGCACCTATCCAACACGAATTGGATGGGGGGAATGAATACTTCAAGACAATTCACTTCAATAGGTAAAACTTCTGCATAATGAGGGTTATTTTAAGTGGCAACAATGGAGTTCATCTTGCGCAATGGTGACTTTCAACTTGCTCTAGGATTGGCCTTTGGCCATCCATTATTATATCACACACCTGATTGCATTCAGTAATTGAGGGACTTGCCCAAAACATTGCTCCTGGGAGAACACAGCCATTCATTGAGTGTAAGATACGACTTTACCATGGCAGTCACCCTTAGTGCATTTGAATAATGTTGTCGACCTATTATGTGAATTGGCTGTAGAATGGCAACTTGGAGATTGTAAAGTGAGGACATGTTGATTGGTAAAAGCTCTTGTGAAGATCGGTCATGCTAGGGGGCAGAATCGCCTGTACAGTGCCAGGGGCTTTTGCTAGAGTGAAGTAACTCTAAACCCTATTGGGACATGCACCATGATTGCACACTGGTGCTTGCCAAACTACTTTTAGTGTCACAAATCACTTGTGGACTTTAAAATTGTACCCCCGAGAGTGACGGAGACCTCCTAAACACACATCCCACGTTTTTGGGATTTTGGCAACTGCACAAACAAATTGCAACATTGATTTCAATCCCTTATGTAGAGTCCTGCCTTTCATGTTCGTGGTAGGTTTTGTGATTTGTACCAATATTACAAATGCCAGTGATCTTGGTTATAATGTTTGAGTATTGGATTGCTGGGCACTAAATTATTAGGGCAATATGATAATTTATTTTTCAGTTGATAGTTCTGTTTATTCAAATTATGCAAAAAATGTATATTAATTAAGTTTAGGCTCCTGCATAATTAAGTAGAATGTGTTTGAGATTTCTGTTTGGAAACAAAGTTTCGATTTGGGATTTGCTTGGTTTTTGTTTAGGACTTACTAGTTTCGAGTTTGAAATAGGGTCAAACCTTTACCTTGTTGCAACCTCCAAATAAGATAAATTAGTAAAACCTATGCAGGCATTTAGCCAGAGGGGAATATGTATAATTTAGTTTGATTCAATAGCTTAATATTTGCACAAATCTAAAATTGTTGCAATTTCATTAATGGCGGTTTTTGTAATTGAATGATGATGTCGTGTATTATTCCTTGAATTGTTTTCCCAATGATACAAAAATGAGAGAGATTATTGATAATGTCCCCGCTTGTAATTACATGTTACGAATTATTCATTTTGATAAATACCAAGCATAATAATATTGCATTACCTTGTAGGTGGATTGGCCATGATGGTTCGGTTTTTTAGTTTATTATAGTGTAACCTTGATCTAAACTTTCCAGAAGCCGTATAGTGTCTATAAAAGGCCACGACTTATTTGAAACTGGAGAGGCAAGTTCTGAGGTTACTAGGCAGTAATTATGTGGTTAATAGCAGATAGTCACTACTGTCCAAAGACAGGACCGTTTTGCTCCCATTTCTCGCGTTAGAATTTTACTCTTGTGCCTTTTGCTGCCTGTGGCAAAGCGGGGAATGTCATAAATCCAGTTGAAAACTAGTGACTGTAGGACAGAGAGGGATTTATAACAAATGTCCCCATACTTCATCTTCCAAATTGTTTCTTTCCAAATTCTATTGAACTAAGAAACCCATAATAGGGGTATCAATTCATCTTTGCGGATCATCTTCTTTATCGCGTCGGCAAGAGAGCATGCCATGCTAAAAAGCAAAGTCAACAAAACAAGATGATTAGTTAATCATATCGACTTATTCAACACGAGCACGACCCAAAAATTAATGTGTTAACATGACACAATCAATGTATCTTGATTAAGTAATGAATTGACGGTCAGTATGATTGCATAACTTGCTATCGCACGAAATCAACGCCAAACACAAACTCGACACAAAATATCAGTACCTTGCCGATTCCATCATCGGTTCTTGCCTCCCTAGGGTTTGGTTGCCAAGAGAAGGGAAAAAAAAAGGAAAAAAATCAAAAAAATCATTAAAAAATGTTCACGCCAGTGCTTGGATCACCATTATCCATATTAGTAATTTCCAACCCAAATTGATTAGATGGATTGAAATGATACCAATGTGAAATAGTTAAGACTAAACCAATTTAATTAAAATGTTTAGAATTAAATTGGTATAAATATAATAGGTTTATGATTTTTTTCACTAAAAAATGTTAGATAAAATAGATTTATGAGTTTTTTTTAACTAAAAATGTTAGATAAAATTTCTATTTTTGTGCCACTTCTTCTTTTTTTTCTTCATTTTTTACTTTTATTAAGGAGGCGATAAGTGGGAGATTGGCGGCCGGCCGCACGGCGACGCCCACGGCGACTCAGGGGGGCGAGATCGCCCGATCCAAGCAAGGGCCACCCTCGCCAGGCCTAGGGACGGCGAGGCCGCTCTTGAGGAGGCCGCCTTGCGGCCAAAATATACCTACGAGGGCGAGGCGGACGAGGGCGAGGCGACCCTCGTCGACCGCGGACGAGGGCGAGGCGGACGAGGGCGAGGCGGCCCTCGTCGACCGCGGACGACGAGGTATGAGATATGTAAATACTAACATGTTAAAATAAAGAATGTAGCATGATATAATACCTTAATAGAGGATTATTGCATATGGATGGCAATACTCGGGTGTAGGGTGATGTTGACAAAGGAGACATAAACTCCTCGTAAACAGATGATCTCTAGGCACGCCTCGAGTTGATGTGATGTTCAATCATTATCGGTGAGATTTTTCCCTTCGGTATATGTGATAAGTGTCGATGGAATATTCCCATGCCAAGGCCCGCTCCTAACATGGAAACGGGGTCAGTTCCCTGTCTTTCCATCTTTATTCCTTTCCTCGCTCGGTTTCCACCGTTTTGCCACCTGGTTTATCTCGAGTTCAACGGGAGAAATTTCCAAAAGGAGGGGCGGACCCCTCCAAGCGCCACGTCATCATCACCCCCTTCCTTCCAATCCCCCAGTCCGAAGTCCACGAGTCCCCCCCCCGGTCGTCTCAAGCAAACCCTCCCATGGCGGACTACCCATTTCCCCTCCGCCCCTGACGGACGACAGAGACGGGCAAAATTCGAGCGCTTCTCCCTCGCGATCGTCACGGCTCCCCGATTCGCAACCCGGAATCGCGATCGCGATCCATGACGCGCGCCGCTCGACCCCCGCCATGCCGATCCCTCTTCTTCCCGTGGCTCCTGATCCTGCTAGGGTTCCTCGGCGACTCGGCCCTCGCCTTCAAGGTCCCGTTTAAGGTCAAGGACGTCCTCCCCGTCCTCCCCCGCCAGATCTCGTGGCCCGTCCTCAACACCTTCCACAGCGCCGTCGACCTTTTGCCCTCCTTCGTCGGCTCCGTCGCCCCCGGCAACGGGTCCGTCCGGTGGACCGGGCCTTGCTTCGATGGCAACGACGCCCGTCTCGAGTTCACTGACGGCGATCGCGGCGAGCCCGGCTTGGGCGGCGGCGTTCTCTACTTGGAGGTTCGTCTTTCGTTCCTCTGTGGTCCCGGTCGTGTTCGGAGGCGCTGCTGCGTGTCGTCAATTATGTTTTAGTCTATGTTCTGCTTGCGAACGAAATTCGGAGGATATTGAACTTAGCATGGTCAAGGTGGTGCCCTGTAGGCTTTCTTAATGCAAATGGAGATTTATGGGCGCTGGTGATTTAATTCTGGATTGAAGGAGATGGAGTTAAAATTACATATTTCATCGTTCTCTGTCGGTTATGATGACGGGAATGACTGGGTTTTGTATTCAAGTATCTTGTCGTATCAAATCTGACTGGTTATTAGAGACTGGTTCTAGCTAAATCACAAACCATGCCTCTTCATAGAAAATAAGATTATTGCTCAAATTTTTGGTTTTCTTCACTTGCTAGTTGCTTCCTTCACTGCAGAAATGAATAATTTTATCTTCTCTTGCTTTCTCTTTACAGACATCTGAACCACATAGCTGGACGTGCATGGATTTGTATGTTTTGCAACACCATACAGGATCACATGGGACTATTACTTTTCTGCTAGAGAGCACACGTTGAAGTTTGACTCATGGGAAGAACAAGCAGAGTTGGAATACGTACGCCTTGTGTGTTTGATTTAGTTGTGAATTAGTAAATCTCATCGTTGCATCAAAATAACGTTTGAGTTGGATGTTGAGCAGGTAAAGCAGCACGGGGTTTCTGTATTTCTTATGCCATCAGGAATGCTTGGAACATTGCTTTCTCTAATTGATGTATTGCCCCTGTTTTCTAACACTGCTTGGGGTCAGAATGCTAATTTAGCTTTCCTGAAGAACCATATGGGTGCTACATTTGAAGAACGTCCTAAGCCCTGGTACTCGACTATTAATCCGGACGATGTTCATACTGGCGATTTTTTAGCAGTGTCCAAGATCCGTGGTAGGTGGGGTGGTTTTGAAACATTGGAGAAATGGGTAACCGGTGCTTTTGCGGGTCACACTGCGGTTTGCTTGAAGGATGAATATGGTAATCTGTGGGTTGGTGAATCGGGACATGAGAATGAGAAGGTGTGTTTTTATTTTTATTTATCGGTTTCTCTATACCAGTTTCTCACATTCACGAATCAGTAAATGAAGTTCAATGGATATAACATAGGGATATAGATTATGGAAAATGAATTGTACACACTTGAATTTGACACCAAAGAGTAGAAACTTGAAATCTGACCATGACATGTCGTGTGGTCTTGTGTGAATGATTTTAACGATATGAACTTCTGGGCCGGATTTTGTCTTGCCTCTTGCTCCTGCTGGGGAATGTATGCCCCTTATTGCCTCAGTTGAAGAGAGACTGGTGTTTTCCCCTTTTCACATCCTAGAATTTTGCCAAGAATCTTTCTGTTGTCTATTTAAAGTTTGATTGTCTAGAAGAAAAATTTAGTTTTCATGCAATTTTTCATGGGCTTAGAAGAATGGCATTGTTGATAATGAACACAGGTATGACTATCTTCAACCATTTTGATAGCATATTGCTCATTCATTTGCAGGGGGAAGAAATTATTGTGGTTATTCCATGGCAAGAGTGGTGGGAATTGGCGCTAAAAGACAATTCCAACCCACAGATAGCCTTGCTTCCTTTACATCCAGACGTGCGTGCAAAGTTCAACTCCACGGCAGCGTGGGAATATGCTCGAAGCATGTCAGGGAAGCCTTATGGTTATCACAACATGATATTCAGTTGGATCGATACCATAGGAGACAACTTTCCTCCTCCTCTTGATGCTCACTTGGTATGCATTTTCCTTATTTATTCTGAACCATGTGGCTAATGTGAAGTTGTGGGAAGTGATTAATTGGCTTGTCTTCTGCATCCATTACAACCTTGTCATTCAGAAATAATTATTCTGCGGTGAATCTGATAGTAGTTTTCAATTTGTAGTTGCTATTTCTTTGGGATTGAAAATGGGAAGTTCGAGATTAGTGAATCTCCTCGACCTGCTCACTGCAGTTGTTGTAAGAGGGGGAATAATGCTTAGCACGTGCTTCATGTGGTATTCTTGAAGTGATTTATGCATGTTTCTTTTATTTTGAAATATGATAAAGAGAATTTATTTTTGAGTTGCTTTGAATTTTCCAACCTTTGTAACAAATTGACTATCTTGTTTTATTTATTTTCTTTCCTCACGAATGAAGAGCCATATTCTTGGCAGTGGCATTTTTTTGGTTCAGGATAATTTTAGGAATTATCAATATGTTTCCTGATATTTTGGAGCTTTTTGGTAGGTTGTTTCTGTCATGTCAATGTGGACGAGATTGCAGCCAGCATATGCTGCAAATATGTGGAACGAAGCTTTGAATAAGCGCCTTGGGACTGAGGTATAGCTGTTGTCTGCTCATACTTCCAGTTCGGATTTTCTTTATTCAATTTAATATTTACTTGTTTTATCCTTTGTCCTAGCATCAGAAGCGATTTTAGTTTTGTGGATATAATGACAAAGTTTCCCTAAATGAGGAGTTAAAATGGTAATTATGATACAAAATGCGTGGATATTCTGGTCTGGTTCATATATTATGAGAGATCATAGATTTTCAAATCAGGAAAAAAAGAGAGAGGAAGCAAAAGAGTGGTGGTGTGATTGGTATCCTGGTATTGGGTGCTTTTCTTAGCTACATAATTAGCATATATGGAGCATGTGTCTTAGGCATTTGGCTAGTCTTTCTGATAGGATGGAAAGAAATTCCTTTTGATATCTTGTAGTCATCAAGTCCAAGTGGCTGCTGTCTTTGTGCATCTCATTCTTGTGAGCTGGAGTGGTCGAGGAGTGGAACCTCATAAATGGCGTTCTGCACTCATGGGGACAAAGTGGCTCATTATTGCTGTTTGGCTGTTATTTGGGACGGGGAATGGGCATGGGAAGGAGAAAAGAGGAAAATCAAAGAAAGAAAAAGTAAAGAGGAGGGGGGCGGGTGTTATATTGAGGTTGAAATGATTATTTTGTGATTCCTAATTCTTTAAGGACAGAATTTTCACCATCTACTGGTTCTATTCTCCAACAGGGTATTACTAGCACTTCGCAAAGATCATGCATTTCTCACTTTGTCGCAGGAATTGGACTTATATGGAATAATGGGAGAGACTGAAAAGCGAGGGATATCATTTGATGAACTACTCACTACTCCTGAACAAGATGACTGGATGTATAGTGATGGGAAATCGACCACATGCGTTGCCTTTATACTCGCGATGTATAAGGAAGCTGGAGTATTTGGTCCCATTTCGAGTTCTATTCAAGTAACTGAGTTCACGGTAAGTCATGAATACCCTATTTCATCATCTACTTTTTAAAATTTTGTATCCTAAATTTTATCATGGAAAACTCGTTACTGTATATGACCCGACTTTGCTTTTTTCTCAGATTCGTGACGCTTACATGCTGAAGATTTTTGAGAATAACCAAACTCGTCTGCCAAGTTGGTGCAGTAACAAGGGTGGTCAACTTCCATTTTGTCAGATTCTTGGGGAATATTGGATGGAATTGCCAGAGTATAACACCATAGAACCATATGCCAACATGAACGAGAACTGCCCTTCACTGCCTCCAAGTTATGAAAGGCCCAAAAGATGCTAAAGTCGCGCTGATCTGTTACTGCATGAGTAATCCATTCTAAAATACTTGTTTACTCTTTGTGGGCGGCTGTTTGAGCTCCACAATCTGTCTGGTCATACTAGCTGTTTAGTAGCTATGATAAAAGTGTGTATATGATAACTTCTGTGACAGCCGCGTTTTGTACATATCTAGTCGTGAAAGTGAAGGGACGGTTTATGAAATATCTCGCTTAACTAGACGACTTGCAGGGCTGGCTTGTTGATCATCTACGTTTCGTCTTCTGTGAAATCTGATGGACGTTGTGCTTGTATGAAATCGTTCTTATTGTCAGAAACTATTTCATAGAAGAGAGTTTCAGAAGTTGCAGGATATATTGTTGTCTTCAAGTTCCTGAAATCGTATATGCCGTTTGCAATCTGTTTTAGCAGGTATACTTTGTAGCTCCTAGCAAAATTTTTCTTGGAGCATTGAATAGTGGTGTTTGTCCTCCAGGTTCCCGTCAAATGTACAAGCAATTTGGAAAAGCCTTGCAGGTTGAAGACCTGTTTTTGTAGAACTTTCAAGTTACATCAGTTGAATTCGAAATATACTGGCAATTCGGTGCCCCTTAATGCGAGCACCAATTAAAACATTATTACGACTTCTACTAAAAAGACCCCTGCACTTTGGATTCAGCTCCGCTAGTTCCTCCCTACTTGCCTAACAAAAGAGTTCAGCACGTACAAGACCTAGTTGCAAGAAGTGTCCATCAGTTCCATTTGCTGCTCACAATTCACCATCCCAGAGCTCCTCAAATGTCTGGTAAGGCCCGTGCTCGGAGATGTAATCTTCTCCAAGGTATCCTCTGCTCTGTGGGATCTCGTCGATCTTCCTCGGTTCTTCCTCCGTCAATCCCCAGTCGAAAATCTCCATGTTCTCTTTCATCCTCTCCTTGTTGAAGCTCTTGGCGAGTACACAAACTCCTTGCTCGTATGCCCATCTGAGGCAAATCTGTTGTCACCACCAAACGTGCATCAGTTATCTCCCGACACTCTTCTTGCTCCAACATGAGTCTAGGTTTGAGATTCTATCTCTATGATTGGTGCTAAAAGACTCGAAGAACAAGAACCATCTGACCTGGGCAACAGTTTTCCCTTTGGCCCTAGCGATCTCCTTCAGATGCTCACACTCCATCACCTTATTGCTTCCTCCATTGCTTACTAAAGCTCCTAAAACAGAGTAAGCAGTGAGCAGAACCCCATTGGCCGAGCAGAACTCCCGAAGCTTCTTTTGCTGCCACAATGGATTGAACTCTACCTTCAAGATCTCAAAATGTTTAGTCAAGATCAATCCAATAAACTCGGAAAAGTCACAATCCAAAAGTCTGTTAGAGAAATCACAATACCGGAATCCATGTTTGTACTCAACTGTCTAGACATGGAATTGATCTATGTCGTATACTTATATTCAGAGACTTTCACTCCAAAAGCTTAGCATCTTCACTTCATTGTCATCAAAATTTAGACGCGACAGGGGCATCAAATTAACAGGGTCATTCCTTCTATAGGACTTCTTCAACTCGCGAAGGAGCTCACCTGGTTGACATCAGGGGGTATCTGAGCATTGGCCAGGATGAAAGAGAGCTTTTTACTGGAGAAATTGCTGACGCCGATGCTTCTTGTGAGTCCTTTTCTCTGGCACTCTTCCATATCTGCCCAAACAGCCTTGAAGTCCATGGCCATAAAATCTTCTTTCTTCATTGGGAACTCATAGGTTCCGGGTTTTGTACTCACAGGCCAGTGGATAAGATAGAGATCTATGTAATCCAACTTGATATTTCTGATGAGAAAATTCACAAACTAGAGGCCATCAGAAAACATTTCAAAAGGTAAGAACAGATTTGTTATAACATTACCTGCTATATCACAGTTAGAGTTTCGACAAGTCTGAGTGCTCATATGACAATGAAATGAACATGTTTACAAGATTATCTCAGAAGACAAATTTTTTTACTTGAGGCTATTCTTGAGGGCTGGGATGACAAGCCCGGGATGAGCATCGCTACACCAGAGCTTGGTGGTGATGAAGAGATCTTCTCTTGATTTTATCAGCCCTTGGGAAACTGCTTCAGCGATGGCTTCTCCAATTGGCTCCTCTGTGTAGTAGAGAGTTGCAGTGTCAAAATGTCTATAACCCAGCTTAATTGCTTCAAGAACCGCTGCTTTTGCGACTTCATGATCTACTTTCGGAAAAGCTGCTGTGCCAAATCCCAAGAGTGGGATTCTCCGGCCACTGGACTTCAATACTGCCACCGGAATGCTAGCTGGAGTGTGGTCAGACTGGTTTTTCATCTTGGATTATGCAGAAGATAGCAGATGATGCAGGGAACTGTTGTCTTGGTTATCTTTTTGAGATCCTGAGGATGATGGAGCAACCACTAACATGATAGAAAATGTCGTGTCAAAGCTTATCTGATATAATGCTCGGCATATAATAAGAATCTTGTACTGGAAAACTAGGGTGCTGCAGTGAGTGGATTAGAAAGGAGGAGAAAGGAACTTAAAAGTTGAGTTTGGTGAGATAATTTGTATTAAAAGTCAAGATCACTTACCGGGGGAAAGAATTCAATGAAACTTGCTCACCTATTGTCTTTATTTGATTTTCTCTACCAACCAATGCAAATGCCACGTCTACAGTTTATGTTCTGTGAAATCGGACAGATGTGCTTGTATGAAATCACTCCTCTTATCAGAAGGTATGGTATAATCTTATAAGGCTAATTCCAAAAAGAAACACCAACTTCACCTTGAGTAATAATTTGGCCTAATTTTTTCTGTCATCATAAAAATCACTAACTTTTACTCTGTCACGACCTGATCCTCAAGCCCTCGATAACTTCTATTTCACTTGTGATCATATGATTCGTGACTCCTCATGATTCATCGCCAACCATTTATCTTTTAATTAAACATATGTGGAAGCGAGTCACAATCCCCCAATCAATTACAAAAGCAGAGATAGCAAAAAAACCCAACATCAACACATTCGGAAGTATCGTTTTATTAATCTACTGATTAGCCTTAGGAAGTTTAGAAGGCCGAGCAACTCTCTATACACTAACAAAAGGGGACGATAGAGCCAGGGTTAATCTACTCCTTTTAAAACATCACAATGAACCGCACCACTGTCGATTCTCCATCCTACGGACCCGAAAATGGTTATTCAATAACCAGTGAGATAAAATTTCATTAAGTTAATAGCCTAAGCCTCGATTAGGAGACCTGCTCACTTCGGGTGCGCCCTAAACGTGCAATTTTTCTATCATCAACAATTCAACAACAAAAGGACCATTAGCAAACCCACGATTAGGCTAAAGCTCATATGTAATCATTAACATTTAACAGTTGCAATCACAAGCATCCTTACCTCACTCTTGGCACACATAACCTGCATGATACAGTTTATTATGTGCTCATCTTAATACAACAAATATATCAAATAATTAGAATAAGTTGCACTTATGTTCCGTTTATTAACAATATTTAGGGAAATTTACTTCCAACACACAAGTTGGTAGTCTACCGGCATAACTGGACATCATCCCACCCCATTGGGCACGGCTACGTTTGGCGCCCAAACAGCATTCTCAAAGGAGTATAGGCCCGGCCTCTACCCCCGCCAGGCATTCCGATAATACAAACTTCGTCAACCATAAATCCCCCATTGGGTGACGAGCTCTTATGTGACCATGCAAGTACACCAATTAATCATGCTCATTTTATTATCTTTCAGGGTAGCCAATGTAGACATGTTAATTCACCACAATTTCTACATGTAATGCGGTAATATTTCACATGTGGTCACGCAAATACAAATACCTTTCACTCATACGAATATGTTGAATACATTAGCCTTAATTCACAATCGCAGTTCATGAATTTACTTCACCGAGTATATATTGAACAATATCATCAAAGACATCATGTATATATGTATTTGATATAAAATTTAGTGAGGAAAGTACAAACAATAATCCACCGAATATAATCGATACTAACATAACTAATCAATTATGTACTTTAAAAAAAATACTTTATTCCAAAAATATTCCATTAATAATTACCCAACAATAAATATTCAACATCCAAAATTAACTAATCATCCATAACTAATTAATTAATTATTTTCCAAAAATAAATAAATAATTATTACTCCAAAAGTAATAATAGTTAATTACGAAAATAATAATGAATTAATTCCGAAAATAATGATTAATTAATATTTATTTCGAAAATTAATAAATAATATATTAATATTAACCGTAGTTACTATTTAATCTAACTACAATTAACTAATTGAACTGAGCTTATTTTATTCAACCACAGTTATTTTATTCAACCACGGTTACTTTAATTTAATTGCGATAACTTTAATCTAACCCAGGGTAAATTAATCTAACTACCGTTAACACTAATCAAGATTAAACAATTAACAAATGCTAATCACTCATCATTAAAAGTATAAACCAAGCTTAATATTAAACTAATAATCCCTAATGGAGTTTAGTATCCTAATCAAGGATTTGGAAATCAATTAACAGGTTAGTCGGTTTTGACGACACCAGAATGACGGTGGCAGCAAGGACAATGAGTGGGTAGCTCGAGGACAACAACAGGCGACAACCGACGGCCGTTTTCCAGCAAAACAGTTTCCAATGAAGCTGTTTTGTGCTGAACAGAAGCTGAACAGCGGCTGGTGGTGCTGGACAGCAGCTGGCTGTGTCCCGGACAGCGGCCAGCAGCAACGGCAGCAACTTCCAGCAGCAGAAACAGCGGCAACAAGCAACAACAACAGCAGCAGCAAGTAAAAGCCGCAACAGCAGCAACCAGAAACAGCAGCAGCAGCAAACGGAAGCGCAAACAGCAGCGGCAGCAGCAGCAAAGCAGAAATGGAGGAAATGAGGGGAAAAGAGAGAAAAACAGAGAGAGAGGGAGCTGAGGAAGGCTGGTCGGAAGCCAAGGAAGAGAGAGACGTGGGGGAAGGGAAAACTTTGAGGAGGGAGCGGCTGAAACTTGAGGGGAAGGAGAGAGAAAGAAACGTGGGGAGAAATAACGTGGGGGAAGGGGAAAGAAAAGGGGAAAATTGGGAGGAGAGAGAATAAAATAAAATAAATAAATATTTCCTATAAAAACTTCTAAAAAGGGTATTTGGTTCTTTTACCGTTGAAACACAAATTCTCAAATATTTGGCTTCAAAACTCGGCTGGTTGAATCTTTTTTCGATAATTCTCGAGCTTATCGAAATTTCAAAAATCAATGAGGCAACGTCCAATATTTTAATCTTAACATCCTTGACAGTTTGATACCCAAAATCGGATTGAAAATCGGAATTAAAATCCGTCGATTACGACTCTTGTACAACCTAAACTACCGGGCGGCTTTTAGGATTTTTATGCGAAATTGACTCATGGTCGAATAATTTCAATCCACGTTCAGTTCCTTAAATCCCCGGGTAACTCTCGATTGTCACGTAATTTCGAGGAATAAATTTCTTATCCCACGTACAAAGTCAAAAAGGAAATTGGTTTATCGTCGATTATCGTGAGTATCGAGGTCGTGTGGAATCACCCTCAATTTGGCCTCGTACTTCTTTATAATCAATTTATTTCTGTTCGCTAATTATTTTGTAAGGGTATTATTCATCTTTGATCCTTATGGTCGAGAGGTATATCCCGAATTAAATTTCTTAGCCTTACGCGTATGGATCCTTAATTACCCTTCCAAATAGGTTAATTACCATTGAGTGATCAATTTGAGGTAGTCGTGTCCAGCAGTGCATCGGGAAATAACCCTTTTGTATATCCCAAGATGAATCGAAATTCAGTATGTTATATATTCAAATCCCAAATTTGGATCCTGTCATCCAAAGCTTGAGATCTTGTAGATTGTTACAAGCATTTTGGCAGGGCCCAACTTTAGAATCTCCTTCACTATACTTCCCAACAAAATTAATTTATTAATGTCTGCAAGATAGACATTGGGTAATTGGCTTGCTTAGGAACATGTACAACGCTGGAAATATGCTGGCAATTCCGTGTCTCTTCAAGCCAGCACCAATAAAAGCTTTATTAGGACTCTTCTGCTAGAAAGAATCCTGCTACTTTAGATTCAGATTCACTAATCCCTCCTACTTGCTTAACAAAAGACTTTGGCACATTCAAGACCTAGTTGTAACAAGCATCCATCGGTTCCCCCTGCAGCTCACAATTCACCATCCCAGAGCTCCTCAAATATCCAGTAGGGCCCGTGCTCGGAGATGAACCTTTCATCCTCTCCTTGTTGAAGCTCTTGGCAAGTACACACACTCCTAGTTGATATGCCCATCTGAGGCAGATCTGTTGTCACCACCATACATGCATCAGTTATCTCCCAATACTCTTCTTGGTCCTCCATGAGTTTAGATTTGAGATTAAATCTTTATGATTGGTGCTAAAAGACTTATAGAACAAGAAGCACCTGACCTGGGCAACAGTTATTCCTTTGGCCCCAGCGATTTCCTTAAGCTGCTCAAGCTCCATCACCTTATTGCTTCCTCCATTGCTCACAAAACCCAGGCGACGCTGACTGAGGTTGCTCAACCTTAGGTGAGGCTGTTCAACAGCCAGATCTAGCTGCTGCCAGCGGTTGTCCGGCAGGGGATTTAATTTCCAGACTTAAAAAAGAAGAAGCAAAAGCCCTTTATAAATATGGGTTTTACCAAATGGCATTTAAGCCTAACCTATTTTTCCATATTATTTAAAGTTACAACTTACCAAATGTTATAACAATTCAGAAAACCCTTTTAGCCCAAAGGTATTTGCATTTTCCCAAGGCCATTTTCCCAAAACAGAACCAAACGGATCTGCTATAAACTAGATATTGCTGAAAACCCAAAGGGTAAAGTGCAATGTTAGACTTAGCAACATATCCTGCAAAAGAATGTCACAAAAGCTTTGCGAGTTGAAACCTGTTTGAATGTAATCTGTAACATTGTTCTCAAAGATTCTGGTATCTGTTCAAACCCAGCTTGATGATGCCAACTATTCATAGATCTCCAATGTTCTAATTCAAATTAGTTGAAGTTCAATACAAGCAAACTTCTTCAGCTACGAAATAAGCTGCAAAAATCTGATCAGATCCATTCACGAACTGTGAGGTTCTATCCTAAGAATGCAGGTGATGTCCAGCTCCTCTTCCATATGAAGAGAGTTAGGCACATCTACAAAACTCAGAACTCGTCAAAAAGTGAGCCTCTATTGCTCACATCTCACCATCCCAAAGCTCTTCAATCGTCTTGAAAGGTCCGTGCACTGAGATGTAATCTTCTCCAAGACATCCTCTGCTTTGGGGAATCTCGCTTATCTTCTTGTTCTCTTCCTCCGTCAACTCCCACTCGAAAATCTTGAGGTTCTCCTTCATTCTCTCCTTGTTGAAGCTTTTGGCCAATACAGACACTCCTTGCTCAAATGCCCATCTCAGGCAAATCTGTTTACCACCATCCAATATATCAGCATCACTCAACATGTTCATCCACTAAAATTGGAAATTAAATCACCAAACTAGCGCTAAGGCTCGAGAACAGAAGCGCCTGACCTGTGCAACAGTTTTTCCCCTGGCCTCAGCGATCTCCTTGAGCTGCTCACATTCTAATACCCTATTGCTTCCCCAGATGGTTCCTTTAGCGCCTAAAGCGGCATAAGCAGTCAACAGGATCTTGTGGTCCCTGCAGAACTCTTTAAGTTTCTTTTGCTGCCACAGTGGATTGAATTCCACCTTGCCGGAGACAATGCATCAGCGTCAAAATGTTGTCATACCAACAGCTAGGACGTACATCAGGAGAATCAAAGAAATTCACCTGATTAACGGCTGGAGGCACTTGCGCAGTAGCCAGAATTTCAGAGATCTTTTTACAAGAGAAATTGCTGACTCCGATGCTTTTAGTTAGTCCTTTCGTTTGGCACTCCTCCATCTCAGCCCAAACGTCCTTGAAGTCCATGAGTAGAAATTCTTCCTTCTTGATGGGGAACTCGTACGTTCCGGGTTTTGAGCTCACGGGCCAATGGATGAGGTAAAGATCTATGTAGTCCAACTTGAGATTTCTGACCAGAATGTGCACAAGCAGAGATCATCAGGAATTTTCCAGAGCAACTGCCTTCCCCAGTCTTAGCTTTATGTCACTGTACAGACTCACGCTATCATCTACAATGCATTTACCAGTCAACACTGCACAACCAATTAGCGCAACCAGTTTCAAACACTGACTATTCTCTGTAAAGTTCGAATCTTAGAGGATGTCTCCGAAAAGGGTAACTAGTTAAATAAGAGATTTTTAGATATATTAAGATGGATTCATACAATTCGTGCACAAATTAACGAAATCCCACATCCGAATGAGCAGATCATATTCCATTTTCGACCAAACCATGACAACATCAGTTTGTCAGGCATATCTAAACTTAACCTATATGTAAATGCTTATGATGCAGAGGATCTTTACATATTAAAACGTTGTAGGTCTTGAATTGAACAAAATGCTTATATGGGACTGGGCGGAGATTTCTGCCGTATGATTACTTGAGGCTCTTCTGGAGAGCAGGGAGGACAAGTCCCGAGTGAGCATCGCTGCACCAGAGCTTGGAGGTGATGAAGAGCTCTTCTCTCGATTTGATCAACCCCCTCGAGAGGGCTTCGCTCACGGCGTCGCCGAGCGGCTCCTCCGTGCCGTACAGCGCCGCGGTGTCGAAGTGCCTGTAGCCCAGCTCGATCGCCTCCAGGACGGCCAGCTTCGTCGCCTCCGGCGGCACCGGCGGCGACGCGGCGGTGCCCAGCCCGAGGAGCGGCATCTTCCGGCCGCCGGAGTTCAACGCCGCCTCGGGGATCTTGGACGGGGCGGGACCAGAGCGGGCGTCCATTTCGGTTCGGGTCGGGTCGGGAAGATCGGAGCGCAAGTTGAATGCAAAACCACGTTGACAACGACGACGACGGCGACTGAGAAGACAGACGGTCGTTTCAGAAATGAAATGTTAGGTGGGTGTGACTTTACACGTCTCGTCGTTTCACGGGGTGGTTAGGTGCGACGACGATGAAGGGAATCTGAGAGGGAATCGGCAATTTTGATTGATTTGGTCATGGCCAATACTCAATATTCCCGGTGGACGTTGAATTCCCCATAGGTAAATCAAAAAGACAAAAAGATAAATTCACCGAAAGTAATAAAATTTATCATTAAATTATGATTAAGTCTTAAAATTTACAAAACATACAATCAAACAATAGAGTCATTTCATTAAGTTCGTTCAATTTGGCAGATAGAAAATATTAATTTAAGCTTTTTTTAATATTTTTCTTTCTTAGTTGATTATGACTTGACTAAAATGATATCGTTTTCGAATAAAATGACATCATTTTAACCAGATAAGAAAGGGAAAATATTCAAAAAAGCCACATCAACATTTTTTTGCTAACTAAGTTGAATAAGGTTAACGGAATGATTCAATTGCATAAATTTAATAAACTTTAGAATTTGATTGCACATTTTGATAAGTTTTAAGACTCAACTTTTAGTGTGCTTATTCTAGGAAAAAAAAAACCATGACTACCTTGATGGGCGAGGTGGGCTAGGGTGGGTCGATGTGTATTAGGTCTAAGGTTGCTTTTGACGGTCAGAATAAAATTCAGAATATGATAGAATTTATCTTATTATGTATTTGATGTATGCTCAATACATAATAAAATTAGATATAAAAGAGATTTTTACTATCTTCATTTGAAAATTTTGTGATTTATTTATATTAATATGTTGTTTATACTAAACAATATATCACATGTCGTACTTGTGGATTAGTTCCTCCATGTTGTTGTCCGAACTGTTTGATCCATTACCATCCTTTTGCCTTCGACTTTTTTATTGCAATTACTAAATAGTGGATATGATATAACAAAATTTCAAAAATTTCATATATTATCTTAATTAGAAATCCGGATGATCAAACGTAGAAATTCTTACATGGATTCGACCAGTGGCAAACTTTTCTTGATCAGGTTCGAACAAGCTCATGCTCAAGGAAGAAATTGTGTGTATCCATGTGGTTCACCCTTGCTCGGGTCTCCAGCTTTGAGCCTTGGACTAATTTAAATGGGGTCTATGATCATATCTAGTTTAGTTTTTATGCCCGGACTTCCCAAATTAAAAATTGAAAAGAACATGCTATGCACTTAGCGCAAGCATCCAAAGAAAAATAAATTTATCTCTTTTGTAGCCACTACGATACGACGCATTTTGTTGACTAACGACAGTTTTTTTTTTTCTTCAGTAACTAACGACAGCCTCAGAGGGCATTTGTTAAGCAATACCATGAGAGAGTTCAAATGTTGCAACAAAATTCTTTAACAAAAGCATCTCCTAGATAGGAACGGAAACAAGCCACATGTAATCGGATTCTTGATCCATCCCAGCCTTATGCTTGATGGTTTTCAAAATACCCTTACGTCGAGGGACAAGCTCGATGTCTCATGTAATAGTAAAAAACCTATGGAATCTTAAAAATGAGAAATTAAGAATGAGAACCCTCTTTGGTTATAGTTTAAGGATCCTAGTAGAATAGACGTCATGTGAGATTGTGATCCTCGTCCTCTTCTCGAGATTCCTCGTTCGGATTCCCCAGTGCCATCGTTACCCCCTCCCCCTTCTTGTCCGTGACAATCATTGGAAAACCAGATCCAAAAGTGACCTAGCTCCCTTTTTAAGCTCACCGGGGCCGGCTATGCCGGCGACAACATGTTCTCTAAGCATAGGAAAGCATTGGATTCATGCATGCAAAAACTCATCAACAAGCTGAACGAGTAATCACCAAATTAAAGCGCAAGTGAATCAATAACCGGAAAGTCGTTCCAAGCCCAAAATGACATTGAGTTTACATAGCATCGAGTCCCCATCTCTGTATCTAAGCACGGATTCAATGGGGGACAGGAAAAGAGAAAACGAAGAATTGATAGAATCTGTCGTGATCCTCATCTTTCTCCAAAGCTAAAACGATTACATACGACTATTATTAAGAAGAAGAAGAAAGCAAAAGCAGGGTCAACGAATCTGTTGGGGTTGTGGAATTGGAGCTTGTTCTTGAAACAAAGGATTGATGGAACCCGTGGGGATCCTCATCTTTCTCCAAAGCTAAAAGGATTACATACAATTATGAAGAAGAAGAAGAAGAAGAAGAAGAAGAACGAATCTATTGGGGTTTGTGGAATGGGAGCTTGTTCTTGACCCGCCGAAGATAAACGAAAAATTGATGGAATCCGTTGGGATCCTCATCTTCCTCCAAAGCTAAAAGTATTACATACAATTATTGTGAAGAAGAAGAAGCCAGAAAAGTGGGGTCAACAAATCTATTAGGGTTTCTGGAGCTTGTTCTTGATCCACCGAATACCTTCTTCGAACTTTTCCCCAGTTTCTTCAACTCTCCCTTTGGCTCTCTTGGCACCTTCCTTGAGCTTATTTTTGAATCGATCCCTCTTCCTTTCGGGGGCACCGTCGTCGTCGGGTTGTAAACCAGGGTGGACGGTGTAACGTGGAGTCTCTTTGCCCTCGCATGTCGGATTCATTTGCACCAGAACAGCTCCTGCCTTTTCGTCCCGGGATGGAAATTTTCCAGCAGAAGAGGACGATTGGCTAGCTGTTCCTTGGCCTCGGATGCCCACATGGATCGTATAAAGTGAAGATACGTCCCATTAGAACATGACCGGGCCAACACGCGTTCACGTTTTATATTTTTATGTCGAAGTCCTTGCACATAGTCAATCCGTTTTCTGCCCTTTAGCGTCCAAATCGCGATCGGATCAGCAGATTCCTGGTTGCCTCGTTATTAAAGGACACGCTTCGGCTTTGTTACTTGAATAGTCTTCCCTTTGGATGTCCTGTCCCATTCCTTCGGAATATACAAGAAGAAGTACCAGCACCGATTCCAACTCGTTTACGGAATAGTATTGCAATTATATCGTTAAGGATTGTTCTTGGAAACACTATCAAGAAAATTTCTCTACACACAGCTTTTGTTACCATTAATGCATTGGTTGTAACTAGAACTATCAAATTGGGTCGAACCCCTTTTGGCAAAAGTATAAAAAAGTTAATGAACCTAAATCATGAACATTTCAAATGGACCAATTTAGAGGAAACGTGTCAAAAAGAATCTAAATTTATTATATTGGTGCTAATTTAGTTCCAAACCTTTTAACTTAGTACCAATTCAGTCATTCCGAATAATTTTGGCTAGATATAATTAACGTGATCGCTGGCCCACCTACGTGGCATCGCTGGCATTGATGTGGACACTTTTTAACAAATTTTTTTTATTTTTACCTTTTTTCTTCCTTTCTTTAGCCAACCATTGGCCATAGGCGATGGCCAACCACTAGCCTCACCTAGGCAAGGCACACCGCTGCTCGCCAAAGGGGAGGCTCGGCAAGGAGAGGCCACCTTGGCCTCGGTGAGGGCAAGCCCTAGGAAGGGCTCCCCTCACCAAATCTGGCGAGGTTGGCCCTCGCCTAGGCTAGGGCGGCTTCATTGGGTGTTGCTCAAGTGAAGGTGACACCCAGCAAGGTCGCCTTGGCCTAGGCAAGGCTGACCTTTGCCGAGCCTCACTTGGGTGAGGGCAAGGCCAATCCTTGCCTATGCAAGGGTGAGCCCAGGTGAGGGCTCCCCTTGCCTATGAAGGGAATTTGAGAAGGAATTGGCAAGTTTGATTGATTTGGTCACTATCAATACTCAAGATTCCCAGTACATTCCCCAGAGGTAAATAAAAAAGACAAAAACATAAATTCATTGAAAGTAATAAAATTTATCATTAAATTATAATTAAATTTTAAAATTGACAAAAAATACAATTAAACAGTAGAGTCATTTTATTAAGTTCGTTCAATTTAGCTGATAGAAAATATTAATTTAACCTTTTTTTAACATTTTTTTCTCTTATGTGGTTATGACTTGATTAACATGATTTTTTTTTGGAACAAAAGGACATAGTTTTAGCCAAATAAGAAAGAGAAAATATTAAAAAAAGCCACATCAACATTTTTTGGCTAGCTAAGTTAAATGGAGTTAACGGAATGACTTGATTGTATAAATTTGATAAACTTTAGAATTTGATTGCACATTTTGATTAGTTTTAAGACTTAACTTCTAGTGTGCTTATCCCATAAAAAAAAATAAAAACCATGACTACCTTGACGGGCGAGGTGGGCTAGGTGGGTCGATGCATATTAGGTCTAAGGTTGCTTTTGGTGATCAGAATAAAATTTAAGATATGATAAAATTTATCCTATCGTACGTTTGGTGTCTGCTCAAGACATGATAAAGTTGGATATAAGAGAGATTTTTACTATCTCTATTTGTAAAATTTATGATTTATTTATATTAATATGCCGTTTATACTAAACAATATATCACAAGTTATACTTGTGGATTAGTTCCTCCATGTCATCATATGAGCTGTTAGATCCATTGCCATCGCTTTGCCTTTCACTTAATTACTACAATCATCAAATATTGGATATGATATAGCAAAATTTCATGAATTTCATATCCTATTCTATTGAGTTTTATCTTAATTAGAAATTCAGACGACTAAACGTAAAAATTTTTATACGAATCTGATCAATAGCAAAGTTTTCTTAATCGGGTTCGAACAAGCTCATGCTCAAGGAAGAAATTTTGTGTACCCATGTGGTTTGCCCTGACTTGGGTCTCCAGCTTCGAGCCTTGGACTAATTAAATGGGTCTATGATCATATCTAGTTTAGTTTTCACACCCGCACTTCCCAAATTAAAAAGAAAAAAGAAAATGCTATGCACTTAGCACAAGCATCCAAAGAAAAAAAAAATTTATCTCTTTTGTAGTCACTACGATACGACGCATTTTCTTAACTAACGACAGTTTTTTTTTGGATGTTGTCAGTAACTGATGACAGTCTTAGAGGGCATTTGCTAAGTAGTACCATGAGAGAGTTCGCATGTTGTAACGAAATTCTTTAACAACAGCATCTCCTAGATAGGAACGGAAACAAGCCACATGTAATCGGGTTTTCAAAATACCCTTACGTCCAGGGACAAGCTCGATGTCTCATTTAAGGAAACAACCTATGGAATCTTCAAAACGAGAAATTAAGGCCCGTTTGGCAACACTTATTTTTTTCTTTTTCTATCCATTTAGTCCCCGAAATAAAAAAAAAGAACATATATCCATTTGGTAATGCCTACTAGTGTTTCTACTCTTCAAAATAGAAAGTTGTTACAGGAAATAAATTTGAAATAGAAAAAGATAGCTTATTGTTTTTAGAACAATTTTTAGAAAGTTATTTATTGGGCTACCACTATTTTGACCGCCATCGATTGTTGCCCGCCGCTACCCCAGGTGGCTGGTGACTTGATCATTAGCCGTTGGTTGTCGGCCATTGGCCATCGGTCACCGATCGCCCATCCGTCGGTCACCCCGCCATTGAGAAAAAAAAAGGAATACAACTTTTTTTAGTAGGTACCAAATGTATTCCTTTTTTTTCTATTTTGAGAATAGAAAAATTTATGTAATTATAAAATGTGTTGTTTTACTTAGAAATTATTCCAACGAGTAAAAGTAAACAAAAATTATTTCTAAAAAAGAAAATTGTTCTCAAGAATAATAATGTTACCAAACATACTCTAAGAATGAGAACCCTCTTTGCTTATAGCTCAAGGATCCCGAGGAGAATAGATGTCACATGAGAATGTGATCCCCGTCCTCTTCTTGAGATTCCTCGTTCGGATTCCCCGGTGCCGTCATTACCCCCTCCCCCTTGTTGTCCGTGACAATCATCGGAAACGTGGATCCAAAAGCGACCTAGCTCCCTTTTTAAGCTAACCGGGGCCGGGTATGCCCGCGACAACATGTTCTCTAAGCATAGAAAAGCATTGGATCCATGCATGCAAAAACTCATCAACAAGCTGAACGAGTAATCACCAAATTAAAGCGCAAGCGAATCAATAACTGGAAAGTCGTTCTAAGTCAACCCAAAATGACATTGAGTTTACACAGGATCGAGTCCCCATCTCTTTATCTAAGCACAGATTCATCGGGGGTAGGAAAAGAGAAAAACGAAGATTTGATAGAATCCGTTGTGATCCGCTTCATTCTCCGAAGCGAAATGGATTGCATACAATTGTTATTAAGAAGAAGAAGAAAGCAAAAGCGGGGTCAACGAATCTATTGGGGGTTGTGGAACGGGAGCTTGTTCGTGAAACGAAGAATAGATGGAATCCGTTGGGATCCTCATCTTTCTCCAAAGCTACATACAATTACTGTGAAGAAGAAGAAGAAGCAAGAAAAGTCGGGGTCAACGAATCTATCAGGGTTTCTGGAGCTTGTTCTTGACCCTCCGAACGCCTTCTTTGAGCTTTTCCCCAGCTCCTTCCGCTCTCGCTTTGGCCCTCCCGGCGCCATCTTTGAGCTTTTCCCCGGCTCCTTCTGCTCTCGCTTTGGCCCTCCCGGCACCGTCTTTGAGCTTCTCCTTGATCCAAGCCATCCGGCTTTCGTCGGCATCATCAGGCTGTTGACAAGAAAAGAATGTACCTGCCACGATGGCTTTCAGATTGCAACCCGGAGTCTCGCTCTCGCGCGTCGGATCCATTTGCACCAGAACTATTTCCTGCCTTTTTTGAGACGTGAGGGAAAATTATTAGCGAGTCTCTGGTTGTTCCTTGGCCTTACATGCCCACATGGATAATGAACTGATGATTTGTCGCCATTACAGCGTGACGAAGTCCTCATGGCATAAGCATTGATTTGGACAATCCGCGTTCACGTTCGAGGTTCGATTTTGCCAAATTCAACGCACGACAGTCGAACCGTTTTCTACCCTTTGGGGTCCCCAGTGCGATCGGATCGGCAGATTCTTGGCATGCCTCGTTAGTAAAATATACGCTTTAGGCTTCGTTACGGTTCGTTAGTTGACCAGTCTTCCCTTTGAATCTCCTGTCCCCTTCCTTCGAAACATCCGAGAAGTACCAGCACCGGTTCCAACTCGTTTTCGAAATGGTATTGCAATTATATCGTTAGGGATTGTTCTTAGAAACACCACCAACGAAAGAAAATTTCTCAGCACGTGGCTTTTGTTATCATTGATGTGTTTATTGTAACTAGACCTATCAAAATTTTTAGAAAGTTATTTATTGGGCTGCCGCTACTTTGACCGCCATCGATTGTCGTCTACTGCTGCCCCTAGGCGGCTGGTGACTTGATCATCAGCCATTGATTGTTGGTCGTCAGCCGCTGGCCATTAGTCACTGATCGCCTGTCCATCGGTCGCCACTGCCATTGAGAAAAAAAAAGGAATAAAACTTTTTTTAGTCGGTACCAAATGTATTCATATTTTTTTCTATTCCGAAAATAGAAAATTGTGTAATTATAAAACGCATTGTTTTACTCAAAAATTATTTCAAGGAGTAAAAATAGAAAAGAATTATTTCTAAAAAAAAATTGTTCCCAAGAATAATAATATTACCAAACATACTATAAGAATGAGAACCCTCTTTGCTTATAGCTTAAGGATCCGAGTAGAATAGATGTCACGTGAGATTGCAATAGGTTTAAGACCTTATTTGTACTTTTCTCCACATTTGTTAACTCATATTTGATGGGTTGAGTTGTTATATATATTAATTATGGATGGGTTTAAAATGGTAAAACCCAAAATCATAAAAGTGTTAAATAGTTTACATTTTACTTGATCCAACCCTTCTCTATGACTTCTTCTTCACTTTCTCTCTTGTCCTCATTTAATCTCAAGCTCACCCACTCCGCGTTCTCACCTAGTTTGGATATGAGTTTTCCTAAATTGAGTAAAATATGGAGGTATTTTAGTAATATAGGTTGGATTGAGTAAGCGTTGGGTTGAGTATGGATCATTATATTTGTATTGAATGGAAATAGGTAAATACGGGTTAATTGGTCATTTTGGGCCATATCATATTTTACTTGATCCGACCTACCAGTTTGACAAATCTATTTGTAACTACTCACTACTTAGAGGTGTTAACCGAGTGAATTGGGTTAGATTATATAAATAAAATATGGATCGGCCATTTATACCTCTTATCTCATTTAGAGTCATTTTGTTGCACACGAAGGGAAAATAGCTTCAAAAGTCCTATATCAATTGCAATTGAATCAATTCAATTCTAAAGATTTATTTTTTACCAATTGAGCCTAAAGCTTTTACATTAATGCCGATTCGGTCCATCCGATCAATTTTGGTTGAAAATTGCTAACATGGATGCTAGCTGCCCTATGTGGGGTGGCTAAAGCTATTGTTGGATAATTTATAATAATATTTTAATATTTTTTCGAATTTTTTATATACTTATTTGTCTTTTCCTCTCTTTTTCTTTTCTTTTCTTTCTCTTTTTTTTTCCTTTCCCTTTTCTTCTAGCCAATCATTGGACCTTGGCAATTGGCCAAAGGTGAGGGCTAGTGAGGTGGACCTTATCGACCTCTAGTGAAGCTCACCCCCACCGGCCATTGACAAGGGCAAGATGAGCCCTCATTGTTGCTAGGTGAGGTCGACCTTGCCATGAATGCCAATCCTCCAATCAAAATCCATTATCAAAGTCACCAAGGGCTTGTCATCAACAGCCCACAAGCAAGCCATGTAATCTCCAACCACTAGGATTTGCTCAAGTGGGCATCCATTCCATATAAGAAGGGAGAGGTAGGAAATTCGAATCCCCCACATTCTCAGGGGGTTGGGATGGGGACAATTTAGTTTCAAGTGTAGAGTTCGACTCCCACGTCTTATAATGAGACAAGACAAAAGTCTGAAAGTGAGTTGAAAGTTAAAGTAGGATTGATAAAAAAAAAAAGCCATGTAATCTCCAACTTCTCTTACCGTGATTGCAAACTGCCCCAACTTCCCTTTTTCCAATGGCTGATAGTTGGTCCTGTGTGGAGAAGTTAACTACCAACAAATCGATCAGGAAAGAGAATGAAACCCCAAATCACCTAAAAACACAACAAAAGATTCTTGACCCGATGGAATTTCACGTAGAAGGAAGGATTTAACACAAGGAAATAGTCCTATTTCTGAAAGGAAGTTCACCTAGACGGAGAGCTTATGAGATTTAGGTAAGGGACAGCCTTTGTGAGGATTGACGGTGGTGTACTTGCCCACTGTCATGGGATTGGCTTTGATGTCTTTGGCGATGCACTTTGTGTGGCCCGGCTGCAAGTCAGATTGGAGCAAGTAAGACATGGGGGCCAAGAACCCTAGCAACATCACAACAAAGAACCATGGCAAGGTCGAGCTTTGCCCAGCCATATCGAGTTCCACCTCGCCTAGTGGCCAATGGGGGCGAGCTTTGCTAGAGGCCAATGAGGTTGTGGCCGGCCGTTGAGGTTTGGTGACCAACTAGAGAAAGAAGGAAAGAAAAAGAAAGAGAAAGAAAAATGAGAAAAACACAAATAAATTAGTAAGTAATTTGCAAAATTATTAAAATATTATTAAAAATTATCTATGTTAGCTTTGGTTGTGCCATATAAGCCAACCAATGTTCATGTAATTTTTGGTTAAAATTAGCTGAATGAACTGAATTGATATAAATATAAATGTTTTAAGACTCAATTGGCCAAAAAAAAAATGCTTAAAACTAGATTGGCTGACAAAATTACAATAAGTTTGTAACTTTTATAATAATTTTCCCCGTGTCATAACCCCTCAATAGCCTAATTATGAGAAATCACATCCACTCCTGCAACCCGCTTTAAAGTTTTCGGGTGAATATGTTCCTTGGATAAACTTTTTACATCAAATTTAAAAAATAGTACCTAAAGATGGAAAAAAAAAACTTACAAGGAACTAGAAAAGGTTAAACGAGGATTGTCGTCATGGCAGATACGCCGGGTCGTTGTCACGGGTCGAAAAGTGGGGGGCTTTGGTGTTGAAGGATTGTCGCCTCACGGCCCGCCGGAGTCGGGCCTTCGTCCATCATCACTCGAGAAAACGATCCAGCACCTACCCATTTTCACATTCGTTTTCCATGCCGTTCCGCTTTAGCGTTGCGTCTTTTTGACTCACGGCCTCTTCTTTTCAGAGCCTCCGACTTGCTTCCTCCCGAGATGTCAATGCCGTGATAACGCCCACTTGCGTGCGGTCGTTAATGATCATGATGATGGGGATGGGGAGGAGGGAGCTGTCTTCCAGACAGACTGCGGAAATAGGCCATGCATGAGCCCGCACTCAAACTCATCGGGGTCCGCTTTTCTCTTGTGCTTTACGGCCGAAGCTTCTAGCTTGACCTCGGGATGGCCATAGAGTTTAAGACCATACGAAGCTGCCTTCCCCTTCTGGCACCTTCTCTTTTGTCGCAAGTGGATAAAACTATACTTCAAGCGTCTTTTGAGTCATATAATTTTCAAAGAGACGCGAGAACCGCCCCTTTCAAATGCTTCGCAAAACTATAAGGTGGCGGACATGGCCTTTAAGACTAATCTAAGCAAGAGATATGGTGGTTCCGACATGGAATTTGCCGCATCCGGACCAAGAACCCGATCCATTGTATGTCCATCCAAATCCATGCGAACTGAGCTTACCCTTCATAAGACCCTATGTTGATTACCCAACAACAGGCCTTTCAACTAAGAAGATACTTTCAGAGAAGTGCAGATTGACTGCTTTAGCGTGCCCTTGATACCGTCGATCTGGTCCCATATCATCTTTTTCTTGCTGATATGAGCTCAGAAAAGAGGGGAGGAAAAGATCCGATAACCATACGTGAGCCACACGAATAAAATCTACTCCAGCTCGATCCCGGATTCAACGGGTCTACCAAGATGGAGTACAAAGCGTACAAAAAGTTAAGAGTCCCATGCCCCCAACTTGCGTCAACGCGCTCGCCCTTTTAACAGAAGCGTCTGGTTTTATCTCCACAACAGGCATGGCTGGCTGCGTGAAAGGTGCCCGCGTTAAAGGTGTCCGCACTACATCGAATGTGCTCAAGAGCTGCGGCAGACAACTTTTGTCCATATCGACCTCCTCAATTTCGGATGCTTGTCCAAGTGGCAGCTGGAGTCATGTGCGAACCGAGCTTATCTCAGTACAGACAAGTAGGCATTGCCAACATTAGGCAATGCTACGTGTGTTTTGCATACCATCTGGATGGATGAAGGCAGGTCATATGTGTAAAGTCCCGTTGTTGATACCACAGAAACACACGAAAGCCCCACTGTGCTCATCTCTCCATGACATAGCCATCGCCACCATGAATCTGCAATCATCTCTCCGTCTCTCTTGTGCGACCGCGCGTGCTAAAGCATGCCTGAGCCGCCGCAACAAAGCTAGGTTGAGCTATCCTAATGATGCCGTGCCTGTATCGGGTGACCCGGGCGAGATTTGCCCTTTGTATAGGTGAGAACCCAAGTGACACTGCTTCAAGCCATAGGGCTCCTGAATTTTGCGTATGGAATATCAAGTCATAAACTTTCGATTAATTCAATTAAATCTTAAATAAAAAAAAAAGACGTACAATTTAGTCATAGATATCTTAATTAGTTTAACTGAGTCTTTAACTTTTATTGAAAAGTGTAATCGTGTTATAAATCTTATGTTGAGAAGGGAAATTTATAGATGTCATATTGGCAATTCTTAAGTGACACTTGATTGTACTTTTTGAAAGAAAAAAAAGGTTTAAAACTTAATTAAATCATGTGAAAGGCATTCCATTTAATTGCATTTTATAGACATAATTTAGAACGCCCGCTTGCACTTTTCCCCAGTTGCCATGCGAAGATCGGTTGATTCTGCATTTTGAAATTATCAATCGCCATTGTGGACATATTTCTTTTTGAATAATCACATAGGTGGTCCTCTATTCTCACTCGAGACTTGAATTATCATCCAATGGCCTTGATTTAATATAAAACGATTTCATCTACTTTCAAAAGAGTTCAGCGTTAATGCTTTCGTCAAGTAATTATATATAGTGAATGCCGAGCTGGATGTTGAAATGCCTACTAGGACGAACGGATAACGTACGTCGATTTTCAGGACGCTTGAATTTACGTTCGATGCTTATATAATATGCGGAGTAGGTAAAAAGTATTTTACAACCTTCATGTGCTCTTTTAGAAAAGTACTTAGACCAATTTCAATATTCCATCCTGAATAAGAAATTCTGATTAATGGAAAAGACCAGGATTAACTTTTTTGTTGGTTCATAATTGTTCTTTCAAAATGCGAGGATCTTTCCTGCAAAGTAATGTTTTTGGTGATAATTATTAATCAATAGTTTGCTTTGCTCGGTGATGCGTCGACATTAGTGGGCTCAACTGACGTTCTCACTAAAAATGCGTTTGGAACTATATGTTTTTTTTATGCTTATTTTAGTCATATAGGATGATCCACAAAAACATTTATGTATAGTATAACTGGTTGAATTTCGACAAAATCATATAAAATACTTAGGTGTGCCATGGAAGCTCTAACCTATAGAGTCTTTCTAATATATCATTTTAAAAAAAATTCTAAGTAAAATTATATGTGTTGGTGACATAGTAACATTATATATAGCCAACCACCCCCATCATTATTTTGATCTTGTGATTAACCCCTTCTCTCTGTCTCTATCTCTCTCCCTCTCCCTCCCTCTCCATACGATGAAAAAGAAAAACATGGGACTTCTTCCATGTCCGTTGCCCTGCAGCTCCGACGCCACCATCTCCTCCGAGCAGCATCAGTCTTCCCACTCCCGTGACCTTCACTCCGAATCCTCGAGCTCCCTCTCCTCCCAGTCCAGTCTCCCCTCCGTCCCCTCCCTTACCGGTCAGCAATCTCAGCCCCCGGACCAATCTCCGGCTCCCGCCGCCCACCACTGCTGCGTCGCCACCCTCTCCGGCCACTCCTCCTACGTCTCCTCCCTCGCCCTCGCCGGTAAGTTCCTCTACAGTGGCTCCTCTGACGGCGAGGTGAGGGCGTGGAGCCGAAGCCCGCCCGGATCTGATGCGGGGAACGTGGCGGTCGCGGTCAGCACGAGCGCTGTCAAGAGCGTGGTTGCGCGTGGAGACAGGCTCTTCACCGCCCACCAGGACAGCAAGATACGCGTGTGGAAGATCGACGCCGACGGGAGGTACAGGCTCGTGACGTCGCTGCCCACGTTGGCCGACCGCTTCGCGAGGCTCTTCTTGGCGAAGAACTACGTGGAAGTGCGGCGGCACAAGAAGCGCACCTGGGTCCACCACGTGGACGCCGTGTCGTCGCTCGCGCTGACCCGGGACGGCTCGGTGCTGTACTCGGCCTCGTGGGACCGGTCGCTCAAGGTGTGGCGGGCGTCCGACTTCCGGTGCATGGAGTCGGTGGAGAGGGCGCACGACGACGCCATCAACGCCGTCGTCGTGTCCCGCGACGGCCATGTCTACACGTGCTCCGCTGACAGGAAGATCAAGGTGTGGAAAAGGACAATCACCAGAGAAAGCACGCATTGGTCGCCACCCTGGAACGGCACAGGTCCGCGGTCAACGCTCTGGCGTTGAGCAAGGATGGATGCATCCTCTACTCGGGCGCTTGCGACAGGTGAGCACTTTTCAGATCACTATTCATTCTATCAGAGCTATATCCAATCGGGCGTGCACAAAACAAGCAAATTCACGGCAAAATTCAAAATTCATAAAGGAATTGTTTTCGGATGATAGGTCGATTCTCGTTTGGGAGACGGTCCAAGACGAAGAGCGGAGCGAAGGATTGGACGGCGGCGGCAGCAGCGGCGGCGGCGGCGGGGAAGGCGAGCGCTACATGGTGGTGGTGGGGGCGCTGCGGGGCACACGAAGGCAATACTGTGCCTCGCGGCGGCGGGGGATGTGGTGTGCAGTGGGTCGGCGGACCGCACGGTGAGGGTGTGGCGGAGGATGGGAGAGGATCGGAGCTACTCCTGCTTGGCGGTGTTCGAGGGACACACGAAGCCGGTGAAGTGTTTGGCGGCGAGCGTCGACGCGGACGGCGGCGAGGGCAGTGGGAGTGGGGCCAGATATCTGGTCTACAGCGGCGGACTGGATTGTAAGATCAAAGTATGGAGAATTTGCTTTAGGAAAAGAGTAGAGCAGGTGGGGGAGGGTTAACTTGGACATTTCCGCCCCCTCATCGTACCTTTGTTTTGGTAACATGTTTGTATGCTTTGGCGATCTGTACATAGCCAAAATGAGAATATTGTTTTTCCATAGTTTGTTCCTCGTCCTGCTCTTGTTTCTCGTTCATTTCATTCTCTCGATTGCGTGCGAGATCCAACGGTCGACATCAAAAGTTTTTGATCCGATGGTCCCTTGTTTCGCACGATTTTGTTCTTGCAGACCATCATGCCATCCGAAGAAATGCCCGACAGCTAATAGAATCCAGTTGACAAGGGCTGTCAAATTTTTCCAAAGTCTACCGCCGTAGCACTATTCATGAAAGTATCTCTGGTTGTGCCATTTTCAGACTAAGATGACAGTATGAAGGAAAGAGCATGACCCTTCACCTAATTTGCTTTGAAAAGACATGCCTATTAGGTGAAGATACAAAGGATATGAAAGGAAAGGATACGCAGACACAAGTGATGTATAGCTATCGTCAATTCGTGTTGTTAGGTGTTGAATAAATGATTTGTAAATATAAATGATATTCAAGTAAAGGTAACGGCCGAATTTCTCTTTTTTCTTTGTGTGTGGATTGAGATCCTCCGTGAATAGTTTTTTCTTCATTTTGCTATTGAGATACCCCTTAAGATTTCAATGTATCGGCAATGATCAAATTGTACAATTCCAATTGATTATACCTTATTCCCTTTTCGTTTCCCTTTTCCCTCTTTCTTCTTCCCATTTTTGCCCTTTGATGCGTTGGAGCATTGCAAGCGACACGATCCAATCACTATGCAGGCCAATCGAGCCAAACATCGACCATTGGCTATGACCGCACCTCCACTGTTGCACGATGCCAACGTTGATGCCATGGGCCCATCACCAAGCACCCAAAGCCACCATGTCCCTCCCTCTATATTGCTCTCTCTGTAACTAGGGTCATAAAGTGAGTTTGGGCACGACATATTTTCAAAAAAATAAATGAAACTTATGTCCTGAATACATTTGATATGAACTGTTGGCCAAAAGTCTTTTTTCTTGGTTTGACAGCAGCACGTAGAAAACATAAGGACAAGGATCCCTACTGTAGAGGAAAACCCTAATCACACAAAGGGGGTGAATGTCCTTGAAGATGAACGCTTGACTCGATTTCAGAACATAATCCTTCTCCGTTTCAACCGTGTATAAAGCTATATACGGGTTATGAACCATTCGTGGTTGAAGAAATTTATAAGCCATAGGGAAATGGACTTTGATGGTTAACGATATTTGTTATGTTGGATTTTTGTTTCAATTGAAAATCTAACTTGCCATATCTTTGCCTAGACTTACTCAAGTGTACCCATTTCTGTTCTCTGGGTTGATCCGACCAGGACGAGATCCACGGAATCCCCCCATTTGATCAAGTCTAGTCGCATTATAGCACTTACAAACATCGTTTAAGTGCTAACATGATGCGAAGAGCATCATAGTTGTTTGATATTTGATTTGTATCGAACTCCAAAGCCTTCTGAAATTGAAGACTTGTGCCATAGCGAATGATAGGACTAGGAATCAAATCACACCGAAATATGAACGATACCCGACATTCTCGCCCCCCAAATTCAAAAGAAGTTAATTATTTTATCTTATAAAGGCAATTATGCTGATGTAAAGCAAAACAAGAAGGGTCTCTCTTATTAATCTCCACTTGATTTGCTGAGATATAGATGGCTCACGTAGCGCATAATCAAACAGCAATTTAGCTAACTTTACTGACTTTAGGGATTTTTATTTGGTGAATGCTTGAAGGGCCCCCGGCTTCACGACATCCCAAGCACAAAAGGTAGTCATTTAAAAATTGTCAGTACAAGACTCAGATGAAAAAACATCATTTAAAATTTGTCATTACAAGACTCAGAGGAAAAAACATTCTCGTTTCTCACCTTGTCCTCTTCTAGAGGAACCTACTTTCAACCTGGACACTGACTACGTGGGAGATTGCATCGCAGCCACGTACCTAAGAGTTAATTAGCGGGCATGAGCTAAGATAGAAGTTGATTTACCTCCATTATCGCTTTGAGATGCAGCTTCCTTTATATTAAACTTGTGGGTGGCCTCGTGGCGAGAGTCTACTTGGCCAAGTTTCGATTAGACTAATCATCTTTTACTTTTAGGTCTCGGGGCAAAGCTGATCTGACGTAGTGTTCTATAAATTAATCGTGATTAGCTGCCGAGTCATCATTGTTGCATTTTTTGTGTTACTCTAGGACTTGTTTACATTAGGCCATACCATGTATTGTCAGGATCGCTTTGACTTTCTGAAAGATACGTGCTTCTAGAGGCATAGCAAGTTACGTTGATTCTGATTTGCAAGCATGGTTCAGTGCTGCGAGTGGTGCTGTTGGTTGGAAAACGCAATTACAGCACGATGGTCGCATTGTCGGCAACTACAACAGGGTTTGTGGGGTCGACTGAGATAAGTAAGGAAGCTATTTGGCTCCTAGGTTTGCTCGGCGATATTGGACAGTAGTAGGAGAAGATTGTTACTTATTGTGATGAACAGAGCGATACATTCGACATAAAATCAGATGGATCGCGAGCGGAAGAAACACGTGATATCAGGTTCCATATTATTCGCGTGCAAGAAGATATTCTATACCCAATCTCCAGGACACATGCAGACAGACAATTCCACATTAATCGCATGGTTTATAGTTTATAGAAGCCATGCAGACACGTTTATAGAGAAGAAAAGAAAAGGTCATGTAGATACAACGATGTTTTCTTTAAATAAAATATATAACGTATCTCGTCAAATCTTTTTGGGCTACCATGATTGGAAGCAGAAAAAACGCAGTGCTTTTCAATCTCTGACGCATGCAAGTATGAGTGCGACCCAAAAACCAAAAATAAAAATAAAAATCATGAGTATGTATGCATACACATGTAATAGGGGTCGAGGGTCGAGACATATCAAGGAGAGACATCGGTCCACCATGCAAAACACCTGTATTTTTATAGTCATTTTAGCCGATGAAAGCTAAAACAAGTCTTGAAAAACTGACAAATATTACCAAAAAGTAATGAGAACTTGGTTTGAACTTAAAAGGAAGGAAACCCTAATCCACCCACACACATACGTGCGGGGTACAAAGAATAAGATAGTGGCGGTGACAGAGACCGCCACCATCGAAGGTCACCGCCGCTTGGGGACTGTCTGCGACTATTTTGTGGTGTCCTCTGAGGATGACGATGGCCGCAAGGTGGTGGTCACATCCTTGGAAAGAGAGAGAGAGAGAGAGAGAAGGTTGTGTCTCGCAGCGGTCAAGTCAGCAAAGGATGGATGTGGCTGCTTTAACGACAGCGCACCCGCCAAAATCTTATTGAGAGGGAGGGGGGCGGGGGGGAGAGAGACAGATATGCTGCTTGTTGTTCACCACCGTCGACGTAGCTGGTGGTCCACCGGCACCACTCGTGGCCAGGGGTGGTCGTAGCAGGCCGCTACGACATTGTGCCCTGGCAACCGGAGATCTACATCGTCGTGTGTCTGCATCTACAATTATTCTTAGGTTCTTTTTTTAAGTTCTATAAGTTTACTTTATCAAAATTTTAATCCTTTGTTAATTTAATTTTGCAATTTTTTTTATTCTTTTAGTTTGCTAATTTTTTGAGATGTTTATTCAATATTCTATTTTTTTTTGCCAACAAGCTAAGTTTAAAAAGTATGCTGAAATTGTATGTTATGTGAATGGGTTTGGACCAAAAGAGAAATTAGATGGACATAGATCATCCAAATTGTATTTATAAAAATTAAGTTAACACGAATTAAATGAGTCAATTTATATCATATTTTTTAATGCCCCATCTAAAATCCAATTCACTTTATTCATTTGCTCAATTTAAAGAAAATAAAGATAGCTTTGTATCATTTGAATGTCCTAAAGGTAAGTGAAATTTAGTATTGGGAGGAAAGACGGGATTTTGCTCAATGATGTGAGATGATGCACTGTGATTGGACATGATAATCTTCTTCGTTACTCCTAAAGCTAAAGAGCACCCCCAAGGCTATGCATTATGTTTCCCTGCAACTTTAGCATGGGGAGACATTGCCGTTTCACTTCCATCTCTCCTCGATTTTTCCTCTTGCACATCTGTGTTTGCTCACGGAATCTCGACTTAGCTCAACTAAGACGATGTCGTAGATGCAGCCATCTTTAGGTTAAAGTTGGCTAAAGATTCACATTTATACCAATGGGTATATGCGAAGTATCGATTCAACAAGTGCTGCCTTGATTTAAGGAATCATGAAGGCACACCGATAGAAAAGGCCGAAGGACTCCGAAGTACAGCTGATTGCATGTAAACTTGCGACTTTGATGCTGAATGACCAAAAGAGAAACATGCTTCAGCAGTTCTGGCTTATCTTGATCATTGCAAGATACAACCAGATGCATCGGAAGCAATTCGCGTCCCTACCTACATTGATTTAGGAAACATAAACCGATAGCTACACCTGCGATGACGCAACATATTCACCGTCCATATGAATCATAAAGGAAGATGACGATTCACTGCTGGTAAAGCCATGTTTATGGAAGAACCCGAAAGCCATTGGGTCATGCATCAGTAGAATCTGAACCGAGTCTTTTGAGCTTCCCCATGAAATTATCTGAAGGTTTTGGTGAAGGGAAGTAGTTGATTGGGCGCTTAGGATTAGTTCGCTCTACCCTGAACAAACAAAGCATTTATCTGATATTAGAATGAGTGATTGCAAAAGTATCTACTAATCTGCCTAAGCTTCTTCTCTTTTTGTAGTTATCATCTGATATTCATTTAATGAAAAATGAATTAATTTCTCATGACCGGATATTCGAAAACTTAGGAAGAAAGCACTTCAGTTAAAAAGAAGAAAAGAAAAGTGAAAGTACCTACCCAGTTAAGGAGAAAATAGAATAGAAAGATGATCAGTGAAATGATCATTGTTTCTGTATTCAGTGAAATGATAATTGTTTCTGTATCCAGACCAAATAGAGTATCAAAAGGTTGTTTCTGTATTCAGTGAAATGATCATTTTAAGTGAAAGTACTTACTCAGTTAAGGAGACATGCCTCAGCCAGATGCTCTATCTGTTTAATCTCCTTGTAAGATAATCCTTTCTGCGTTGGTTCTCTTGTTTTGAGAATCTGAATTTGCTCCACCTGAAAATAGACTTCAACTCAAAACTACTTTCCAGAATTTTAAATGGATTTGCAATATTCTACACTACTGGTATAGAATTGCACAGGATTGTTCTTCTCATCGAGGGCTGTAGCTGTTATGCCAGAATAAGAAGCTCCAGATTTATATCGTGTTGTATGCATAGCAACGCCAAGAAACTGGTCATCAAATCTTTGAGGCCATCTTTAAATGCCGTTGTACTTTTGCAATCAATTAGTAAATTCCTATAGGATGAGTCAACTAAAAGGTTTTATCTTCCTGATTTACCATGAGAAAACTTAGGTGATTCAATCTTTGCTTTCTGCAAGATACCTGGATTCTCATAGAAGTATAGGAGTATCTGCATTCTAGCCCCTGTGGATGTATTGAAACTGGCCACGAGGTACATATATAGAATGTCAATGATCAAGTCTTTACTTTATGTGCAGCGCCCGGCATGCTCTGGCATGATCTTTCCCTGTGAGTTCTTGGGTGGTTTTGGGGTAACTTCGTTTGAAATTCACTTCATCTGTCAGTACTCGGCTGCAAGTCTCAGGCGTGGAAAATGATAATGCTTGGCTTTCCAAACATTAGAGTCCTGTCCCATCATATCTGTACAACAAAATACAGGTTTAGATCAGAGTGATTCAACTACTAGGAAGTTCATTAAGCTGAAATAGACACTTTAACTTACCGATCGATAACTCTGAACTTAATAGTCAAAGGAAAGAAGCTCAAAAGAACAAACGTTTGGCTCTTTCTTCCTACAAATAGCTACATATATTTTTTATATATTCACTTATACACTTCTTTTAGCCGGTACAGGTGACCCGTACCCGTAACAATTTACACCTAATAGGTAGGATTTGAAAGTAGGACCTTAGTTTGCAGGTAAATGACAGGATTTGAACATGTAACCTCTGGCTTTTAAACTGACACTCCAACATCTATAACACGGGAATCCACTTATGTACTTCTCTCATATGATGACCATGCAAGATATTGCGGACTCCCCACGCCCCCTCTTCTACTCAAGAGGGGTCAGGCCATCATTCCCTGGGGCCGCCCAGCGATGACTGATGTGGTAAATTTTGGCTAACGAGAGCTAATTGAACTGTGACAAGAGAGCGAATTTTGCCCACACCTACTAGATGAAGCCAACCACCTATAAAATGAATAGGTGATTTCTCATATTGGGTTCCACAAAAAATATGAATTCTCATGCGGTTTGTGCACTGTTTATCGATTTCTTCTACCGCATCATTCCCGGAACAAAGCTACGCACGCAATATCCTTTTCCTTTAAGTTGCTGAAAGCAAAAAAAGAAAATGAAGAAAGACCACGAACAGAGCAGTTGAGCACGAAGGGGCTCATCAGGAAAGACCTAGAGATGAAGCTAGCCATGGAGGAATCGGGATGGCCGGACTCGAAAGCCCTAGAGAAGATCCACATTTGGCCGATCAAGGGCCACCCCATGTCGCCGGGAGGCAGCAGAGAAGCTCTCCGCTGTCCCAAGTTGCTCGCCGTACACCCACTCGTCCGACCTCTTCAGAAGCCCAAATCCGAGGCCATAGCCACATACCGATGCAACAACCACCACGCTCACCCCTCGAGTCACGTCCATCGATTTCGACCTCACTCCATATGCTTTGAGCTTTCAAGGTATGAACATGTGTACTAATAACACACACCGATGCTGCAACCACCACCACTCACCATTCATTTGTAGTTTGTAAGGGTTCGGCAGTAATGATTTTTTCTTTGACCGATAATATTTGATTACACTAATAATATTTTGAAAGGATTAGAGATTCTTATGCATAATTGATCATTACTTACAAGTGCAAATTGAAGATTAAGAATCCTTATTACTTCGGCCCCTCCAGCACGAAGCCAAAAACGAGCATCTTTCCTTGCATGTTCTGAACGGACACCATTGTCAACATCTTTCCTTGCGTGTTCTGTCCGGCCTAGACAACCTGCACCAACCGAAAAAAAAAAACACGGGATTTGACCGTTTTGCTTATTACGACAAATCTAATTCAGAGCAATATTTCAGAGAGTCATCAAGAGAAACTTATTATCAGAGATTTTCTTGATTGATCCTCGTGGGACTTATTTGAGTGTAATCAGAGTCGGGAAACACTTGTGAATGAGTGTTACAGAGTGTTCATAATCTTTTTTTTTTTTTGTCGATTATAGTGAAAGAATCTCCTCGATCTCTCCCCGTGGAGTACGCACACCGCCAAACCACGTAAATTCACCATGTCAGGATCACTTTTCTAAATTACATAATGGTTGTTGAAACATTGCTAGAGCAGAGTCAAACAAAGAGAGTCGTGCAAGGCCTAAAAAATTCATCCTCGTGCAAATTAAATATACACGCCACTTTTTTTCAAGCATAAGACATGAAATGACTAATCTCCAAGACACATGTAAACAGCCCATTCCATACGAATCGCGTGGTTTATAGTCTATTCAAGCCATGCAGATAAGTTTTGCCAAAGAGAAAAAGAAAGCCGTGTTAGGTACATTCGATGTTTTCCCTAGTAGAAAAAAACGTTTAGACAGTGCTTTGAGATTGGTGACGCATTCAAATATGCATGCACCAAACCTTCCATAGAAGATGCTCTCCTAAATGTTGCTCCTAAAGTGATGAACAGTAGAGATCAACTCTCGACTCATCTTTTTGGGATCTTTTTGGGATGGAGATTGAGGCTGTCAAATGAGTGAGTCGATTGGGTTTAGGACAGATAAAAAATGGTGCTAACCCAAATTAATACTTTTAACTCATGTTAACCCATTATATACAATACAAACCCATATTACTAAAACACGTCCATATTAATCCTGTTTATGAAAATCCGTATCTATCTATTTAACCTATTTTAAGGTCTTCATGTATATTGGTTAAATATTTTATATCAAATTACGTAATTACATTAACACAAACAAAAATTTTAATAAATAAAGTAAAATATGTATAAAAAAAATCTATAGATTGAAATACTTATAAAGAAGTAGAAAGTGTGCATGTGTTGCAACAACACATACTCCGAATGCATGCTTCCAATCTAATCTCTCTTTTTTTCTTTTTCTTTTTTGTTGCCAAATTCAATTTATCACTAAAAACATGTAATAAGTGGAAGATGCATATCATCTTGTTCAATCCGTGGGAGAACATGACCTCGATTGTTGTAGTTTTCTTCCCAAAAATGATTGACTCATAGTAAATTGCAATTTGGAGTCGGTCGAAGCTGCCATCCTCCACCGTGAGGACCACCCACCGAAACTGTACGCTCGAACGGCCTCACCACAACAGCTCCTTTGGTCCAAATCGTGCCTCTCTTCTCTCTCTCGACCATAGATCTGCGGCCATGTAGTTTGGTCTTGGTCGTGACCTCTGTCGATTACCTGGCATACGGGTTGTGGGATGGTAGCAGTGGGGGCAATGTATAAAAGGCGTCGGTGACGCATCGTGGTGGTGAGGTGACCGATGGCAATGCCAGAGGAGCATGAGCTATTGCGATGTGGCCTATGCCAAGAAGGAAGAAGAAAGAGAAAAGCGGAAAAGAAAAGACAACACGGGGAAGAAAAGGGAGGAGCACTAGCACATCTCAATCAAAAGGATTGACTTGTCAGCCTACTGACGTGTACTTCTTCGAAAAGCATAAATGAACTGTGAATTAAACTCGTAAATTTGAGGATCTCTATCCTTGTCGTGATGAATAGTAAGTGGAGGCGACAAAATGGGTCTACAGCCCATTTTAACTCAAAATTTTCAGCCCATTCAGTGTGGATAATTCTCTTGTTGATAAAGTAGGGAAAGTGGGTCAGAAAACCAATCAAAATTTTGTGGGCCTAATGAATTGCATAAAAGACCTATGTTTTTGTTTAGGGAGATTCCTAATGGTGTTTTGAGAATGACAAAACATTCTGAGTATAATAACCTGTGCAGTTGAGTGTGCAAAAGATACTACCTCTACATACTTTTTTCACATGCAGATGGTGTTAGTGAAAGGATATGTAATAGTGTAGAATGACCTGGCTCTAAGGAGGAGGTAAGTAAGCTATCAAGTCTGAGATATACTGATGACTAGACGGACCTTATAAACAACATACAAGTTATTGACGGGGAATATGCTGATGTTTGGAAGGACCTTGTGGATGGTGAACAAATTAGAAGGGGAGTGATCATCAAAAGGATTTCAATGGACCAATGAAAGGTGAACGGATTGGACGACTTGAAAACACTAATGAACTTGGCTTGACCATATAGATGGTGGACAAACTAGATGATGCGTGATTATCAAAATGTTGGATGAATCGACTAGAAGGTGTACAATCTATAGAGCGTAAGGACGTCATTATGCTTAGAGGTACCTAAGTGTAGGAGGAAAACAAGCTCACATATTTTGAAGCTTGGATGGACCTGACTTTAGGAGGTGTTTTCGCTGTAGATGGAGTAGTGGTTCTACTACGATCCTCAACAACTATGGAGGGAAAATCTAGATTCTTTATCAATTTGATATGAATTTTTTTTTTGTCTAACAATTTGATTTAAATTCAAATTTATGTTTTACAACTGGTTTTGGGCATCGGAATTTACAGAAGATAAATTGGAGAAGATCATAATAGTTTACCAAATTTGGGCGAGCAATGCAGAATGACAAACTAGTGCAGAAGGAATAACAACTAATTTATGCTCTAAGTATTCATTTTCTTACTGTTCTTGTGTGCTGAATATGTGTAAATCCGATTGTATTTATTTTTAGAAGCCTGAGCATCTATAACTAGATTAGAGAGTGTTAGGAGTAGTGAGAATTGCTTGCATCTGTGTAAGTAGAGCTACAGTAGTAGGAGGTATCCTCAGATGCTATAACATTTTAAGGATATATAGTGTATTCCAGCCTTAATTTGGGCTTGTAGAGTTGGGAAAATGAAATAGGCAAAGTGGATAGGTTGAGCCACTATAAATATGCTTTATGTTTCTTCCATCGCTTGATCTCTTTTATATGTTGTTCATTGAAGATATTGTTTCTGTCATGCACAATTATTTCCATAGTACCAACGCAAAATACACTGTCCAACACTTAATAGCAATTTTTTTTTTCCATTGACAACCAGTTCACTCCCTCTTGATTGTTTGTGTCTGATGTATTTTATTGTATTTTAAGTCAATTAGCTGAGAAACTTAAAATAAATATGAAAAAACAGAAAAATATTACCAGAAAGTTACAAAATTTTGGTTTGAAATTAAAAGAAAGGAAACCCTAATCCACCTACTTAAATACGAGTCCAAGATAGCGGCGGTGCAGAGACCACCTACTTAATTTAAAATTCCTCAATAACCTGTTAATTTAATTTGCAATTTTTAAAAAAATGGGTGAATCTAGAACATGCCCTGACCTATTCAAATTCAATCCGATCCATCCGATTGCACACTTTCACTTTTGGCAGAAAGGCAGCTTTCGTATCCTTTGGATGTCCAAAAGGTGAGTGAAAATTTGGGTTTGCCTCGGCAGACGGAATTTTAATCATTGCAATGGAAGAGAATAATCTTCTTCGTTACTTCCAAAGCTAAAAGGGCAACTCCATGGCCATGGATTATCTTTTCCCCTAGCAAACTTAGTTTGGAAAAAAAAAAAGAAAAAAGTCAGAGTTACGGACCTTCCAACGACGTGAGGTTTACATCATCATTAAGTCATATTACTTTAATTTCGTCTTCACATTTTTTATCTTAGATCCTTGTGCTCATATGCTCTTCTTTCGTGCAATTGACTTGAAAATCACGATTGTGAATTGGCTTCTCTTATAGAACTATAAGTAATTTATGGATTTTGTGGTACAAAAATTAGGTATTTGTTGGAATTTTAAAAGTTAAATTACGTATGAATCTTTTTTATTAATATAACTATGACCTAAAATCAAATTATAAGAGTTGTGGGAGGTACATTTATCTAAGTTTGTTTCTTGTGATATGACAAAAGAGAATAGGGCATTCACGTGGAAGCTAGCTAAGGGGCTGATTTGTAAAAGTTAACTATCTTGCGATCTCTAACCTATAAGAAATTACCATGTGTAGGATCAATTTCAAAGATCTCCTTAGGAAAAATAATTGACCGTGGAATTCGTGTGCTCTGACTAATGATCCTCGGTTGCCTGACGAACCACTCAGGGTGTGCCACGCAGCATTTTCTCATTGACAATTGATCCGCAACCTGTTTGATGCCTAAGATCAGGGACGTTTAGTGCCACTGCATCAGATTTGATTTTTTTTAAAGGGGTATTGACTAATTCAGTAGTAGATAGATGTGCATCAATCCGTTCACTTACATCGAGTAAAGCTCTACTTTAGGGTAAAAATATGTGGTCCTGAGATTACTTTGACTTGTTTGAAATAACTTTGAAGAGTGTGTCTGTTTCCCGTGTCAATTGAACTTTGACTAATATTACACGATCATTTCTTTCATATTTCTTTCCAATGATATCATGACATGATTATACATTAGGTGTGCTAGAAGTCTTTAAGTTTCTGTACGAAATGAAATCAAGTTCTAAATGTCATACAAATAAGAGGAGTTGAGTTTTGTTGGTAAACACGACCATAATTTCCATATAGCGCTAGAGGATTCATACATTGCAATTACATTTTCAAATAGATTTTAAGTTGACGCAGGCCATCATCTTTTTAGAATATTCTATTTCCCACCCCGCCCCCCCCCTTCCCCCCCCAAAGGTCCTTTACATGATATTTCGAGGCTTGCGCAAGTACTAACTGAATCCACAAAGTGTTTGTGTAAAAGAAAATTCTATTGATGATATTTCCAAAAAGATAGTGTGTAACGAAAATGCTCATTTCCTTTCGCTTTTTATTGCTAATGATGATCACTTTTTAAAGTTGGTTTTATCTTTCGGAAGGTAAAAGATATAAACCTGTGTTCAGCAGATGTCCTCTCTCTCTCTCTCTCTCTCTCTCTCTCTCTCTGTGGTACGCTAGGTTTATGATTAACATCACCAGGTTGAAGAGGCAGCAATCATCAAAGATTGTGAAATTTCACGCAGTGTTTGTGGGATTCTTATCTCTTCATTCGACTCAACAGAACAACCCGAAGCAATCATCATGTCCTCTACCCTCCTCCTCTCATCATTATTCACCCTTCGCTTTTATCCCCAGCACACCATCTTTCACCGCTTACCAACCGCACCAGATCATCTCTCCACCATCTCAGCTCTCGGAGGAAGAAGAAGATCGAGAAGGAGAAGGAGAAGAAGAAGAAGAAGAAAGAGGAAGAAAGAAGTATAGATCGGAGAGATCATCGCAAGGAAGTGAAGATGGGTTCGCTGACGGAGAAGAGAAACCCTAGTTATTATCCTTAGCCTTGGGGTTTTTTCATAGCCTTGTGTGCTGACTTCTGAATAAAACTAGGGTTATGCCTTCTTCACGACAGACTTCGATCCATCGATGTTAATCCTGTCTTCACTTCTCTCTACCTGGGAATCGAAGCATCACGGTCCGAATCTTGGAACAAAGTTTCAAAGCTTTTAATTACACAGGTCTTTTCAAGTTCTCCCTATAATAGTAAGTATGCTTGAGGTTTGAGTTCGAGATTTGTTTTTAGTGATTAAAAGACATCGTGATCTACATCACAAGCTTTCTCGACATCCTTTCCTTCATTTGTATGTGTCTGTGGTTCTGTCCCCTTTTTTTCTGTGAACTTGTTTTCCTGGATTATGAAACCTATGGACATATCTGTTCATGTATGTATGAATAAGTTGCGTTGAACGGCTGCAAGAAGTATTGTTTTGTGCTCTTGAATTGCCAAATCACAGATTAGGCTCCCCAATATTAGTTTTTCTTCCAATATCTCTATGCTAATCATTTCCGATCCACTCAATGGTGATTGAGCTTACTTTGAAAAGCCGATGTTAATGACAGGATGCAATCTATTTGGCTGTTGATATTCTAGCTGATTTGTAGATCTTGCAAGAACGAAGCTTACAAACCTCACAGTTTGAACGTGGAAATTCAGGGCTGCTATCATGAATATGAACAGCTATTCGACTATGTTTGGTTAATGAGTGGTTTGGAGAGAGGAGAAGAGATTTTATTTAGAGGAGCTTGGTGTTTATATTGTTTCGCGAGTGAAAACTGTTGAAAAGATTTGAAAAAACGCTCTTTTTCTCCTGAAAGGCTGATGTAATGAACTTTTAATCCCTTTAAAAGATGATGATTTCAAAGATTTGGAGAATTCACGGTGGTATAAGTTGATTATCCTATACTTTTTGCTGGATTTTTCTTCATCTCGCTTGGAGAATTCATAGTGATATAAGTTGATTATTCTATTCTTTTTGCTTGACTTTCTTCATCTGGCTTCGGTTCTTTTCTACTCATCCAAACCAAAAAGAAATCCTTTCGGTCGCTACAACACTCCCCAACTTATTGAGTTGAGGACAGTAACCTCAGCAAAACTGATTAATCAAAATCAGAAGTGGGTAGGAAGAAAGTTACTATTTATTGAAAATGTAAATGTAGCATATTATCATGAAAATACAAGATATATTAATCATGCAATGATGTTTTATTCAACAATTTATGCCATTTTATGTTTGTTTTTGGCTCATGCTATTTCCACCTCTTTATTGGCTCTTGACAACCCCTATCACATTGATATGATTATATTAGCCCTTGTAAGTCCCACTCTTGATTTAATATTATTTCTTCTCTTTTTTTCTTCTCTTGTTTTTTTTTTGTTAATCTCAAACAACATTTGTTAAGGTTAAATGTGGGACCCAATCTTGATTTAAAATTATTCTTGCCTTCTTTTCTTCCCTTTTCTTTGTCAATTTGGAATGAAATTGGTGTTCCTTTTCTTTTTTTTTCCCAAAAGAATAGTCTATACGGTAGATAGCTAATGAATTATCGTGTCAATGAGTTGATACTTCTCTTTTCTTGTCCTCAGAAACTATTATTCAAAAAATAGCCTAAACATAAGTAAGAGTAAAAGAATCATCTCCCAGTTTTTGTATGTAGTTTGATTAATTATAACATTAATATATGTCATTACGTTGTGCCCCTTCAGCTCTTAAAATAACATGGCTCCCAAAATGCATATGTGTAGATCTAGCCAAGCAGGCACAAAAGGCTCTTTGAAAGGAAGCCATGTATTTTTAATGTGATTAAGAACCAATGGATTTTCTTTACAATCTTTGAGTAATTCTCGTAATTTGTATTGAAAATCAAAATTGAGAAATAAACAGTTTGCAGATAAACTAACATTTCTTTATATAAAAGATGCTTGCTCAAATTACAACAATAGAGAATAAGTTCAAAAAAAAAAAAAGAACATGAAAGAATCATTGAAATGTGATGGGTGTGGGAGAAGCAACTAGGTGAAAAAAAGTTATTTGAAAGGGATGTGGGTAGTTTTATCTTTTAGTAAATTGAACCAAAAAAAAAAATGGAAAAATGTAAAAAAAATAATTTTAAACCAAAAGTGGAACCCGCAAATGGATAATGTAATTAAATTAATGTGATATGGGGTGTTAGGAGCTAATAAGAGGGTGCAAATAGCATGAGCTTTGTTCTTATACAAATTTCATTTCCTCACTTCTACTTATTAATGTGCTCAAGCTGATTTTAAAAAAAAATGCGTTAGAAGTCCTAAAACTTGTTAGGAAAATTTTAAAACATACAAAAATGCAATCAAGTCATAAAATTGTGGCAAATTAGTGTAATCAAGTCATTCCATTAACTTCGTCCAATTTGGTTGAAGGAAAATGCTAATGTGGCTTTTTAAATTATTTTCTCTCCCCACATGGCACTGATGTGGCTAACATGACGGGTGAAGCTAAATATTATTTAAATTAGACTAAAAATTAAATTAATTTTTTGAAAAAAAGACACAAATTGGCGAGGATCAAGTGTAAGGGCTGCAACCCTCGTAGCTGGCCATTGATGGTGGGGCAATAGTGGCAATGCCCTACAAAGCCCATGACATTTTGCATCTTTCTTCTTCTTCTTTTTTTAAAAATACCCTTTTCAGTATTTTTTGATTTATTTATAATATTTAATAAAAAATCATATTTGGACCAAAATGACATCGTTTTGGTCTCATTTTTCATGTTTTAGCCACGTCAGCGTCATGTAGGTGAGAAAAATAATAGAAAAAGTCACACCAAGTTTTTCCATAAATCAAATTGGATGGAATTAATAAAAGATTTGATCGCACTTTTTATAAGTTTTAAAACTCAACTGTATTTTCATGATAAATTTTCGGATTTTTAGTGCATTTATCCTAAGAAAAGTATAATATGCTTGAACCTTATTGGTATTAATTAACATATCATTTATCTAAGTTCTAATCATGAGGAGTTTACAACTTTGGCCGAAGGATTTCCCTAAGAAAACTTTTGAATAAAGAATTGTATATTACTTGGAGTTATTAGAGATTAAACTTTAGAGAGGCATACCCACCCGTGGGCAGTTGAGTTGGTTCGGCTCATCGAGGCTTCACCGAAAGGTTTAGGGTCGAAACTCCTTAACTGCTATCGCGATTTACGCGAGGGGCCCTAGCAGTGGGTTGCTAGGTTAGTTCCCCTTAGGTATTGACGCTTGGTCCGAGGTATGTTAGCACGCACTCTATGGGCCATGTGCTAGTTAAGACACAAGTCTAATCGAGCTCGGTGGATCTTGGGTCACAAAAAAAAAACTTTAGAGAGACATTTTAAATGAATATATTTTATTGATATTCTTTCACACTAGTATACAATTATTAAGTTTATTAAAATACTGGAATTTTAGATGATTCTTGTAATAGAGAACTAACATGTAAACTTCTCTGACTTGAACACAAGAAAAGAAGAAACAAGAATTTTGGAAAGGTTGATATAAATCATTAAATTCATTGATCTACATATGTTTCCTCTTAGTGAGTGCTATCTTGGAATATTTAAATTTTAGGTGTGTTCAAAGTTATTTGAGTAAATTTATTAAAATCTCTTGAATCTTAGATCATTCTCGTAAAAAAACAAACAAATACATAGACTCCTTTGATTTGAACACGACATAGGAGAAACTAACAATACAGAAAATGTCTATACAAATCATTAGATTGATTGATTTTAGACCTCTTTCATCAATCTTATTATTATGAGTTCTCAATGAGAGGGCTACTTTGAAATGTTTAAACTTTAGGATGTGTCTAAAGCTATTTGAATGATAAATATGGCATGAGTTTTTACATGACGAACAATGGATGTTTAGATTTAGGGTTCACATGTTTAGACTAACACTTTCCTGACTTCAAAGCAATGCGAGTTACGTAATTCTAATTAGAACAAGCTTAACATGAAAATGTGATGGTGCATCCGTATATTAGCATCACATCGAGAAACCTCTGACAAAGAAAGGGGTGTCGGTCCTCAGAGGCTAGGGTAATATAATATAACCAAATTCCCCAATTTAAAATATCCAACTTACACAAACTAATGTCTTTGGCCTAGGTTTGAGCTGTCTCCCCCATGTCGTGATTAGATCTTGATGAGTTCCTGACCAACCTAAAATGGGTTAATAGCGACAAGAATGATCAATTGATGGGCCCGGATGGGCTCCAAGAGATTGGGCCTAATTTCTTACCCTGGCTCATCGATAGGAATGGTTTAAGTACAAAACTCTCGAAATGGGCTTTATGACTAATTAGCGTTGTCCAAGCCACCCAAAAGTGCCCTTCAAGTCCATTATGCTTGGTGCGGGCCTGGGCGAGTCCACAGGCCGCGACCCCGAAGTTCTAGATAGATAATTCTCCGAAAAAAAAAAAAAACCATGTTGCGACACGTTGCCGGAGTTGGGTGAATCCATGCTTGACATGTCCCTCCTTTATTCGTGAGTCTTGAGTGCTATCTTTGTCACCCATTGACCTTCTTTCAGCTATTGAAAAAAAAAAAAAAAAATTCTTCCAGCTAAAAAAAACAATATAATGAAAAACTTCAAATTAGCATGTTTTTGACAAACTTACTTCATACTTTAAATTGATATATCTATGACAAATTTACTATTAATTAATTTCTGTTAAATTTTTGTCAAATGTTAAATTTAATGCCCGCGACAGTTGATGGATGTGCCAATTTAGAGTTTTACCTTTCATTCGTTATATGTATAACAATTTTGTGATTTTTCATGGTATTAATCTAATTTAATGAAAATTAATAAATGATAAATTATCATAAATATATTAATTTGAGGTTTGTAGTGGTCAAAAAATTAATTTTAGGTAGATTTATCATAATTGTATCAATTAAGATTTTAGATAATAAAAAAATTAATTTAAGGTAAATTTATTATAAGAATATTATTTTGAAATTTTTTCGTAATATCACCTCAAAAAGAGAAAAAGCTCATTCGACCTCGAATTGGGAGGACTGCCACAGCTGGGTTTTATGCTCGAAGAAAAAAATAGGGAAAATACACCAAAACCCCGAACTATCTCTAAGGACAATTTTACCCCGAACTTTTTTTTTCACTAAAAACCACCTCGAATTGGGAGACACATTTACCCCCAGGAAAAGCAAAAATGGGTTAAAAAATTTTTTATGCTCGAAGAAAAAAAAAACCGGGTTTTTTTCTAAAAAAATATTTCTGCAAACACTGGAAACTTCATGGTTTTTCTTTATTTTTCCTTGCGAATCTGCATGGTTGGTTGACGCGATTTTTTGAGAGGGCGTTACACTTCTGGACTTCCCCAACGTGCACTCACGCTGGCTTTGATTCCACCTACTTATAAATGGCCTCAAACGCATCCTTTTCGAGTTAAACCGACCCATAATGCCATGAAAGTGGATATCATTTTTGAGGTACCCACATATTCATTTGAAAAATTAAGAATAATCATCTATTTCTTTGTATTGCCAAAGAAAGGGAAAAAAAAAAATCAAGTTCCTTTAGTCATAAGATTCGAACATACTTTTATCTTATTTTCATTTTTACATTTTAATTAACAGTATACGTCATCGGCCCATTGTAGATTTTTGGATTCATTCTTACTCTCCATTCCATTTTCAATTTTTCTTCTCTTTAAAATTTATTTACAAAAAGTTATCAATTTCGACTATTGCAATTTATTTATAGTTGTTAAAACGATTGCAGGAAATTTTTGTCATATCCCTTTGAAAAGCGGAATGTAGTCTTGAAGAGATGATACTTAAAAATTGAAATATGGAATTTGTCTTATTTGGAGGAGATTTCGACCATTAAATTGAAAAGGTTATGTGAAAAATATTTAAAATATGAAAATAGCATTGCTCAAAAGAAATTAGAAAAATAAATTGAATAAAGTATTAACATCACAAAAAATTTATAAATTAATATATCCATAATAAATTTATGCCAAATTAATTTTTGAACTACAAAAAAATTTAAATTAATACATTTATAACAAATTTACCATCTATCAGTGTCTGTTAAATTATATTAATACTATTAAAAATCACAAATTGTTATGCCCATTCATTATCACGTGTTATTTAATTGAGTAATTTGACGGTAAATCTTAATATAAAAATAATAAAATAAAAATTTATCATAAATATATCGATTTTGAATTTTTAGTTATTTAGGTTTTTAGTGATTTTATATGAGGAAGGGAAAAAAAAAAAAGAGGAGAAAAAAAGAGGAGAAAAAGAAAAGGGTGAAAAAAGAGGAAGAGGCGGAAAGGGTTTCCTCCCCCGTCAGCTCCAGCGGTGGCGCCCGAAATGCGTTGGATAGCTCTCTGATACGGACTCCGTCGAAGCTCCTCCTCCTTCTGCTCTTTCCCTGACCGCCCCCGCTCTCGACGTATTCTCTCGACGCCCTCCTCCTCCGGAGCCCCGTCGATCGGCGGTTTCTTTAATTCGTTCGCCGGCGTCGTCAGCGTCGTCTCTTCCCTGACGTCGATCCCTAACGGAAAACGCAGGGCCCTCCCCGCCGCCCGCCGCCGCCTGTCACACCGGCTGTGCCGTCGTGGATTCCGCCGTTGAGTTCTGCAACTGTGAAACGCCGTCTATACGCGCGGCCCGTGTGATGCGCAGCTGATTGGGCTCGCCTAGGGTTTTTGTTTGTTTTTCTTGGATGCGGAAATGACTGAGGCTTCGAGAAGCAGAGTGACCATCACTCTCGGGCGAAGTGGCCAGGTTAGCTTCATCGTTTCGCGAAATCTCTTGAAGTTTGGGAAGTGAGGGTTTGCTTATGGTGTCTGTTGTCGTCGGGCTTTGGCGTTATTCTTTGAGGTTTGCTCATTTGAGATCTATGAATGTTGTTGGATTTGATTCATTGTATGGAAAAGACAAGTCCCGTGGATTATTTGGTCGGTTTGCTCGTGCTCTGTGTCGTCTTGCTGAGAGAAAAAATGTTGTTAGCCAGCACGGTTGACTGATTTTGGGCGTTTTCAGTTGAACGCTTAGAATCTCTAATACAGTGAGAAAGGAAGCAACTTCAATGTTGATGTTCTTCACTCCCTTTGAAATTTCGACAACCGACCATCCTCTTAGCAAACTGAGCTGAATGAGAGATGCTACTCTGGTGGAACTGTATAGGTCAATAGTTTGATTGACTTTAGATTGCTTTCCAGGTGGTGAAGAGGGCAGGAGTTATTTCAGATGCTTCATATGCTGATTCGATGCCAGCGATCGGGAGTAAGCGCTCGGTAAGAGATAGACTAGGCAGTAATGCCGATAGTACCCTGTCACACGGAGACAACCTTGGTAGTAAAAGGTGCGTTTATTCTCATGCGATTTTATATCCTGGCTTGCTTTGGCTTGTTTTGTTCAGTTTTTTATTTACCTATATATCTTTTGGTGTGGGTCATCAACATTTCTGCTACTGCTGTTGATTCTGCAACCTTTCCAATTCCCAAGAACATCATCTTTCACTGTTGGTTTCACTGGGGATGTTTTATGTGTAGTAGAATAGCATGCTGATATGTTTGCATTTTGCAGACATCGAGGAGATATTTCCATGTCAAGTAGAGGTAGTAATGGAGTAGATGGTAATTGATCTTCTCTAACTTACTTGAGATAGTAAAACTTTTAGTTATCTTCTCTAACTTATATCTAACTAGTCATCTGCTGTTGGATTACCAAGACATTCGAATTGGTAAAGGCGACCTTCGTTTTAAACTCATGCAAAAGAATTCATCTCGAAGAACTCTGAGTGATGACGAATGTGATGCCATGGACCTCCGTGAGAAGCTGTCTAAAACAGTTCATGCCCCAGCAGCTGCACTTGATTCAAGGCAGCGGATGCATGAAAGGAAGGATAATAGTTTCTTGGGTCGAATTCCTCCATCAAGAAGTACAAATCATTTGCCTCGGAGTGAGCCTCTTAGAAGTTCTTATTCTTCTTTAGGTTTGGAGAGTTTAAGACGAAGGTCCCCAGAAAGGTATGTTACCAGTTCTAGGGGCCTCTCCCCCCGAAGGAGCCCAGAGGATGTTCATAGAAGGCTGCCCATGAGGACATCGGATGAAGTCAGGTCAATTGCTTATATGCAAAAAGATGTGCTTCCTTCCAGGTCTATGAGTGGTAGTGTGCCTTATGTAACAAACTCAACACGTCCTTCCACAAGCGTAAGGCCTGCAGCAACAGTCCTGGGTCAGTCTCGTCCTCCGAGCAATGTCGTGCAGAAAAGCTCATACATGGTATGCAGCTTCTTGCCTTTTCAGTTCCACTCTAGTTTTCTTTAGCTCTCCAGAAGCTTGTATAGAGAGATTACTTCTATTGCGCCAGCCTTCACATGGATAATCGTTTTCTGGTTCGTGTTTTTTGTGTTATCATTATGTCTGGCTTATCAAAATATAGGTTTGTTCTGTCTCCTATGTTTCCTGTACAATTGATGAATAAATGCCATATCTTCTTCTCTTTATTAGTGCAGTGGTCTGATCTACTTCTCTGTATAAGTATCTTATTTGGATGGATAGTTCAATTAATCTTGGATCTTAGTACACACACATGGAGCTATGAAGTGTTTCTTGATGATCTTACCTTAAAAATTTCAATATTTGGATCTGCTTCTCCGTGCTTTGATTTTATAAAAAGTGTAGATCGGATAACCAATGAGAGCATTGTATCTTTTGGAAGCTGAAGGCATTCTTTTTCAGTTGAGTCCTCCTCACATGCTTTCTTTTGTGGAAAAGCGAGACAAATGCTGGAATCTACCTGTTTAGTGGTTGATTGGTCTGCTACCAACTTAAGCTTTCTCCTGTCTTTGGGCCCCTAACTCCTAAGTACAAAAAGACACTATTCTCCTAATGATTGTGATATGTTCCATTTTATTCTACGTCAATTTTTTGACACATGGATTTGAATGTCCCCAACATTCTGATGTGGAGATCTTTCATACTTTCATGCACTGTATTACATATAGTGGTGTTTTGCTTCTAGAAATAGGCTTCAAGCCTTTAACTAGGAAGTTCCCCTGTTTTCTGTTTTATTTGGATCATTAGGTATGCATCGAACGCCTATATGTTATTTCAATACAGACAGAAGCCTACCCAGGTGGCCCCACTATTTAGACAAGGAACATCTCATGTTTCAGTTATCTTAACCGGGTTATTGTGTAAAGTGAAGTTAATTGGCTGGAACTTGTATGAGCTTAATGTCTTCTCAATTGAGACCAATCATTATTTTTTCTCTGTCTGATGTAGTATTGTTGACTGACCAGTGATAGCTAAATATAATAGGCCAGATGCTTGTAGTTGAGTTGGATAGTGCCATTGCATGAAGAGCATATATGATCGGGAGCAGGAGAAGTAGGATTGAATTGTCACTGGACAAACATCATCCTGAGTGTTTGGGTTATGTAGTGAGAGAAAACAGAAGGGTTTTGATTTCAAATTGTCAATATCTTTCTTTGACCTAATTTTTGTAGTTTTAATCCTTCACAGTATTCTTAATTTTTTTGAGGTTTTTATAACATAATAGGTTGACTTTTCTTTTTTTTAAAACCTTTTAACATGCAAATTTTATGAACCGATGTTTCATATTTAACCTCTTTACATGCAAGTGGCTGGTCACCAAAGAGACTGAAGATCCTTCTTTTTTGTTCTTTTCTTACAATCTTCTGCAAGTGTATGAAAGAGATGCGTACTCTGTATATTATTGACATGATTTTAGAGCTTGGCAACTGCTTCCAAACATGATTGGATTGGCTGTCAGTAGTGGTAATATGCATTAATGGATTTTTCTGCTGAGGATTACCTTTTTGCTTTTGCTACATGAATCTAGCCTGTTTTAGAATATTGATATCAAGGCTGAGTTATGCAATCGTTAATCACCTTGCCTCTTGCTGTTTTTATGAAATTGTGCCTTGGTTGATCTCTACTTTGTATATATATTAATTACATAGATTACCTTTGAGATTGTTGCTTCATGGAGCATTCTTATTTTCATGGTTCTTAACCATAGCCTAGGATATCTTTCATTCCAACTTTCCTAGTTTTCTCTCTCTAATCACGTAACAGATCATGTCCATTCTTAACAATGACCTTTAGATGTCTTCAATGCACGATATTTTTCACCAAGATTTAGAATATTGCTTTTTTTTTTTAATACTGCAAATTAAGAGGACTGTTGGTCTCTTATGACCCTGACATCGTTCTGGCTTGCTATTTTCTAGGGTGATGAACATCAAACTGTTGATGGCTTGTTGCAATCATTGGGTTTAGCAAAATATGCCATTCTGTTCAAGGCTGAAGAAGTAAGTCCTACTTTTTTGAAAATTCTCGAGGAAAACAATTATTCACCATCACGTTGATCGAGCTTCTTGCATGATCATGCTTTGTATTACCAATTAAAACTTCAAAGAATATACAGGTTTGCTGGGGAGTGGGAATTGGGTAGGAGCTAAGAACAAGAAACTGAAAATTGATGCAAATAGATGAGATTATTGAGTGACACTAATCGAAGTTAGGACTTAGAATAGTTGCTTATTAGTTTTGTCAATTCTGTTATCCGAAGTTGTTCTTTTTATTTCCTGCTTTCACCACATTTGCTCATTCTAGAGAGAGGATATATGAGATGCATCATTAGAGTGCCCTTGAATCATCCACCTGATGTGTTTTAGTTGTGGCTGTGATCCTAGGTCTGTTGTTTGCTTTCTTGAATGAGGACCATGAAGTTTTAATTAATGATTTTTTTTCTTTTATATCAATATATTTGGCAGGTTGATATGGCAGCATTGAAGCAGATGGGTGAACATGATCTTAAAGAGCTTGGAATTCCTATGGTATGGCCTTCAGTTATATTTGACCCCTAGTGACAGAGTGAGCTTGATCTATTTCATGGAACGTAATGATAATTTCATGTGGTATTAATTTCCTGAAAAACCCCAAATTTTAGGTTCAATCCCAATTCTTCCCTGAAATTTTTTGTCATAAAAATTTATTACAAACGAACTTTATTCCCAAATCTGCTCCTGCTAATCCTCCATTCAAAAATTGCCACTGGTTTCTTCAAAATTGTCAGCATCAGGGCCATTAGAGGTTACCCTCATCTTCGCGTGGAACAACAGCAGCAGCTTCCTGATGTGGATAATTTCAAAAAAAACAGTGGCAATATTTGGATGAAGGGATAATCAGGGTAGATTTGGGAGTAGTTGGGGATTTCTTTAGACAGAAGAATTTCAGGGTAGAATTGGGATTGTCTCTAAAGCTGGGGTTTTTAAAGGGAATTAGGCCCTTTCATGCACAATTCATCAGTCGCCAATTTCAGACATTCATAAAACAACAAGCGGCAATCTGCACATTGATTATACTAGGGTTACCCAAAAATTGTATTTTGAGGTCTTTGCTTGAAGTTTCATTCTAATCATGCCATGTTGCTACAAATATAAAGTTTGATGAGTTTATGTGATAATCTTCTGTGTGATACGCATTTGTTGAGGTGACATCTTCGTTAAGCAGTACTATTAATATAGTCATGACAGGACCTAATGTAAAATTGAAAGATTGATTTAAGGAACTCTTATTTCAGGGACCTAGAAAGAAGATTCTTCTGGCTCTTGTGCCTCGTTCCAAGCGGCAAATGTGACATCAATTCTTCCAAAAGTGAGATTTTAAGATTACAACATCTGTCAACTACAGTGGAAACGAAGTAGTTTTGAAATGCATTTTTGCTGATTTCACATATGTTCAAATTGTCTTGCGATGATGGCCATGAGCTGTTTCACACTTTTGTCTCAATTAATTAGTTAGTAGAGGAAATTTGAGATAGGGACATGATTACCCTTCAAATTTCGTGCTTCTTAAGAGGGTATCTTTGTCATCATTGGCTATTTGGGTGGATTAAATTACTTTCCTATCTCTGCTCTCTTTCTTATATTGGTGTTGGTTTTGAGCGCTAGACTTCTCTTTCAATGCTGGCTACATCAACTTTTTCTATCTGTGCTGTGGATTATCTATGCTTCTTTGTTTGCTCATGCTACCTAGAAACGTCGATGGATGAGTATAGCCAGGTGTCAGCTTGAGCATAACAATAGTGGTATTGAAAGGAGCACCCATTTGCCTATTGGTTTATTTGCATTAACCTTTCCGCTATGTAACACTATGAGGCAGCCAACAGTAACACCATGCTGGACCTCGACACTGATGAAGGTTTCGATTATCAAAACCTGAAGATCCACCGGGCTTAACTCGTACCTCGACTCTGAGGACATTGAATCACGGAATTGAACCCCGCTTGGAGAGGGGTAAAGTTGAGGAAGTATCTGACAATAGTGAGGCAGACCTTGAAGATTTGCCAGCCGGAGTTCGACTCATAAAATACTTATTCTAGCTACTGCCGACTCAGTGAGAAGTCGGAGCTAGGTCTACTTTCATTAGACGAGAATAAGTGAAGATTGTAAAGATCGCCAACGTCGATTGTTCCCTTCTGGTTGCATGCTACCCGAATGACACTGCAGCTACATGTCTGTGATTTTATCGTTTTGCCCCTTGGCCACTGAGGGAGGTCAAGTTATTTTGGCGTAGGGGAATATGCACCTTTCGGAACCGAACGCACTTCTCTGACAAGGAATGATTACTGCACACAACATTGCACGATTTATGGAATTGAAATCTTTATCTATTCACGGCCACTTAAAAATATTTGCAGACGGATTACGTTTGTAAGCTCGCGCGCGCACGCACGCACAGGACTTAATATATAGACTGTAAAAGAAAGCCAAGTGAACCGGTGTGGTTACCCCCCCTTCCCCTCCTCCCACAACCCAAAAAAAATAATTAAAAAAACACCGGTGTTGACTGTTGAGGTTCTAGACTCTGTCCAAAAGATCGTGAGGTCGTGTACGGCATAACATATTAATAGATCATTGACACTTACCTGCTTTTCTTTGAATGGATTTTAAGAGTCGTCCAATGACGTCCGGGCTTATTCAGTGCCCCAAGGTCATATATACAATAAAAAGGAAAGCATAATACGATGCCCCGCTAGACGATGGAGGGTCTATAGGCTCTTTTTATATATACGATCTCTTTTTATCTTTAAATTTAAATTTGAGAATTAAGCCTTTTAATATGATATAGAGTGAAGCTCTATCCCAATTTTCATCTCATTTTATCAAATTCCATATGCTGAAATATGTATGATAGCCCTCCACTTTTAAGTTGAACGGACTCATTTTTAAAAGTTGGTTGCTCAGTCTTCATAGAAATGTTCTCAGGTTTTTGAAAGTTTCAAGTTTTGCTTGCGATTTGTCCGTTTAGAGAAACTTCAAAAGAATGGTAAAATGAGATACTTCTCCTGCTTGCTAATGCCGACAGCGATCTTTCAAATTAAGAATAAGCAAAGAAACTTGAATTTGCAGCAACTTGAAGCTTCTTTTACCAACTGATGCATGAAACTAATCATCTTCTAGAACGCTTAACGTAAGTCCATACGGTTAGCGACAAAATTGAACTGCTCTAACCACGTAAAGGTCAAAGTAGGCGGTAAAACAAGAAAGAAATCATTTTACAAGGAGATATATTTCTAAAAGCTATTTTGCCTGATTGAATCAATCATTCGTGATATTCATGTAGATCTTGTCATAATATAACGTACATTTTATATTATTTGTATGGCGATTTGCTTTCTCCATACATCATATGGTGTAAAATTCTTAATTTATGTACTTATGTCGGACAGCAATTGGAGGCTTCAAGTCAAAGAAAAGACGGAAGGGGAAGTGAAGCGAACTAATGTATTTTATCTGTCAAGATCAGGGAGTCTTGACTGGCGTATCAAAGAGATGATCCAACCTTCCACATGCTCCATCCCTCTTCTTTATCTGATGTCCCTTGCAGTTCCTTCTTCTCTACCAAATCCCCCCTTTCTCCTAAAGTCAATTTTGGCATTCTATGTGGTCTCTTAAAGCACCTGTACGTGTTGTCAAAGGGTAAGGAAACAAAAAGGCGCTCTCGTACGCTTTGGACTTTTCAAGAATGGAGGGTTGTAATGTTTAAATATGACACAACATTCTCTCGTGGTTTTAGATTTTGGAATGAGTGGCTAAAGCAGTCTGGATTGAGGATTTGTTTCTCATAGCATCACTACCTTCGGAATGATAAGGACTTTTAAAATGTGAAAAGCCTGTAAGTTCATCGAACAAAAGTGTATTGACATGTAATGACTCCATCGCGATAAGGACACCTTAAATGTGATTAATGCATTTTTCATGTCCATTAATCAACATGAAATATGATAACTTCTCTCAATTGATTTATTATAGACACTAAAAAAACACGTTTATCACATTTCATACGTCTTTGCCATCCAAAAATTGGTGTTTTTGAGGAGGAATGAAAAAGATAATAAATTTGTTCGATTTATATCATATTAAAGGGGTCAATTCTATAAAAAACCCTCAACTATAGCTTTAGTCCCAAAAATACCCTAAACTTTTTTTTGTCTCGAAAAAAACCCTCAACTTTTACTTTAGTCCCAAATCTACCCTCCGTCAAAAATCACCGTTAACTCCTTTGACGTGGCAATTCCACGTCGGCCCATCCTTTGACGTGGCAATTCCACGTTGGCCCAAAACATGACGTGGAAAAAAAATCCACATTTCCCTTCTTTTTTTTTATTAAATGGAGGAAGCCGGCGAGGGTTGCTGGGCGGCCCTCGCCGGCGTCGGGCGGCTAGGTGACCCTCGCCCGACGCCGGCGAGGGCCGCCCGAGCCGGATCTGGCCTGGGCGGCCCTCGCCCGACGACGGCGAGGGTCGCCCAGGACTGGGCTGGCCTCGCCCGACTCCGGCGCCGGCGAAGCCACGTCAAAGGAGTTAACGGTGATTTTTTACGGAGGGTAGATTTGGGACTAAAGTAAAAGTTGAGGGTTTTTTTCGAGATAAAAAAAAGTTTGGGGTATTTTTGGGACTAAAGTTATAGTTGAGGGTTTTTTATGGAATTGACCCCATATTAGAATAAAGAAGGTGTCGAAACTTTTCTTCTATAGCCAACAGTTGGAAAATACATCTTTGCTTTTTACTACATTATTTTATCTTATTCCTTTGAGGATTTTGATTATCCGCTTGCATGCTCGTGTGTATATATTTGAAGTTTGCACGCTTCAAGTCTTTATTACTCTATCTATCAGCTTTCACTCGAAGAAGTGTGATGAAGGTGAATTACATGCCCCGAAATTGTTTTATAATTAAAATTGTAGAATATCACTTGGTTGCAAACTCAAGTAAAAGAAAGAATGGTCAATGACGGAACAGATTCTAAGTCATTAGACATAAATGAAGATGACAAAGCTCTAGACAAGTCTAAATAGAGACACAATAATGCCGATATTACCGCATTTACGTGGACCAACCGACTTTTTTGCTATTTCCTACACGAGGCTGATTGAGGGGGGCCACTCTATGATCTCCCACAAATCAAGCCTTTGAATAAATGAAAAACCACTCGAGTAGAATGACGTGAAATGGGCTGAAATCAATCAAATCAGCCAACCCACCCACAATCCTAGCCACCATTAATCTAATCAGCCCCTTTATGTCCTCATTTTATTCCACGAGTTAGGATAGTGAAATGCTTGAGGACAGCAAGCCTACTTGGAATTCTCCTCCCTAAGCAAAGAAAGCTATTTGAACATATTGCAAAAGGGCCATGGGAAAATAAAAAAGGAGTGGGAATTGATTAGCGTTAGAGAGAGAGAGAGAGAGAGAGAGAGAAGATGATTGGTGGAAGAAAGTCCACCAATGCAATAGATCTATATAGGTGGAGACAATGGAATATTTCCCACAGCCTAATTTATTAGTTGCTTGCATGTCCCCAAAGCTACAAGAGGGGGGGTCCAACCAGAACAACTGTCCAACACAAATGCTTCCCACAATCAATACAATAATAAACACTTAGCTGATGACTTGATTCACCTGAAAACATATGCTTTTTTTTTTGGGAGGGTGATTATAATATTATGGTTTTCCTGTTCTCAGAAGATATGCTCAGATCTCATGAAGACCTCAAATTAGTATATATGCTTACCTCATCGCCCCACTTCTTATATTCCTTAGTTTAGCAACAACTCTGATTATTCTAGTGTTTCTTCCCCAGAACATGGTCAAGGGTGGACACACTTGAGGTCATTTCTTTAATCTATTGTGGGTTGAGATAATTGCTGAGAACCTTCACTTTGCGCTGAGTAATCACATCTCCATAAGTCTCAGGATCATAAAACAAATCTTTTCGAGTGCTGTAGTAGATGGGACAAGACACCCAAAGTGCATGATTTGCGTTTGATCTGTTCTTTGTTTGGCATTATTTTATGGTAACCTTTGGTAGAGGACAAGTGCATGAAATGCACCCAGTCATATGTGGGTCTAGAACTTAGATGAAACAATGATTAAACAAAGCATTTTTAAGTACAGTGGATGATTTGTTGCAAAGTTAGATCCCCCCGCCCCCTTCTTTCCAGGTGATCACACATATATCTCCCCATCCTTCTTTGACTTTTGCTAATGTGTACTTCATACAATAATTACGGAACAATATTAGTGTTATTTGCCCCTCTTTGAATTAAAAAAATGGACAAGTGGTACTATAATTGCAACGTTCCCTTAAAAAATTCTCGTAGACAGACGGATTTCATCCTTAACAAACACACACTGAATCCTCTTCGACGGAGAAAGTATGTGGTGTATCTAATACAATATGGAAAATCTAAAGATAGATGAAACAAAGTTAGTTCCTACCATTACAAAATGTTTGCATGAAATATATGGGCTACTCTATTCTGACTAATCTTTTCTCGCCTCTTTCTTTTTTATATTCACACTCGGGTACGTTTATGCTGTTCCAATGAATATTAAAAAAATGAAAAGAGTCTTGTTTGAGATGCAATGTACTCGTTGGAAAACCACACAACTTACTATAAAAGGACGAGAAATGGACTCAATCCTGCATCGACAAAAATCATCAAGAAACGTTCTTAAATTATCCAGCTCGGCTTCCTCCAATGTCAAGAGATCAGATAGCCAGGAAGTCTCAACTTCCTCCAATCTCCTATCTCAAACATGGGTCAGCGAAAATGGCGGTTCGAGCGGATCTTGCGCTGAGAAGAAGCTGAAACTATTTGGGTTTGAGCTGAATCCGCCCAAGAACGACCCGAGATGCTCGAAACTAGAGTCCCCTGAAGGAGATGAAAGTGTCAACTCGTCAAACACTGTCAAGGAAAAGAGCTCAGCCAGAACAACAAGCGATCATCATCATCAGGCAGATGACGATAGCCACAACAAGAAGTTCGAGTGCCAATATTGTTTCAAGGAATTTGCAAACTCGCAGGCGCTGGGGGGCCATCAGAACGCCCACAAGAAAGAGAGATTGAAGAAGAAGAGGCTTCAGATCCAGGCCAGGAAGGCCAACCTCCACCAATACCTCCAACCTCTCCAAAACAACCTCCATCTCTTCAATTTCCAAGGCTCAACCAGCACTAGTAGCACCGGCCCTTTGTTCTGCTACGAATCCTATAACAATAGCGCCGACCATCAGTTCACTCTCTATGATGAATCTCAGATCAGCTTCAGCCCAGTAGTTGACCAAGATGCTCGCTTTAGTGGGTTCGACTCTGATGATCATCATCAGGTGCTGAAGTTTTACCCTCCTAACATTTCTTTCCAACAGGACTCGTGTATGTTCACTCTGACATGTGGCGAGAGGTCCGGAGGAAGTTACCACCTGCCCATAGACACAGCCAGGTCGGCAGGTTCGAAGCAGATCAGCTGTAAATCCTTGGATCTTCAGCTAGGTCTTAGCGTCCAGTCGAACATACCGGGTTGATTATAGGTCCTCTAGAAGTAGGAGTTTACAAATGACAGGTGAATAGTGCATTATGTAAGCTTAGAACCATTAGGAAAATGGAAAAAAAAAAAGTGAATGAAAATTGAAGAGAAGTATATTGTCATAGCAGATTTTTCTCTGCTTCTTTGATGGGAAAATTTTATGCGATTGAATTATGCATCATGTTCTTGCATATTTAGTTGTTAAAAAAAAAAAAGACTGCACCTTTTGGAAAATCATGAACCAAGGTAGTTCAAGAACGCGAACACCCAACTTTCGTGTTCTTGTTTAGTTTTCTGCTTATGGAAGCGTGGTTGCGGATTGATGATTTCTTACTCGTGTTTTAAAATGTTTAGTGGTCATCTCCTTATTTAGAGTTTCAATGACAATAATGTCTTTCTTATCCTGAGTTGGTCGTTTCTCTTGGAGGACTGCGAAATCATAGCCGAGAATAATCCCTTTATTATAACATCAATCACAAACCCTATCGACAATCTAACCTCCCTTGACAAATGGTATCTTAACAATGATCTCTTGCGATGGACTTCAAATTGCTTCCTTGGCTTTCTAACCATCTTTGTTTCTTTGCCTAAGACGTCGTACAAAAGGATCGAAGACTTTGTTTTCGTTTGTTTATATACTCGCGAAGCAACCGCCTTCTTCTTGTTTTATATGTATGTTTATGTAGATGAAAGAGGAATAATAGGTTGTGGCCATGTTTTCAATGTGAACTCTAGAACAAGTGCGCTCATCTTATCTTGTAAGATTTTCTTCTTGTTTTTTCCCAAGAATCTTGTCTTATAAGATTATAAAAGGTCCCTTTCGGAAACCTCTAAGAACGACTTAATTAGCCCACCCATAATGAGCGCCTAGGCCAGAGTCCAATCACCAACTCTATTATATTCTCCATCGATTTAAAATTTCTTTTTATTAATAAGCAGTAGTGACAAAATTGACCTAGTCTAAATCCCCAAGAGCTATTTCGAACCGTTTAATGTTGCGGAGTCAAACATTGTGATTCTTGATAGAAATTAATGTAATGAACTGATTCTTGATAGAACTTTGTTATTAGCTTTTGGATGAGAGAGCTGGTTGGTAGTATCAACTTAGGTTGTCGGAAGTAATCTCGTGTTGCACAACACGCGCAATCTTTTCCTTGTACATCTAACATGGAGAGCTTTAAGTTGGTCTCCTTCGTCGTACCCAATTGCGTGGCTCGGTATGTGTCCGTTTCGATTTCCGCAGGCTTAATCGCAATATGGACTAGATCCACAATATTACTTGATAAACACGAAGAAGGTTGATAAATCATCTCCCGTTGGAATGAACAAAATTCCACCAAACCCTGGAGTATCGATGACCTGGAAAGTACTTTATTACGTGAAACCTTTTTCCGGTTGATGACTTAGAAGATAAAAATGTCTAAAGTGGCTTTCTTCTGGACAAGCAAAAGTGATTAGACAGAAAAAAAAAAAAAAGAAGTTGTAAAACCATTTAAAGGAGGTGATTTCCAACATGGTATGAAAACACGACTCAACGCAAATGAATTTGAAATTGATATGTGTTGATCCTTTTTTACGAACAAAGACTTTAAGATTACATTGGACTATTTTGACGACGATATGAAATGCTAGAATGGTCGACCTCATGGATATAATTGCACAATATGTATTGTCATGCTCGTCCAAATTTTTAACAACTTCCATAAACACGGGAAGAACTTCTACTCCTATACAAGCTTATATATGTTTCGACGAAAACAGATTACCCGAGTGTAATTACTAAAGTGGAATCCTAGGTTTAATCATTCAACAAGAGAAATGATTAGGTGACAGAAATTATTGGGTGGCTGTCTTTAATTTATTGTTAAAATAACATTTTATTTTGAATCACAAAAAACTAAATACCAAATAATTATAAATTGTCGTAAATCTATACCTTTAAGAATTTGTGACTTACAATAAACTGTTGTTTTTACAATAACCCAAATACTATTATGCTAGCAAATCTCATCTTTTAATTAATAGCTGGCTAGTTTTCTCGAAGTTTCGTCTTAATGGGTCCCAGAGAAGAAAGGCTTGGAATTTGGACTTCACCTGCATTTAAATAAAGGAATCTTAGACCTAATATTTCACTATTTTGGGGAGGAAATTGCAGTCGCTAGGTCCAAATTCTGAACAATACGAAACCTACCAACCTAATCACCGAACCCAATTTGAATATATAAATGCCCCGGGAAATTCTTAAATCTAATAAATAGATTTCTTTACATTCGATAATCGTGTGCGTTAGGTGAACCAGCGAATTGGCCCCCGCAAACTCAAAACTTTCTTTACTGAGCCTTGTCAATCGTCAAACCTCGATCTATTTCATTTATCTATTTGTTTATGCAATTTTTTAGTTCTAGACTCAAACACATAATCGTCTAACAAGCAAGATTTAGTAATACTAAAGAAACCTAACCCGGTCGTACACCGACGCCCAGACGTGAATTAGTACGATAAGATAAATCGTAATTTGACTTCCTTTCTTATTGACCCCTACAGATTAGATTGAGCAAATGTTTTTCACGTGGATTTAAGCACCTAGTCGCAGCAATCATTACACATATATATGGATTTATATAGAAAAGCATGCCGCCACTATAGTATTTTCCTTACGAAAACGCTCCTCAGAATAGTACACGTGTTCATCAAAATGTTTATTTGTTTTCTTTAGGAGTTGTTCCTCATGTTAATGAATGAACGATTGAAAATTCAGAATCGAAATTAGAAAGTGAAAATTAAGGTAAGGATGTTGACATCAATGAGTTGACAGATAAGTGGGCAGATATGTTGAATTTAGGTAAATTATTTCTTAAGGTTTGGTTGCTTAATCTCTATTGAAGAAGACTATGTCTTATGAGTTATTGAATTGAATAATAGTTTTCTGGGCTCCACCTTGACTGAGAAACACGTTGCTAAAGATTACATTAAAAAGAATTTGAATTAAAACGTAATCTTGGTTGAAATTTGGTTCAGGGGGTTTTTAGCAATCAAATATAAGATGATCCAGTCGCCTAAACAGTGAAAAGTCAAAAAAAGGGCAATTCAAAATTTATAGTGATTTGCCCTTTCGATCCACATGCCTCCCCTCCCTATGTGGCACCAAATGATTGATAACTAGACGATGTGATTGTGACGTGGAATCTTGTTGAGCAAAGATAGATTGTCAATAGAAAAACTGTGTCAGTTCAATTCAATCGTGGTGTGCCACTAGAAAACTAAAATGAATAGAGATTCTAGTTGTAGGGAGAGAATTTTATTTGGAAAAAAGAAAAGAAAAGATGGTAATTAAAGTAAAATACACTTGATAAGTAACTCGACCGAGAGCCGATAATCCAAAACTAGATAATAAACTTAATTAGAGATAAGTTTGATAAATTAGTCTAAGTAAGTTCGGTAATTTTTAAAAAGTTGGCAAAATTAAGGGATTGCTTAAAAATGCGAATAAGAGTTTGTAAATAATAAGGAAAGTAGCGAATTTTGTTGAATAAAAACAAAAATAAATGTCGGCAAGTAACTTACTTTAGAGTTCGTAGATATCGAGTGTTAATTTAGTGGAAGAAAATTTAGTGGGTCGTGCTAATTAAGTTGGTAATTTCTAAAAAGATTTAGTAAATGTAAAATTTGTGGCTCAATAGAAAAGTTAGTGACTGAAAAATATTAATTGAATACTGGTAAGTAAGTCCAAAGAAAATTGGTATCCCAAATTTAATTGGTAGTTTAATATGGCAAAAATTGACAAATCACTTTAATTTAAATCAGTAATTTTCCATGAGAATCTAGGGCCAATATCTAGAGTGAGAAAAGGAAAAAGAAATGTATAAATTTATGAATATCATCTAAGAAAGATGGTATCATGCACATTTATGTGATATATATCACGTTAAGTTGATAGTCAAGTGAGGAGAAGAGAAAGTCGTTCTCCCGTAAATTTCGGGCTACCTAAATAAGGTAATGCATATCTAATTCTCTAGGAGGGCGGCGTGCCTGGAAACTTTCCTATGACGTTGGATTCTTTTCTTGTAGGTCGTGTTATGATTAGGTCAATGGCGATCAGCTTAAATTAAGTGGATGCTGATAAAAGTTAGGAAAAGTGTATACAGTAGAAAGGAAATAAAGCAGGAAAGAGACAAAAGGTAAAGTATAAAGTGGGAAGTCATTGGGATGAGTCTCCATTTACCGCTACTTTAATCTTGCCATCAGTCAGACAGCCAGAATAATCGGATGAACTCAACAGTCACCAAACGGCGATTCTCTTGGAAGATTCTTCATCGTGGTTCATGCCACCACTCGTTTCACGTTCCAGTTCCAGGTTTTCTTATGAAGAAGCACATGAACTTCTGCATATGATCTCGACTTTTCTAACATCTAACGTTTATGCGGCAAACTCATTTGACAGTGATCTGAGTAACTTTCGAAACACACTCATTGTCTAATGAGCGGAGCTGCAGAGAGGATGCATATGAATGGGGGCGATTTAGGTGCATTTGTATCAATTGAACAAAAAGTTTAGATGCTAGATTGTCATAGAGAAAAATCGCAGTGAGGATGGCTTCTTTCTCTTTGCTTTTAGAGAGAAGAGATTGTCTGGAGAGTCGGAAGACGAACTTCGCAAGGCACACGGTCGCTAACCCACGCCCTAGAAACTTTCTCCATTTGGTCACTGATTTTGTCGGTTCGAGATCTGCTATTCCTTGAGAAGCCTACGGGCGATACTTCTAGAGAACTTTCTCATGGTTGTTTGAGGGGTGTTGGATTGTCTGTTTTGATGGATTCTTCCGAAACTGAGTTCAAAGTTGAATTGATGAATCTGATTGCGAAAATACATTGTTCATGAATCAAAAAGCTCGGGGGAGACACATGTATATTTGAGGAATAGCTTTGGTACATGTTGAAATGTTCTTAAATTGATAGGCAAAGAGATACCATATACATAGAAAGAGCATGTAAATCCCATAAATAAGTGATGTGGGATGTTTTAATAAAACATTTCTTCTTTGATTAATGATAGCTTTGCGCTATTGGGATAGTTTTAGGTATAACCATATAGATCTTGGTACGTATGTGGAAAAACATATGGACTCGGGAATACAGAGCTTCACAAATTTAAGCAAGGATAGCGTACATGGAATGAAGAACTTTGTTTATTAGACTCAGCGTACATGTAATGAAGAACAATGTTTATTACAACATTATGTTTAAGTGTAGACGAAGCACCCGCGAAGCCAAGATAATCACATCATACTGTAAGAAAAAGTGAAACACTCGAGCACATCCAATGACAAACTGCATGTTATGTAGGACTAGACGACACATCACGCCCTCTCTCCGACGACCAAGAAGGACACGATCAAAGCGAGAACTCCGGCCGCCACAGGTGGAAGCATGAACAAGGCATTGTTCGGGGCAGGTGCCATGACCATGCCTGGCGGCATATTGTTGCTGGGGGTGTCGGGCGATGGATCGCTGTACTGCGCAGTGACCGCCATGACCGAGACAAAGAGGCAAAGAGCCATCAACCCTGTTTTGAGGAGGGAAGAAACCATGTTTGTTTGGCTCAACGATTACAAATCTTACCAGGGCCAGCAACAAGTTCGCCGTGGCTATTGCAGTTCTTCAGGCCCCAAATATATAGACCTCAAGACCTGCGAAAGCCACGGCAATCGACGGGCTTAGGAGGGTGGACGGTTTTTGTCTCCATGGGGACGTAAAAATCGAAGATTGTATCTATTTTATCTATGATCTCCACGTGTTTTTCTTCGTCTTCTTTTCTTTGGCAAATTCGAAGAGGAGTTTTGACCAACGTCTGTGGGAATATTCATCCTTGTAACAATGCATAACTTATTCAAATTGCATGGTAATTAAACGTGCCTGATAAACGTTCTGTAACGGGGGATACATCTCGTCGAAGAAGTCGATGCAGATATTATTGAGCTTAAATTAAACTTGAGGGAAACGATCGATTCCAAATGGCTGCATTTTATATAAATATCTATCCTCTGGCATGATACATATCCGACACGTACATCGATATTTCCGGGGCGGCAACGAGGAAGATAATGGGTTATATGTGTCTCAACGCAAATAGAATACTGCCGAACGTCTCATACATCCCAGGAAAGCTCTCCGGCCCAATTCTATGCAGATTGTCGTCTTGCTTTAGACATATTTTCTATTATTTTCCTCACTAAATTCCTGACGCCCGAAGAATATTAAAGTTATTGTGCAACAAATAGAGCGACTATGCCCATATAATGCTATATCTTATTAAGGGACTCATTGTGCTGAGAGGCCCGCTTCATGTACTCAAATGGATTATTTTAATGATGATCAAAAGAAAAAATTTCATAACTTGGCTACACATCAGGCTCCTAATAATCAAGTAATGACTTAGAGTGTTAAGGTGGCATTGTTAGAGGATGATTAGCCGATATTTTAAAACATGTAGGTCCGTCAAAAAGGTTATTCAAGTTGGGTTTAGATGGGTCAAAAATTGTCCTACTCATAATGACTAATTTAATCTATATTGCCTCATCTTTATGCAATACAATTATAACAATCTGGACCCAAAATGACTTGCACTGCATTTTTATCAATTTTTCTCTTTAAAATTGTTGCCTCTGAAAAACGAGGGATTCCATAGATCAACTTGCTGAGAACATGGGGGTCAGATCATGGATGGGGTCATGAAGTTAGTGGTGAACCCGAGTGACAAGCAATGTCCCCGCCAATACTATGAATATAACCATTAATTACAGCTCCATGTCAATATCCTCGATATAAGACATCAATAGTAATTCGAGAAGATGTCCATCCGAAGAAAATGGGGATGATTGTGACACTCATATTACCCACTCACGGCACAATTCTGTCTCCATATGGGCAGGTAAAGGGACGCGCGATTCATTTAATGTGAAATCGGATGATACACGTTGGATCAGTAAAAATAGTGGCCATCATCACATCACGTTCATTATTCCATACCAATCCGTCAGACTCGTCCCTTTTTTCAGCATTTCAGGTGGTCAAAGGGAAACAAGACTCCTAAACAAGCCTCGAGTTCTGGGGACGCTGACTCTTCTTGAAATACAATAACTATGACACATATCATCTTCTGTTCTTCAAGTTCTGAGAAGTTCGCTAAATGCAAAATCAACATATTACAGATTTCTAAGACCCGTTAAAGTGAACATTATTAGACAACCGAGAAAAACCGACTTGTGTAGGACGAGCTCATTACTTTGGTGCACTACACTCCAATCTGGTCACCCCTTATTAGCTCTTCTTGCGAAAACTGCAATATTACTCATCAAGCAGCGGCTGTCTTGGATGTTGCAGAAAGCAGGGAGGCCAGCGACGCCGGAGCCTATCCATTGGAATCAAAGAGGAGGGAGAGCGGTCGCAATTGATGATCGATGGAATTGAAGGAGGAGATAGAGAAGAGAGAAGCGAAAACTGAAAATAGATCGAGACCTGGTTCCTTAACTTCACTATACGGTTGAGCAAGTTGCAAGTGGGTTCATAACAGACCCAGTAAAACTTAACTTATTTGAGTTTTTTGGTTAGGAACCTATCATGGCTTATATTTTAAATTTCAGGCAACTCATATATAAGCCACATTAGTAAATTTAGATTAAAATATGAATTTGTGACCATTTCGATAGTCCTAAACACATATACTTAATTTACTAAAAAGTTGCTTCTTTAGCTTGCCGTCGAGGTGCCTCCAACACTTCCCCACCATGATGAGGCTCCATTTCCGTTCTCCAAGAGGAACAGTGTACTTTATCTATAATCAAGAAAATATAAATTGTATTAGAAAACGAATCAAAATGGTTGTTGGAGAGTGGAGATTAGTTAGTCACAGAGAGTATATATTCATATATCAACATATTACTACATAAAATCTAATATTTTTCTTTGGAACAAGGAGCCCACCTAATCTAAGTCGATGCAAGATATATGGATCGATGTTATGTGCCAAAGCTACAAGAAGATTGTTGGAACTATCCAACATATTTGCATAAATAGTGGGCTGCCCCAACTCATTGATGCATACCCGCTGTATGAAAAGCTGTGCTAGGTAAGCTTGAAAGAAGCAGAACTAGAAGAAGACCAGAGGAAGAAGAAGATGGCCGGACGTGATTCTCGTTTCGACTGGTGAGGAAGGCCAGTGGTTCTCAAGTATGTTTGCGCTGTTGATGTCTGGCAGCCTTGAAGGCGAGATCAAGGAATCGGAATAACCGTTTAGTGTTTTTCGTAAGAATAAAATAGATGGACCTATTGAAATAATTGATTGCACAATTTTTTACAACTTTTAAAATTTGATCCGAAAGTTCTATTACTTAATTATAATTTAATACGAATATTTAAGGTTTTTTATGCATTTATCTCGACCTTTTATCAATATCTATTTACGAGGACAGAGCTGAGCATGATGGACCGCCCAACCTGGGACCGGACCAAACCGAACCAATGATTTTCGGTTTGATTCCCGGTTCCGAGGGGAACCGGACCGGACTGAAACTTTTTTTAAATACATTTTTTTATTTTTCTAAAAATAACAAAAAATCCTAAAATAGACTATTTTTAACACATATAAATTAAATTAAACTAAAAAGTCTCCATTGAATGGCAAGGCACTCCAAGCCTTCAAGAGGAGGGAGAGAGGTCAAGATAAATGCACTCCAAGAGACAAGGCACTCCAAGCCTCCAAGGGTCCCACGTCGACCAAATACTCATAAAACATAAGAGAGATGGTCTATAAAACCCAAGCCAAGTGTCAGTTTTAGCCATATTACTCATGGCCCTTTTGGTCAAAATGAGTGTATGATATATAAAGTGTGATAGATGCTTACACAAGTTAAGTTTAATTGGGATGGCTCGGCAATTGAACCACTCTAGTGGGAAAAAAACTTGCCGGTTTTGTTGGATCGGAACTAATGGTCCGGTTTTCGGTTCTTGGGCCAACTGGTTTGGTTCCTGATTCTCAATTTTTCCTGATTCTCAATTTTGGAAATTGGTCCCTCTAGTTCGGATATCGGTTTCACTTTGAAATTGGATCCAATCAGGAATTGACCACCTCTATACGGGGTATGAAGGTAAAACTTTTGATTTACTTTTCTGCGTAATCTGTAATTATAGCATTTGTGTTTTTCCACTTTTGTGGTTCCCTAAGGCGAGAACGGCGCCATTATTGCTTGAAAATGACGTGCAATTTCAACCGCACTTCCTTTCCTTGTGTTTCCATATCGATCTCTTTCCAGCCCATCTTTCTCCTCGGGACTTTTCATTGTCCGGTACAAATCGTTCTTTCTAATTTGACAAAATTTAGAGCTTAATTGCCATACAAAGCCGAAGCATTACAAAGTTAAAGATAATAGTAGAAAAAATATGAACTAAATCAAATCGCATTTTACAATGTAACTCTCGATTTTCTTTTTGGCTAAAACCTTAACACTTGATTACTTATAGGCCTCACTTGGCTTCATAAGTAAGGAATCCTTGAATGGATTACCATTTCAAGCAATATCATTCTCTAGAATGATGTTATTTTCCATCATTAGGACGAAAGGAAATTGCGCTTTTTAGAGAATACTTCTTGTCAGTGAATTGCTAGAATTGCTAGTGACCATAGTAGGATGCGATCGATGGCAATTTGGCAACTAGTGGTGGGATTAACGATTAACGGCACCGATGCGATCGATGGCAGTTTGGCAACTAGCGGTGGGATTGACGATTGACGGTGCCGACTACTAGTGATTGATGACTATTGGAGGTGGTAAGTAGAGATGTGTTTTTGACAGTTTTGCGGTTACAGACACATGAAAACGGAATTGGATACTAATAACATAAGTAATTGCATACACACAATTTAACGAAAATTTTAGTGATTAGAATTAAAGTTAACACATGATGTAAGACAAGTAATTGCATACACACAATTTAACGAAAACTTTAGTGATTAGAATTAAAGTTAACATATGATGTAAGACAGGTCGATCAAATCAAGTACTTGGCATGCTTATCCGAGGATATGCGTGTTAAATGTGAACGACTTTGTGGCTTGACAAGCTAGTTCTCCATGATATATAAAGATAGGCTCTTTAGGTCGGCATGGAGGCCCGCAATGATTAATTTCATGAAAAGTAGAAAGATTTTTGCAATATTTTGTGAGCCATATATCAAGGCGGATCGTCATCCGCACGATGTCACGGATCATGCGATGCACGACGCCATGGCCAGATGCTGATGGCCCAAAGACGTCCAGAAATCGGTGAAAAGATGCCCATTTGGGGTCGTTGATTTGATCCTTGTTCCTCCTTTCTTCATTTAAAGGTGCGTGCTTTGCAAAACAAGAATTATGCCAGCCGCACCTTCTCGGTGACTACTCCTTCGTGTGTGGACACACAATGTGGCCAATTGACCTGGCATATTCGGCGCGACACTCTTCATTGCGATGTCTAAATTTGCTGAAATGATTTCATATGTGTCAGTTCTTTTGCCAAGTAAAAGCCAATTCATGATAACTTTCTATCAATAAGTCCATGCAAAATCTCTTCTTTTCTTCGAAAAATTATCCCGTTGTCGCTCAAGTCTCGGGTACGAGTCATTAAAGTTGCACATTCCCTTGGGCCATCTTCAACACCATGGGGACTACGTTCCCTGTGACAATGTAGAGTAACATCATAGAAATGCAATGATTATGACTAGATTAATGTTTGAAGATTTATTTATGCCCACAATCTTGTTCATTGCGAGCCCGTTGCGTAACTTAAAAATATGCTCATAATCAAAAGTGTATGTCGCATGGCATAGCAAAGCCAGTTCATTTTGGCATCTTGTCCTTGTCTTTTTTCTGTCGGAACGTCTTGTCCTTGCCAAGTTCGTGAAAATGTGAAAACTTTGATGGTATTATTCGACATTTATTTGCAAATAGAACACTATATCCCTCTTCTTATTCTTCTTTTTAATTTTTCCCATTATTCTCTAATTTATGACATTATTTTCTTCAACTCAAATTGATTGCGTGACTCTCCCTATTAGCGCCTTATGGACTACGAAAAGAAGAAAAAGAACAAAAGGAGGGATTTTTAATGCTATGGGAATTAAAACAGTGAAAGGCCGGAGGGCTTTGATTTTGTATCTACTCCTCATTTCTATTGATTTTAGGGAAAAAGCTACCAAAATCCTCAAATTATATATAGTATAACACATATATCATTTGCTACATCAAAAATAAAACATGCTTGTTATAACATTTTGGTCCTAAACTCTCTCTTTTTACATCAAAAACTTCAAATTTATACCTGTGAGAGATATTTACCCCTCATCAAAATTCTATCAAATGATTTAAAACCAAAATGACGTCATTTTTTTATTTACATGGATGTCATGTCAACACCATTTGCCTTCCATCTTTCATGTAGGCAAATTCTTAAAGTGCTCATTGGCAAAATCTTGATGGAGGGTAAATTTATCACATAGGTATAAGTTTAGAATTTATGATTTCACAAAAAGAAAACTTAAAATAAATATGTCATAATGAGCATAGTTTAAATTTTTTTGTGACTTTTTCCCCTTATTTTACTCCCTTTCAATAGCTTTTTCTACTCTTATATAATGTGTCTTACTTTAACATTTTCTTTTCATTTCTCATCACTCTGTGTTTTTTATTTTGTTTTTCTATTGAGTCAATTTCAATTTCAATTTCCAGTACATAAGTAAATTGAACGTATAAGAACATGATTTCACATCTATCCTATCAACTTGTAAGTTATACCTTTCATTTAGTCAGCATTTCCTTTATCCTCACTTAGAATTTAATATCCTTTAAAGTGTTTAAATCTTGCATTTTTTTTTTTTGTATATCAATATTGTGTAAGGAAGTAAAATAAAAATCACCGTGGTGCTAAAACTTATCCATGTAGGCAAGTTGAATAGGAAGATTATCTCAATTACGTCAAATTTAATCTAAATAAAAGAATGAATTCTTGCAAAATTTATAATCACCAATCGGAAAATTAAATTACTTACTCCCATTGACTTCATATTTTTTCTTTATTATTTTAATTTATTAGTTTCCATGTGTTTCCTCCATATATTTAACCATAATAAAAAAATAGGGAAAATGCCACGAAAAACCCTGAACTATGCCACTTGTGACACATTTACCCTAAACTTTTTTTTGTGCCATCAAAAATCCTAAACTATACCACTTGTGACAATTTTACCCTGAACTATATTACTTATGACAAATTTGCCCCAAAGTTTTTTTGGTTCAAGGGCATTTTCGTCATTTTTTTTATTGAATGGAGGAAGCCGGCGTCGGCGAGGATGGCCTCGCCAGCGTCAGCGTCGGGCGAGGGCCACCCAGGCTAGATCCTCGGCGAGGGTCGCCTTTGCCCGATCTGGCCTGGGCGGCCCTTGCCTGACACCGGCAGGGGCTACCATATCCGGCAAAGGGCCGCCCTCGCCGGATCTGGCTTGGGCGGCCCTTGCCCTCGCCTGGGTCGCCCTCGCCAGATCTAGCGAGGGCGACCTTCGCCTGAGTCAGGCAAGGGCACCCTCGCCTAGCGAGGCTCGAGCGGCCCTTGCCCAATGCCGGCCGGTGCCAGCTTCCTCCATTCAATAAAAAAAATAGAAAAAAAAGAAAATGACGAAAATGCCCTTCAGCCCAAAAAACTTTGGAATAAATTTGTCATAAGTAATATAATTCAAGGTATAATTGTCACAAGTGGTATAGTTTAGGGTTTTTGGTGGCACCAAAAAAAGTTTAGGATAAATGTGTCACACATGGCAAAGTTTAGGGTAAATGTGTCACAAATGGCATAGTTCAGGATTTTTCGTGGCATTTTCCCTAAAAAATAATATAAAAATTTGTAAAGAGCATAAAGAAATGATCAATGAATGTATCATCTTATTTACCATCATATTATGTGTGAAAATAGATTCTCCAAATCATATCATGACACGAGAACATTATTAGAAAATACAACTCACCAGATGTTATTTCCACACCTTTCCATCGGCGCAAACATGTACAAATCCCTAATGAATAGTCATGACGTGTTCTCCTAGAAACCACAAATAAAACTCCATCGGCGCAAACATGTACAAATCCCTAATGAATAGTCATGACGTGTTCTCCTAGAAATCACAAATAAAACTCTTTTTTCTAAACAATCAATTCGAGTGACGTCACAATAAATTCACTTTTAATGCGGCCGACGCGCTAGAAATTTCCAAAATCACTGGCGCACAAAACTGCGTAAAAGTGTCGGTTTCAAAAAGGTTACTTGATCATTCTAAATTTTTTCCCCGCCCACTGTCGTTGCACCACATTTGATGAACCGTACAAACTTCGCTGGCCTTTTTCCCTTGAGGGCTGGCCTATAAGTTATGACCCTCCCTCTCGTACGAGAATTCACGGCGTACCGATGAAGATGGAGGGTGAGCAACATAGAGCCCATGTCGTGGTTCTTCCATTTCCCAGCCAAGGCCACATCAACCCTCTACTCCAATTTGCAAAGCGTCTAGCCTCCAAAGGACTCAAGGCCACCCTCGCCACCACTCGCTACACGGTCAAGTCCATCCATGCGCCGAACGTCGGGGTCGAACCCATATCCGACGGGTTCGATGAGAAGGGGTTCGCTCAAGCCGGGAGTGAAGCTGTCTTCCTCAAGTCGTTCGAGGAACACGGCTCGAGAACACTGTCTGAACTTATCGAGAAGTACTCGAGCACCGACGACCCGGTCGCCTGTGTGGTCTACGACTCCTTTTTCCCGTGGGCTCTCAATGTGGCTAAGCAGCATGGTATATTCGGTGCGGCATTCTTCACTAACTCAATTGCGATTTCAAACATATTCTACCGTTTGCACTGTGGATTGCTAAAATTGCCGCTCGAATTCCATGATGAGGCGCTTTTGGTTCCTGGCCTGCCTCCTCTGAACTCGCGGGATCTCCCGAGTTTTATTCGGTCGCCGGGAAGCTACCCTGCTTACTTAGCCATGAAGCTAAGACAGTTCACTAACACAGACAAGGCTGACTGGATTTTTGGAAACAGCTTCGAGGCATTAGAATATGAGGTACGGGAAATTCACATGATAAACATTGCTATTGTCCTTTTAGTTCTATTGCACATTAATTTGAGTTTGGTCTTCCTTCCTCATGGTGGTCGATCAAGTTGTAAGGTAACTAGAGCGACTTTCTACGGTTATTTCCTTAAAACCCTTATATATTTTCTATCGAAAGATGTGTTTTCTCGCACGAAGTGCTGAAGAGGTTGGCTGAGATGACGACGACTCTAGGCCTCACCACTGCATAGGGATGCTAAGAATCTTGGATGCGCTCGATCTTGTTTCCCAGATGCTTATCTTTCTAATTAAGTTATTCATCATGCTTATAATGCTAGGAAGCAAAGGGCATATCAGACCTTTGGCCAGCAAAGCTGATCGGTCCAATGGTTCCATCTACGTACTTGGACTGCCGCATACACAAAGACAACGCGTATGGCGCGAGCTTATGGAAGCCGTTAAACATCGAGTGCACCAACTGGCTCGAGACGAAGCTGCCTAATTCGATTCTGTACGTCTCCTTTGGAAGCATGGTTTCATTGACTGCGGAGCAAATGGAGGAGATAGCATGGGGGCTAAAGGAAAGCGGCTTCCCTTTCCTATGGGTGGTGAGGCCTTCCGAGCTCGATAAGTTGCCGCAAGGGTTCAGAGAATCAGATCAAGAAAACGTCATGATCGCCACATGGTGCAACCAATTGGAAGTCCTGGCCCACCAAGCCACGGGGTGTTTCGTGACGCACTGCGGGTGGAACTCGACCCTCGAGGGGCTGAGCGCTGGGGTCCCGATGATCGGGGTCCCCCGGTGGGCTGACCAATTTACCAACGCCAAGTATGTGGAGGAGATTTGGGGAGTAGGAGTGAGGCCCATGGAGGATGAAGAGGGGATTGTGAGGAGGCAGGAAATTGTGAAGTGTGTGAATGAGGTGATGAGAGGAGAGAGGAGCAATGAGATCGAGAGAAATGTACGGAAATGGATGGGATTGGCTAAGGAAGCAATCAGTGAGGGTGGGAGCTCGGACCGGTGCATCAATGAATTTGTGAAGCATTTGACGCCTCGTGTGAATGGAGGCAGACAAGTCTATTTAGAGTCGTTATCAAAAGTCTTAGATTGAGTGATTCTAAGGTCATTTTCATGTTCTCTATTGTTTGTCGGCATTGTTATTTTCAATTTCCTTTGTGGTTCAATCAACTTCATTTGCGAAATGGATTGACTTATTCAAAATAATATTGACATCATTAACATAAAAGCAATGGAACCTTGAGAGGTTGCCTATTACTTCCTAACTTGGACACTATTCTGTATTGAAAAGTTAAAAGATGGCGTCTTACTTAGCTTCTAACTTGCTAGAGTAAATAGTTCGGTCGAGACTCTTTAGATTTATCGAAACAAATAGAAAAGAAAGTCAAAATTGTGACCGATACTACTTGGAAGGTCGTTCGCACGAACAATAAGCGTCCGCAATTGCCTAGTCTTCCCCAAGAAGCATAAGTATTCGCAAAGCTCCCGACAGGTGTGCTGTCAAATCAGCGAGATTTAGTTTGTTGTGTCCGCAAAAGGGCAAAAAAAGGTGCAAAGTGACTCATAGTGCGCCACGCGGTTTATGTACCAAAATCCCGCGTCAAAGTAGTATGGACTCCACCACACGTGAGTGGTCTGAACTTTTCGGATGGATGCACCCACCGCATATGAACCGAAGTTCGGTGCTAAGGTCAAATAATGGTCAAAAGTTGAGCCTGAACCTGATCTCTAGTGTCTCACTGAAACATCAACTGAAAAACCAGGAGAGTCGCCGGCTGGATGGGCTGATACTCAGGAGGACTCCGGCGGGAGGAGGGATGCTGATAAACCAGTCCGAATGACCTAGCGACAGCACGCGAAGCAGAGCATCCACCCTGTCTGAATCAAGAAAACAGTGAGAGAGAAAGTAGAATGCCAGTGGTTTGGGAATCTCAAGATGCTGGTGAGAAAGGAAAGACGGAAGGAACAGAGACGCGGAGCGTAGAGATTCGCGTCTTTCAGGAACGTGCGCCCTGGAAAGGCAAGAGAAAAGCGGGGGTCCAGGAAAACAGCACGCTGGAGAGAATATCTTCACAGAAGCTTCTGCATGGTATTATCTGAAACTCCCCATGTGCAACGATTCGAGCAAAAAGGCTTGTGACGTGCGCCGAGTGATTTAGGAAATGGATAAAAGCCCCTCTTTACTTAAACAATCTTCTCCGCATGTGCATAGGCTAATCTTGTCAATATTAATCAATATGTTTAGGATATTCCTATTAAATTATTCAAACATGGCTTTTATACCTTTTGGAAATATCGGTTTAGCTATTTATGTAATATATTAGTACACTTTATGCCCCCAAATAGCCACTTTTTGCTTGGACTTCCTCAATTTTGAAATGGTTCTATATCGTTGGTTCATTCAACATGTGTATTTATTAGGAGTGAGTGGTACCAAGTTTTGTATAGGTTCCACCTAGAACCTAACCACTAGAACAGGTTTCTTATTTATTGGAACCTAGAACTTACCTTGCATACCTTGGAATATAAAACCTACCATGTTATAGGTTTTAGGGATAGTTATAGAGTCTAACTAGGTTTTACACATATTATTAATTGAACGAATGAAATGAATTATCATTTTCAACGATCACCACTTGCTATTATAATCCATTGACCTTAAATTATATTTAGATACATGAAGAATATGAAATATTAACAAAATAAAAGTCTTATTCCTTAAATAGAAGTTCATACTAATGATTTCAAATTATACACTAATCATTGGACACCATACAATACCACAAGATCGCATAAAGATATAGATCAATAAAAACAAAAAAATAAGTTCTAGATTTTACCTACCTAAAACTTAAAACTTACCTGTTAAAACAGGTTCCCCAGTTTTTGGAACCTAAAACCTACCTTACACACCTTAAAACCTAGAACTAGATAAGTTCTCGTTAGTCCGATTCTTTGATTCCTACCCTGGAACCATGTGTACCCCCAGTATTTATTACTTCCATCACAAAGATAATTGATTTAATGGAATAGTCCGAGTCATGACAACAACCTATGGAATGGTTTACCATTCCCACTAAAATACTATCTTATTTTTATTCTTTGATTTTAAAGTGTATATATCACTTTTAGGCTGAGCACGTTTTGCGAAAAATGAAATATTCAAAAAATGTTTTTATAAAAACTATCACTTATATCACTTGCAAAAATAAATGAATAAGAAATACTTTAATCGCCCATAAAAATATTTAGATATAAATTATTACTAGTAATGAAAACATTTTTCATTTATTAATTATTTTAAGCGATACACGTAGTCATTTCAATGAAATGTTTTGCAAATCTATTAATTTTCTCAAAATAAATCAAGTCTTAGGTTTTTTCAGTATATATGAAATCTCTTTCGAAGGAAATAAGAAAAACGTGTTTCCATACATATAGTTCCAAAATATGTGGACATATTATCCACGCGTTCCTTTTTTTCTTTTGGTACTTACTTGATGTCCTTTTCTACTTTTCAATGCCTATATGATCTTTTAGATACAAAAATAAATTTCTGGTCATCTTCTAACGAGAAGAGACGTCCATAAGTATATATGTGTACCATATTCTATAGACTATCATAGACAGTCAACATGTAACAGACATGTAATGTGACACAAATTATTGCAACCAAATTGTGCTGTATATATCGTGAGAGACCATAGCTCGTGTTGCATTGATTCACTCATGAATGATGCAATTTTGTTTTGTACAATCAGTCATCAATCACATTCCGATCGAACAATTATTATATCGTATGGTACGTGTTATCCTAATTATCCGTCAGCTAGACTTGTCCTTTTCTATTTTATATACTACCAACTATGGGTTATGGTAAGGACAACTATCTCGAAATTGCAAAAGATTAAATCTTATGTTTGACTTGAAAGTTCATGAAATGGGCAAGTATTGCTACCGCACGTTGGCCTTCATGAATTAGTCAGCCGCTACCTCTTTTTCTTTCCTATTTTAAGCTAAAGACCATTTCGTGTTCCCATACAGGTATTGAAATGGGGTGGAACGTTCGGACACTAAAGATGAGCAGCATCTTTTATATGGAAGGACGTGTGAAGAGGAATATATGCGCGTGTGGGTGAGACTATTCCACCGCTGACTTTGGCGCTTCAGCTCCCAATGCTTGGGGCCAAAAGAATGGGCCCTACCTACCTAAATCCTAAGGCGATGTTAGGTCAAACGATCCAACTTAGCGATGGGCTCGTTGGCAGAAAAACTCACCAATGGCGGGTCAAATTGAATTCGATGAGATGCAGCGATTAGTGACTCGCGTGCCCTTCTTTGACAAGTTCATAAAGAACAACCCCTTGTACATTCATTGGATTGATCGCACTTGTTATTCATAAAATTGGTTTCTGAAGTTATGTGATAAACCCTTATTGGTACTCGAATATGCCACGCTAAGGCGCCAAAGGCTCTTCTCTATGATCCATCTGTCACTTTCCCTCGCAGGCCATTTCAAGCTTTAGAAAGACTTTTACTCCATTACAGGCCTATCATTCAGCTTTCATAGTATCTGTTCACATTTCTCTCGATGGACTGGTCCCTACTTTTTTTTTTTGGTCGAAATAGAACGCTTACATTAAAATTATCCGGGACCCGAGGGGCCCAAGAAATACAGAGCAAGTTCCAAAGACAGGCGGGCGGGGCTTGTTTTCACAGTTTCTCCGATGGTTTTTTAATTAAATAGTTTTGGAGAGAAAATAACCTGAGTATTAGGCAAATGCGACAGAAAATTCCTTTTGACTGACTGGTCCCTACTTTAACAAACCGGGAAAATGGTTCTTTTTCACTCTGATAATTATATTTTACTAAGCTTTTTTGAATGCTTTTGGTAATCATTATGTTTCTAAAAATAATTTTTGCTTAGAAATAGTTTATTCTGATTCTGTTCCCTGGACGAGTTTCTGAGTATTTGAAAACATGTGATAACTATCCAAAATTTGTATTCTCATAATAGAAATGCATTTGGTATAAATCTCAAATTTTTTTATGACTTAGAATTTCTTTTAATTTTTTAAATAATTTTATTACATTCTTTTTTTTTCTTTTTTTCTCTTTTTCTTGGCAATCGGCCAAACCAGAGGCAGTGAGGTCACCAGCCTCAAGAGAGCCTAGCCAGCCCCTAGTGAGGTTGAACCTCGCCTAGCCTAATGAGGTTGACCTCACAGTGGCTAGGTGAGGTTGCCATCCATCACCAGAGCGAGTGACCGGTTAGAGGAAGAAAAACATGCAGAGAAAAATAAAGAAAGGAAAAGAGAAAAAAGAAAATAAAATGATTTTAGCTTGATTCCGGAGTTGTTCTCGAGAACGAAGAAGCATTGTTTTTTTTTACTGCTTGATTCTATTCCAAATCTATTCATGAGAACAAAAAAATTACTAAACAAATTTTTATTTTTACTTTATTCAAGATGACAAAATAATATAATTATGTATTGTTTGGCACGTTATCAAACAGGTCTAGTGTCTCCTAATCCCTCCAATAACTGGGAATAGTTCGAAGGGACAGGTAGCGGTGGCAAATGGGCCGAGCCTGCCTAGGAACAGAGTGGGCCGTCCGCTGCCTTGGCCTGGCACGACCCGCTACTGTAGTGGTCGTGGTCGTGTCGTGCCTGGGACTATAAAAGGCAATCAGCAGATGTCGTGGAATCTTTCCAACTCAACTCAAAAGAACTTTACTTTCTATTCCCACATGTCGAGCGCGAGAGTTTTGATCGGAAAACCGTGAAAGGAAGAGGGCATCAACGCTTTTTTGAGCAAAGAGAAGTAAGAAAAAGCAACCTTTTAAAGGGTTCTTACAAAGTGGTCATGTGAGGTCTGTAGCTTGGCGCTTAGCTTAGGCTTTGAACGGTAGTGCCCTTGCCCCCTTTGAAATTTCAAGGGCGCTCTATCTTATTTGATTTATTTCTTGAAATTTTTTTATTGAATTCTTTGAAATAAGAGGTTTTGACCCCTACTAAGTAGAATAGCCCTCCAATTTTGACCCCTCAAAACTTCTGTATTCGTCATTTAAAAACGCGACATTTAGTTTATTTCAAACTAACAAAGTATCTTAAGACTTCCATTTGCTTATTTAACATGAATTTCACATTAGGTGATGAATAAATAGTCCTTTTTTAAACAAGTTGAGGGTCAAAAATGGCTAATTGCTATCTCATGTCCTTTGCTTGTAAATGGTGATATTAGGTGAGGTCATCTCCATCGAGAAAGATGCGAAATGTTGTCCAAGAAAGTGCATACCTTTCTATTTTATTTTATTTTCAGTCGTAACATACCTTTCTAAATTACTAGTACATGTTCAAGATTATAAGACGGGATAATTATGCTTATTCTTCTTTTGCAAAGATAATATAAAAAATGCTTCGCTCCTACCATTATTGCTTGTGTCTCCTATAAGAAAAAAAAAATACATATCTTGCACATGGAGAAATGAAAAAAGAGAGAGTATTGATATCAATTTCACTTCGTTATATAACAGCCCCCCTTGCTCGAATGTCTTAGCTCTGTCCATGTTTGCATTGAGCGTAGGGTCTAAATTCATGTTGGGGTTATACTCATTTGGAGATATTTTTCATTTGGAAAAAGCTACGTGGGTTTTATTTTCACGGAATTTTAAGAATGTTTGAAATATTATATGTTGATCTATGTGTCAATATTTATAAGTTTTGAAAATATCAAGTGCTTAAAATAAGGTCAAAATATGTGCATCATGTTATTTGAACGATAAATAAATAAAAGTCACTACGAATTGGTCTCGTCAAAAAATTTTACTTAAACAAATGGGATCGACGTATGATTTAATAAATGCAATTAGTTACGTTGGCCGTTCTTTTTTTAAGGCCATATTGAGACATTTACAAAGGATTCTTGACTTGCATAGCGATTGAGGATCAATGGATACTTACAAACTTTTATCTATTTTTTAAAGGAAATAAAAAAATTATGTAGGCCCCATGAACTTTCGAAGAATTGTCGCCCTCTCGAATTTCGCGTAGAATTGTATGTTTGTTCCTTCTTCAATTCTAAAAGAATTAAAAAAGACAACCAAGGGATATTCCACCTTAAAAGTCACTCTATTATAGTAATCCTATGAAATATATCAATAAATCCATATGGAAAAACAAAGTTAATTATATCATACTTGTTGCCACGTATCGCTTTTTTGTAAATTTTGGATGGAAATGCGAAAGAAATCAATTGACAGTCAGGACTTTTCGAGAAGTGAACATGGTCGAATTTTTTTTTTAGGTAAAAACCAACCATAATTGGTGAGCATAAGGACTAGTTTCCATTTGTCTATTTGATGCATCTGGCCTTTATTCCAAAGGAAAATTAAAAATAAATAATAAAAGAAATGGTCGCATATGCGTGTTTTCACCAGCTAGTTTCGTATATTAAAATAAAATAAGGCTTGTTCCGAGACCCATATAAGCATGATGACAAAAAAAGAATAGTCCCGTGTTGTATTATTTTATATATATACGAAATCAACCGAGGGACTGGTCCAGCATCCCCGTCGGTCGGACGGACAGGCGGGATGGGGTTTTCTCCTAAATACATCACAGCCGTTCGTCGATTCTGCATCTGCGGCGCAGATTCGATAATCGGCAGAAGCATTAAACGAATGAAAAAAAATTCGGCAAGCGACGCCCCACCAATCCTATCTACCAGAGAAATAGAAGAAAAAATCAACGACAAAAAACAGTTCGATCAAAAGAGCAGCATTCCCAATCCGACGGCGGCGATCGCCATTCCCGCCAATCGCGGCCCCGGAGCGCGGGGATCGCCGCCGTCGCTGGTTTCTCTCTCCTGCGAAGTGGACGGCGTCGAGGACGAGCCGTTGTAGTTGGGGTTGCTGCCGTAGAGGACCTGGATCCCCTGAACGTCGTCCGTCTCGAGATCCACCTTCCTCGTCCGTGACGTGATGGTCGGGTACATGATCGACGCCTCCACCGACGAGTGCCCGAGGCCGAGGAGGTGGCCGATCTCGTGCACCGCCACCGACTCCAGGTCGACCGCCGTCGACAGCGAGGACGCCGTCACGTCCCCGGTGACCACCCAGTCTTCCTCCCCGTCCAGGTGGAACCTCCCGTTCGGCGGCGAGAACGCGTGCGCCAGCGTACCCAGCACCCCGTCGAACGGCTCCCCGTCGCCGTGGTCCCCGTTGAAGAACCCGATCTTGATGTCGGCGGCGGCGTACGAGTCCGTCGCCGTGAACGTCAGGGGCGTCACCGCCGACCACCGCTGGAAGGCGCGCGAGAACACGGCCTTCGCGTCGTCAGGGAGCTGGTTGTCCGGCAGGAACGCGTAGGTCAGGTCGATCTTGCCGTTCGGCCAGCGCGGAGTCCCCGGGAAGAAGGTGTAGTGGCCGACGGCGTGGAAGTGGGACGCGTTGAGCGACGCCGCCTTGCCGGAGTTCATGGCCGTCGACCCGTTGACGATGTCGGGGTTACCGCAGCGGGGCCGGACGATCTGCTTGAGCGTGGCGTCGTCGAGCTGGCCCGTGGGGTCGAGGTTGAAGTTGTGCTGGTAGGTCTTGATGGCGGACTCGAGGGCGTCGTCGAAGTCATCGGTGAAGTTGGAGGGGGAGTTGGGGATGTAGCCGAAGTAGTGGAAGTAATTCTTGAGTTTGGCGAGGCCGTCGCGCCTCTCGCCGGCGTGGCAGCCGGAGAAGTTCCGGAAGGCGTTCCAGGCGTCGGAGGAGACGTTGGGGAGGAGCGAGGGCGGGATGGAGGATATGTTGGGGAGGAAAAAGGCCGAGACCAAGGCCGACGGCGGCGGGGCGAGGGCCAAGCACACCACCGTCGCCAAGAGGTGAAGAAACCTCATGTCAATTGGTTATGATTGCTAAGCACACCGGGCGTGAAAGAGAAAGAGAGGTGGATGGGAAGAGGGGGAATGGAGAGGAGAGAGTTTGGGGGGTGTCTTTATGGGGGGGAATGGTAAAGAGGGGGATGGAGAGGAGACGGGTCGAAGCCGGCGAGCAAGAGCGGGATAAAAAAGAAGGATGGAGGTTTTTCTTCGAAGGGTCGTCGTTGCGCTTGATAGGGGAAGGAAGGATGGGGGGCTCGAGTTTTGACTTGTTCCGGGGGAGGATTGTCTGTCTGAGTCTGACTTTTCTTGGGGGCGAAAGCGTGTAGGAGAACAGTGGAAGAGACGGCGTTTCTGAGGCTGCGTTGGACGATGGAGGGGCAGGACCAAGACGACGACGACGACGACAGATCCATCTTTCCTTCCCGGAAATGTCAAATTTAGGGGAGAGGTCCATTTCATCGTTTTGACTGGCGTTTGGAATATGGCCGAATGGGTGGGCACAGTGGGAACAAGGTCAAGAAAAGCCGCCAGCGGGTACAACGTACAAGGACGACTCGGTTGGAAGGATCGACCCGCAGCGCTCCGAACTTTCCATCTTCTTTTGGACGTAGTGGTAGACGGGAGGAAGTATTCTACGGACTGTGACTGTATTATTTATTAGGGATTGCGAAGCTTTGGTCAAATGAAATGAATCTTCAGAGCTGCACCATCTCCTCCCGCATCTACAGGGAGGCCAATCCCATTTCCTCAGCCCCCTCCTCATCCCTACACTTTCACTTCACTTTTTTGACCATCCCCTTTTGGTCTTGTAAGGGACTCCCGTTGAATAAGAATGTCCACTAAAAGCTAACGCGTAAAGCAAAATTAGAGATTGGAATTTAATTTTACAATAAGAATCTTAAGATTGAAGCGAATGCATGTTGCATTTATCCCTAACCCGTTTATGTATTTACAAAAAACACCCGTGTAGTATTTTTCACAAACCAAATATTGCATAATAAACAATGCAATTTGGGAGGCCTATTTATGTTGAATTTTCATGTTGGATCCATGTCATATCTCTATCATTCAATTTATTTGGCACATTCTGCATGTGATTCGGGTTGCCAATTTATCAAGATACTGGACAGAAGTTAATTTTAGACCAAATAAAGCACAAGCATACCCTTTTAGAATGTTTTGCCGCGTGAAAAAATTTGGGTTAATGTAATGTGCAAGGACTAGCTCTGGATTTTTTGACCAACCTTATGACTCTTGATCTCAAAAATTCGGAATCGGGAGGCGAGGCCGGATCTTGGTTCTATTCGGAAACTGGTCTACCTTTTATTTTCGTGTAAAAAATGATTTTTTTATAATTACATATAAAATTGCATAGTTTCTTTACTCAAATATATGTTGGTCGAGTGATTATGTTATTTATTCGTGCTGGCGACATTTACCCGAGCACAAGTTTCTGGATTGTCGGAATTATTATGCCGGAGAAACTGAAAATGTCTCGGTTAGTCTTTCCTGCGAATTACACGTGGAAGCAGTTTTTCCCCTCGCCTGGGGGAGCTTGTTCCAGAAGGAGGAGACGCCGAGCGCGAGCGCGAGCCCGAGCCGAACGCGACACGGGGAAAAAATGGCGCCAAAGCGAAAGAAGAGAGAAGGAACTCCTCCCTCCGATCCCGATGGGATGTTCTCAGGGATGGTCGTTTACTTGGTGGAGTCCGGAGTTCAGCCTCGCCGTTTGCAGGTCTCAGTTTCTTTTCTTCTTCTTCTTCTTCTTCTTCCGCCGCCATAAGATCTTCACCTTTCAATGTGATCCCGAGTAGCGTGTGGCTAACAGATTTGGAAGCAGAAGCTCACTCAAATGGGGGCGGACATAGCGGAGAAGCCGTCCAAAGGGGTCACTCACGTTCTCGCCATCGACGCCGACAAGCTTCTGCGGCAACTCGGCGAGCAATGGTTGGAGCGTTTCAAAGGGGTTCGTCTAATCAAATTTCGTTCTTGACCTGGCATTTGCTCGACCCCCGTCGGTTTTTGGCTTTTGGTTTGGTTTGCAAACTGAACAAAGACCTTGAAAAGCTAATCAGGCGGGTCCACCTTCTGTCGAATTCTGTAGAACATAGGATGAGAGAACACAAGTTAAAAAAGGGGGTTTTTGCAAAATTACTGAAAGTGATGTCGGGGATATGTTGGGACAGCGTTCAATATGAATTTGCCATCGGCACTTCGTGCTGGGCTCCCACGAAATTGGTCGTCTTGTTTTAGCACTACATTTAGGGGTAGCAGTTCAGTGGGTTTGTGCTTTGCTCGCTTCCTTTAGATATGCTTGGAAGTACAAGGTTGCATTTTTCTTCTTCTTGGTCAATGTACTTGATGTGCCATCCGTAAGAAGTCATATGCTACATTTTCAGAACTAGGATTTGGATGGCTGTTCCTAATCAGGGTCAAAACGTGTTAAATTCACAGAATTGCAGCGATTAGTGTTCTGCAGAAAAGGTTTTTCACTGGAAACATTTTGACAAAATGCCATTCGTTACTTTTATGCCTGGAGTTCCACCAGGTTGTATTGCACCTCATTTCTGGGTACTTTTCATTAAAGAATTATGCACAAAGTCTGGACCAAATGCACAATTTGTGTGTCAAGATTCTACTATGGTCTGAACTATTCATAGATTTTCTGGGCCAGATTTTCCCCTGGTTCACAAAGGTGCACAATGTATTTGGGTTAAGATGGTTCTTTGTATTGGCACGAAATACCTCAGAATTATCCTCATAAAAAGACAAAGGAAACTTTAGATTAAGATATGATAGAGAAAGATGAGTAATATTGCTAGGCAATTATGATTTTCCTTCGCTGTATCATTATGAGATTCTTCTTTTACAATTGGTGTCAAGATAAAATAAAGGACAGGTGGCATTAGTTAGTTGAAAGTTTTTTTTTTGGTAAGGTTAGTTAGTTGAAAGTTAACACTTCCTTTCTCGTTGAATCTCTATGAAAAGATATGAGATTATGCTAATGTTAGGACGTCGCAAGTAGCATGTTGTGGGGTCCAAATACCTTGAGAAATGGCAAGGATCACTACACCTGTAGTACTCACTGATCCTGACCAAGGACTTAAATGAATGCCATATTCTATATGCAGTAATTATCCATATAAAGGCAGGTCTCTACGAAAGTACAGGGCAGGGTATGCTAATTATCTTAGTCTAAGGAAATTAAGATATGACATGTTGTTTTAGCTCTCTGTCACAGTGGAATTGCAAGTCCATTACATCTCTCTTATATGGTGCAAATGCTTTCTTCAGAAACGAAGAGATGTAGCTGCTCCATCTGAACAGAACAATGATTTTGCAATTGAAAAAATGGTTGGAAGTTGTATCTCCTTTAAAAACACTTAACACTATGCTGTCAAATTGAAATAAGCTAAAATGCCGCTTCAAGCTCCTTCATAAATTAAGCTTCCCATGTTGCTAGCTAGCAAACCATAGAAACGGCACGTGCATGAATCACTTCATCACATCCACATGTCAGATGTTCGTACTTTGTAGATTTACTTATTGCCCTTCCCCTATGCAGAGAATTCTTCTTTACCAGTGGCTGGAGGAGAGTTTGAGATCAGGTGAAAAGGTCTCTGAGGATTTATATGATCTGAAGTTAGACTTAGAAAAGGAGAAGACATCAGAGACGCCTTCAGTTCCTAAACCAGCTGATGGAAGTGTAAGTAATGGCAATGAATCATCACAAGGTGGAAGTATTAGGTCTCCTCCTCAGGAAAATGCTAAAGAGAATGGCTTGTCTGAGGCAATAAGTAGCCCCAGACTTTCTGATGACTCTAGACACTCTTTGAGCTCTGGAAATGCCAGCCCAGGCCTCTCTGACATAACGTCCAAGGATGTAAGTTCTAGAAGCCACTGATCCTAATGTGTTAATCCAACAATTCTCCCTCCTTGTTTTCTTCTATCTTAAGTCAATTCAAACAATAATAGAAAATGAATCAAATCACAATCATAATCATGGAGAATTTTCTCTAATCCTTGCTAAAGCTGAATAATTCTTTTGTGGCCATGAAGGGTGGGCTGCAGCAGTCTTCTTTGATATACAATCCACCTAATCTAAACAGGAATATAACTGAGATTTTCGGGAAGCTCGTCAATATATATAGAGGTGACATTCATCAACTTCCTCATGTTTTTCATCAGTAATGTTCTTGAAGAACCTAATAACTCTGTTGGTTTACCCGCAGCACTTGGTGAAGATCGGAGGTCATTTAGCTATTACAAAGCTATACCTGTTATTGAGAAGGTGCCCTTCAAGATTGAAAGTGGGGACCAGGTGAAAAACCTACCTTCAATAGGGAAGGCGTTGCAAGAACATGTGAGTTGCCATTTTTAGCTAGAGAGATTATTTCCATCCCCTTTTTGGGTTTATTGGTGTAATTCATCGTGGTCGTTCAATTGGGAAAACCCAATGGATTGGTAGTCTTCTTTGGTCAATGAGTGTTAAGATGACAATTTTTTTTTTTTCAAAAAAAACTGGAGAGTGATTTTCTGGTGGTTGAATTTTGTTAACCATTGATGTAGCTGAAGTCAACCATTCTGTTTACCTTGCTATTGGTGAGGGGTTGTTATTTTGAGTAATTTGCTTGTTTCTAGAATAATTTTTTTTTAAAGTATCTATAAAAGAGAACAGGCACTGATAGTTCTAACTTGCAGATTCAGGAGATAGTGACTACTGGCAAGTTGTCTAAGTTGGAGCACTTTGAAACAGATGAAAAGGTACATGAAGAGTTTATCCAGAGTTTGACATTTACATTTAACTGCACTGCCAGTGAAATAGTACCACTTAATAAATCCTGGTGCTCGCATATTTGAGCGGTTTCCCTTCTTTGTTTCCAGTCACTGGGTGCATCAATGCTGACACTGTATGGCAACATTTGTAGCAACACAAAATAGTCTGACTGAATTTCTGTATTGAGATGTTGTCCCTTGGTTTCATAGAAATATGGATTGGCACATGAAGCTGAAGTACTGTGTTGTTGTTTCCAATCCTAACTATTACTTGCTCTTTCATATCTATCATGCACATACATGTTCACCAAGGTGGGGTCTATTCCTGTTGAGATTATTCTGTTCGGTGTTCACATCAGAGAGCAAATGAAGTACATATGAAGTTGAATTTCTTCTATTTCATCTGATTCTAGGTGCGGACAATCAGTTTGTTTGGTGAAGTTTGGGGGATTGGTCCAACAACTGCACTGAAGTTGTATGAAAAAGGTTACCGTACCCTTGATGAGCTGAAGAAAGAGGACTCATTAACACATGCTCAGAGGCTAGGTCTGAAATACTTTGATGATATAAAACAGAGGATTCCACGTCATGAGGTATTCTTCCTAAAAATTTTGGCAATCCCAGGACCTCCTGTTGAAAGAATGATTAGTATGGTAGGTGGCATTTATGACCTAACCTGAAAGTTGGAGTTCTATGAGCCCCTACAGGGACTAGGAAAGGAGAAAAATATGTAGAACATTGGATATTAAAATTGGAACTTCTGTTTTACTTTTCTGCTATTCATTTTCCCCTAATTTCTTAGGTTCAGGAGATGGAGCAACTTCTTCAGAAAGCAGGTGAAGATGTCTTGCCCGGGGTGAGCACAATAAATTTAACTGCTTGATTTTCATATTTGAGGAATTTTAAGTTTTTAAGTGGTTGCATTTAAATTATTCTGGAATAGCTCCATATCCAACCTTAACGTGCTACTGCTTCAGGGCTTGTTTTCATATTTAGTGAGGAAGAATCACTTTCACCTGCAGAAATATAATACTATTGAGAAGGTTTTGGTTCAGTTGGAAATTGGATCTCCCAGTGACAATGCTTTCCTATTCATGCCCAGTGTCAAAATAATTTTTTAAACTGCTAAACTCCGGGCTCTTTTTAGCCTGGCACAGTTCTTTTGATCTTCATTTGTGGACTACTTTGTATCAGAGAGTTTAAAACTTCTTTGTAGGCCACACTTAATATATTCTTCTCTCCCCATGTTATACCTGTGATCTTCATATGATTAGATTTAATAAAGCAAATGAACTGTTAAACAGTTTGACTATGCAGCAGATTGATTGATGTTGGAGGCATCCTATCAAACTGGTCTAAGTAAACTAAGATTGGATTTCTTACTATCCATTCACGATTGTATAGTATCAAGAGACTAGCATGAGAATATCTGCTCATTTAAGCGGAATGTAATGGGTGATGATGTAAATGGAGTAGTTAGTTAGCCTTTTCCCCCTTTTTTATTCCAATATTTACCCTGTTGGTAGGGTTTAAGGAGCTTTTGTTTTTGTTTTTTCAAATCTGTGCACATGTGTGCCTATAGATATATATACGTCTCAGTACATGCATACCTACATATATAAAAAAATTATCACATCAACAAGTTCATGTAATTTTTGACACCTTTCCACATTTTACTTCTTCTGAGAGCGATGCATATACGTATTTGTACTCATGTAAAATACTTGTCATGTTGCCAATTTGGTATGATTTGTGACACTGACACCATTTCAACCAAGTATGTGATTAAGATACATACTTAACATGTTTGGTTAACAAATTACGCATGAATATTATATGCTATGCTTGGGAGGAGGGGGTGATGAAAATATGGGGAGAAAATACACAAAAAGTCCAAACTTTCCTCCTCTTCTTTTGTTAAAAAATTGGAAACTTCCCTCATTTTTTGTCCAGACCTTCATTTCCCCCATTTTGCTTCATTTCCCAAACTAGCATAAGTCTAATTCAATGCCACCTGACTTCCACCTTACCTTATAGGTTACTCGGCCAACCACATTATATTAATGTTAGACTTGTCCATATGATGACCCTTGCCTGTTTGTTAATGCGATACTCCACAGTTAATAGATTCTTTTTTATAGTCAAATATAGCAAACACAATCTGCCGCAAAATAAAAGCTTAATATAAATATGATGTATAGTCAGTCATATGTCAATAGTGAATCTAATGTTACTTTGCAATCAATGATTCGCTATTTTCTTTTGATGGAAAGAATTGAACAAATCAAAGTTAAACCAACCACATAATGGTAGTCTATTACAGAAGCCTAACATAGGATACTGTTGTGACGATATAATTATTTGCCACTCTTCTCATCATATTAACTAGGCAAGAGATCTTAATTTGTTTTTGTTTGTTATTATTTGCAACCTAGGTAAATAGGCGATATCCACCTTACAGTATATTTGAAACACATATCATACAATATGACTAGGTAAGAGATCTTAATTTCATTCTACTTATTCACCACATATAATGAGCTCATTAGACGATTTTCTTTTGTTGTGCTCAACTAGTTGCAAATAAGTGTTTAAATTTATTTTTGAACTTCAAATGGTTGCTCAAGTGATAAGCGTGTCAATCTTTGTTTGTCAAGGCCTGAGTTCGAATCATCACATTTGACGCATTCTCTTGGACTGGCTCCAGGAACAAACACCTATGACTCTTTGATAATCATCAGCTGTGTGAGATGTGAGCACTACCACAACCAATGGGGATTATTGGCCGCTTGCATGGCCTTGGATTTCCTATTGTTAGCCTAAAAAAAGTGAAAATATTTCAACCAATTCAACCCTCTTACGGTTGCCTGCTTTGTGGACTAACATATTTACACTGCTAATAATGAGATTCCTATATGCTTACCTATGCATCGCATGGGCATTTTCTAGTTATATTAATATTTTATCTTCATGCAGCAAGTGTACTTGGTTGGTGGGAACTTCTACATGTTTTGTTTTGTGCCAAATCTAGTTGCACTGCAGGCTCATTGTTTCCACTGGCTGATGTTTTACCAGACATTTGTACTTGACAAAATCTATAGGCAGAAATTGAGATTTGTATCTAACTTCGTGTATGATACTTTAAGGTGGTTGTTGTGTGCGGAGGATCCTATAGACGTGGGAAAGCTTCTTGTGGCGACTTGGATGTTGTAATCACTCATCCCGATGGAAAGAGGTATCAAATTATAGGTCATTTGTGTTTGCTGCAGAATCTGCATGTTTCCACATCTCAAGGGACCAAGAACTATTTTGTATCTAATTGAACTTATTAAAGTCAACGGTTGAAGAAAACATTCTCTGTTGATTTACTTATTAGTATCTTGTTGATCATATGGTGACTAATAGTCACTGAAACCTCAAAGTTCTCCCCTGCCTTTCCATGATGGTGTAGAAAGAGCAGTCATGGAAATTGTGACGTTGAGTGTTTTAAAATACTCAGAACCTCACTCTGGTTCTCAAGAACCCAAATATTACTCTCTCACAAGTCAATCGGGATATGTTTGTTTTAGGTTGTCGTTACATGTTGACAGAACCATCATCTTACTAGTCATGGCTCATGATAGGGATAGCTTGTATTTATTCTGTCAATTGAGGACAGTGATTGCTTGAAATTCAAGTCCTCTCTTTCAAATACTTGCTGTGATGCTCTGTGGTAGGTATAATTCTGGCTTTTGTTTTGAAAGCTGATCTGATTTTCTTTGTTTCCAGTCACAGAGGTTTTCTAAAGAAGTACGTGAAGCATCTAAAGGATATGGGGTTTCTAAGAGAGGATTTGATTTTTAGTACTCACAGTGAGGAGGTATGTTTGTTCTAAGTGTCCAGGCATGCTAGTAAGGTGCTAGACCTTGGAGAAATTAAGCTAATTGGAGATGCTGTTCATAGAATGCTGAAGTCTGAGGCATATAAAAACTGCTAATCATATGAAGTTAAGTTATTTGGTATCTTGTTTCAGCAAGTTAAGTTGTAGTCTAATTAAAAACAGTCTGAAGCATGTGAAAATGATAGCATTTTATACCTTCTGCAACTGCATTTTGCATATAATTAGTACCCTAACTAAAAACAGTATAGCATTTTTCATCTTTGGTTGAATTCTTGTTTTATGATTATGAAGAAAAGAGACTCAAAACAATTAAGTGGAGAGAATTGTGATTGTTGGATAGAGAATTTTGATAAATAGAAAAATTTTAATGGAGTGAATGGACTTTCTTGGCCGAACTTCACAGACATGAGTGATGCTTCCAGATGTGTGATTTGTTTCTTCGTCCTAGCTACTTCTACTTTCATACATGATGACTTGTCTTCTGCACCAACTGCATTCATCCTTTCTTCAGGTACCATTTCTTTTCTTTTCACAACATCACGCCCCTCAAATATTCTTTTTCGGTAATCTCGGCAGGGTACTGACTCAGGTGTTGATACATTTTTTGGTCTTTGCACCTATCCTGGAAGAGAGCTGCGTCATCGAATAGATTTGAAGGTACTTGACGAATGATGGTCCTGATTTCCATGTATTCCTTTACATCTGAGATAATTATCTAGAATAGGAGATCAAGAACACATGATGCACTCAAGTTACTGCTCAGCCATGTTTACTGTATTGCCACGTATGCGACTCAGTTGTTCCAAATTGCCACTTTGTGAGGGATGAAAGGATTGTCCGACATTTTATCTGGGTCGAGCCCTCCCTTTTTATTTATAATCTTCTGTTGTCTGAAATTCTTCACTTTGCCATGGCTTTAGGTTCAATCTGAGGTTGAATATCCTTTCGTTCACTTATTTAGGTATATCCCCGGGAGATATATGCATTTGGACTGATAGCTTGGACAGGGAATGACGTCTTAAACAGGAGGTATGTTCTGTAATTCTGGAAGATGCAACACTTTATCTGAGTTTTTGAAATCTACTACATGTGAAAACTTAGCTGGGAAAGGAACATCCATTGAGCGGAGCTTTTGAGTCTTGTAAGGATGTCCCTTTAGCTTATTGAAGAGCTGTTGAGACGATAGATGCTTTTCAGAGTAGTGATCCATGGTTCCCCAATGTTTCTATGACTGTATCATCGATCAACTGGATTGGTGTCTGCTACCTGGTTAAACAGATAAAAAACTATACCAGAAGCTGGATGTGCGCCCAGTTGAACCAGTACACCTTAACCCTCTGTTCATGATTACCGCACCAATAAACTTGCCATCTAGAACAAGCACTAACAGTTATCTCTCTGATCAGTTCATGTACAGCCAAAGAATCCTGAAGACTTTGATGCTGATACAATGATGTGATCGTAGAGAAATATGCCATTTGCTTTATATAAACAGCACACTCTTGATTCCAACCATGCCTCCTGTTTGATTCATATTTCTGGTGCAGGTTGAGATTGCTAGCAGAATCTAAGGGATTTAAACTTGATGACACTGGACTCTTTCCTGCAACTCATGGTTCGGGCGGAAAGCGGGTAATCTCTCAAGTCTTTGCACCCTCATATGGTGCTTTGTAATTTCTTCAACGGTTCCTCATGCATGGCATGCCTTTCTCTGTTTCAGGGTTCAAAGGGAAGCACAAGCATAAAACTGTATACAGAGAGGGAGGTTTTTGATTTCCTGGGTTTCCCCTGTCTGGAACCTCAAGAAAGGAACTTATAAGGCAGATGGTTTTTGTTCGGCTGTACATATGTAGGACGCTGAGGCTTAAAAGGATAGGGAGGAGAGCTGTAAATAGAAGGATTGACATGAAAACTCTGCTCAGTTGTACAGCCAAGCCTTTACTGGTTTCATGTTTAATCCGAATTTTCCCTGGTTTCTTGCTCTCAAGTCGTAAATAGAAGTTTTGGAGGATTGGAATGAAGCCATAATTTCTGTCTTGTATATCGATCTCAACTTGGGCAGGAGGCAATTATGTTTTCCTCGGAGCTCCACGGCCTAACATGAAGCAAGATGCTCTACGGTCCATCTCCTTCTTGCAAGTGGGGAACCTTTTTTCTCCCAAAAATGCCTCCAACTTGATAATTTGGATGTTATTTTGTCAAGGAGTGAAGGAGTATCCAAATCGTCCATCTATTTCATGAAAAATAAATAATTTAAAAAAATATTTTCATAAAGTATCGTTTATATTATTCATAAAAATGAATTAACAAAAAATATTTTCATTATTTATAAAAATTTATAAAAAAATAATGAAAATATTTCTTGTTAGCTTATTATTTTAAGCAATACGAATAATCATATTTAGAAAAATATTTTTTAAATTATCCATATTTTGCGAAATAAAAGGAGTTTAATTGAATCTTTAAATATACGCAGTGATAATCAATTTTCTAATTGACCTCTTTATTGGCGAGGCTTTCTTCCCTTTTTATATAATTAATAACAGTTATTTTCTTGAAATATCTTATTCAGTTCTATTAAAATAACTATAATATGAAGGAAAATTTTAAAATAAGTGACTTAAGTGGGATCATTTTCTTAAGAAAGGCTCACGGTAGATATTGTCTTAAATAATAGCATAAAGTAGTTAACTTAGAGAGCGTTTGGTAACATTTCAATTTTTTTATTCTTTTATTTCCCAGAATAAAAAAGAGAGCATAAATTCATTTGATAACATCAATTAATGTTTCTATTTCCCGGAATAAAAATCGTTAGAGAGAATAGATTTAGAATAGAAATAATAAAAAAAAACTGTTGTTTTTGGTTTCCCGAAACAATTTTTGGAATAAGTTATTTGTTTCTTTTCTTTTTTTGTTTTATTCTTCTTCCTCTTCTAACTATTCCCTGCCGCCACTGAAAGAAGAGAGGAAGCCACCAGTTGCCGCGGCCATCAAAATAAAAAAGATAAAAATAAAAAAAAGAACTTTTCTAAAATAAAATTGTTCCCAAAAATATAAATGCTATCAAACATACCCTGTCTCAAAAAAAGTGTCTAAATAGCAACTTAGTCTCAATCAAAGACTTGATGTGAGATCATTTTCTCAAAAGTTGACTCAAAGTGAACTTAAAAAAAGAAGAAGTACGAAGTGGCTAATTTTATCTCAAATAAAACAATGAATTTAATTGTATCTGTTGTTCTTGGCTCCATGTTTTTATTTGAAACAAGTTTTGCTTTGAGACTTTCTTTTGTAAAATGATCCTAAATGGGGCCTTTATTTGAAACTTATTTGTTCCTTTAGGCAATATTTGGGATAAATCTATTCAGGGCTATTTAAAATAAAAAAGATAAGTATATTAGAAATTTTAAAACTTATCAACAAAATGTAATTTAATCCTAAAATTTTCAAAAAGTATAATTAAATTTTAAAACTTATCACAAAATTACAATCAAATCCTAAAACCTTCATAAAATGCAATTAAATCTTGAAATTTATCACATTAGTCAGGTGAAGTCCTTCTTTCGATAGTGATTGTTTTTTTGAAAGTCTTAGAATAAATTTTAGGACTTATAATATACTTATAAAAAAAACCAAATTTTCTTTTTCAAAATTAAATCTTCAGGGGTTTACTAAAGCCCTGCGCTCTTCCGTTTCTCAGTCGGATAGAGACGCACGAAAAAGAGCGAGGGAAACAAATGATGATGATGATGCTGCTTGGGACCGTCTCGCCTCCGCCATTATCGCAATTCTCTCCTCCTCCTCCAGACTCTACTCTTCTCTTCCTCCTCGTCCTTCTCCTCCTCTTCCGAAAGTGTTCTCCTCTAGCTCATCCTGCGCACCCTCGACGAGCGTCTGCAGAACCCGAAGCTCGCCTTCTTTCAATCACCTCGCGTCGAAGCCTCGTCGCGGCAACCACATCTGCAGAGCCGCCGAGTACAAATTTCCCGACCCCATTCCCGAGTTCGCCGACGCCGTGAGTTCCACTCTGCTTCAGCCCTTCTTCGACTTCTTTCTTACTCTCATATTTTGTCGTCGTCTTCGGCGCAAATTTTCTTTTTTATCCTTTTTATATATATATTTTTTATGTTTAGAGTGCTTAAGGCCGGGTGTTCGGGTGTTGTGCTGTGTTGTGACATGGATTTCTCAGGAGACGGAGAAATTCAGGAGCCACCTCCTGACGAAGCTCCCGAAAAAGAAGGATTTGTTCGGCGATTCCATTGACGAAGTCGTGGGAATCTGCACAGAGGTCAGCTAAGTCCTGCTTGTTATCTACTGAGTCATATGATATCTCTCTGAGTGTTTTCTTTTTGGGTTCATGAGACTTTTCAGCTGGATATTGATACTGGACAAGATTGCCCCGCAGTTCTATGTTCTTTCTTTATTGTTGTTGCTCTTCCACTTATCTTTGCGGATTCTGAGGAAGAAGAACGTTTCCTTCTGGTCTGGGTCAGCTAAATTGTGTTGGTGAATGTTGGTATGTCTGAATTTGTAGATGTTTATACCGATGTAAATTACTTTCTCTTGGGTAACTGATATACTGTGAGGTCATATGACATATTAGCTGAGGTCAATTGTTACTCGAATGGCTTGTTGTCTAGTGCATAATTTTCTACTTTATAGGCACCGTATAGAGGTAGAGTCTCATAGATTGAGCCCTTCATTTGCATCTTTCCTCTGTGGCACGGAGGCTACCACTTTATTTGACATTGATCCCTCAAATTTGGTGGACCGGTGTGTCAGGGGTCACACCTTACAGTTAATATGCATGAACTTGTAGCTAGATTTACAAGCTTCAATAGCACAGCTCCTTTCCACTTGTCATTTCATATGCAATTCGTATGGTCTCAAATTCTACTTTGATAAACTGTCTTTAGGTTGCAGTGTAGAATCCAATTCACTACCTCTTGAAAGACTTGCTTCTTGAGGGTTGTCCATATTGGGGAAATGCTATCATCTTCTGTGTGTTACCCCAAAGGAAAAAGAAAAGAAAAAGATAAAAAAGATCTTTGTGCCGTACTGGCACTGTTGACAAGATTTTCTTCAAATGACTTACTCTTGTGAAAAGGAGAGCTTCCTCTTCCTCTATGCTACTCTACATTTAGTCTGTTTCTTCATTATATGTCTGGCTTAGGGAATGAATTGCCATTTAAATCATTTGGTTGGATATTCTAAAAGAGAAGAACAAGATGTCTTTCTGTTACTGATTAATTCAAAGCATCTCATATCCTGACAGTTCGATGCACATAGGAATTCTAACTGGACTATGATCTACGAAAGTTGATATGGTCCAATTTCTGACACACATGATTTTGTATATATCTACACTCCCTGTTATACTTCTTTACTCTTCATGTATCATGCTGAGATTTCCTTGTGGATTTTCATTTCTCCCATAACCCGCATGTTAAAGCTATATTGGAATCAGAATATAACCTTTTTGGGTACAAGTTATCTGTCATGTGTCCAGAATAGTCTATGTAAGTCAAATTTTCGCCGATTGTATGCGCAATAACAATCCCTTACATATCATGCCATTGCTGGTATATTTGTTTGTAGTGCATTGATGCCACCAACTTATGCGAGGCGTGGTCTTTTTCTGCAGATCTTCAGCACTTTCTTACATTCTGAATATGGGGGACCTGGGACACTGTTGGTCATCCCTTTCATTGACATGGCTGATACCATAAACGAACGAGGGCTTCCCGGTGGACCACAAGCTGCTCGTGCAGCAGTGAAATGGGCTCAAGTTCATGTTGACAAGGACTGGAATGAATGGAATGGTGAGGATAGCAGTTGAGAGGAGTTGCCCAAGGCTTGTAGTATTTAGGTTCGCCTCTTTCATGTCTCGCTAGTATCTGGTGAGAGAGAATTTTTTATAGCGTGAGATGTCAAGGAGATTGAATGAGCCTTAAAGTTTAGGTTGGCCAAGTAGTAGTTGAAGCTAGTTTGTGTCTCAGCTGTTCTTGAGAGCAAAGTGACTTGTTAAAAGAACTCATTGGTAGGGGCATCGGTTCTAAGGTGGGTAGTTTCCAAACGTGAAACCTATTGTTACAATCAGTTCCCAGATTTTAGAACTTGGAACTTATCCCATATGCCCTGATATCTGTTCTAGATTTACTGGAGAACCTGTTTTTCTTTTGTTCCTTTTTTCTGGTTTTACTCTTTGCAGCAAAATAATATGAGCAATAAAACGATTCAAAATAAAAGATGAACAATAGCAAACCCTAGTCGCCAAAAGTAACAATTCATGAAAATGGATCCATGTTTACTTATAATTATAAACGATAAACATATAGCATAAAATATAAATTATAAAACTTCATCTCTTGTTCATCGATTAAAAAATAAAATAAAAATAGTCCAAATTTATCCACCAGAAAACAAAGCACATAATGTAGTTGAATTTGCAATAAATTTATATAAAACCTCAACCTGAACCTGAAAAATAAAAAAAATTGGGTTTTCAAATTTTAAGCTTTATAAAACTAGTTCCAAAATAGATTCCAAAATCGATTTGGTCGGTTCAATTCTTGGATGAGTCTTCACTTTGAATTGGAAACCAATCCTATTTTTAGGGTTAATTAGTCCAGGTAGAACCAATGTGGTTGCATACCCTTACTCATCGATGACAACATATTATGGCAGCTTCCTTGTCCACTCGCACCCTCTTCAATTAAATTTGAATGGCTTGACAATTTCTTTTTATTGTGAGACAGTACATAGGCTAAGTTTCATGTTCACGATCGAAAGATGTAAGAAAGAAACGGCCTGTAATCCTCTGAGCAACAAGAGGTTTCAAGTTTATTTTTCTCGGCTCGTATGAAAGATGCACTGATCAGGGTAACCTTAACAAAGAGGGGAAAAGAATGATATCATGTTACAACCTTTTGAGGTTGTTCGAAAAGTCTGGCTCAAAAATTAACTACTGGGGGAAGGAGATAATATAATAACTAAAGATTATATAAAATTGAATTAACTGAAGCTACTTGTACTGTTCTTTCATCCAAAAACCCAATCAAGAGAGAGAACTAGATGATGGAAACCATTTACAAGTGGGAATTTGAATATGAAGTAAATGCCAGGCAAGCAAAAGTATTCACAGAGCTGATCGACTTCGATCCAACATTTCATCCCTGTCAATGAAGCGCTCGAGCAAATCCTGCTCTCGTAGAACCAAGCAATCTTCTTCCTTCCCAAACCAGTCATATCGCCTTTTGGCAACATGGTCATAAACTGCATCCCTAACTGGTGTCGGTACCATCAGTAGTGCACTGAGAGCAGAGTATGGCAGCGGCAAGTAGGACATCACTTTTAAAGCAGCTGCATGATCATAGTTAGATCAAAGGAATTAGCCATGAGCTTTTAGTCATTCAGCATGCACTTAGGGAGCTGCAAATTATCAACTAAACAATTTATAGTCATAGAGAAATGTGAAATTCAGACGATGTTCTTGCCCATGTTCTCGTATGGACAGCTAAATTTCTAGGAATGCAACCAATCGCTTTGGATTGGTAGAATTAAAGCCTGAGCCCATCTATTTCGTAAGAACAAGGTCCCAAGGTCCCTCGCATCCTTTATGTTGCGTGACAGCATGAGATATGTCCTGAACAGGACCAAAAACACAAGCTATTGTCGATTAGATATTGAAAATCAATGGATTTAAATTATTTTTGGAAGTCATAGAATTTCCCTGTCTCAAGCAGCTTCTATAGATGGAACCCTGAACTTCCCCATCCATGGTTGAACACATGCGCTACTAAGCCAAAATCTAAGATTGATGATAGAATTTCAAAGATCAGACAGAGACAACAGGAGCCACATCATATCTAATTACTCTGCATAGCAATATCTTCACCACAGGTCATCGTGCATTCAAAGGACCAAGCAGGGAGAAGATTTCAGTATCTTGATAGAGGGGAAACACATATCCACAAGTGACTTATCACCGACCAAGAATCCAAGGTGGAAAGTGATAGACTGAAGTCTAACAGGGGATATCTCAATGCTTACGCACACTAAGGCTACGATGGAGATAGGTAAATGACTGAGGATACAACCACAAAAAGAACCTCCAACAAGATGGGTATATAAACAAAGGGACCAACAAAAGTCAAAATGAAAGCAGTTATTGCTTCTCTGGCCTTCAAAGCTTTGAAAGAAAGTGTTCATTAAGACAATCCAACAACACAAGTAATATTGAGCCATTGAAGTTAGAATGTTAATCCTAGCATAGTAGCTGTAATAATTGCAACAAATAAGATCCAAGATGAAAGCTAGCACGTGAAATATGATGTGTCAAGTGACCATTCATGGTTTTGCTCTCTTCCTCTCTGCTCGGTGCTAGCCCTTCTCACAGTCACCAAAAGCAGTCCTAGCATGAGCAACTCTTGCCCACCAGAAACCTTGAGCAACTACATTACTCGGTGATCATTATTGCAACTTGTTTCAACACTCACAGAGAACTCTCATCATTCAAAACAGAACAAATGAAACTCAAAGAGAACTCTCTCAACCAGGAGAGTTCAATTCACATTGTGTACAAAAAGGAACAGGGCTCTAACCAGTAGATGCTGTATGATATGCTCCAGGACCTTCAATGAACAGAAAGCGACGAAGGACATCCTCTTGTTCAAGACCACAGAGTCTCATGTATGGTTCCGCAGCCTTAGATTGGAGGCAACAGAATTTAATCTTCCTATGTTTATCTGCTTTGATAACCCACTTCACCCCTGAAAGTCCAAAATCAAGACAAACAAAGGAAACTCATCAAAATCATCGAACTTAGGCCTCCAAACCAAGAGCCAAGAATCAGTGAAGGACAAACCAAAAGACGTTGGAACCATCAAAAGAAAATGCAAATTAAAAGCGCGACACCAATAATAAAGAACTATGATGAATGCAAATTAAGTAACCTATGAGACTACTCCAACGCTACAGAACCCAAAAAGGCTATTCCTTCAACAGACCAAACATGTCCATAATCTCTTGGGCAAAGTTTCAGCGGAGGATCAACAAAATCTCCCAGACTCATCAGCATTGCGAACAAAAAACCTCGTTGCCCAACACGGTAACAAGAATAAAAGCACGAGGCGATATACTATTACTCGTGATAAGATGACAATCAGTCTCGTCAAGAGCAAGTTCTTGATGAGGTTCAAGAGTTATCGAACGCGCGCACTTTCCACGAAAAGAAAAAGGAAGGATGTTGAGAAAGCAGCGAAAAAAGAGAAGCGCGCATTTTGAAAGTTGCAACCCAGAAAATTTCCATAAGGATCACGAATGAAAAGGCAAACGAGCGTCAATGTTTGGACCTCGGTGGCAGAGATGGCAGACGCCGTCGTAAACCACCACGCGCGGCTGGAGCATGGTCGGACCCGCCGCCTTGACCACCGAAGCCACGGAGAGACCCAGGACCCCGTCCCCCGTCGCGTCCACGTCAGCGGCGACATCAGATCGAGCGACCGCGACGGCGAGGCGCGAAGACGGAGATGAAAAGCGGCGCAACAGAGAAGAAGAAGAGGCGGACGAAAGAAGCGGATGTCGGGCCGCCCCAGCGACGGCGGAGCTCCGAGCGACTCTCGACAGAATCGCCGCCATGGCTTCCAGCTCCAGAGCTCCTCCGAACCCTTCACTCAGATCATCGCCGATTCCCGAAACAGGGGTCGCATTTCGGAGTCGGTGGACGAAGCCATGGGATGATGGGGATTCATTTGAACTGCGGGAGGGGTTGCTGCCTTTGCTTGGCTTCCAAGTTCTTCTCAGGTCGTGCTGCTCCTCGTCGTACCAGAGGCTTTCCCCATCGACGAAACGACAGTGCGTTTCGCATTTAAACGATCTGGCCACGCCGCCCCCTCCGCCCTCACTTCGTACCTTTTCAACGAATATGCCGCGCGACCCACGGAATGTCGCCCCTTGAAACGGTGCGTTTCTTGTCTTGTCTGCCACTGCTAACTAGTTACGATGTCGCTTAAATAGGTTCATAGTCGTCTTGATTTAGTAATATTCTAAACCATGTAATAATGCTCGGGTCGGGTTCGCTTGGGCCGACCGCCTAGGTTCAAATCAGGCAGTACTCGATTGAAAAATTGTCTTCGATCCGAATGCTTTTTCCTGCCAAAAGAATGATTTTCACGGTACAGAGCAAGGAAGCTGCGATTTTAAACGAGTGCTAGCACCAAAGAAGATGCCCTGGCAATGGCGGTGATACACACCGACCAATGCTCAATGACGGTGCCGGTGGAATAAAATGGTGCGCATTGAAGAGCGTAAGCAAAGCAATTCTCTTTAATTGAGTTAATGGTACTGTTTTAATGGTGAAACCTGCATAATCACATGGTAATTCATCTTGGAGGTACTCATCGGGGGAGCTCCTCCGCAGTCCGAATTGAGTGGTCATGTTACATACTCATTTTACATCTGTACTCCAAGCTTGAACGAAAAGTTTGACATAATTGGAGCGGACACCCAAGAAAAATAAGGACACCCAAGGCCAAGGTCACTAACTTTCAATTTACTTTTTTTCTTTTGGGAGAGAGAGGGGGTCTTAAGTTTTGATTTAATTTGAGAACCCAAAAAAGAGGGGAGCTTCGTCTGTTCAGTTCCTGTATCAGTAAGCATCACCATTTGAGGGAAATATCCCTTTTTGTCAATCAATGCGGTAACACCCAATCAATTGCCATCCTTGCCTCCATCATCGTCAGCTTCTTCTCCTCCTACTTGTTTCTTCTTCTTCAACCCATAAAGCTAGTTCTGATTCATCCGATGCTTGCCCAGATCGTTGAGGCCATGCCAAGAACGTGATGGCAGAGCATCTACCCACCTTAATGACAGAATGTCAGCACAATATATTTGGCCTTGAAACCAGAGTCTGAGGCAAAATCCTTCTACAAGTGTTCCTGCTGAGTCACAGACCTGAAAGGAAACATAGTAAGAAAACTAGTCATGTCACAATGGCAAAGTCCAATTCTATCCAGATATATACCCAACATGGTCCTTAGTCTTAAGCCATCTGAACCAGCTCTACACATTCCTCTTCAACTTGACCATCTGCACCAGCAAAAAAGGCATGCCAGATTAAAAGATCATCATTATAAATTTAAGAGGAAAGTTAGCCAGTCAATCTTACCAGCAAGAACGATCGCCTTGTTTGCTTGAGCATCAGCATCAGAATTTAGGCCCTTGCAAAAGGTAGAAAAGAGTAAAGATGACAGCTTTTCACAACGCAAAAAAGCAGCAGTCAATGATAGTCGATTTGTAAGTAACCATTGCATGATATGTATCTCAGAAAGTAATTATGAGCAACACAAAAGGGCCTTTTGGAAGGCTTTCACCCCTGAAGGTCACATGATTTTCTGCTTTAAATTACAATCGAGGCAGGTGGCAACATCCAAAATAACAAGAAACAGCAACCACTTTCTTATTGCAACAAGAAACAGCAACTGAAAAAAGCTAAAAGTTGGACATAGAATAAAGGATGTTTTGGACTTCTCTAGCAAGGATTTTTGCTATCCTGGCGATGAGGTAAATAAAATTCAGATGCAAGTCATAGTTTCAGCAGCCGCAAAGAGGTGCACTGAGAGAAAAAATTTTCCAATCAAAAGCCCACAATTGTAGTGAAAAAGAACAAAAGAACAAAAGTCCAAAAGAATAACCTCACTAAACAGGCTTGAAAGAAGTGGCTGACAAACACTTAAGAAATCATAAACATCTGGCATCATCAAAGATGGCAAGTAAATCGCTTTTTGCAAAAGCATATAGCAGATTGATTCTCCGAAAGATTGGTATGTAAATCCATAATGCAAAAGTTCATCTTTGATTAAAGGATGAATACTATTGCTGTACATAAGTCACTTCCATCGCTATAGAGATGATATTCATAGTTTAGGAATTGATTAACCACCCAAATTGATGATAATAAATTTATAATGGGTGATAAAAATACACAGCTTGTATGCCATATAAAAGTCCTAAGCAAATGATGTCACAGAAGATGAGAAATGAACTTAAACTACAAGATGCAAAGGCAAAATCAGTTACCCTGAGAACATGGCTGATCTCAAACGACAGAAAGTTTTGCTTCAATCTTGCGACCTCTTGAAACAACTCGGACATTTTCTTGTGTCTGACTTTCCATAAACCTTGAACCTGTCACCCAGGATTTGCCAACCAGTAAACTGAATAACAAGGGGAATAAAAAAGAAGCAAATGCAAACAGGAAAGCAACAAATCCCAAAGCCCTAATGGTCTATTACTCTAAGAAAGCGCTTGAAAGCTCAATTACGCCATTACTATTAGTACATAACATAAAGAAAAAGATACCTGGAGCATCAACATCAGGTAAATTATTTAAGACCCAAATAAATAAAGAACAATAATAACAGGGCCTATGACTATGGTGATTTAATTTCACTCTAAATCATGCATATTGTCACGTGAATTTTTATGTGCTACCAGAGAAACTGTCAAATTTGGGGCATTTCACTCCTTAGTGTCGTTTTACTATATTTCAGACACAGGAGTCCGACATACCACAGCAATGACTGAGAGATTCAGAAGGACAACCTATTGGAAATAGAACAGGCATAATATGAAAAACCAATTGAGATCCCAACTTATCTTTAAGGATTCGGAGTCCATCCAGAATATTAATGACATAGATGTTAAATAAATACGAAATATTGCATGACGTTTGGAATTTGAAGGATAGAAACCTGCATGCAGACGAGTTTGGAGTCGCCTCGAACACGAATGCTTCTACACCCCTTCTCCAGGGCATACCTCAGTCCTAAGATAATAGCTCGATATTCAGCAACATTATTCGTGGCTGTACCCACACCTTCACGTAACATACATATCTGTATGAAGATACGAAGTCAGATAGGCATTAGCAAATGAGCAAAATTATGTAAACAAGCTAAATGTATACCACGCTTCCATCGTCCGCTCGCAATACAGCTCCTGCCCCAGCTTGCCCAGGATTACCTTTTGATGAACCATCAAATTCAAGAATACAGGAGTTCTGCATACAGAAACTATCATCATGTCTTGCCAATGTTGCCACTTCTACTTTCATTTTAGCAAAAGACACTACCATGAATGATTTTACCTTTACATTGCATCAGTACAAGTATCAACACATTCAACAAATTGATTAGACCAAACTAAAATGAAAAGAAGCTAGCTTTGTGAATGTTATGGACTCAGCCCAGAAACATTATCAGGGATGTCCCTCATAACATAAAATATACACATTGCATCAGAACAAGTACTCACACATTTTAAAGATACTGGCACCCCATCGTCATTGAGATTGGAGCTAACATGCTTTGCAGATGGATCAATCGAAACAGTCATAGAAACTTCTTCCTCCTGACAGAAGGAGACAGTTACTGAGTGAACTAATCTGGCTAGATTGCAAGGACCATTTCAATAAACCAGAAATAAAAGCAGAGAAGGACAAAAATGTCCTATGAATCACAGACTCCTAATATTCAAATAATTATAGTGAGTCAACAATGGAGAGAAACTATGCTAGGTTCTCTCCCTAATAGCAACCCATCTTCAGATTTGGCCCCTAACCCTGAGTGCCATTTATGAAATTTTCATAATTCGACTAAACCCAAAGATTTATGCAGAAGTAAGAAAGCACATCACTGTACTGAATACATCTATCTACCAATGCATCATGGGATGTCTCTTTGGGTCCATTAGTCTCTGTATCTTCGCCTCTGTATGCAGCAGGCTCCTGACCAAAAGCAATTCAATTAGTAATAGAACTCAATCCACCCCAGATGACAAAAATCTCAACAATCTGAATAATAAACAGAAAGGAACTACTTATAATGTCGTCAGTCAACAAAAATTCCATTGGGAGAGAATGAAAAAGTGATCCTGAAAAGCATTCCCTGGGACCTATATGGGTAACTTCTGAACCTCGCTCATCTACCTTGTGCCTAATTGATTGCTGCACCAATCCGCCTAGACATGCCTACTACTATCATGTTTTCAATTTGACTCCAGTCTCCACAATATTGAGACAATGACACCAATAGTCCTCGAACTTTTCCTCATCGTTTAATGTCACCACTGTACCTTTCTTTCTTTTTTTCTCAATGTCATCTCTGAACTTTTAGTTTTTGTTCAATACAGTCCTTCCGATGAAAATTGAATGAAATTTGCTAACGTGGCCATTAAAAGTACTGAATTGTCATTTTTTTTGTCCAATTTCTTCCTTAAACTATTATATTTTGATTTTTTTCTCTCTATCAACCTTAGTGTAAGTATGGTGAACATTATCAAATCTTCTACAAGATAAACCTCAACGACCCTTATCTAAAACTAGTAATTTTCAACACAACCCATCGACAAGACATACACACTATACATGTTAATAATGTGTTCGCAATAGCTTAATCGTAATGATTATAAACATATCAGGTATAATTTGACCCTTTTATCTGTTTATGATGCGCTTGTACTCATTTAGTTAAGGAATTTGAAATGTGATCTTATAGTTAGCATGACATGTTTATTCACATTTAGACATTCTTACAATATGTAAACACAAGTAAACATTTTTACATATAAGAATTCATGTTTTAAATGTTTTGTGTTATCTAATCCATTTAATTAACATAATCTGTTTGGATTTAAATGCTCTGACATAATTATTAAACATTTGGTGTTGGGAATTATTCCAGTGCGATTGAGAGAGAATAAAAAACAATTCCAGGACTAAATTGAACAAATAGACAAAATACAGGGACGAAATTGAACAAAAATAATGATAGGTAAAAAATTAAAGAGAATATTGCATCCATGACAATGGATTCTATCAATAATCTTGATGGAATGACCACATTGAACCAATTTGAAAAGTTCAGAGACAACATTAAATAGAGTATAGATGACATTAAACAATGGGCAACATTCAAAGACTATTAGTGTCATTACCCCTTCAATTTCTAACATTCCCATGGTCTCAGGGCTAAACACAATTAGAGAGTCAAGCAAGAGCAAGATTCATTTACTCTCAAGTATTCTCTTTAAAATGATACAGTTCGTTGTTCTTTAATAATGACATGAGGGCTCTTTCGAGAGGTATATATAGAGAAAATGCAAAAATTCCTTAAGCACCTCAGAATGCATAGAGAATTGCACAACGTTTAAGCTTATAGTATTCTTTTGGCCAGGTGACAGATATCTCTATTAGCAACTTCACCAAGCAAGACTATCTCACCTGAAGAGGACAAGGTGTGAGCATTCCAAAAAGATCATCCTTCAAATCAGCAACATTGATAGTGTAGATAGCATCTTTAAGACCATGGGAAGTGAGATAATTCTCGGAGTCTGTAGGCATATTATGGCCTTTGAAAACACTGACAGGAGGATCACAAACCTGTCATGGGAAAAATAAATCAAACTGTCAGTTCAAAAGCTGCACCAATAGATGTTTTCAAAATTTCTTAAGCATTATTTACCGGTAGTTTTGAGACATAATGTCAACAGATGCATATTATGCTGGCATCTGTCAGCCAAATCATTTGAACTATTATAAACCGTGCAATAAGCCATGAGCATTTCACAATGAACCCTATATCATGAGACAAGCACAACTCAACAGGTAATATAAATAACTGAAAGTGGCCAGTTTCCTTGAATATCACAGGTAAACCGAACAACAGAACACAATGACAACACTCTAGAGAGCACGAACCATCTCAGCTTGAGTGCATAAAAAGCAAGAACAGAAGAAACTGGGGGGAAGAGCATCGCGATCACAATGTCTGACTATCACACTTCGATCGTTCACTTCGCTAGCATAGCCTATGGCATTCGGCGTCATCAGACAAATCAAGAAAAACAGCTGAACAAAGTAAACGGCAAAACGAACACAAAGCGCACGAACCCAAGAGTCTCAACCCAAGACAGAAGAACTAATGGAAAGGAATGCAAGGAACTTCAGCGCAATGGAAGCGGCAAGATAATCATTACCGATGAACCAAGCTGAGCCTGGCATTCAAGGAAGCTCCGATAAACGCCGACGACGTCCCCTTCCTCACAACAAAGAAGGAATCTTTCTCCGGATCAACGACGACCGCCGTCGATACCGAGCTCGCCGCCTTGGACCCGCCTCTTTTTTCTTAGAGGAATAGCATCGAACACCATATCTACAGTGCACGAGCTCCGAGTTCACGCTTCTGAGAGGAGCATTTCGGAACGCTCTGCCCCAGGAAGGCGCATTGGCACGCTCAACGAAAGGACGCCCGCCGATCAAGCGGGCGGCTCTCTTACATATCGTCGCGGTGTAGAAAGGCACGCGGGACAAGCAATTCATGGGAGGAGGCGCAGAAGATATCGGGGGTTGAGTTTCTGGGATTTGATGAAACTGGCAGGTTGATCGGGAATTTGATGAATCAATGGGTGGCGTATTGATTTCACGGTCCGATTCGGATCAAGCGAAGAGCAAGGCAGGACCTTCTCTTAACAGAGCTTCACTAGGACAGAGACATCGCCTGGCAACGCGCGGAGAGCGAAATCTTGAGCTCTTGAATTTGAGATTTTGGTCGCCGGCCGATCACCGCAATGACGGCTAATGTGTGGGCTTGAGCGAAAGGCTGTGCCTGTGAGAAAGAGTGGTCAGTCCCAGGTGGGACGGTTACGAACCGGACCCGGTTCCCAATTTGTGGTTGGAATTCCCAATTTGGTCGCCGGCGAAATCAGTGAATTATTTCTCTTCCTTTTTATTTCTTCTGGTCCCTCCAAATGGAAGTTTTACAACACAAAAAATAATTTACTAATTAGGGTTTGTTTCAGAATAAATAAATAAAAAAAGACATCTTAGTCAGGCCAGGTAGTCCGATTCCTTATTTGGAATTTGAGAAGCAATTCCATCTTATCCGATTCCTTAGTTGAACTGAGACCAATGCACGTCCTTAATTGTGAATCCAAATTTGATCTTCAGTTTGATTAGGTTCGGGCCGGGTCCGCTAAGCCCAAGCCGACGTCCCCATGAGGTCATGATCCGAGCAATTTATTGCAATTTGCCGTAATTAGCAGATTTATTCTTTTTTTTCCTTTTAAAAAGAAATGAAGTTCATTCAAAACGCATGATAGTTTCCCAACAATATATAGCAATTAGAAATGTATGTCAGAGGGAAAATTTTTATCATCATCGTGAAAGTTTTCACAAATCATTTAAGCATGATTTTTATATGTATAGTCATAATCGCAATTATAAAGTTTTTGTTTTCAACTTCAATTTTGTGTCATGCACATTACACATTAGATTGTCAAATAAGTCAAATGAGTTGAATTTAAGTGGGTTGAAAATAAGATCGATCCAAATTAATCCATTTAACCTATATTATTTATACAATTTTAGCGACTCAATCCAAACTCAATTGATACACCACCCAATCCGATCCGATCCACATTCTTGTCCTCTTCTTTTCTCCCCCTTCAAGCATTGCTTTTCATCTCTTCTCCTTCTTCATCATCATGACATCAAACTTTTTACAAAAAACAATCAATTCTCAAGGTTTTATAGTGTGGACAGGCTTTTCGAACGAGTTAGATCCCCAAGACTTGAAACTCACCAGCCATATTGAAGCTCAGATCATAGAGACAAAAATCTAGCGATAGCTTTACCGAATTGGACACAGGCTTGGTTTGTTTTATATCTATCTCGCATCGCGCATTTCACTATTTTCCCTATCGATTGTCTTCGATCCCCATCTTTATTCTGAGGACTGTCGCCGCAGTCCGTGTAAGTTGTCTTCAGTATATTTCGTGCTTCTCTGATATGAATCGTTTCGTGGTTTGATTTGTGCCTAGAATTTTCCCGGGAGAGGGATAACAACCAAGTGTAAACAGAAAAAGTAAAGGCCAAGAAAACAACATAGTCGCCATTTATCAATCTTCTTCATGCAGAATGGAATGATTTTCCCCCTCTGGGCATCTATAAGACAATTTAACCTAATGAAATGTCGTTTGAGGTTGAAGCAGCTTTTCCTCCGTATTTAGATAAAACACCGGTTAGCACAGCCTGCTCCTTGATCTTTAACCTGCATCATCAAGTTGGTAGAACCATTTATATTAGCTGGCAACACAATAATAAAATCTTAAAACCATCGACACTGTACTGCAATATGCAGGAAATTACCGTTTAGCATATCCTGGGACTCCAGGTTTTGAAACCTTCTCTGCTTTCCCTTTGCCAGCAGACTTTTTGGGATTTGGCTGTGGTTTCTTTTGTTTTGCTTTCCCTTGCTGCTCAGTCAAAGATGAAGCAGTGACAGTCTCTGTCCCTGATTCTAAGGTGTCGAAAGTCTCAAACTCTGACATATCAAAAGCCTCCAAATCATCTCTAGTTTCATATTCATCTAGTTCGGTCTCATCATCCCAGTCATTCTCCTTTTCAGAAGTGAGATCCTCCAAAGAACCTGAAGTAGGCTCATAGACGTCAGAATGCAAATCTGGCTCCCCTTCCATAACAGGCATGCTGATTTGAGAAGTCACAAGGGTGTTACTGGCCAATTCTGTGTTTGCATGAACAGGGAGACGTGAAGACATCATCTCGCATTTGATCTGCTTCTGAACCTTACCAAATGTTAAGCTCTGCTGAGAAAATGTCTGGACAAAACTGGCAAGAAAAGAGATATTCAGCATGCAAAATGAAAATGAAGGACAGACTGCTACAAAGCAGTCTGCCACATAAATTGTTACTGATAGCAACTGAAAACAAACTTTCACGGGGAAAACTGTATTCAGCCTATATGGTTTTCTTGGAATTCTTGGACTAAAAAACCACAATTAACCCTAGTATAGATTAATGATAAATAGGAAAGGGAATTTCAATGAATTATATCTCTGCAACTAATACAAAGCAGGAGATTACTGTGTGTGCGCGCGTGTGAGTGCATGTGTGTTTGTGTGGCTGAAATGACTCTATTCCCTTTCTGTGAAATTAGTACCTCATTGCATGCTCCTCAGACTTAAAATATACAAGGGCAGAGCCTGTGCAGATAGGATCTCTTGTTTTCTTGTTTCCAGAGACGGCTGGATGAATGGCATTTATTCCATCAACTCCTTTAAAAGCCAATCTTAGATCTCTATGGATATTCTTCTTCTTGGGGAGGTTGACCAGACGAACAGGAATTCCACTTGGAAGTGCCTCTGTCACTGAATTACTCAACAATGTTGGAAATGAGATTCAAATGAGATGCAATGCTATACTAGAGAAGACCTCAAGCTAAATAACCGGTTTCAACTATCAATTTGAAGGTAAAACCACTAACCAAATTATATTCTGCACCAGAACTAACAAAGGTAGAAATCTGATACATGCAAGATAAACACAGACTCCCATGGGCCAATTACATTTAGGTGAAGTGACGAATTCCACAATCTGAAGAGATAGCGAGAGAGAGACATCTGTTCTACATTGATGAAGTCCACCAAATGTACTACAATTGCAACCAAATGCAATGGGGCCATTACCCATATAGTCGAGTTCTACTCTTGTGCAGTTCAACTCAAGCAGCCACAAACACCATAATTCCCGAGAGCACTGTGAAAAGAGCGCATGATTTCTCAAAATGGCCCTGCTTTCTTTACTATCTAAGACTGCGATTTTCCCTGGCATTACTACAAACATAGCTAAAGTCACCCCTGACCTGAGTCCCATTACATTTCAGGGCTAAAGAGTCTCTTCAAACGACCAGTAACTATATCAACTTGTCACATGAAAAGGAGAAGGAAGATATGCTATTCTCCGTTCTAGCAGCAATTAGATCATTCAAGGCTATGTATCCATGTTCTATGACAAAAATGTAAAGTCAAAGCGAGCATAAGAACAGGATAATGACAGAGAGCAACTTAAGGAAAAAGAAAAGAAAACAATATAAGGTGTCCAAAACAAAAGAAATCACCGATCAGGCCTAACCTTTAAGGCGTGGCTGATCTTTCTTGGGAGGGGTGGGCGCGACGGGATTGTTCTTGAGCTTATTGATGTTAGCAGCCTGAGCCACCCGACTCTGGTGCATTTCCTCGAGCAGCTCGTCCTCAATAGAAGTGTCGTACGCTTTCCCAACCCCAAACCCAAGCGGCTTGTTCTCGTGCCACTCGTTCATCTTCTCGAGCGGCGAATACATCTCCTCATCCTCGTCCTCGTCCTCGTCCTCCTCCTCCTCATCATCATCATCACCGCTGTCATATCCCATTACTTCACCACCCCTCTCGAGACCGTCCACCTCCAAGTTCCCGCCTCTCCTTCGCCTCCGTAAGGCGCCAACCTTAAACCTGCCGTGTCTCCGCCACGAAACGACATGAACGTCGAAGTGGGTGGGTCGGAATCGCAGTGAAGAATAGACGACGAGGCGATGGGAAGGGCCGGCGAAGAGCGAGGTGGACGGCGACGGGTTCGAGTGTCGACAAGAGACGCGAGTCCTGAATGCCGAAGGGACCAACACCAAAGAAGAGGAGGAGGAGGTGCAGTTGCGGGACGAAAATGGAGGGAGATTCGGATGCAGAGCTACGTTCAGCATCGTCGCCGCTGCCGGGGTACGCAATGGACGGTGAAAAGGTCATCCTTAAGAGGATCTAGTTCCATAATTTGATATTAATAGATAGAGGTAAGACGTCTTTACATCAAGGTGTCGTGGTGTAGTTGGTTATCACGTCAGTCTAACACACTGAAGGTCTCCGGTTCGAACCCGGGCGACGCCACTTTTTCTTTTTCTCTCCCTGTATTTGCATCCTTTCCAAATGATTTTTATTTCCATTGTCGTTTTCGGTCGGATGTGGATGATTTTTATTTGAAGGCCCATGATATGTATGAGACATTTATTTTGTGATTGTATAGCAACCAACTTATCTTGATGTACCGGATGGGAAAATAAAATATTCATCAAGTATAGTTCTATATATATATATTACCAAAAGCAAATACTCTGTCAGAACTGTAGTAACACAAGTAACCTATACTATATGATTACAAGAAACTTTAATTGTTCACCTTATAAAAGGGTTGTCGCTCTCAAACAAGACAACCATTAGAATGGATAACCAAAACATATTTATGTACATGGTTTCTTTTCGCTTTACTCCGGTTATTCCATCATCTTTGAGATGGAACCCTTAAATAGGTGTGTACTAAATTACTTTTATTTGCTCATTGCGCGTTTGATGTGCATGACCTAAGTGGCTATGTCATGGGAGGAGAGTAGTTGAAGGTCCGGCCCACCGACGACAAGAGACCCAAGTGGAGATGCACATCGGATGTCAGGTCACCATTTTACACAATAACTAAGCTTTTATTCATTGCATACCTTTTTCCTCTAGGTCTAGCTAAAAAAAAGACAATCCAAAACGTGCATCCGGGCTCATGAATTAGGGATTTTTATTTTTTTTACCATGCTTCGGGGGTTAAATTCACCCGAAACGTGGTAAACCATAAACTGACTTTACTATTAGATCAATTGAAATTGCTGTAGACTTTAAGAGTGCGATAATCCAATCCCCTCTCAATTTTACCATCGAAATGAATATTCATAGCGTTTGAAGGCGGATTTGTCGCTTCAGGCACCATGTGATGGGCTCCTTAAAAAAGATAGAAAATTCAAAAAACCAGCTGGTGCCATGCTCATATTTTCAATGGTGACCTCCACCCTGCATAGATCTTTTCTTTTTGTGCAATTTGCAAATCATGGTCCTCAAAAGATGGACTGTGCATCCCCACGCACTTCGGGAGGGCCACGTGAATCCGTCACATGAGATCTCATATGCGACATGGCGTGGTGTTTACACCAAGATTGAGGAGCATGTGAATATTGTTGTAGATATTTGATATTCGGAAGAAATTACATTTTCTTTTCTTTTTTGTGTGTTCAGTAAATAGAGATTATATTCATTGTTGCATTCTCTACAAACTTCGACACCTACATGCACACCACAATGTGTATATGCAAGTATAAGTCTTGAGCCCACACACGTCAAGAAAGAGAAAAAGGATTTATCTTGATTTGATATATCAAGGAGAGGACTCTTGGAAGTTTACATCCAAGATGGAAAACCCCAATATTACTTATCACATCGGGGGATTTCATAATGTGTTTTTGGGGATAAAATGAATATCTATTGGAAAGGCAAATACAGATTTTATTTCCTTTTATAACAATTTGACCTAGATATCCTACTCAATTTGGACTTTGCTCTTATGACTAGTCCATCCTTATCTTTTCAAGACTCTCCCTCCAAGTTGGGGCGAAGATGTCATCAAAGGTTAGCGAGGCCATCACCCGCTGAAAAGCTTTGGTGGAAAGCGCTTTTGTTGGAAAGATAAGGATAACTAATCAACATAATTCAAATTTAATTGAAGATCTAGCTCAAATTATTAACAAAAAATGAAATAAAAGTTGTATTTGTTTTTCCAATACATATTCATGTTTATCCCTAGAAAATAAGCCTTGTCAAAAGCTACACTTGGTAAATCAATCATGTACAACCTATGTTGTAATCGATCCTCACCAATCTTCTTCCCTATTAATTTGTAATGAAAGATTACCTTAACATGGGAAAAGACAACATTGCAATTTAGATCTCTAGGAATTTGATTAAGAGATAGATAATTAGATGATAAATCTGGAATAAATAAAGAATATGAGTTGTTAGAAAGAAATTTGAACGACAGAAGGACGATACTGATGAAGTTTATCCAAGAAATTCTACCAACGGGGGGACGATACTGATGAAGTTTATCCCATTTCTTTTCCAAAGTTCTAAGATGCTTGGTAAATGGTTGATTAGAAGCTTGTTTGGTATGAGCAATTTCCTATTGCAACTCAAAAATTCAAGAGGCATTATCTTCATGGCCATACATGTCCTTAAGAGACTTACATCAAGATTGCAATGTTTCAGAGTATGCAAAAATTTGGTAAATCTACGGATCCATGGAGTTGAGATCCATGACATGACCAAGTTATTGATTGATTGCCATTCATAATATTTAGGATTGAGGGATGATGGGGCTTATATCTAACCATTAATATGGCCTGACTTTGGGTTGTCCTCCAAGGGCAATCAAAACCAAGACCAAGGAAGATAGTTTCTTCCATTAAAAATAAAGAGAGAGATGTCAATGTATTGCTCATATTATTATAGCTAAGATCAACTAATATCAGTGGTAACTAATGAACTACTCATTATGAAAACAAGAAAGAAGATGATCAAGAGCTTACCTCAATCAGAAGTGGAATGAAGTGGCGAATAACAACTTCAAGAGCGTAAGCACCACGCTCGAACTTGGCTTGATACCATATTTTATTTATAATAACACACACGAAGGAAAAAGATTTAACGTGATTTAGCTGATCAAGGAAAGGAGCCTTGGAAACCTATAGACACCATGGGAACCCCCAATTCTACTTATAACCTCAGGGGGATTTCATTATTCATTAAATAAGATATAATACACTCACGGGAATAAACATGAATATCTATTAGAAAATCAAATACAATTATTATTTCCTTCTTTATCAATTTGAGTCGAGATCTTATATTAAATGTGAGATTTGGTGACTAGTCGTCCTTATCTTTTCGACACATGGCATGTAATTGTATTTCTTTTATGACGGCTAACAAAGATACACTGATTATCTCTTGCAATTTCCCCTATTCATATCAATGCTAAAAAAAAAAAATGTCTTGTAGATGGTTCACTTTGCATCCTAGGGTCATGATGTGTATTTTTGTAGATTTAAGTGAGGCTTATTATACACAAATGAGTGAAATTATTGACAGCTTATGAATCCTCTTTTCTTTTATATCAAGGAATTTTTTGACTCGAAGGAGAAAAAATCGTGGAATCTCTAGACAAATCTCCGGGTGTGAAAGTTTGGTTTTTGAGGACACAAAATTTGAAACTGTAATTCACAATTTTTCATAGTTTGTACGCATGGAAAGACGAGTCTACGAATAATTCCACATCAGTTCGAAGGTAGAAACGAGAAACGCACAAGTTTCTAGTTTTTGATTTGAATTTTTAATAAAATCACCCTCTCGAGTGATGTCGTAAAACAATCCGATGAATAGACAATTGGGTTTATGGGCTCTTGGTTTGATGCAAACAGGAGACGAATCACGAAGCAAAACAAAGGCCTTGTCTCTACATTGCATGCCTCGGCCCGCAAAACTTGGAGCGATGAAAGGAGAGGAGACACGTGTCATTCGTGTAAAAGCTTGCTGGACCCGATTGAAAGAAAATCCTAGAACCTTTGCACATATTAGATTCGATATATTTTCACTGAAAAAATTAAATCGATGAATTACGAATTAATTAAGACGTTTCAACATGTTGCGCAACATACAAGATCTCTGTGTAGGATTTCGGCTAACATCCCTCACGCTAAAAGGACATTTTTTGAAATTTTCAGTAAGTCCCAAATATTAAAAATATGAGTCTGCATATATAAGTTACAACCAAAGTTTAAGTATCTGATTGGTTGGATCTTCCGGTATAAAAAAATCTGAATTGATATAATTTTCTTTTCCATGCTATTAGATAAAGTAAAGAGAGTCTTATGTTATTAAGCGATCCTGATAATCCCTTTAAAATTCCTTACTTATTTATTTTGCAATTATTAGGTCCACGAACAAATGCGTAGGTTCACAATCTTTTTTTATCCGCCAAGTTTTCCAATATCAAAATTTAGATCTTTTTTTCCTGTAACAGCCTTCCTAACAAGATTTCAAATCTCATTTTTTTATTTTTTATTTTTTGTAATCTTAAAGATTTGTGCAATTTCTTTATATCGTGTACTTTTATTAATCATTTATTTCCGTTATTTTTTTGGTCGGTATTTATTTCTGCTATTTTCTTGCACGCAATTGTATGCATCTGCTAGTAAGGACCATAGTTTTGGTAGGTGAAGTCAATAATTCTTTCTCACGATTGCTCCAAAAGTTAAGAATTCGTAATCTTTTTTCTAGAAATCGGATGGATTCGTTCTTTTGATGGCCAAAAACAAATAAAATGAGCGGAAACATAGCACTAAGCACCCCTAATTAGCTTTAGCATCTCCTCGTAAATTGCTGCCTTTGCTTATTGCACCACCGGTCAAATCTTAGACTCGTAGCCACTAGGGTTCATCAACAAAAGACGCATCGCCAATGCTCAAATTAAACTAGTCAGCCACTAATCAAGGCTACCACCACAATACAAAAACAATGCTTAGAGCACAACACGATGGGGGCTAACAAAAAAGAAAAAAGAGAAAGCCCTCATTAGTCATTAGTCATTGCGTGTTGAAGGAACGCATTGAAATTGAAGCTCGCACAATCATTATACGCATCAAAAGCCAAAGCCTCGCTACCTAATATTCAAAACTAGGGTTCAATGGCGGAGACCTTGAAATGTCAATTACGCTGAGGGGAAGATGTCTCAATCATTTGGCTCGCCGACCATAAATGTAAAGCTTGCTGATGGGGTCCGATCGTGGTTAATTTTTCAGAGTTTGTGCAACTTTAGGATAGGAACAGATACCAGAATCCTATGGTCGAAAACCAAATATAAAGATTCGTCAAATAAGACCATGATGCTGTTCTTATTCTTATCGTATGTACTTAACGTTCACGCTTTACTTACATATTAGACAATTTTAAGGATACCCCAATAATCATTCTCCACATGGCAATCGGCAACTAATAAGATAATGGAATCCCCCCCCCAGCACATCCCCGTTTCTGATCCCGGGGATAGGCGTGATTGTTTGTGTCGTATAATCAAATGATACATCCCACCCATCACTTTGATTTAATATCTATGATACATAGTCAAATCCGGTCGTTTGAATCCTACACACGTTGTCATGAGGTCACCCTTCATTCACGCACAGTGCACCCACCCTTCCAGCTCTAATGAAAGAGGGAACGTCTCATCGTCAAATGGGCAATTGATATTCAACATAGCTGGGGCCCTTTGATTAGCAGGACCTGGTGCTTGATCCGACCGACGAAACGAAACTGCTAAGCCCCGCATGCACAAGTGCTCGATAGCGACATACAAGCATCGAAATAACAAAAGAATGGGGTGGGGGGGATGATGCGGTGCTTGAATTCAGCCAGTGCGAATTCTATACCATAAGGTCTGATGGGAATGCTAGGCTCTACACATCTTAGATGTTATCATTGAATTTGGAAACCGATGTACGCCACTTTATGGAGGGCGAGCTTTCGCTCTTATTAGATCATGCACACTTGCGAAATAGACCGGCTTGGATCTATCATTTCAGGAACCATTCACTTTTGTTCTTTTGCTTTCTTGCTCGTGTTCGATCTCGTCCCCCAATATATACCCAGTAACATGCGATGACCTCCCAAGGATGTGGACTTATCGTTGCCTTACTTTCCGTTTCTATTCGGCATCGTTTAACTTAGGATGCTTGTCCATATTGCCAAGACAATTATTGTTGAATTATCTAGTCCAAAAAAGGAATGATTTGTCCCGACGAACGATGTTTGGTTTTTCTAATTCCTAATGAGTTTCAGCTTAGGGTTGCGATGCTCACAGGGTTTCATGGGGAGTAGATGTCGTTCAAATATCAATTGATAGGGAGAGCATGCGTGTGAAAAAAATAACATTGATTAAGATAAACTTCAATGATCACTCCTAACCAAAGCCCAACACTTCCTCTAGGAGGGAAAATTGTCCAAAAAGTCCTAAATCTATTGTAACTTTGCCAATTTGGCCATAAGCATTTCATTTTTTTGCCATTTAAGTCATAAACTTTTTCATTTTTGGCCAATCGAGTCCATTTGCACAATTTTGGCTAGAATTCACTACGTGAACACTGACTATCCTATATAGGACGATTGGCACTAACGTAGACAAAATTTATTATTTTTTAATATATTTTCGAATTTTTTAAATTTTTAAATAATTTTCCCCTCTCTCTTTCCTCTGCTAGTCTCTACTAGTTGCCTAGAGGTTGCGATTGCCGACCTCATGCAATGTTGTCGCTCACTGTCCTCATCGAGATCTAACAAGGGACAACCTCGCGGGCCTTAGGCGAGGCTTGCAAACAACCCTTACCCTCACTCGAAGCAAGCGAGGAGCAACCTCGCCAGATCTCGGTGAGGACAACCTCGAGGGAGGCTAACAAGGTCACCCTCACCATTTCTTGGCAAGGCTGACCCTCACTGGTCACAGCCTTTGGCTGGTTACCGAAAGTTGGGTGATCAATAGAGGAAGAAGAGAGAGGGAAAAAATGAAAAAATGAAAAAAAATAATAATAATAAATTTTGTCCACTTTAGTATTGGCCATGTGGTAGGAAGGCCAGGGTCCATATTAGCAAATTCTAGCAAAAATTGATTGCATTGATTCAATTGGTAAAAAGTGAAAAAGATTTAGAATTTAATTAGCAAAATTGAAAGGTTTAGGACTATATTGGCAAAAATGCAATAGGTTTTTGATTTTTTTTGACAAATTCCCCCTATAGGACATAGGCTCTTGATAAGAAACTACGTCACATTCATAATCTAATGTCATATGTTAACAAAAAACTCTACTTCTTATCATGGATAGAAATCTAATGAAAATTTTCATTTGAGCAAGTCAACTGGATATTTGTTGTCATTGCTTTATTTTATCTATGCCCGGTTTCATCTCTCATCGGTTTTTATCGAACGAAGTGGATAAACATAAAATATCTCGAAATATATAATCTGTCCATTTAATTTAGGGAAAATTTTAATAAAGCCGTCATGTTTGGGTTGGAAAATTTTAATAAGGCCATCATGTTTGGGTTCACACCCTAATTTGTATCCTCAGGTTCGGAAAATTTACGAATAGCATCCTGACTTTTGCCATTTCCGGTCCAACTTTGCCCTTGAAAAGTTGTGCCCTCCCAATAAGGCCTGGATGTGTTTGAGGCGTAGATTAGTCTTTTTCATTGGTGGATTTTGTATTAAGAGATGCGAATTATTCTGAAGCCAAGGATGCGAATTTGAAATGGGGATGAAAATTCCATATGGTTTTTTGAAATTTTTCCATATATATATATATATATATTCATGTTGTGAAGTATAGCTTATTATCGACCAAAAAAAAAAAAGAAGTATAGCTTATTATGCCGTGCTGTTAAAGTAAAATATCCAAGTTATACGCTTTCGCATGGGTACGTTTGTCGATAGCTTTTAAACCTACTTTATACCTAAAGGGTGTAGTCTAGGGTCTGCGAACAGTGATGTTGGTGGCAGAGATGGAGACCAGCAGTTGGAGTTGGGAGCAGAGTCGCTGGAAATTGCATTGCTGGATGTCAAAGGATTCAATCTGGGACGGGGAGCATGTTCCCGACCCGGGAAAAAGCTGACCAGCTACCGTATTCAGTACACAACCCCCTTGGTCCTCTGGATTTGATGTCGCACAACCCCACTTTTTTTCTTCTTCTGAGTCGGCTTCAAGATCAGTTAGATCCATCGAGAGACGAATCCTCGAACCTTGGTTCCTTATAACTTCTCTCGCGACTGTTGTGTAGATATCCGTCCCACACGCAGAAGTTGAAGATTTTTATGATCAAGAGACGAGATTTATCCCCTTTCTAATGCAACGGTCATTGATGAATTGCAATCTGCTTCTCGAGAATCCCTAAAATGACCTTCCGTAGAATCAAGCAATTTCTTACTTCCGCTGTTGTGTTGGACTTATCCCAATTGATTGGTCTTAGGCTTTTCTCGTCCCAAAAGCGAGGTCAAAAACTGATGATTTCCCTTATATTTACAAATTGATCACCAGCCCATTGCACAATCAATGTAGGATAATATTGACAATCTCCCCTTATATATCAGGTTTGGGTTAAAGGTGCAACAATCCATAACTCTCCCGTGACTGTAGGATCTAAACTTGTTAGCAACTTGGACATTAATACCAATGTTAAGTGGTATTTACCTCTCTCACTTCTCATTTCACAACAAATGTGGAACAATCTCAACAATATCCCCCTTATAAATTGGGCTTAAGTTGAAAGCGCAATAATCTGTAACTCTTCCGTGTGACTTTTGGATATAAACTTGTTGGATAAACTATACTTTGATACTAGTGTTGGGTGGTCTTGGACCCTCTCACCCCAAAAATTAGCTAAAAAAGTGAGACTTCCCTTTTTCTCACACGGTCACACTTATAAATTGACCACCAGCCCCCTTCCATAACATATATGGGACAACTTTAACAATGTTCCTTCCACACATAAGAACAACCAATAATTCTCTCGTGTGACTATTGAGTCCAAATTTGTTGGCAACTTGGGCTCCAGTAACAACAACCCGTAACTCTCTCGTGTGACTATTGAGTCTAGACTTGTTGGCAACTTGGGCTCAGTAACAAAATTTGCTTCTCCGTGAAGTGCAAACTTGTTGGCAACTTGGGCTTTGATACTAGTGTTGGATGGTCTTGAACTTCTCTTGTCCCAAAAATTAGTTTAAAGAGTAAGACTCTTCCTCGCACTTATTAACCAACCATCAATCCCTTATACAACCGATGTGACAATATCAACAATCCCACCTTTCAATAGATGTTAATATCAAATTGGGAATCAAACCGATTCTCCCTAAAACCAACCTTGAACTGGTTATTTAGGTTTGACTACCAAGTTATACTAGATACAATGCTCACCTAGTTGACACCAGACACATCAACACATTGGATAAACGTGTTGATATTCTCTCTTTGCATGACTCATTTTATTAGACGTGTCATGCATTGTTGAGGCAATTATTATGTTTGAGCTAGCCAAATTCGCATTATACGCCATTTTGGCACGACACAAAGTGCCAACCCTTGGTTAGAGTAAGTGGTGTTAGTTCCTACTTAAGGGTTGCATTTGTATTGTGTCGAGTTTAGGTTATACAGGCAAAATAAGCTACTTTGAACATGATACATTTGATAAGTAAGTCAAAGAATGTTACTTAAGAAAATAGGTTACTTTGAACTTGTTGGTTAGATTTGGCTATAGGGTTGAATTAGACACAGTGCTCCCCCCAATTAACATCGGTGACAGCAACTCACTGGACGATCTGTTCATATTCTCTCTTTGCATGACTTGTTTTATTAGGTGTGTCATGCCCTTGTCAAGGCAATTGTTGTGTTCAATTTAGCCATGTTCGCATTATACATTGGTTTGGCACCACATGGTCAAAGCAAGTGGTGTTAATTCCTTCTCATGGGTCGTGTTTGTACTGTGTCAAGTTTAGGATTTACAATCAAAATAGGCTACTTTAAACTTGACACATTTGATGATTAAGTCAAAAACATTATTTGGAAAAAAAAAAAACCCATTTGTAAACAGATAATTCTGACACGAGTCATACAATTGATTAGTTCAAAATAGGTCGGTCCAACAACATGAACAACTACAAATGATTTCTTAGGTAAATGTAAGCTTTCATGATTTACGTAGGCTTTCGAATTGATTAGTTAAGCCATAGCTAGATAATTGTAGAAAAGAATCAAATAAAATATCTTAACCAAGTTCCCCTTCTAATCTACCTACGAAAATCTCAAACGTTTGGTCTATTTAAAATCTGAAATGATTGTCATCAACAGAATGCCTAGCATCGTGGATGGTCTCTCGTAACTAATTCATTTCCAAATGTGAACTGACACATTTATCTACTCGAAGCTGGGTAGGTCATGGTCAAGTGTCATTATCCTCTTTTCACGAGAAGGGGTCAAGCGATATAATTTCGGTTCGCACGGATTGGATCATGAACGACGGCATTAAACTGATGGCGTCGATCTTGGCCGTTGGCCAGTACAATTATGGCGCAAAGCGCGACAAAACTCGACTGGAGATTTATCAAATTTTCTTCGCATCGGATGGACAGGTCAGGTCACGGATGGCCAGATCAGATCTAAGTGTGTGACAGCAGGGAGAGAGGGGGGGGCGGGGGTCCTTAATTACGCTCCCCGGCTCGTCCCCGAGGCCTAGGCCCTAGGCCCCCCCGGGGACCATGCTGAGCTCGACCGGTAGTTCTGTTCTGCAGAAGCGGGGAAACTGCCCAGGAGGCTCCTTTTCTTTCGCACCCCGGTCGATGCCGCTGCGCACCCACCGCTAGAGGCCAAAAAGGAAACTAGTATCGTCGCTGCCCCGGCTGGACCACGGACATGTGTTGACGTGGGGAATCTAGCTGCAGTAGTAAATCATTTCATCGGCTTTTTCCCCCTTTTCAAGTGATTCTAATTTATATTGAGGAATGGAATTTGTTAAGTAGTGCCCCCATTGGGAACTTGATTAAAAGAAAAGAAAAACTGTATTGATCGTGCTTGAAATTGTAAATTTGAGTACATTTGCAAGTAATAGCACAGGTGTCAATGCATAATCTATGCTTCCTATCACGTGATTTTGCTTGTGAGCAAATATGCATACAATCTATGATGCCTCTTAATTAATTTGCTCGAAATATTATTCGTTTCGATCTATTTTCATATAATGTATTATGGTTTGTCTTTTGTCATACAGATGAATAATTTTCCCAGAGATCGCTTAACGTGATGATGCTCTTACTTGAGCACACTTAGATCCAAAGACTTTTATTGTGAGTTAATTTCGATTTCCCTTGTATATAATCCAACAGTTCATTGTATTCATTGCATGATTTTTTTCATTCATGATGACCCCTTAACAATCTTTACAAGTCTGTTGGACCCACTCCTTTGTGCAAACTCTAGTCCCAATAATCACTTTCTAGTCTCGTTTAATTGGATCGTTATAAACACATTTATCCATGACTAACCCCCCCCCCCTTCATGTGACTACATGCATCATGGTCTCATCATGCGACATTGAGCGAGTATATATTCTAATTATTTGCCGGCAATTCTTTACGTTATCTAATTACACATGTAGCTATGCATGTTCATATTGAGCCTAATGTTGTTCGTGTTAGAAATGGGTTTGCTTTCAAGCTTAGACACATTTAATTATATATATCGGCGTATTTTATGTGTCAACACAATACATTTAGATATTGTAAAATTCATTCGAACACATTTTTACCGGTTACATAATCCATTGCATATCATATCGTGTTTAATAAATTCACAGCATTTGAACTTCAAGAATATAAAACAATTTCTTATTTGGATTACATTCGAATTTAACATAAAGCCTAAAAATTAAACTTGTCAAACACGTGGGTTTGATAAGAAAATGGTAGATCTAAATTGACTGATTTAACTTATTTTGACCCATTTTTATATAATAGAGATATAATGAATCATACATTACCTGATCCATATTATTGAAATACTTTGCAAAACTCGTGCTAAAACTAAGGTGAGAGAACTAAACAGGTGAGTATGAGATCAAGTAAGGGCGAGAAAGTTATAGAAGTCAACACTAACACGAAACCCATTTATAATTTATAAAGTTGAGCCTAAACTCGTTTACTAAATATAATTAATCTATATAACAACCTAGCTCGTCAAATATAAAGTTAAAAAATAGACTCATTTCGAGGTGTCTTCTTAATCTGAAACTAAAATGCGGCTGCCCTGCTAGGCCCCACCTCCCCAAAAGAAAATTCTACGTGTCACAACTTGATTCGGCGGTCACGAGCTGCGCGCCCCGCATGCAGTGCGCTGCGTGTCACGGTACCAAACGCGCTCCCTCGAAACCCTCGAAACGATAAATTTTTGAAAAATCTGTACTTAAGCGGATTGCAAATCAGATCATCTCCCGGAGAGAGAGAGCTGTCCTGATATGGCAAATCAATCTTCCCGGGAAACGACATCAAAACCTCCATCCCCAATTTTTCCCTCCTTTTCACTGACGTCGTAGTCCCGAGTAAATAAATAAATATATAATTTATATACGCAAAATACGGGAGAAAATAAAAAATAAAAAAACCAAATAAACATCCCAAATGCATCAACAGCCTTATATTTATACCCAGACAAACAGATAGATTCAAGAACCTGACTCCTCCCCTTCCCCCAACCATCTCCCCAAACCTCACTCCGCCTCCACTTCGCCGGACTCCCTCTCCGATCCTCCTCCTCCTCCTCCTCCTCCTCCCCTCCCCGTCGCAGCACCCCCTGAAAGCCGCCGCCGCCGCCCCCGCCGCCGCCCCCGCCGACGCTCTCCGGCCGCCGTACTTCCTCTCTGGAGATGGCGAGAGAATGAGAAACCGCGGACGCGGCCGCCGCCGACCATGTCAGCCTCGTGCTCCGACTGCTTCTCCGATCTGCTCTGCGAGGAGGACTCCGCCGGCGTACTGTCCGACAGCTCGCCCGAGTGCTCCTCCTCCGACCTGGGCTCCCCAGCGCGTGCCGAGGAGTCGGTGGCGGGGTTCATCGAGGACGAGGACCGCTTCGTGCCCGGGTTCGACTACGCGGCCCGGTTCCGATCGCAGCCGCTCGACGCCTCCGCGAGGGAGGACTCCGTTGCATGGATTCTCAAGGTACGGCCTCGTTAACGACAACGATTGTCATTACCCCGCGTTCGCTATCGGACGCGATATTACGATAGTGCCACGGCCGTGAGATCGTCGGACTTTTTGTGGCCTGCGACCGCGAATCGGATCGAAGCGATCCGATCGGCGACGGAGCGCATCGGCTCCGATGGCTGCTCACGAAACCGACGGCGCTCCGCTACGAGACAAAAAGTCTCGGCTCGCTCGAGAGAGCTCGTTAAATCGGACTCTTAGAAGACGTCATGCCTTTTGTTTAACATGGAATTCGGCGATGCAGGTGCATGCCTTCTACGGATTCCGGCCGTTGACGGCGTATCTGTCCGTCAACTACATCGATCGCTTCCTTTACTCGCACAGCTTGCCGGTAAGCCTTTTTTTACCCGTCGAACTTTTTGGTGACTCCGCCGGGAACTCGGAACTGGCCGGAAAACTGGCGGTTCGCGTGAATGTGGCGTCGTCAAGATTGGCGCGTCCCATCATAATTGATTTCGTTTTTTTTTCCCCTTTGGAAATCGTGTAACAATTATTTGACTACCCGGAGTAATTATACTCGACCTTTTTAGAAAAACGCCGAAATGACACAAATGCCCAACCGGGGGTGCTGTTCTCTCCTTTCCCCGTCAACCAACAGGTTGTCATTATTATAATAAAGATTTTATTCCTAGAATAATATGTACAATTTAAATGCTCGTTTTGTAGGGTGCTTTAATTGTAAAAAGTTAAGTCTTTTGTAACTTAACAATTCTTTTTATTATTATTATTTTTGTTCTTGTTATTGTTGGTGTAAAGTGGGGAGCGTGTTTAGTGCGTGCTGCCATGTTGGTTCGTGCGTGTACATTCACGTTCGTTGGCTCGTTACTGTAATACAGGAATCAAAGCCCCTGCATTGATTATCACGACATGACATTGCGTTATTATAGCCTTGTGCTGACTTTTTGTGTATATAGCTACGAGCCTTTTGTCATCGCTTTTTGCGAGCTTCCCTTTGCGCAATTATTGTCCAAAGTCTGGATTTTTCTGATGAATTATTTTCCTGACCCTTTTCTTGGTTTTCCTCTCTTTCTCCGTTTCAGCAGCGAAACGGGTGGCCGATGCAGCTCCTCGCGGTGGCTTGCTTGTCATTAGCTGCCAAGATGGAGGAACCTCTGGTTCCTTCTCTTCTAGATCTTCAGGTCCGTCCTTGTCAAATTGTCATGTCTCAAAGACCTAACTATACCTAACCCCAGTTTGGCTTAATTATTTTCCTCGGCGGAAACTTTTGGGCCCTTTTATTAATTTGTTAATTTAGTTGTTTACTTTTCCTCGTTGAAATAATTTGGTTCTTTGACCAGGTTGAGGGTGCCAACTACATTTTTGAACCGAGGACAATCCGCAGGATGGAATTTCTTGTTCTAAGCGTCCTGGATTGGAGGCTCCGATCCATAACGCCCTTCACCTTCATCAGTTTCTTCGCATGGAAGGTCGATCCGACCGGCACCGGTGTTGGGTTTCTCATCTCGCGGGCGACCGACGTGATCTTATCTAACATCCAAGGTAATTCCAGTACCAGTATATACTGCCGATGTTCATGCCTCCGCACCCAAGAAAAAAAAAACCTAAAATATTGGAATGAATTATTAGTTTCCTAGCTGAAACAGCGCCTATTGCTGATGTAACAGAAACTAGCTTCCTTGAGTATCGACCGTCCTGCATCGCCGTGGCAGCCGTGCTATCCGCTGCTAGTGACATCCCGAGTCTGTCTCTCCGTAATCCCGAGAAGGCGGAATCATGGTGCGATGGGCTAAGCAAAGTAAGCTTCTGAACGCGACTATGGTTGCGGCAGTATTCAACAAAGAATAAAAGGTGAAAAAAGAAAAATTTAAACACGAGTCCATATCGAATCTATTCTTTTTGCAGGAGAAGATCGTCAGCTGTTACCGATTAATGCAAAAACTGGTGCACAGTAGTATCAAGAGGAAGGCCCCAAAAGTGCTGCCCCAGTTTAGAGTGACGACTCAGGCAAGAATGAGGTTTAGTGACTCATCATCCTCGTCCTCGTTATCGCCATCGTATGATAATAAAAGGAGGAAATTAAATAACAGCTTATGGGTAGATGTTGACAAAGGAAGCTCCGAGCGGGGGAATATAGAATAACTAAGGAAGAGAAAAAGCCAGGAAGAAAAAAGAGGGGGAGAGAGAGCGAGAAACCCGACACTGGGTGGTCCCCGAGCTGTCTAGAAAGTTAGAAGCCTCGATGTTTTTTTTGTTGAGAGGGGTTTATCTTGGGTTGATCAGATTGACTTGTTGATGAAGCGAGTGATGTAGAGACCATTAGTAAATAATGTATGTACGTACGTATGAGGGAAGGGGTTGGTGCTTTTGGAGATTTTCCTTAAATTCTTTTGCTTTTCTTATGTTTCTCTCAAGGAGGGCATTGCCATAAGCGTTGATGGGGCTGGCTTTGCTGATTCCCAAGGGAAGAGGGGGGGAGTTGTTTAATGATGTTTGGGTATAAAAAGCAAAGGAGGAGAGAGAGAGAGAGAGAGAGAGAGAGAGATGGTGGTGGTGGTGTGGAGTGATGGAGTGTGAAAGAAGTGGGGGGTTTGAATTCAAAGGCTGCATTGATTGTGGAATGAAAGGGGAAGGGGGATCGTGGGACCTTCGCGACTGTATAGAATTTTGTGTTCTTTTGGGGTTATAGAAAAGGGGCAAAGGGCGAAGAGACATCTACGGTCCTTGAGTTGGCAAGCCTGAGGTCATATATATATATATATAATAAATATCATGGTGGTGGTGGTGGTGAAGTTATATTCAAAGTCAAGCCTCCTGCTGCATCTACTCCTGAAAAGCTGAATAAGATGCGGCTCCTCCTTGGGATGTTACTAGAGTTTTGAGACTGAGTGATTGCTGTATGGTGTGCCTTTTCTTGTTTTTGACGGGAATCACCTTCCCTTCTTTTTAATGGCCTAGGGTTTGGCCTGACATTATACTGATATCCTTTTTGAGTGAGTGCTCTCGTCCATACGTGCGAAGGACACACGTGCGGACAAAAATACTTTAATTCTTTTTATTTATTTTTTTGGTTTGAGGCCGCCGCCCCCCCTGGCCCGCGAGATGAGACGGGAGGGGGAGGGCATCGGCCAATGTTCGGCACTGGTGAACATAGAAAGGTTTGGGGACCTTTTTCATGCGTGCTTGTATCGGTTTCCATCGACCCGTGTAATAAAACAGACTGTATGTCATTAACATATCTTAGACCCACAGACTCTCTCTCTCTCTCTCTCTCTCTCTGTGTCTGCATGGCACGTGATCGACTACGAAAGGCTTTGTAGCGTTGCCGTTTGTTTCCATTTCAATCGTCGGTACGTGTAAGATAGCTTTTTGCAAAGAGAGAGAGAGAGCTTTTGGAATTTTGCGTGGGCGATGGGCTCTCGGTGGACAGAGCGGGAAGGAGGGACTCCTCTTGCTTGGTCCCGCTCGCAATAAAGGCTTGAGGCTCGGGGGAGCCGATCCAATCAACCAACTCCATGTACTGCTTCCTCATTTAAGTGGCCGAATTGCCTCCCGTGACATCGACCATGAATTCTTTTCACCCGGATCCGCTCGGATATTATTCCCAATCCAGTCCCCCAACTCCGCCTCTCAAATTGAGAGAGAGCACTAAAATGGCCATTTTCGTTTTTACATAGCAACCACACAGGGCAGGAAATTTCCTCCCTAGACTCGCTGAGCCAAGCCGAGCTGAGCCGAGCCAAGTGGTATGGTGACTTGCCTGAGTCACAGCACGTCACGAGCGAGAAAGCCTGGACACAATGATGGATGAAGTTCATTACAAGAAAAGGTCGAGGCTTTTCACGGCCTCCTTTTATTTCATTCTTTTGTGCGCTTGGCGCAGTAAGGACAATGTCCGGCGTCAGTGTGGTCACTTTGCCCTGTATCCCTGACGCTTGGCGCTGTTCTCTTCTTCACGCGCATGGTAACCAAGTACCACCCAAATGGCCCTCTCTACTCATTGGGAGGTGAAGAAAGGTAACCAATTTTGGGGGCAATTATGATCATGCCATCTTGTCATCGCCGTTTCAGCAATATGTCCATCTACATGTAGCCCTAGGTGAACAACCTGGGTCACATAAGTTTTCGTTTTTTCGTTTTGATTTTTTTCTTTTTACATAGTAGTCCGCATGTACACTGAACTTGGTCGGGTGGACCACTGCGTAGTAAGAAATACATAGCGGCGATCTCGCTCCAGTACGTTTGCTCTTCGTCATCGTATATTCCATTGATGGAGGAGACTACAATAGTGAGGACCCCAAGGGAGATACTTACATGGGTTTCTCATTCTGCCTTTATGTCCATACAAAAAAACAAGGGTTGATAATAACCCGAATTTACCTTTTTTTTTACATCATACTCTTTATTTTATTCGATCCCATGGTTCCCACAATCTACCTTATCAGGATTTTAATATCCTGGAATCAGTTGATTTAATGAAGCGGCTGTGGAAGTAGATGGAGGAATGCGATGTGGCCTTTGTTCATTAGTCCACCGTGGTGGGACTTAGGGGAGCCTCTGGGAATTTGGACTTATATCACCAATCAACGTCACCCCTCTTCCCCACTGAAAAGGGTCACAGTGAACAAAATGGGACTTTGGTTTGGTAATCAACTACTTCGAGGAATTTTATAATTCGTCAAGAAAAAAGAAAAAAAATGTGTGTATAGCCCACCTCTCGAATTGCTACTTTCCAAGGGTTCCCATAGATGAACTCATCTCGTGAGTGGGACACCATCAGCACAATAGGGATAGAAGAGGAAAAAAGCAAAGGAGGGGAGGAAGAAAAAAAAACTCGGAAATTAAGAAGAAAAAACAGTGTCCATGTAATAAGATAACATACCTGTCGGTTCGTATGTGGGAATATGTGATGAGAGCAACATTCCCCACTGTCCATTAACGACCTTATTCAATTCCGCATGTTGCTCGTAAAGAAGAGAAATATCCATCCTTGAATCTGGACATATGCCATCCAACTTCTATTCTTTACTTAGTAAATTGTGATCGATCACTGTGAAGTCAAAACGCATGCGATGATAATATTTGAAAATTATGGGATTGATAGAGAAGATCTGACAAGGCTGCCGCACCTAGAAAAGATGAGCATTGAATACAAATTGTCTTGTCTATAAGAAAACACACGATTGGTGACTAGTTTATAGGTATTGCATTGGTATAATCCGTTGTGGAGGGTGGCTATGAAGCCAACAAAATTAGGATCGGTGACGACGTGACCCCTTCTCATTGGCTGCAAAAAGTGGTGACCTGGCTGGGACCGCGGGACACACGCAATCTTTGTCCACAATAAGCTTTGAGAATCGAATCCAATCCGTCGGAAAGAGTCCGGGAAATATCAGTACGAGGGTGGTTAGGGGTTGAAAAAATTCAGGACACCTTTGGTAACCGGTGGACATAATTCACATGTAATTGCACTAAAGAGGAGCCTGACCGAGGAAATATCATGAATGTTGCTTAAAAAAGTTCATAAGATATCTCCTTCCACAGATAAAGACAAGAGGTGTGACAAAAGTGACCAAGAGGGCGACGGCTGCTTTCTTTATTTGATCGTGCAAATTTGCCATGGACGTGGACGGCTTTCATTAAAAAAATTCGGGATGCTTTTGAAGTGCCATGTACCCTGCTTTACTCTTTAACATATAAAAAGGGTTATACGGTCTTTTACTGTTTATATTCCATTTCATTTTATTTATCTAGCTAAGTAATTTTATTTAGATAAGAATACTGTTAGGCGATAGTTTGAAAAAATCTGATTAATTTTGAATGAGTCATGGAAACTACGCGAATGTGTGAAGTAATAGTTGTATACAGTGCCACTTTCCAAGCACTTTTTTTTTTTTTTTTTTTCAGATATATGAACAAAATGGTCTTTAAAGTTAGGAATCCTAAGTATAAAACCTAAAAGCCAAAGTTTCTTTCCACATCCCAAGATAATGAAACTAGGGTTTCTTTAGGGGTGTGTAGGGAGCAGCGTCTAGGCTCATTCCTCCACCTTTTTTCGGCCGTGGGAAATTTTCGACTTTAGGTGGCCAAAACACATTAGAAAGGACCCATTGAAAATTCAGCTTTTGAACCTGATTTTAACTTGCCCGGGCCATATGCTCGTGGGGTTTTGATAGCTGCAAAAAGTATCATTCATAGGCCCTGGTGCTAAAGGGTCACTCTTTTTTCTTCAAAGGGGGGAATGATTCTGAATTCCTCAGAGCTATCGTCTCTCGATTACATGCTGAACACAAAAGACAGCACCAACTCTATAGCCCCAGCGGGGAGGGGCGGGGTCCCCCAACTCTCCCGTCCCATGTCGAATTTCATCGCAAAAAGAAAGGAAAAGCTTCAAAAGGAAAAGGCAAGTGAAAAAAGAAAATCTTATGGGCATCATGCCAACGCCCACATGAACCGGGGGAGATCAATCTTTTGTCTCTTTGATTGGCAGGATTTCTGCTCTTGGACGTAGACCTGCCTGAACCACCGTTCAGATTAATCGATTGGGCAATTAGCTGCATCAATTAAATATAATATCTTACTTTATCATATCTTACATTCAACCCTTGAAGGATTTAAATCTTCAGCATTTAGCTAGGGCTAATGCATCTACATAGCACATATTCCTTTTCTAGTTCTCTAGTACAGCTAGAGGGGGAAAGATCCTACTTTCATCTTTTCCATCCTCCTCATGCTATTCATGAAGCATGTGTACTTTAATCAATCCAAAAGCCACATGTTTCTACTTTTAACCTATTTGTGATACCCAAACTACAAGCTAGCATCTTAGGAAAGAAAAACTCATTCAGCTGTGCTGACTCCGATCTCGATATCATATTTTTTAATTTGATAGGATAAAAACCCAGAACGAATGAACAGGACTCTGCATTTCCTTCCCTCTCCAATCATTGTTACATGACTGAATTCGGATCTCGTCTATGGTTTCGCATGTGTTTAAACCTATGCTAATGCTTGTAAAAAAGCGGTGGTACGACACAAACGAAACAAAACAAAACAAAACATAACAGAACCAAACAAAACAAAAGTCTCTTTGGCTGAAGGAGGAAGCCCTATTTATTGGCTTTACAACTCAGAGGCCTGATCTCTTTGGATGCCAATTTAAGGTCATATATAGAGGAAAGGCAGAAAAAGAAGAGAGAAAAAGAAACGGGTTTGTGTGTGGGGAGTAGCTACTATCGAGGGAGCGTCTATGTCCATGTCGTGTTGTTCTTTATTTGTTGTTCTTTTAGCTTTGTGCGATGGTGGCTGGACCTCCATTAATTCACATGTGGAGTGGAGAAAAAGAGTCGTCCATTTAATCATCAACACAATCATCAAATTCCCTTCATCACACCATTCACGACTTCTTGATCACTCGCATCTCTATCAATCTCTCCACACGCAACATGTGGATATACATATTAAGCGTGCAAGAACTTGCCCATATAGTTTGATGTATGAGCCTGACGAAAATGGAATTTGTTAATGAGTGCCCTTAGGCACTGGTTAAATTTTTGTTCAAGTAATTTTGTGATTTCCAATGCATTGTAATCGAAATATTTCTTTATTAAATATGGTTAACTAGTGCCATGAAGGTGATCATTGAGAATACCCTATATATAATTCAATTAGTGGTGCTTTGATGAATGTCTAGGTCAGTTTAATATAGGATTGATTTAACACAATTACTATCTAAATTTTTTATTTAATTTTCACAGTATTCTTTTGGGGTGCTATATTGTCATGATAATATGAGAAAATAATGTGACTCAAGCTGAAATTAATAGGATTCTCGAGTCATTCTCCGATCGTTAAGGGTTGCGCCTATCAATAAGTTACGAACATGAATCCCTTAGGATTGACATTTTGCACAAGGGGATTCCTTGTATAGGAATTTGGAGATTGCCTATATGAATGCATGTATGAACACCATCAACGATGTACATATTATTTCGGATCCGATTAATGACGTTTATTAAATGTTCCATGGGCCTCCAAATAGCTAGACTTCCTCAATTGTGGTCCCTGGAATTATTTGAAAAAAGAAAAAAAGAAGAAGAGTTACGAAAGGAAAGTACTCAAATTTTGACTTTCAAAATATGATCGGAATCGGTGTTTGATCAAAAGGATTTCATTTCATTTAGGGGATGTTAACCACGTTTGTCAAACTCCACTATCTTCGGTGAGACTACCAAAGAAAAAGTCCTCGAGAACAGTCTAAAAAGCATCGCCTCCATGCGTATCCTGTGAAGTTTGGTAAAGGCAATGAACTTCAAAAAGGCGCAGGACGACCTTTACCGAGTCTTGCGTTAGGGTTTTTATAAGTTAGGGAAAAAGTTGCCTGGCGAAGCGCTGTTAGAGCCGAAAGATTCGTACCCAATAGCATGACAAAGTGGATAATATGAAAAGACATGGACGCGGACAATCTTTATGACAAAGTCTAATTGCATAATTAAAGAAATCTCAGTGCTGAATTATGTCTCCCCTTCTTTTCTTTCTGTATACATGGAGATTTCCCCCCGACTCGTGAGCACGGAATCATGTACTCGTGCCGTTAGATAATTTTTTGCATTGTAAGTACAACTAGCAAGACACGTGATTCATCGTAAACTAAGTATGTTTCTTGTTATCTCCTTTAGTTTAATGGGAGGCACGTGCTTTCGGAACGAAGAAAGATTCATCGAATGAAACAAGAACCACCCCATGATCCAATAACAATTTCATCGTGATTCCCTAACAGTGCCCGACAACTAAGAAGAGCACAAACTGGGTTGAGATCTATTCCTCGTATATATGCCGTTGAATGGTCTTAATACATACGCATGAAGATGCTTACAAAAGAAGAAGAAGAAAAATTGCAGGAGAGAATTTATTAAACTGCGACCAATTACCGAAGATGGCGTGCTGAAAAGGTGGGTTATTGTCTATAGCGGTTGCTCGTTGTCCTCTTACTTGAGGATTCAATGTTGATTTATTAACTTATTTGATTTGGACTGAGGTGCCAAGTTTTTTAAAGGTTGTGTTTGGACATGTTGGGGCTTTAGGTTATCCTGGTTGAATCTTGCTCGCGTAGGAAACAGTACCTGTGTTTTGTTTTGTTTCGTTTTGTTTTTATCTATTAAAAGAGAGACGGGAGGAGCAACCAACGTTGCAATCGACGTTGTTACTATAGGAGTTTTTTGCTCTCTATGGAATGTCCGGGCCAAGCTATAGTTGTAGCCTGTGAAGATATCCGAGCCATAGCCAACGAGTCCATCGCCCTTTTTAGTATGAGATGATAATGCCCCGTCCTGCAAATTTACAGATTAAGCATATTATCGAAAGATCAATGCCGGGTTTCCTAAGACCGGTTTACAAGAAGTTTATTAAGTGAGTGTTTAACTAAGTAAGCCATAAGCGACAGTTAGTAACAATTGGACACATCACTTTAGAAACTAATTTGGCGAAACTAATTTTGATAACCCAATTTCTCTTATCAAAATGATTGCATTTGGCAGTCAGTATAGGAATAAATTTCATTTTGTGTACTAATGCCCCATGAAAGACAACTGTATGTAGTCCATCTTTTTCACTCAAAAATTTTATATCCATGATACTACTTAATTTGGAAAAAGGAAAGAAAATGAAACCAGTTGGTTGGTATTCCTTCAGGATAACTTTCATCATCATATACAAAGTATATAGTCCATCTTTTTCACTCAAGAATTTGTATTCATGATGTTACTCAATTCAGGATATCTTTCCTCATCATGTACAAGCATGTATAGAAGTACTTTTCAACGTGGAGACCATAATTTGTCAGAAGAGAAAATCATGGCCCGGCGTCCTACATTTCAATAATATGTCACAGCAAGCTTGCTGGAGAAAAATCAATTTGTGGACGTGCCAAAGAGATGTTGATGAAAATTGGGATGCACCAAGGCGATCTTAATTTCATACGATTAGAGAGCAATTGAGATCGTTTCGTGGTTTCCCACTTGAGCACAAAATAACGCGAATGAGGCTTGGATGAGTGATAAATTCGATGAATTACCCACTTGCTAAATTTATTTCCACCGTTCTAGCGAAATCAACACTTTGAGACACACGTAATTCATACAATGCTTCATTGGATACATCTTTGGTCAAAATGGGTGCCAACACACCTCTTACAGAAATCAACAGATACTTCTCTTGAGCCAAATTTAGGATGTGGGTCGAAAGACGGGTGGACTCAGATTGGAATGGGTTGAGTCCGAACAGGTCTAGTGCAGTTTTGTTATTTGGTGGGTCATGCTCAATGGGTCACATCTGTCTTTGATAGGATGGTGGAATGGGCTTCAATCCATCCATAATGTGGTCTTTTTTGCGAAACGGAAGATGAGTCACTATGCAATTTACTTTTTTTTATGTGCGCATTTGCAGCTTTGTTGTGTCGATGGACTTACTGGTAGATGGGAGTTTTGAGCATAACTAGGCTGGAAAAGAGAGGAAAGGTAAACGATGGTTGCAAGAATTTCTTCAAGCTGGCTTGAAATGGTTGCATCTGCTACATTTGAAGAGCTAGGAACGATACTTCACAATGTTCACATGGTGCAGCCCTTCTTTAAGTTGATAATGTAGTCGGATTGATTAAATTTGCTGCTCGGCATCTATATTTGGGTGCGATGTTTTCTTGTTTGATTGAATGTTATCTATGTAGGGAAACTTTAGGCATCATGGTAGCAAGAATGTCCGTTAACGATTGTTCATAAAGAAGAAAAATGTACCAATTAACAGTGGTCAGACTTTTTAGCACATCTAAATCCCCAAATTCAAGAATCTTTGATTCGTACAAAATAAAGCACAGTCCAATGCTTAACTTAAACTTCTGATGGGCTTAGTATATAACTTAGGGGCTTAGGGCCAACCCTAGGACAATAATCACTAATGTTAAGAAAATGTGTTGCGAATGATAGGATTTGGAAGAAGCCGCATGAAACATAAGCGCCACCTGACTAGAAGATTATCTGTACCCCGTTAATCCGTTAAATCTGTTTCGGGCAGGACGGATGAGGGAAGGAGGGGTGGGGGAGGTGTCACGCTTAAGCTCCTGAAGTAACACCTTAGCAGAGGAAAATCATAAGAGGAGCCGACGGGCCTTTCAAGAGGTGAAAGCATCAACTTCAGCAAACAGTATGTAAGGCACGTCCTCCCCAACACACGTACAATTCTGAATTCCTTGAGTTTCTAGAAGTTCTGGTTAATATTTAGGCACAAAACTCTCGATCTGTTCAAATTCCTCTGGCATATCTGCATTTATTGATGGTCTGTGGGTGGCTACCTTGTGTGGTAGTTTGCTCAAGGACGATGACTACTATGAAGTGGTCATCGTCTGCTGAAAGAGGGAGAAATGGATCAGATCCAAACACAAATGCATAGTGTGTGGAAGTGCATCTAAAGTCTCGTATTGGAGGCTTAGTGGAGAGTGATATAGTTAATATATCATAATTGATTCATAATTTATGAATTTAAACTTTTAAATGGAAATGGTTCAAACTGGTATGGGTTTGAGATTGGAGTTTGAGCTCCATTGGACTTTCACTCCATATTCCAACACGCGAAGGGAGAGGAGAGAGAAGGTGATTTCAGGTCGGTCATAGTGACCCCAACCCGGTGGTTGCCATCCTGCCTCGTGCCTCATTCATTCTAGCTGACCGCATCATGGGGAGCGGTGAAATGAGCCATCTGTCTTTAAAAACCACGTTTGGGTAAGGGGAAATGTATAGTCGGCACACGGTCGGACGAGAGCTAAACAAAAAATTCTAACGCCGCCCATCCCATCGTGTCCTCCCCATCCATCAAAAGCATGACGCAATACCGATAGGAAAATTCAGAAGTTCTGACATGGCTGACTCAAGAACAGTGCAATGATAGCGGACTCATCTGTACAAATATCTGAGCTGCGATTCATTGAGCGCACTGTTTGCCCCTGAAATCTTGCATCGCTTTCGTCCCTCACTTTCTGTGCTGTCTTTCAGGGTCCAGCTCCAGTAATGATCCCTTTTGTTTTACAGGCCTTTTGCTCTGGACATTATGTTCAATTTCTTTATTTCAATTAAAGCTAAGGACGATTCAACTTTTCCTTCCCGCTCGGTACAATTTGGCATACGATTTCTCTATTGGTTCACTCGCGCTGTCCTAAAATTTACAAACTAAGTTCTCATGGTGACAAGAAAATCGCGGTCCGTCTCTGGAGCAGGAGTCGACTGGTCCCGACTTTGACATGGCTTCAAAAGATGTCATAACTCATAACAGAAGGCCTCGTCTCCATTTTGGCAAATTATAGGCTCTTTTTCTGCTTCCTCTCTGGATGAAACTGAACTAGAATTGATGAAGCACCAATCGAGGACTCATCGGCTTCCACATTCGTCTATGCTCTGCAAGTTGGGCCGCCAGGATTTCGATCTCCCCACCGCAGTGCCCGGCGCCGCCGTGCTAGACCTTTGCTTTCCATGTTTCGAAACCTGCGGAAATACGTTTCACATCATTCGTCAATGTCTAGGGAATCGGATTCTTGCAACAGGTTAAGTTGACCCGCGAAACCAACAGCCACTAATTTACATCGCACTCAAGCATGCAGATGATTATTGTTCGGTAAACAGAGCAGGGGACTTTACTTTCACTCTACTTCTACTGATTTAATTATGGCCCTGAAAGATACTGTGCTCCTATTAAAAAGTTCTACTCGCACTGGGCGGACTCAAAGGAAAATCTGGTGGGAATCCATCCAGGCTGTTAAAGAAACCATCAGACTGGGAGAGGGAGGAACTGACACAGATCTGCGACGACTGAAACCCTCGTGCACACATGATACAAAAGATACTCCTGAAAGTAAAATTTAAAAAGAGGAAACTTTAATCGTCTTGATGGTGTATTGAAAATAAGAAGTTTTCTCCTACCTTGTTGACGGCCTCCATGTCAGAGTCCTCGTCTTTTGCCACTGCAGCGTTTGCCTTCTCATCTGCTCCTGATTGCTGTTGCCTCTGCTTCATCTTGCCATATTTCTTCGCTTTCAGCACCTTCATCACCTCTATTAACCAATCACGAGAGTCAAAGAAAAGGAAAAGATAGGCACAAATGTATCTCTCTCTCTCTCTCTCTCTCACACACACACACACACACACGCACACAAGCCAAACTATGGATGAACGAATTAATGAATAGAACCCAGGAATATACCTTGAGTGGTGATGAGGCGATAGGCGTGGCCGAGGGCGAGGGTCTCGGTCGGGCGGAGAAGCTTCACGCGGGTGAAGCGCACCGCCTTGGGAATGTCTCGTCGGCCGCTCTCCTCGTTCTTCTTGTCGTCGCCGGGGGCGGGCAAGGGGATGATGAGGGAGACGTAATGGCCGGGGTTGGTCCTCATGACCTCGCTGGCCGTCACGGGCCAGTACATCCTCTCCAGCCTCCCATCCGGGTGCTGTATCACCATCGCCGCCGCATCTATGGCCTGGCAATTCCCCATCTCCCCAAGCTTCGAAGGAAGAGAGAGAGAGAGAGAGAGATAAGGAGAGTGAGGAGGTTGAAGGAAGGAAGAAGCAAGGAAGGGTCTGTCTATCCACACCGCCAGCCCAGCCTGCGGATTGTGGTGAAATATAGAGACGTGACGAGGGGAAGGGGGCCGTGCGTGGGTCATATTTAAAATCAATGCGATGCTAACTCCTCGATGCAATTAAAATAAGGGTGAAAACAAAAAGGCGTTAAGATCAGTGCAAATGTAATTCAGGTTTTGTCGTACGTGTGCTCCCAGTTTACGGAACTACTATCTATCCTTAGGGTTGAAGACTCGATCGTTGCTGATATTTTCAGGGACAGTTTGGCACCGGCAAGGGCCTGGCGAGGCCGGCGTACGGCCACGTGGAGGGATGTCAGGAGGAGGAGGAGGAGGAGGAGGAGGAGGAGGAGAGGTGAAAGTGGCTGGTCGGCAACGTTGACGGACGGGGTCAAAGTTTTAGGCCGAGGTCTTGGTTGGTTGCCTGTGAAAGCCGATCACATCATCTCACTACTACTCATGAGTTGAGAGCCTACTATTCACGTGGTTTTATTCGCATCGTCCTTTACGTTTCATCCAATCCCTGGTAACTTTTCTTTTACGGTGAAGCTCGTCCTCTTCTTCCTTTTACCCAAAGGGACGTGATCCTTTCAGTTCGTTTGATCTGTGTAATAGGGTATTCTACATTAGGCCTAGTTGAAATGTCAAAGTGAGCATGATTTCGGGATAAAATTAATAATCGAAAAATAGACCGATGAGAACCTATCCGGTTTTGAATTTCAAGTTCTAAGGTATGTAAAGTAAATTCCAAAAATTGAGGAATCTATTTCGATAGTTAGATTTCTGATTCGATAGGTAGATTTCTGAACTTAAAGCAAGATTTTATATTTTTCTTGGTTTATGTCTTCACATGATCGTGTAATATTCCTTTAACGATGAATGTATAATTTAAAATTACTAATCTAAACTTCCATTATTTGACTAAGATTTTTACTTTATTAATGTTTCGTATTTTTCATGTGGTTAAGTATAAGTTATGGCTAATGTTTATAACAACAAATGGTGGTCATTTAATATAAGTGGAACCTATAAAATTTGGAACTATCTTGGAACCTATGGTAGGGTAGGTTCCAAGTTCCAAAAAATAAAGAACCCATCCCAAATAATAGGTTTTAAGTTTTAGATAGAACTTGTACGGAATTTGAAATCACTTAACTTAATGCTAACATGTCATATTGATGCAGCAATTTTGAATATGGTTCAAGTAACTATGTGATGCTTGATTTTGCAAAGAGAAGCAATTTTAAACCTTATATCCTGATTTTGGGTTCAATTTTGTTGTTAGATAGCTCGCTTGATCTACACAATTAGGGTTGGTGTCTTCAGCGAGCCATGTAAAACCAATGTCATTATAGATTTTTCAACATATCAAGCAGTTAAATCATTTAAACGATTGTTTCTTGAAATCAAAGTGACCATTTGAAAATGTTTGATCCTATATAAAGCGTTGCACATGATTTTGAAACTTTTAGTGTTGAGAGAGGGGGGAGGGGAACTTGATTAGAGCAAGAATTACACAGAAACAAGTGGATCCGTGCCACTAGATTGTGATGGGCATGTGCATGCAAGGGTCATAATAACATTTGGTGGTAGCAGACACATCTAAATTGTGAGACATGTGTTGTCATATGCAAAATTGTAACAGGCACATCTAGATTGTGAGACACGTGTTACCATATGCAAAATTTTCGAGAATACATCTATATAAAGTCGAGTAGGCTCAAACCTACTCAAGTTTTCTTCAATTGTCAAAAATATGATTTGTGATTGACATGTCATGAGTGTGTCTGAATTCTAAGAGTTATTTTACCCATATGAATCAATATGGATGATAGCTCGTACAGAGGAAGTCGATTATCACCTTGCAACAGTCAAGAGTGCGACAATGATCATCTCCATAGCTGTCGTAAAATAGGACTATAGAACATGACCACCAATCCCGCATGTGCAAACCTGCGATTGTTATCTGAATCGCATCACATGTGGGAAGGAGATAACAGTAACATAACGAATCATCGGACAACCAGAAAGAAAAATATATATGGCTGGACAACATTAAGGGATTGGACAGGAGGCCATCTAGAATACTTTGTACCATCTTCCCCCTCGTTGGTCACGCCCATTTGGTCGTTTTTGGAACTTAGCTGAAATACAGGAGAGGTATTCCCCATGGGAAACTGAGCCATTCAATAATGTTGGAACCCTTTCCGCATTCTACTCCATCTTAGAAAAACCTTGGAATTGTCTCGAGCTTCAATCGTATACGTACCCCATCGCACACCAGACCGTCCGTATACCTAACTAATCAATAATCAATCACCTAATACGTTCACCTAATCACAATGATGAATCGATAATGATGGGAGCTACATCGGCAATCGATGGCCCAAGGGAGGAGCTATGGCATTCACATGTTGGAAAGTGGTCAAGTCATAAGGCCAAAATCGACCCCATTCATGTATATAATAATTGTTGTACCCTTAGGCTATAATTGGATCCGCGTCTATATATGTGGATTGCTCACGACCATTGGCTTCGATGACTATGATTGGGGGATCCCTTTTGCTTTCATTCACTAGCATAATAGTCCCACTTGGGAAAATTATTAAATTTGGATGGATATACAAAATGGGTACTATTCCCTAGCTTTTTTGATGATATCAAATACCAAAGTATAGTATAATCTTGGTCACTAAAACTTAGTGGCGAGCCACACAGAGGAATCAATTTCCACTATCTTGCACTGGAATATAAGTAGACACCAGGCTCCGCTTTTCATGATTTTTTTCCCTCCCAATTCCAATGCATTTTCAAGCAAAACTTATGAAGGGACATATCTCCCCACTACAGTAACATTATCAAGATATTCCTCTAGATGCTTTACATAAAGTATGAAGATCACAGTGATCCGCAAAGCCTTGTGGGAAGGGACTACGATCATTCTTTTGATACCCATTTGAGATTAGATGATTAATTAATAGCAAAGCACCCAAGTTGTGTCGTTTGAGGAAATAATAAAACAAAATTTGCAAGAACAAGCTGCCTGCGATCTCACCGGCAAATTTGACTACGAGATTCACCAACTCCTGTTCATGTGTCGCGCAACAGCTGATTAGACAAAGGTAAAATGGCGGTAGTAGTCCTTTTATTCTTGTCCATAATTCAAAACCGTTCACGTACTTTCGTTTGATGCGAAAACCGTGCAAAGTACTTCCTAAAAAGGTGTCACTGCTGGCTTCTCAATTGGTCCAGTAACGGACTTTGCCGATATGGGTTAATGTCGTTCAATTTTTTCTTCTATGGATTTTTTGTCCTTATTTCCAAATGTCGATTTTACATGGATTTCTTCTCCTTCAAAGTATCCAAACCCTACCAACGACCTTTCAATCTCACGGTCATGTGCGCGCGAATTCTTCTATGGCCACAAACTTAAGTGAAGCTCTAGAGGCCATGGTGGCCACAAATTTCGAGTTAGATCAGAACATGGCAACCGCGAGCTCCAAGCTCACATGACTATGGCTGTGAGCTTCGAGCCAAGCAGCTGTGGTGGCAAAGTGATCCAACATTTCAAAAGTACTTCAAGTTTCAATTGTCCACATGACCATTCCAATTGTTCATGTTAACATAAAACAAAAAAAAAAATGAGTGACATGAAAAAGATCGAATGTTGATCCTTTTTAACAAATAGGGGATGGTTTTGAATTTTGGACAAGAACATTGGGACTATTTCTGTCATTTTCCCGTAGACAAATTATAAAATGTATACTTAATTTCTTACGGTATTCATCGGGATCGATTTACGTGCCAATCCGTAATCGCCCCCAGAGAAAGAGACACTAACCTTCATCAGGGATCTTTGACTCTTGTATACTCAAATCTTGTTCCTTTCCGAAGCCAGCTACGACATCCCAACAGCTTTTGGAAAAAAAAGAAAGTAAGAAGATTCTTCCGAGATTTCACATGTGTAAAACAACTTAACACATCTCTGATCGATTGTCAGTATATGTAGGCCATGTGAGGTGTTGGGGCAGCGCGATTCACATATTAAATTGCGAAACGGACGACGACTTGTTCGAGCGCGACTCGGGTGGGGGGACTACAGATGCTGCTCCTAAACGGAAGTTCTTGACCTGTTATGGCCACGGAGCGAGGCAAGCAGCGACCATTGGGAATAAAGAAAACGAAATTGTCCCGTGTCCTCTTCTTTCCTTTCAATGCGATGGGGAGTTTTATATGCGCAAGCGGACGAAATTCGGGACTCGAGCTCTGTTCATACATGGCGGCTCGCGGAGGCAGCAAGATCAGGTCTTGTTATTCGTGTTGCTCGCATTGTGAACATTCTAATCTCTTCTCAAACCCCTTCATTACTAAACAAATGAGTGCGTGGGGTCTTTCTAATTAGGTTGGTCGAGAGGACACGATTTTAGAAAGTAGCCATCTTCGACATTCTTCCCCCTTCGATGTATAACACGGACCGTCGGGCCGAACCAGGATTCGCAGAATGTCTGAGAGGATGGTACGGACGGCGGTGGAGTCGGAGGAAACACGTGGTCGTCACTAAAAGATTTCGCAAGACATGTTCATGAACTAGTCATGTTCGTCACGAGATGTCCATCTTTGGAAACACTAACACTATGCCAAGTTTGATGATTGTGTTGATTTTTTAAGGAGAAGAACGTCTCTTAAAAAATTAGGAGCATTTTGCTTCGGTGATTCCTTTCTTAGATACCTGGAACTTCACATTTAGTAGACAATATCAATTTTTATTTCATAGTACTAACGACATGATTGGCTCTTAATATTGAAATAGCCTTTTACGAGGGGAAATTACCAAAAGAGTGTCACACTTATCGCACTTGTCCAAATTGAGTCCTAAGTCTTTCAATTTAGCTAATTTAGTTATAAATTTTTTAATAATTTGTCAATTTAGTCATTTCATCAGAAATTACTAACATAGATGATAGCTGTGCTAATTTTCTTCTCCTTCCTAGACTTGCATTGGGCAAAATATTGATTTTAAAAAAAAATAAGAGCTTGAAGTGAATGTGTTTTCTTAAAAAAAGGTCGGATGTAAAAGTTATCTCAAATAAAAATTTGAAATAAAATAAAGGCCTAAGCTCACTAACTAGTCAAAACTTCTCTAGCTAGAGAGTACATGCTTATTCCAATGGCACAACCAAGGGCATAATCATCAAAGACATTTTTTTTTCCTTTTATCCTTTTTTAATTTTCACTGTTGATCTTCTTCGTGCTTATGCTTGGAGGAAAGTTGCAAGTCTCAAGTTCAGCTCCATCTTCTTCTTCAACGACAATGGCGTCCTCCTACTCCGGTTTAAGAACTCTCAAGGTGGCAACAGCTCCTTCTTCACCTCATTCGACTTCTCCATTATCCCCCAGTACTCGAATCTCGGTGGCCACGGGCTCGCCTTCGTCGTCTCCACTACCATGGACCTCCGCGCCTTGCCTAACCAATATCCGGGCCTCCTTAATGCCTGCTCCTGGTTCGGCGAAACCAAGAAGCCAATCTTTTCTTTCAACATGGATTTATGGCCTATTTTTCCACGAGTTGATGTCTGTTGGCTTCGCTGCTTCTTCGATTGGTGTGCTTGCGAGCTGTCATGAATGATGGGTTGGAGTTTTTGAATTGACGGGATAGTGAACCGTACAACTCCAATATTAGGGGAAAATTACCAAACAAGTCTTATTTCTATTATAATTATGTTGATTCAGTCTTAAATTTATTTTTTGAATCAATTGAGTTAATCAGCAATGGCTCACCCAGTGATGGCGAGGTGAGCTCACCTGGCCGCCTTAGTCAATTGGCCAACCCTCCCCTTTGGCTGGTTGTCAAAGCAAAGGAAGAAGGAGGGAAGAGGGGGAAAAAAGATAAAAAGTTAATAAAATAATTTAAAAAGTAAAATATTAATAAAAAAAAGTCCTCAGCACTGGCCAGCGGCCACGTTAGCATCTATCCGTCAAATTTGGCCGAATGGACTGAATTGACATAATTACAAAAATGTTTAAGACTCAATTAACCAAAAAAATAAGTTTAGAACTAAATCGGTACGATTATAGTAGGGTTAGGACTTTTTGTTGATTTTCCCACAATATTAGTCTTGATGTTATCAATTATTCTTGCGGTGTCTACGATATTCCTTGTGGTCTTGATTGTTCAAAGGATCAAGAATGTTAGTGTGGTCGAGCAGTGGGAGCTCGAAATAGGTCCCCGCCAGCTCATCTAGTTGGTGAGCTAAAGGTGAGCTTGAGACTTGCAACTTCCCTCCAAGTACAAAGAAGATGAACAATGAATAGATAGGAAAAGAAAAAGGAAAAAAAAAAAGTGGACAAAAATGCCCTTGCTTATGCTGCCGAAATAAGCATGTGCCAGTTAGTCAATAAAAATTTGGTCGGCCGGTGAGCTCAACCTTATTTGAGATCAAATGGCCATTTCATACCATTATTCAAAATTAAATAATTATTTCAGACTTTTATTGAGACAACATCCATTTTGAGCCATTTTTTAAGAAAATGAACACATTGGACCCATATTTAGAATTTTCTCAAAATATATGTCTCTAAGAGATACCCTTCCTATGAATAGATTTTTATGAACGCAGATCCACTATATCCTATTTTGACCTTATATACTCTCTCTACCGTGCGATTGTGACACATATCAATTCAATTTGGAACGAAAGTTCCACTAAGTAAGATTCTCTCAATGTGAATACTTCAAAAACAAAATAAAGGAAATTATAAACTTGAAGAAAACCCACAAAACATGTACAACAATACAAAAATTATGATTTGTACACGCTTAAGATCATCAATTGAGCAGCCATGACTACGAGCTCAAATCAAGCAATCATGGACTCGGCTAGAAACTTGAGTGGTCGTGGCCACTGCGACCATTGTTACTAGTCTTAGATCACTTGTGGCAATGGCGGCAGCAATGGACCATCTCTCTCTCTCCAAAATTGTTGACACATGTATTCATTCATTCTGCATTCTCTAACATCGACATTTTCTAGAGGTGTCGAATGGATGGATCGGGTCGAAAATGGTTTAATCCATATTAATCCATTTAACTCGTTTTGACCCATTTTCATGCAATATAAATTTAATGACTCATACCCGACCTAACTCATACCCGACTTGACTCCTATTACTAACACATATTAATAGTTAACTTAATTTAAGAAAATCTACTCATGCCCATTTAATCTACTCTAAACTTTTCACAAATAAGTTATTTGAATAAAAATTTCACGTTAAATTTATAAAGTAAATTAAATAAAAAAGTAGTAAATAAAAAAAAAATGTGAATATCTTTAAATTGAAATATTTTTTGAAAAATAATTTTTAAAAAATTCGAATTTTAAATTATTTTTTAAATATTAATTTTTCTTTTCTTTCCTTTTCTTTCTTCTTCCCCCTTTTCTCTCCGCTAGTGCTGCCTAACGGCGACCGGCCAAGATGTAAGCCAGTGAGCCCCAGCTCAACTTGGGCTAGCGAACTCGAGGTCGGCTGATCCAAGCAAGCAAGTGACCCCAAGCTCGCCAGCATTGGTTGAGCTCTGTTGCAGTGTAGGAGGGCGGAAAACTCGGGGCTCACCTACCTAGACCCAGGCGAGCCGAAGCTTGGCCAAGGCCAGCAAGCTCGGGGCTCGCCTGCCCAAACCTAGGTGAGTCGAAGCTCAACCAAGGTCGGCGAGCTCACGGCTTGCCTACTTAGATCTAGGTCGAGTTTCGGTTGGCGAGCTTGAGGCTCGCTTGCCTAGATCCAGGTTGTGCTTCGGCTGGCGACCTCAGAGGTTGCCTGCCCAAATGCAGGCGAGCTGGAGCCCAACCAAGGCCGGTGAGCTTGTGGCTCACCTGCCCAAAGCCCGGTTGACGACGGCGAGCTCAGGATCAATGATGGTGACGGTAGCGTGGAGGTGGATCGACAACGGAGGTCAAGGACATAGGGGATGGAAGAAGAGAGAGAAGGAGAGCCTTAAACCATGGGTTCAAAGTGAGTTATTAGGGAATCCACTTGACCCATATTTGACCCATATTAAGATTTTTTTTTTTTTGCTTAACTTTTCAAGACCCATGTGTGATGGGGTTAGAACACTAGGAGTGCTATAACTTTCGTATGGCACTCACTTTGGTGCCAATTTTTTTTTTCGCTCACTTGAGTGCCAAATCGGAGTGAAATCGTTCAATTAAATGCCACTTCCGGCCAAAATGCATACGCGGATTTTTTTTTAATGATTTTCCTTTTTTTTAATAATTTTTGACACCGATGTGGTTTCCGGTGGTGACCCTCGCCGGCCAACGTGGATTCTTCATGCAAAACGACACCGTTTCTCCTCTTTTTGGAATTTTTTCGATTTTTTTTGGCTTTTTTTTCTTTAGGGCCAGCGAGGGTCACCAGTGAGGTATGATGCCGCTAGATTTGGGCAAGGGCAAGCCTCGCTATGGCTAGGTGAGCTTAACCTCATCTAGCAACGGAGAGGGCAAGCTTCGCAATGGTTGAACAATGCTCGACCTTGCTCAGATTTGGCGAGGTCAAGCCTTCACCGCCATTGGGCGATGCCTTGCTAGGGGTGGCTGAGGCTTGCCTCGCCAATGCCGATGAGGGCAAGCCTCACTAGTGGTTGGCTAGGTTGACCTTGCCAGTCCTAGCCTTTGGCCAGTTTAGCGACTGACAAAAGGAAGAAAGAAAGAAAAAACAAAAAGAAATAAAAGGAAAAAAGAAAATTTTTAAAAAATTATTATGTTAGCATTGGCTAGATAGCTGAAGTCGACCGTGGATTGAATTGTTGCAAATATAAAATGTTTAAAATTGAATTGACACAATTACAATAAATTTAGGACTATTTTGATAGTTTTTTCATTATTTTTTCTGATTTTGATTATTTATATCTCTTTAGAAAAGAGGTAACGAAATATATTATTGTACATTCGGTAATGGATTGTAGTTAATAATAAAAATACTTGTCACCAACTCATTTTTATAAGCAATAATAATGATTAAAATTAAGAAAATATTTTTAAATTATTAATTTTCAGCAAAACAGACGAAACCAAAATCTTCATTCCTCAGCACTTTCTCAAATCCGGTTGCCCATCTCTCACAAGTTGAAACTTGCGGTCGATGTTGCACCTTCACAAATTCAATATTACCGTCATGCTACTGGGACTATTTTTTCCGGACAGAGACCTGGGCATTTTTATGGAGCAATCTTGATCTCGGGACTTCGAAAAGTACCTTTCCAAAAATCTACAGCCAAAATTCGATGAATGAAAACCGACTAATTTTTCTTTTAATGAAAAAAAAAAGAACCATTGTCGAGACGACAGGATGGATCACGGGATGAGACGCAAAACTCGGCAATTACGCAAGTCACCAGCAGAGTTCCTTTTCATAGCATCTAATTTCTGCTCTCCAAGACATCCCTGCACAATGAGGATCGACATCGGCCCTGTACGCTTATCCATGAATCGGAAGAAGGCCGAAATATAATTCAATTGAGATACCGGAGGAGAAAAGAAAAGAAGCTCAAATCTGACGAAGACAATTTACAGTTAAAAGATTGTAGCAAGTAGGCTACTCACAAGGTCAAGATCGAAGCGAAATATGACTAGAAACAAGAATAATAGACAACAAGAAAGAAGTTAAATTTACTAAATGTGATCGCAAGTAGCACACGACAATATGAAAGGCAAGCACTCCAGTCTGTAAAAAATGCTGCTCAATCTGGATTCATATATGCTCTGTGAGAGGGAGAGAGGGAGGAGAGAGAGAGAGAGAGATCACAGAGGGCAACCTGCTTTGACATGAAGCAGGTGCGCAACTTGATCAAGACATACATTCAAAATCTCCACGGGGTGAAGTCTCAAACCGACGGGAAGAACTTGTTGAGATTGAAGGGCAGCCTGTAGAACTCTTCGCTTCTCGTGTCTGTCTTGAACGAACGGAACCGATCCCACCAGTGCATGCCCCTGTCCCTCCTTGTGGCGCTGTCCTTGCTGCGGTGAAGAGTGATGTCCAGGAAGTAAGCCAACAATCCGGCGACGAATGCATTGGACGAGAAAGGCACGTTGATCATATCATTGAACTGCCAAGTTCAAGACCCTCATCAGCACCCGCATCCATAAGGATATAAACAAATGAACAAGGTTTAGCCAGCATACCCATCTTGCTCCTGTATGGACTGGACCGTAGCTATTCACCGCAGTGTACTCATTGAAGTACTGAGGTATGGACAAGCCCATAAAGACGGAGAACCCGAGCACGAACTTTACCTTGAAGCTGTTCAGATTACAGAATTGAAGCAAGCTAAGACCAGCGGAACCTGCTCATGCATCATAGAGAGAGAAAAGTTAACCACCCTCCAAAAGCAGAACCAAAACCAACTTTCTATAGCTCACAGAACATACCGACATAGGCAAAGAAAAGACAGTACAAAGCCGCAATAATTGGCGCTGGAATCGAAGCAAATACGGCTCCGAATTTCCCTGGATGAAGGTAAGTTTGTAAGCGATATGCAGGAGATGGGACACTATGAATTGGGAATTGTTACATTAGTCTCTTACCGAGAATAGAAAAGAATATCATGAAACCAGCTGATATTTGCACAACCCTTCGGCTGCCGACACGCGTCAGTGCTAACAAGCCAGCATTCTCACTACACAAATCAATTGGGGTAATGGAAGTCAGAGAAAATGAGGCTGCCAAGAGGTGATGATATACTCTGCAACTGCTAATGATGAAGTGACACGATGAAAAGAAATCTTACGCAGTTACAGAAGATCCAATTCCTGTCCCAAAAATCCCAGAGAACAAAATGCCTACTCCCTTCAATCAGGAGAACAAAATTGTAAGAGAATCATACAATTGCAACTATCAATTATAGAATTGAGGCGTGTAAATTCTTTATCTGCCCAAGTCAATGAAAATGGTTTGTCTGAAAATGTATGTTCAGGGACACTGGCGATAGGGGAGGAGGTTTCACATTGCTGTCCTAAAGAAAAATCTTACGGAGAAAATATGAAGTTTTGTATGAGATGAAAATGAAAGAATGTAGGAATTGTACCTGCCAACCAACACCTCGACTAAGAATTGAAGGTGGCAATGGAGTAGCACTTGCATACCTTGATGCCGCAATAAATGTTCCAGTTGACTGTTCGACAATAATAGAAGAATCAGTCGAAGCCCGATCAATAAAAGCCTAATGATGCGAACTAGAAGAATCAGCATAGGATGTCTAAATTCTATGATTAACCATAACTCTTGTTTGATGAGAGAGTGAATTTGTGCTTCTACTTTTGACAAGACTTAATTTTTACAAATATTTGACCAGCCTTGTGTGGTAATAACCCTATATCCCCAAACAACAGAAGCAAAATATAATCAGAAGAACCTGGCTATGATCCAAGAAGAGCAACGACAGCTTAATTATATCAAATAGTGTCAGGCAAATAGAAGGATCACAGGAAGATTGCTAGACCATGGCATGTGATATTGCTGTTAGCAAAGATGGGTTAAGTATTCCCAACAACTGACAACAAATCAATTGGTTGATGTATTTCTACGTTACATTTGGCAACAAAATAAAGTTGAGATGAGGTACGAGCCTCCACAAGAGCAACAAAGGAAGCAGCCATCATTGCAAATGATTCTCCTGCATCGAATGTGGGAGCTCCCCATTGGAAAGGATATGGAACTCGTATCCTGCATGAACATTGCCAAGGAACAAACTAATCAAAAATGCAATCGACTTTCTAAATGCATTGCTTCTGCAGAATCCGCTCCAAGTGGATGATATCTTGGAGCATTATGATCTCTTACGGGTTGCAACTTGTCATAACCCTGCTAAACGATTATCTCTCAAGTTGGAATGGAGTGGTGGACATACCATGGTGCGGCACCAATTATTCCAGCACGGTCAGTACGGCAACTTTGTTGAGTTTTGAGTCCTGTGTGCTTATATGCTCCACCCACGGTGAGAAGATGAGCATATATCCACACGATAATCACCGAAAAAATAACAGCAAAGCGATCAAATACATGCCTCTCTCCATGTGTTAGATGAGGTATATACTGCAAACATCACACACAAATAATCACCAGAGGAAAATTAAGCAGACAGAAAAGCAATCTAGGAAATAGCACATCAGTGTTGACAATAATAACCTGGGAAAAGATCACTAGAAGGATAATTTGAGGCAGCCCAATCTCCACGCATTTTGCAAGCTAAACAGGTAAACACACGGTTAATGGCACGAGGAAATTGAAGAGCAATTCCAATGTTTGACCGAGTAAATCACCAAAATGAATCACCTACCACAGGGAAACCCAACTCGTACAGCCCAAATCCAGAAAGAGCGACTAAAGGGACAGCAGATAGTGGACTCAAGAATCTGAAAACAAGACACAAAAACAAAAGGGCAGTCATTTTACCATGAGAATTGCTCGCACAAAAGGAATGCTTGTGATCGCCTGTTAATTAACTAATGCTGGCAAGAATCAGCCATTATAGTATTTCTACAAGTAATTGCTGCAAAGCAGCCAGATCATTTAAGCCTGAGAAGCACTGATGTGTAACTGATAAGGATAATATTTAATTTTGGAAGCTTATTGTATGTTGAACTCACGATGAAGTTCTATGCTTGTAAGTCACGTGCAAATGCAACCACTCTTCCGAACCTTTCTCTAGAAAATATGGTCTACATGGCAATGTGATATGTTCAACCAGAGATTTTTTCTATGCTCAATCCAAAAAAGAAAGTTACTGCTGACCTCGCAACATTTCTCCATAGGCCACTAAAGCCAATGACAATTTGGAGAGTTGAGGCAACAATGAGGGCACCCTGGATACCTCGCATTATTCTCTCGAATTTCTGTATTTTTCAAAAGCCGGTGCTTCAGTCAACACTCGAGTTACTTAGGGGCAAAAAAAGAAGTTGATGGGGCCTCATGAACAACCTCTTGAGGATCCAGTATGTCACTGTATCGGCCAGCCAATATAATCGAGATGGTCGTAGGCACGAACGTATATGAAGCCCCGATAACAGCAGGCAAACGGGTCCCAAACAGTGTCTGGAGTAAGGTGCTCAAACCAGCTACGAACAGGATTGTCTGAATCATCTTGGCCTTTTCTTCCTGGAGAGAGAATAACATTGTCATTCAGGTCAGAGTGATCACAGCCCTTAATAAAGGGAAAGATGAAACAGAGGATTTTCATGAATAGTTGCAAGTAAAAGCCTACATTGCCTCCTCCCATTTGAGGAACCAAGGAAGTTGGAATGAGGACCGTCGTGCCAAGCATCACCAAGTAATGCTGGAATCCAAGAAGTATAGCTTCAGCTGCAGTAAAAAAGCATTTCATACAACAATTCAGAAGAATGCTAAAACCCACTTAAATATATTTCACAAAGTTTGAACATCGATCAGCTCCGATCAATTACAACCATCAAGCACTAAACTATAAATCAAAATCAAATAGAAATCAATGTAACAGGAGACTTGCTCTAATATGGGGCAATAAAACAGAAAGCAAATTCAGATGAATGCTAAACTCACGCCAAGGAGGAGGGCTAGTGATGCAATATGAGATGTTGGGAAGCTGATCCCTCACTGGATGGGGCTGCAGCTCCTCCTGTTTCGGCGGTGGCGCCGGTCCTCCACCTGGTGGCATTCTCAAAGTCTCTGTTTTTTCTTCTTCTTGCTCTCTAAACCAGAAAAATAGGTTGACGGATCCTCAAATTCTTAGGTGCCCGAATCTCCAAACTAAAAGCTCCAATCCCAAAATCAACCAAAACCCAAAGCAACGAAAAAGAGATATGGTAAAACCCAGATGAGTCAATCCCCAAGAAAAGAAAATTCACCAACCTTCACACACCCACTCACACAGACACACACATACACCCACAACCTGGTGAGTAAAGCTCAAGCAGGAATGTCACTTTACTCAGCCGAAATAAAACCACCAGCAAAGAAAAGAACTGCAAGATTAGGAATTCTCTAGAAAGAGAGGGAACATCACACTCTGCTCCTCTTCTTGGCTGTATAAAGTTACACCCCCATCAAACAATGGAAATTTAAGACAAAAGAGAAAGAAAGAAACCCCACTTGAGGGCCAAGAAAAACACTAAAGAGAGTGAAGATGGCGAGGAGGGCAAAAGCAAAAGGAGGGAAAAGGAGCGTCCCTCTCTCACTCAAAGGCCAAAAGCTAAAGGCAAGAAAACCCAAATGAGAGAAGAGGGAATCTCTTAGTTCCCATCTTTCGAGCTTTCTAATGGCGTATTTAATACGAGGGCGGGGCTCGCTTTATCTTTCTCTCTTCCATCACAGACACAGAGGGAGAGAGAGATAAAGTTGGGCACAAAAGCATCTCCACTGGGTCTAGTTTTTCTTAGCTTCGATGCATTACCAGCTTCTTGAGCCGGCTTCATAGAAACAACGTCAGAGCACTTTATTTTTACCGAAGTCATATGGCTTCCAGTTCAAATACTTTGCCGCACGGCAAATGCCTTTTGCATGCTCTCTCTCTCTCTCTCTCTCTCTCATCCTCGTCACTTACTGCAACTGACTTTAAGCAAGTCGGTGGTTAAAATCCTTTTTTTTTTTTTTTTATATCTTGGAGTTGGAAAAAGATGCTGCTTCTTTCGATTTTCTTGCAGAGTCAGGCAAAGAAAAAAAATAAAGAGAACTGATTGCCGCTTTCTTTCTTTTGTTTTTCTTTGCCAGAGCCAAACTTTAATGTCAAAGAAACGTTTTTACGAGCAAACCCAGCTCGTCTCTGAGTGTATCAAATCCAGGAATTGAGCGACACTTGGTGTTGAACTGCGCGTATGATCAGACACGTTTCTAGGCGAGAGAGAGAGAGAAGAGACTGCTTTTCGGCTTGTTCAAAGGAAGAGAAGAAATGGAGGGTAGCATGCCGAGACTGATCAAAGATCGAGTCTGTCAGGAATCACCAGACAACTCCGCCGGAGTCAAAGCGACTGCTCTGCTCTCCCCTGACGTGAATGCCACTTTGGGCATGCTATACCTAGACCTCCCCTACTTAAAGACACCTCACTCTTAATTAGTACACAACAGAGCTGCCATGGGCAGAGCTACTTGGGCATCCATCTTTACCCCTCCACCACGTACGGAAGGAGGGATTCTTCCGAAAGATCTCATGATCGTACCGTTGTCGTCGTTTTCGATTACCTTTCGGTTGTTGCTCTGGTTTTAATGCTCTTAGGATTCTGTGGGAACCGGTCTAAAATTAGAGGGGCATTCTGGATTTTTCAGAGAGACCAAATTTTAGACTCCTCAAATAGATATAGCTCAGAGACTAATAGCAGATGATCAAACGTAAAAACTATGCAAGCCCCTCTCCTTGGAGATTATCCCAAGCGCAGCGTCCACGTCCCTGAAAAAGTTTGTCCTGGCTTTTCTCATTGGCCACGTGGACTCCACTTGGAGTCGGATCCAAGCAAATCCTAGACACAGGATAATACAAACTACTTAGCAAGTTAAGTGCCTTTTGGATTCCTTTATTTTCATTTTTAATTCATAAATTAATGGAATCACTTAATAATGTTTTTAGTCTATTTAAATGTTTCTTGATTAAAGTAATGTTTGGTTACGCTTAATGATAAATGTTTTCTTTACATCATTTTATTAAACAATATTCGTCACGTCTTACTGCTAATTATATACTTTTATGTTATTTTATTTAATTTCGTTTCTCCATTAATATTTTTCGGTCATAAACTGTATATTTAAATCAACAACAGAAAAAAATTAGTATTAAAATATTAAATATAGAAAAGTGTCTATGAAATGTAATACATTGTTCATCACGCTCATATTTAAAGGATATGATACACATGGGAAAATCAAAGAAAATACTACAAATGGCATGAATTTTAGTGCAAAGCATATAAACACCTGTTTTAAATTGTTGTACTTTAGGGTAATTAACTTATCACTTACAAGACGAGATCTATTTTAAAAAAAAATGGAACTTTGAGAATATTTAGTGAAGTTGAGGATAGTTTTTAGGAACCTCAATCAGTAGAAGAGATTTGTGTCCTTTTGGCATTACAATTTTCTCTTCATTACTCTAAAATTCTACATAGGCAAAATTACTCTTTTTAATTATAGAAAAACGAAAAATCTCTGCTTTCCAGAAATAAATTATGCTGAATTTTTATATGGAAATAATCACTCTTATATGCATCCATCCAATTATTATTTTCGTGTGAAAAATTATTCTTTTACATTCAAAAATAAAATTTTTAAAAAAAGTCTATATAAACGTAACCAAACCGCATCTTTCATTTTTTCAGCCGACTTGGCGATCCAATGTTGATCATGTTCTATGTAAAGTATATTCCTTTTGATTTAGGGATTAATGAAATGATATAAATATGATTCTTCTCTTTCTTTCTTTCTTTTGGCCTTTGTCTTTTGAGCAAGTTACTGCATGATGAGCCTGGATAAGGGGAATTTTAGGACAGAGATATGAGAGAGGCCAGTGGGGCAAAGTTGCAGGCAAAAGAATAACGTTGCCTAGATAAGGGTGGATTTATTCGTTCCTGGGGTTAAGTATGCGCTTCACTCCCCATTTTTTTTTCCTACTTTACCTTTAATTTAACTCCCATTCTCAGAATTTTACCCTACTTTTTTACATGGCGTGAGAGTTGAAACCCATACCTTAAGCTAAATTGTCCCCACTCCAAATCTCCTAAGAAGGTAAGTATTCAAACCCCCATCTTCCCCTTCCTAATATGAGAACTGTGCTCTACATATTTAATGAAATTGATATATTAAGTCAGGTGATTTATAATAGTTGACCACTAAATATCATTTACTAACTTAAATGTTCACTTGTAATTTACTATATAATTTAGTATGCAAAATTATCCAAAATTTTTTAAACATATTGTACTTTTGACAATACAGTTATAAACTTTTCAATTTTACCAATTGAATCATAGATCTATTAACAATTTGCCAATTGAATTTATATGACTAATTTTAATTGAAAATTTCCGATGTGGATGCCGGTAGAGTCAGCTAGGACAACTGGCATTAAAGTGAACTTTTTTATAATTTTTTTTAAATTGATTTTTTTATTTTTTATTTTCCTTTTTTTTCCAAGTGTAGCAAGGGTTGTCGGCTAACCCTCGCTGACCATTGGGCTAGGGTTGGCAACCCTCGTTAACCATTGGCCAAGGATTGTGAGGTCCTCACTTAGATCTTGCGAGGGCTACAACCCTTGCCCAATGGCCCATGAGGGTTAGCTGGCCCATGCCAAGCTTGGAAGTGAGGGTCGTGACTCTTGCCCAATGGGCCATGCCATGTTTGGAAGAAAAAAAGGAAAAGAATGAAAAAATTAAGATGTGAAAGATTATAAAAAAAATTATTCATGTTGATGGCAATTGTGCTACATAAGATGGTCAACATCCACATCAACGATTTTCGACTAAAATTGTCCAAATGGATTCAATTGACAACTTATCAAAAAGTCATGACTCAATTGATAAAGTTGATAATGTTAAGATTGAATTGGTAAATTTATAGTAGGTTTAGGACTTTCTAAGTAATTTTCCCTATTTAGTATACAAACTGTATAATCTAGTTTCATTTATTTTAATTTTTAGCTTTACAGATTGAGTTTGATACGCTGACTTTTGTTTAGCACCGATTGGCGGTTCATAAAAACGAGCATCATCCATATATATTTTTAATCAAATCTATACGTAGAATGATGTCCTTATGTGTAATTCGAGATCGGAAATTTGGTTGAAAATTTAAAAGGAAAAATATTCTTTCCACCAAGAATAGACAAAAGGAGTTCCTACTTGTCTTTTGTATGTGTCTAGCCTCCTATTTCTTTCTTTCCTTTTTTGGTCGAAATTTCAAAGAGAACAACTTGTGACCCGCACAAGTATCTCTTTTTCCCTTTTTCAGGCCCGGACGAAAAGCCGGGTTGAATAAAACAGTTGCAGGATGCATTCGTTTCACGAGTCCTCTGTTATAACCCTCGATTACCTAAATCTTCGCCAAGTTTAGGAGCATCTGCAACAAAATGTACAGCGAAAATCAAGTTTCCGTTTCACCAAATGTCTCTGTGCATCCAGAGATCTCAAATGGTCCACCTTTATTTTGGAATTCTACGGAAAACTAGTATTCATCGTGCATGCGTGAAAGTTATTCGACCATGCAAAGGGAGAATGAAAAGGACAGTCAGGCTGCTTTTTCTTTGATTGGATGGCAAGTTTGTTTTCCTAGGACGAACCTGTTGTAACCTGGTACGAAAAGGATTGGCCCCGTTTTTTATTCGAATGATATCGACATCACAAATTTGTCTCCAGGACTACCGTTTCGGTTTAGGTTGGAAACCTTTCCGAAGTGAGCATTTCCAATGTGGACTCCATCCATCAAATGCCCTCATGATCATATCCATTCGGCAATGCAGTATGCTTAGTTCCTGAATCGATCTTCACATGATTTGGAAAAAATTATCCAATCAACCATAATTCTATTGAACAAATGTTAATTTAATTTTAAAATTATTCAATATTACTAATTTAATCCAAAATTTTTGTGTGAAATTTCAATGTAGTCCTTAGGAGTTAATTTTCGTAGGGAAGACATCATCATATTAGTGATTTTCCATAAAAATTATTTGGAAAAATTACGTTGGAATTTTACAAAAAGATTTATAAATAAATTATTACAAGTGAAAATATTTAAAACTAAATTGATATCTATAAAATAAGTCAAGGACTAATAGAACAATAATGTCCGTGAAATTGGGTACTTTTCCTGGCTAAAGAAACCACAACATCAAGCCTTTTGTTTCAACGCCAATCATGACTTTATGACCATTTAACTTTTAAAGTCTAAAAACACACGATATCTCTGCAAACGAGGACATAAGAGCAAGAATCCTATGTCTCCTGGCTTATTAAATTTAGGTAAATTGGAGAATAGCGAGTACAACGAACCACTATCGCTAGAATGCTTCAACGAGTTTGTAACATTTGAATAGAGTGATAACTTAAACGCCAGTTTCAGGATACTAGACATTCGATCAATTGAGAGCCATGCACTGTTTTCTTGCAATTCACATGTGATGGTCGACATAGACCGATGATTCCCCAGCAATGTTCAATACCTCTTAAACCAGGTGCAGCGCATTTTTTCACGCCACAAGAAAAAAGCGATTCCGGGAAACCATCACTGATATTGGTGGGAAATTCTCATCAAAACCCGAGTTTATGGACCGGGTGTGAGCATGGCCATTGGTCTCGTGAGACCCTGAGACGGCCCATGTGGAATCCTCAAGGTCGATGGCCATGATCGGTCCATCTCATTGGACTTGAGTCCTGGCAAGAAACTTTCCCCACATGGAGAGATCAGAACCGTTACAGATTCCACAATCTATTCAGAGTGTTGGCCTTTCAATGGACCTCTCAGAACGCAAAGAACCTGTGATCAAAAGATCGGTGGCGACTCTTGACCGTTAAGAGCTATATATCAAGATTGCTCAACAATCGAGCGTACTGCTGGTTCTCCACGGTCCTAAAAACAGAGGTATATAATGATTTACCTCCAGCTAGAAATGCCAGGATAACTTTTCTGTGCTCCTAAAAGCACAAACAGCAACTATTCACTGCATATCTCATAGTCTTTGCCCGTCACACATCACATTCTTCTGCCTTTTGAATTGATAAGAATCTGTAATAGTTCACCCCCTGACCAAGTAATGGAGCCCTGTCACCTTGCCTTAACAATAAAACCAGTCATTCATCCGAAACCAAAAAAGCCTAGTTCTCTGCAAATTGCCTGAACATAACAGCATCACAGAAGCAATTAGAGCTTCCCCTTGGTCTCATGGTCTACAAGAACACATTAGGCACAAAGATATGGGTGTGGCATACTGCAGAATAACATAGTACATCTTCTACAAACAACAAACAACACACAATACCAGATAAACAGGTATAATATAAAGCTACGATATTGTATCTGCACCACGGTTGATCTCACCTCCAAAAATGAGAAATCAACAGAATAACTAAGGCTCACCTGTGTAAGTTTCTATCATGTCGTCAAATTCTTCAGCACATCTCTACCATCAGGAGTCACACAACATGGTAGCAGACACTGTTACACAAACTCCCCAAGTCAAAATACAAGAGGCATACAGCAGACAGATGTCTTTAATCATCAGCAACGCTCAACGGAACTGTCTCGAGTCTTCTCCCTCTGCACGCACATATCCTGATGAACCAGAGATTATTTGCAGCAGATTAACTAGACCCGACATTAATAGGTGAAAGACACTGCTCCTCGTTGCAGCCCTCAGATTTTCCTTGCCAGTAGATGGCCACTCCACCTAGAGTTGGTAAAAATCCACGAGTTCGAGTATGCAGGGATGCTCACTGTGTTGGACGCACTTGCAATCTCTTCCTCTCAAATTCCAACTAAGAATGATCGTGGACAATCCATTAATTGCCTTATTAGTCAAGTAATAAAAGTAGATAGCTAAAGTAGTTGCGTTCTTTTTCTCACCACTTTCTTAACCCGTTCATTGGCAGAAGGAGTTCCTCCACTAACAGATTCAGGGACATAAGGGCTGCTGACACGCACTTCATTCATCACAACAATGATACTCTTATCCCAGCGCACTGGAAGCCTGTATGTCAGGAAGTCAAAGTTAGAAAATTGCTTCTCCCCTAAAGCATATTGGCAAGTTCCATTTCCGCATAGCCTACAGTTTGAGAAGTTTTAACCAACTCGAGGCTTCCTAATCAACATTCTAATGGGGAATAGGCAGAGTATTGACAGAGTATACATACTTTTGTTTGGATATGAAAAGCGAGACCAAGAAAAGGCCATCAACTGATACTAAATCTATGGGATTCACAAAATATGATAGCATTTTTCTCTCCATATGCACTTATTTCTCTTAGCACAATAAAAGAAATAGGGGAAATGCATCAAAACTTGTCCTTGCTTTTGTTTCCTTTTCCTATCTCTAACTCAAGCATAGGCTACTGAGCCCCAAAGTCCATATAAATGGATCAGAGGTTTGCCTCTTCATGAGCGAAACATTGGCCTTTTCCAGCATAGTCAAAGGCAAAAAGTGCATACTGGCACTAGGAACCTGAAATGACTAAGGCAAGAGGCGAAAAAAGAGAGAATGCCCGAGCAAAACAAGATGCAATTAAGCAAATCTTTTTAGCATTAATCATCTTAAACGGGAATGAAATTTACATTTTAAATTTAAACCAGGTCAAAAGTGTAAATATATAGTGTGTAAGAAAATAGTGTACTTAGCCATAAGGATGGAGTGAAAAGTAACCCAAACATAATGTCATACAACTTAAAAGAAAACAAAGTGAAACACTGATTTCTTCTAGATATAAGGATTATGATTCTAGAAATTTACTTTTTTCTGGGTCCTATCTTCCATCCATCTTTATGAAATAATGGATAAAAAAATCATTCAAAAGAAAGACTCTTAGGGGTTTCCATAACCCACAGTTTGCATCCGGGGAGTGCCTTGTGCCCCATGCGCCTGATGGCTTAGGTAAGAAAGGTGTGCACCTTGTTAAACACACCTTGCCTAGACATCACAAAGGTGAAAAGCCATCACCTCGCCTTTGCTTTTGTACCTAGGTGTGCGCTTTGGTGTGCTTTGACTACACTGACCTTTACAATTCTTCATGTAATGAGCTATAGAAATTAAGTCAGCAACACATACTAGTCGATTTTATCAGACAAACCAAGCCAAAGCGAGCTCAACTCTAATTATATGCAAGAGCTTCAATACAATCTTACTCCAGATGCTTATGAATATCACTCTTATGGGCTCAACATCCACAACTATCAGATAAAGGTGTGAGTTAGCTAAAGACACATAAACCAAACTTAATTATTCAACAAACAACAGCAATGTATGAGGCACAGCAATTTTCTCTCCATAATCTCCATTCTCTAACTTTTCTGCCCTTGTCTATGATTTGATACTTAATCGACCTTCTTATTTTTAGACCATCAATCACAACATATTATAGTCCCAGGTTCCCTCACCCAAGCATCATTGACTTTGTTCCTTGCCTCAAGATTCAAAGAAGAGCTACAACTGAATCAGTCCAAAATCCTCACGTTAACATGATACACTTCTATGCACCAAAATCCTCGATATGACCGGTAACAGTAGTTAGTCTGGAGAATTTACCACTAATGTTTCCATGATACAGCTGAAACCAACCAATCTTAGAAGCACCATTTAATGTGATAAACCCAAAGCATTGTTTCAGCATCTTAATGAATAGAGCAAACTTCTTCATCAGATTAACTTTGTGTCACCTCATACGCATTTTCAAGATCTTTTTACTTCCAAGAATAACAATTTCACGTCTTACCATAAGAATTTCCAACCTATAATCACAAAATATAGGCAAACCAATGAAAAGTGAGCCCTTGAATTTAAGAGGCAAGCTCCATTACCTCGAGCACATGCTATTCCTAAGCATACCAAAAGAGTTAACCCATCCTGATTGAATACGGCAGCATGTACACACATGGCAAAAGTCACTATCTAAAACAAGAGAGTATATTCTACAAGATGCTATGAAATAACCCGAATAACCATGTAGCAAAAGTTGTCAGAAATACGCAAATACTAGAGGGGAAGAAGCGTGAGACACTTTACGTTTTAGACAATGCATCGAAGATGCTTTGAGCCTCGCTGGTGACACCCACTCCTATCTTCTCAGCGTCCGCTTCGGCTTGCCTGCAGAACCAAAAACCCCAACCAAAACCATGGAAACTCCGCACCTCATTTGGAAAACAAAATCACGAAAAAAGAAGGAGAAAATTAGAAACAGCAACAGGAATGACACAGATCGCCGCCGCCAAACCTCAATGCCGATTGTTCTCGAGCTCGCAAGGCGCCGAGATCGATGTAACACTTGCTGGGATCGAGCGGGTCTTCGCCTTGGCGCAGGAAGGTGAAATGCTTGATGTAATCCGCCTTGAGCAGCCTCAAGTTCCGCCGAGACCCAGCCTTCGAACCCTCTTGTGGCAATCGGAAACACGAACGCAGTCAAGGAATTCAAACCAGAAAATGACGATTGAAGCACGAACAGAAAGAGCCCCTCAGGGAAAGCACAAAACTTGAAGCGCGAAGTCAATCGGGAACGCCGAACGAGTCAAATGGTCGACAATAAAAAGGATATGGAGGACGAGGATGTTGGAGGGGGCGTCGAAGGCGACGACCTGGGCTTCGAACTCGTCGCCGAAGGTGGTCTGGATGGAGAGGAAGCATCCGATGGCGAAATCGTCCGAGTTGCCTGCTGCGGCGGCGGCGGCGGCGGCGGCGGCGGCGGAGTCCGTGGCCATATCGACGATCTGCGATCGCAGCGCTGTCCTTTCTCCTCCCCGGCGTGGTCGCGGTCGCTGGCTCGCTGCGGACGAAGTGGAGCGTGGATTTGGGTCCGAATCCGATTAATGTTGGGCCTAATCCGAGTCTTGTTGACCTGAGACCCGGCTTTTTTTTTTTTTTTTGGTCTCCGAGATGTTGCCTTCGGACCATGCAATACAAGCGCGTATCATCGTACACCGTCTTCTCATCGTCTACCAAATCCTCCTGCCCTCGTCAGGTCCTCTTTTCCGTGGGGTGATTGTACGTGTCTGAGCTCGAGGAAAGAGCATTTGACAAGAAAAGAAATATGGACTTCATCTGCATGAGCGAGCTCATGATGCTTTGATTGTTCTTTGGGAAGTGATGGAGCACGAGTAATCAAGATGGTAAATTGGGTGCCAAAGCCTTTGCAGTTTTATCCATTAAAAGTTGATGGATTCTCATGTTTCACGATTTATTCTTTTATATCACATTAATGTTGTGATCAAATGATAGTAAATAGTTATTGTAAACTGAATGATAAGATATATTCATGTTGAAAGAAAAGAATTTGGGATAACTTATCTTCTTAATTTGAATTTAGGAAATCTTGGTTTATTTAATCATTATGGACTCCCAAGCACATGAATTCTCTATAAATAGAATAGTTGAGTTGAGAAAAAGACATATAGAAACTCACTATTGAAAATTAGAATTGGAATCTTCTCTTTAATGTTGCTATTACTAGCAACATTTTTGGGGGTTGAAGAACAACTTCCACAAGAGGAACTTGTAGCCATGATTTGTAAGTGCAACCATTGAGGATAGTTCAAGGCAAGGAATCAATGATTGCTTTGGATGCATCTTGTTTAGGGATACTTTTCCCACAAATCTTTGTATTTATTATTTTTCGCATGGTGTCATTTCAAGAATCCATTTTTCTTTTAAGGGTGCTTAAATTTTTTTAAGAATTCAACTACTCAATATATATACCCAATTGTCCAAGATCTTTTGCACATGGCATGTACTGTTATTACTTATTTAATATAAGCGTAGACTTTCCAATTCACTCGAGGGCAAACTGTGTATGCACTTTTTTGGTGTGGAGCATAGTGCAATTGAGCCAACTAATGCATTACTTATGAAAGGAGTAATAGGTGCGGCATCTTTCGTTGAGCAAGGACCATCGGCCCCAAGCACTAACGCGCTTAACCAATCGTGTCTGATTTCTCGGTGAAACTTTATTCGACTCGACGCTTTTGTTCTGTCTCTATTGACATGTTTACGAGGAAGACGATGGGACTAAAGTTCGCCTGAAACACTGCCCATCGAAACAAAGAAAAAAGCATTAGACACCCAAAAACATACAAGGAGCATCGTCAACATCAAGGAGTGGCTGAGTTGCAATCGCAAAGCTGATCGATTTCCTTTCACCAAAGAGGCAGCCGTCGGGAAGGAAATCCAACACCCCAATTGAAGAGAAAATTATTTTTCTTCGTCTTCATGGAATGTTCTTGAATTTTTAACTCCTCATAATCCAGATGAAATAGTCTGGTTAAGTAGGGAACGATGAGATAAGCAGGACAGAAAAATCCACCAAAAGTGGGAGTTTTTTTTTCCCAGCGCAGTGTCGTCTCCAATGAATGACTCCGACTTCTCCGTTGTAAGCTAATCCTCGAATCCGAGCGAGCTTTCGGTCTCTCTCTCTCTCTCTCTTCTTCAGATGGCTGCAACGCTTTCCTTCTCTCTCTCCTTAGACCCCCAGCACCACCACCTCCGCCGCAAAGCTCACCACTTTCTCCATTTCCCATCATCGACGCCGCCCGGTCTCCGACACCCACCTCTCGGTTTCCAGAAATTCGACCGCTTCGCCTTCAGAACCTCGTTCTCGTCCTCTCAGCCCTCCCCTCCGGCGACCGCATCTACCGGGACCACCCCCTCCACTCCGTTCCTCGACGACCCGTACCGGGCTGGGAGGTTCTTGACCAACGAAGAGTTCGACAAGCTCCGGTCCCTCGAGAGCTTCGCGTACGACCGGGAGCTGAGATCCGGGTCGTTGCGGGTCCGCATCATGAGGGCCGAGGAGATGGATGAGACCGTGCGGCTGCTCGCCGAGTCGTTCGCGGAGTCGATGCTGCTGCCCGGCGGGTACGTGTCGCTGCTGAGGTTCTTGGTGAAGCAGTACATGATCGAGCGGCGGAGCGTGATGCCGCACGCCGCGACTCTTGTCGGGTTTTACAAGGGTGGGGAAGAGGGCGAGGAAGAGTTGGCCGGAACCGTGGAGGTGTGCTTCGACAAGAGAGGCTTGAACGCTTCTCCGCCGACGCCCACCCCTCCGCGAAACTCTCCTTATATCTGCAACATGACCGTCAAAGAGCAGCTCAGGAGGTAATGCTGGAGGCCCACTAATAGCTTTGCAATGCCGTTGAACAGGGAAAAAAAGGGATTTATTTATTGCGTTTCTTGGCTGTTGGTGCTAGACATGGATACTTTGCGAGCTGGTCGTTTTTAGTATAAATTCGGTCTAGGGTCATGTGGTGGTGAGCACCGAACATTGAGTTTTTGGAAATCAAGAAGCCAAATTACATGTTTCTGCCAGCTCTGTTGCAGCTCTGTTGAATGTCATCCGGTCCATTTGTTGCTTAAACTGAGAATGAGATGGTTCATTGGCGCTGGCTTTTTGTTCTAGAATGCAATTACCCCAATTGATGTTGATCGAGGGCTCTCCCTCTTGATTTGAAGCATACTTTGGACTAAGGTTTATATTGTATTCTTAACCTGGTTCTTATCCTGTTTAATGGGTTGAAAGTGGATAATTTAGTGCGAAAGTCTGTCAGTAGCTTTGATTGTACTTGCAAAATAATTTCAACTTTCTACGTAGCTCAAAAGTCATGTAAATTGTGATAGCAAAGTATCAACTTCCTAAATAGATCAAACTTTACCAGTGTATCAACCATACTTCATGGTGGATAGATTGAGTGGAAGTTGACAATTGGAGGTCCTTTTAACTTTCAGGAGAGGTATCGGCTGGCATCTATTGAAGGCAAGTGAGGAACTTATTTCCCAGATGTGTTCCACAGGAGAGGTGTACTTGCACTGCAGAATGATTGACCTTGCTCCATTCAATATGTATACAAAAGCAGGTTACAGAATTGTTAAGACAGACAACATTCTGGTCCTGTTGACACTTCAAAGACGCAAGCACTTGATGTGCAAGAAACTTCTAGTATTACATAATCCTTTGGAATCAGATGAGTCAGGCCCTGATCAAGAACAGACCTCTTGAATGCATGCTGAGGTAATGTCATACCATATAATTTTCCTAGTTGCCAAGGAAAATCACAGTTCCTTATTTTTCTTTGTCTGTAACACATGAATTAATCATCTTTGTACAGTGTCCGCTTTAATGATAATCTTGGTTTTCCTTCTTCAAAATACTCTCTTCCTAGTTCCTATAGATGTCCTGTTTCACTTTCCCACTCCCTTTTATGTTCAGATGATTCATATGGTGTCCGTTGTTTAAGTATTCACTTAGCTGACCCTTTGACTCGAATGAGAATCTAATTTATTTCTTAGTTCTTTTTTAGAGCAATTTCTTAATAACTTCAAGTCTCTAGAGATCTCCTGTTTCATCTCTGCCTCTATCAACTTTGACTGGGGAAGAAATGTACCGTGATTTTACGAAGAAGGAAGCTTCACTACTTGCTTACTTTTGATCTTGCTGCTTTAACGTGATTTCTGCCTTCATTTTGAGTTATCATAATTTATCTTGTTGGAATTGGGTTCACCATGCATATTCTTTAAGATATGGTACAATTTGTAGGCAATAGTGATAAAGATGAGGTTGCATAAACCAATTCAATCTGGCAGTATCTGATGGGGTAAAATATCTGCACATTTGAAAGAAAACTTTGTGAAGAAAAGGATGGTATACACATACCAAATAAACTTGCTGCTGTACAAATAATTCAACTTGAAGCTGGCAGTAGGGTGAAAGAAATAAATACATGAACTTTAATAGCTACCCTAGAGTAAATAATTCAAATGCTTCCTAGATTCATTACAGTGTAGCCCAAAATCTTTCTTGGACTTTGTTTTGATCACGTTGTGCATTGCACACAGTTTGTGCTCTTTATCTTCACAGAGGATAACTATACACTCCTTCAAGAATCTTAGTTACATGGTGGCCCGAAAAGTGTTCTTGTAGCAAAAGAGGTCATGTTCCTTCGGAGACATTATCATATCATTTTTCTTCTTGTGAGACATCTCATATCTTAGATCAGTTCGCGTTTGTTCACAGCCATGCCCAAACCTTTCGAGTTAATGAAGGATATTAGGTGAAGTTCCTTTACACATTCCCCCATGGAGGGTCTCTCGCTACTCTCAGGTCGGACACAGCGTGATGCTAGGTTAGCATACATGGCTACAGACTCCAGTGTGTACGAATTTGGAGTGAGGTCTGGATCCATAATCTTGCGCAATTTTTTCCGGCTGTTCAGTAAATTCTTTACCTGCAACTCAAAGTAGATTTTCTTTTATGTCTTATAGTCTTTGTAGATTGCCCAGGAAATATTGAGTTCCGAGTTGAAATTAATCTACCTGAAGTACTAGATTCTGATCATTTGGACCCTGATTTAAGTCCAATGCTCTTCGTCCGGTCAAGAGTTCAAGGAGCACCACACCAAAAGCGTACACGTCACTTTGCAGAGTGAGTTTTCCTGTCTATTGCCAAAAGCCACTTTAAGCCAACTGGAACAAAAAGAAGGCGAATTATGCTGAATCTACCTGTGATTTGGTCCAAATTCTATTTTCTAAATTGTGGTTTAAGAATTGCCCTGTTGTGGATTTGGTAGACACTCATGCTAACTGTCAGTTTTGGCAAATCATATGCCTGGTTTTACAAGAACCATAAAAAATTCAATAAAGCACAGTAACGACTGGGTGACTTAGTTGATTTTCATGTGAGAGTGGATTTGTTGGTTTTTGAAAAAAAAATTCTCTAAAAATGGAGCAAATTAAACCCCTAAAGCTTCTATCACAAACCCATCGGGAAAACCCCGGACAGAACCTGAAAATGTCTACTTGAATGACACATAAACATATACTTTTAGAGATGGGAAAAGAGGACAAAAGCAAGCTACACAATCAAATCAAGTTTTATAACTTCAAAGCACAGACCCTGAACAATCGATCTCTTCCTGGAGATTGAATTAATTTCATTTGAAGAAGTCCACCATATTGGAGAAAAATGGAAGTAAAAAATGTTCAGTGTCCCCAATGAAGTTTGAGTAGCTTCTTTTCATTTCAATGGAAACTTTAAGGGAGTCAAAATGGTCTAAAACTGAGTTGGCCATAATGCCACTTTTGAAACCACGAGATGATGAAGTTTGCAGTTAGATTCTTTTCTCTTCTTTTCTTTGTATAGCTTTAAATAAACTAAGTCTAGAAAACCATCATCAATTTCACATCTCCCTCTTTGGTAAATATCTCTCAAAAAAAAAAAAAAAACAATGCTAAAGATTTTTTTGATGTTTCCCTTGCGAAAAGAAGGATGTCTACAACTATTCAGGAAGTTTCAGTATCTTATTCGCATAGAGTTCTGGTTGTGGCCAATTCACTTGTTCCTGTGCCTAGTGCGCTAACATGTCTAGGTCAAGTTGTGGCCAAATCAGTAGTTTCATATCAATGTACTGGCTGCACCTGGCATTAGCCCAGCTGTAACCTTATTTTCATTTTATTTATTTGATTTTCTTTTGGGTGGGTTGGAGGTGGGGGCGGGGGGTGGGTGGTGAAGAGGGGGTGTTGTTGAATTTATTTTGTGGGAAATTTGTGAAGGAGAATAGCATTCTAACATACTGTAATCCTTGAACAGACTCCCTGAGCTACTTTTATTGCCATATGTCATGATGCAGATAATATATCCAGAAGTGAACATGCAGATTGTAGCAAGCTACTCAGATGATATGCTTTGAATTTCTGATTAACTTGCATCTTATTAGCAAATAGTGATCGTTCTGAGTATATAGTAGTATATCTTGCATTAGTGCGTGGACCTTAAGATATTTTTCCCAAGGTAGAGCAATAGATCAAATAAATGGGTGTCTGCTGTAGAGTCCTTATGGTTGAGTCTTTGTGCGTGCATATGATCTTATAAAAGCAGGGAAAAAACAAAACAATGCCTATGTGCACTAGACGTTCTGAAGTAACTTTCTGCCATAGAACTGGAGAGAAGTTGGCAACCTCAAATACTCTAGGGAGAACTTGAACTGACTAGGTTTATAGACTTAATATATCAAGAAACTATGGGTGACAATGATAGCTTACCGATGTATACTCAGGATCGAAATAGCCGAAAGTACCAAGCATTCTGGCAGTCTCACATATTTCCTGGCCCTTGGGCATCAACTTGGCGAGTCCAAAATCAGATATCTATTTCAAATAGCCTCTGAATAAGTACTTTATGCCCTTAAAGCTGGCCATACTAAGGTTCGAAACATTCTTATCTGGCTTACCTTTGCCTCGAAATCAGCCGTTAGAAGCACGTTGGTAGATTTGAAATCTCTGTGGACAATTGGGATTCCCACAGCCGAACCTGAATGGAGATAGGCTAGCCCGTTTGCTGCTCCTATTGCTACTTGGAGCCTTGAAGGCCAATCGATCTTTGAATCTCCAATTCCTAGCACAAGCGTACAGTGAATACTTTCTTATCAAAAGTAATTTACCGGGAGTGTATATTATCCTGAGCATTGAGAAACTAACCATTCAAGTGATCTTGCAGATTCCCATTTTGCAGAAATTCATACACCAAGAACCTCTGCTTTCCATCGGCACAATAGCCAATTAATGACACCAGGTTGGGATGATCGAGGCGGCTTAAGATATCAACTTCTACCCGGAACTCCCGTTCTCCATCAGCTTCTTTAGATGGTGGCAGCTCCATTTTCTTGATGGCAACCACCTTCAGGTCCGCATTAAATAGAAGATAATCATAATGTGTTTCAACAAGAATCTAGGGGATTAAATAAATCCTGAGGAGATCTCTATAACTAGAAAAGGGCATGAGTGCGAGAGTCTGTGCAGGGAAGCATTCCTTTGTTATCTGTTTACAAATAATTGTAACCCATTGCTTTATTTAACCTAAATAGCTTAATTCACAGATCACGAGATGAGAATTGTTGTCTTTTGTACTTGCCTCGACAAGAAACCTAACATTACGCTCTTTGCCTTGTACCTGTCCTGACCTGAGATTCCCCTTGTAAACTCTTCCAAACCCTCCTTTCCCTACCAAGTTGGCATCGTCAAAAGATGATGTCGCCTCTTCCATTTCTTTCAGAGTGAATACGGACGAGCCATTGCGCCTCTTTGAGGTTTGTTGAGATTGATCTTCGAGTTGCCAGAGATTCACCGGCTTGTAAGTCCCTGCATACGCAGCAGTTAGCAGCAAGATTGACTGTACCGCGAAACTTCGTAATCCATGAAAGTTGCCAAGAAGCCATACATATTGGTCTCAAATTGATTCTACTAAATATTGTAAATTAAAAGACACGTGAAGAAACAATTACAGGGGTCTGTCTGTTCCAGGGACTTGCTTCTCCGGCGCTTGTTCCATGTCGAGACCAAACCGAACGGCATGACAGCTTCCCTCTTAAGATGATCTAATTCCGGGGTTCACAGTTCATGTTACATGAAACGTAATGCTGTTTGGAGAGAGAGAGGAAGCTTCGTTATAACAGAGGAATTGGAGAACTGAGGAGCTGTGATTGGGTTGATGTCACAGAGCATCTGATGAAGAGAGAACTGAAGCATCAGTGCATGGGGGTCTCTGTAAAAGCTCCAACGTCCCGCTTTTGATGGGTAAGCGGAATACGAACATGGGTTGAGCCAGAATCATCGGCTGAGAGGATACGTACGAAGCAAGTGAGGGTCTTTATCATTTAGGAGGAGAATGCATTCACCATACCAATCGACAGTAGCCTCCAACAACCTTAAAATCCAGCGCATGTACTTGAAGTGAAAGATAAAGTTGATAATGTGGAAAGAAAAGAGGGGGAGTTGGCATTGCGTGGTCGCTCTGCACGAGTATTTTCAGTTCGGTCCTTGTTTTAAGCGCAAGCAAAGAGATGAGATCTCTCCCTCCTTTTCGATTTGATTTTGCCTTATTTGTTTTCTTCGCGAGGGGATCAAAATGTGGCCGTTGAGACGGCCTTTTCATCCGTTTGAATTGTAGAGCTAGAGTACCGTAGAGATAGTACAAAGATCAATTAAAATGAATCATAGAAAATCCAAGTAGTAGCAACAACAATATAGTACAAATAACAAATTCGAAATCATAAGAAGACCCATAATATTTCGTATTCTCTATACTAATAATTTAATAGGAGTGGTTAGCGCGGTGATAAGTGAATCAAGGACCGCTTCACTTTTTTAGGCTAAGGAAAGGATGAGGGTTCCACAAGATTCGATTCAAATTACTTGTTGAAATCCAGTTGATTATTCTAAAAACGCATGAAGGGGGCGAGGAAATTAATATTCTCAATGACATTGAAGAAGTCCAGGGCGTCAACCGCAAGGCAATGGGTTCACCAACAAAAGGGTCAATGAGCTAATTTCAGCGATGTTGGCTCAACGATTGCTGTGGATCTGGACAAGTCAGGAGCAACTAATTTAGACAATGACATTATCCACACGAAAACCAAGAAAAATCAACACAAGAATAAATATAAGAAAACAATGCTGTTGGTCCGTCATGCTGACAGGTGTGTTTGAGATCCTTGATCGATGGTGGTATGTAGTATGGTCAGAGATAGGAGGGATTGAGAAAAGAACATGAAAATGTGGTTAAGCGGATGAATCGAGCCCCAAGGCAGGGACAAGATTTCACGTCGCCTTTGGTGTGCCCGAATTGTGAAACACGTTAAACCTATGAATCCGTGAAACAGAGAGTTGCTGGACTTCCTTTTTTGACGCGATGGGCTCTGTACATTCTCGGCTGTTGTCCCTCCGTAAAGCTTTACTCTCACATAATTCACTAGATATTATTTTTAGCTATAATGATCGTTGATACGAACTTATAAACTTGTGGGTAGTGTTTTAGAATCGCATTGAACCATTGAACCAGGGAGTCGGACCATCATCCAATCCGTTTCACTCATAAACCGGAATGATCAAGAACAGGTCAAATCTAGAGTTGACCCAATTCAGCCGGTGTTTAATTTGGTCAACAACTCAGTCGAAATGGATAATCAATTGAGCTAGGCACTTATGAATGTTATACATCTTCAATATGTATATGTGTGTGTTATGTAATACAACCGTAAATTGTGCAAATCATCGCCTGATAAGCTCGGCCGATTGAACCAGTTGACCAACGAACCGAAAACCAGGCAAGTTCATTGACCAGCCAGGGTTAAGGGTTGCGGGCGCATTCTCATTTGTTCGTGGATTAATGGGTCATTTGTTGGGGGCTTTCGTGAGAAGGGAACTAACCAATTACTCAATTCAAGGATCTTGTTTGGTAATATTATGATAGGTTCATGAGAATTAAAACTCAAAGATTACAATCTCCTGGCAGATATCAAACTCTTACATGGAAATCACTGCAAAGAACTGAAAGTTCTACTGTGAACGGATTCGTCTCCAATGCATGTGGATGAGGGATCTTGGACTTTTTGGGAATGGATCTTTGTCCGCCGCGTCCAACATCGGCTCGAACATTAAAACATTGCAGTCTTAGGGATGATTATGCTGCAGGAAGCTTCGCTATGGAAGAGATCAGGGACATATCAGCTCAAGCTCACCAGAAAATACACTTTGGAGCTTACTTTCAAGGGACAAATCAGACAGCTCGATGTACACTTGTTGGCCTTCTCAGAAATTTCACAGAGGGAGAGATGTAATGCTTCTTTTTCGGTCAGTAATCGGTGGGGAAATTTCATTTTACCCGCTGAATATACCCAATTTTTATAGCTTTTTAACTTAGTTAACTTTTTCCCTTCGCATATGCCGGGAGCTGATTTTGGGGGGTTACAGTGTAATTTCTCCTTAAGTTTGTACTAAAGGTCCTTTCTGCCTTATTTGAAATGAAAAGATAAATGGGTTAGGCAAAAATTTCAACCATTAAATCTAGCGTTCACTTTTTTATACTTTTAGTATGGTTGCAAAAGTAAATTATAACATATGAACGCATTTAAGATGAAAAATAATGAAATAAGCACATGAAAAAAGAAAAACGAACCCTTTAAGGGGTTGTAAACTTTCCTTAAGTCAGCTTTAGTTGTGCATCTCGAGGAAGTACCAGCTCTATGATAGCTTTTCGCTTTTCACTAGGTCATAACCTGAAGCATGTTGGAGAGTTATGGACTCACAGTGAAGCGAAGTTGAGATCGACTCCACTGACCTATCCTCTTCCAAGGTGTTTTCACCTACGAGGATTGTCGGCAATAGTTCCTCTAGTAAGGGCGCCTAGTCTAATTGTATTTGTTATTTTAATGTATCGATATTTGCACGCCCCGCACCTCTTGTTCTAAGTTGTATATTTCTCTTCCCAATAAAGTGAGAATACTCATGTGTTTTACATCCTAGAGTTCAAACGAAATAGTTTAAGGACTTACTCAAGTCCGAAGCTGTACCATCGCTAATGCTATACCTACACAAAAGCAGAATGAAAATGCTAAGGATTGGAGGCAGTATTTTGCCAAGTCTTTTATCCAAAGCCTTACTGACGCATTGATGGTTGATGGGCCTACACTCAGTCATCTTGAGGCAGTGACAGTCTTAGGTTCAAGAAGTAGCTGGAGCATCATTCTTCTCGAGGGGCTTGGAAGATAGGAAGAAAGTAGATACAGCAGCACAAAAATCATCACCAACCTCTTTCCAAGGAGAGGTGAAGAAAATCGATTGGAACCAGGAGCTTTATCCCCATCAGTGACCATAAAACTTCCTTAATTTCCCCATGTGTAACGGGCTAACTAAGAGGAAATTGAAGCTCAGCTGGTAACCTACAGATCAAGTGACTCCACAAGACTAAACAGAAAGTATTATTACAGTCAGCATAAAAAATCCCAAGAAGAGTTCGCACCATCTTCAGAATATACAACTCCCTCACTCTGCTTTGAATTTCTAAGCTCGAGAGATTCATGAAAAAAGCTTGATTGCTGATCAACAAGCTGAATGCGGTCAACTCTGGATTTTTGTATCAGGAAAGAGTTCTCGAGCTCGATCAAGTAGTAAAATTTCTGGTCAAGATTGACTAGAATAGAAAGTCGAGATACTCAAAACTCAATCCAGCTATGCTCAACTACAATAAATTTTATATAACAGCACGAGCTCGGGAACTTGAAAAGGTCAAATGGTATATTATGTGACTTTGGGCATTTTTGTGTCTTTCGTGACTTTTAAATATCTTTGAGAAAATAATAGAAGCTTGATGATTAGGCTAGCAAGTTCGAACTCCACTTGTCTAGATACTTGAGTAGCTCAAGCCCAAAATCGACTTGAAACTAGACCAGTCAATCTTAGGAATTATTGAGCCAAATCTGAGCTACTTGCAAGTAGCTTGACTCAGTTTCATTTGTATGTGAAACTTGTTGAACTGGTAATTTTAGATTGCATGACGATTCGAAGAGCATATATGGCAAGTTTCACATTTTGAAAACCTGATTTACGGGCAAGTTTCAAGGTGGCTACAGATTTCTTGCACGTATATTTGTGCACGACAGCATTCACCAACTAATGGAGCCTATCTTTTCGTTCAGGTGTATATTATGAAAATTTCAATCTAATTCCATCTGCACTTTAAACATAAGGACGGCATAAGCGTGATCACTTCCGTAAAATATTTACTTAAGCGTCATAATTTTTTTTTCTCGACCATTTAAGTGACATAACTTCTAAAAAAATATTGATTGCTATAACTTTCAATCGATCACTTGAGTTCCATAATTTTTAAAAATGTTCATCCAAATGATGAAAATCTTACGTGGTGTAACACTTGTGGTAGACGTTTCTAAAAAGTTATAACATTTAAATGATCGATTCAAAAGTTAAATGACATTCAAGTGATTTGAAAAAAAAAAAGTCATAACATTTAAGTGAGTGTCGTTTATAAGTTTTTGCATTCAGCTAATTGGGGAAAATAAAATAAAATTTTCAAATGAGTGTTATACAAAAATTATGACGTTTTCACACTGTAAATTCTTTTTTTTTGTCAGACATCCCATGGATTCCGGTGATCCTACAATTGCACTTATTCTGAGATGAGCAAACTTATTCAGAATATAAACCGACTAGTCTCAATTAAATTAGTTACTCATCTTAAACTCAAGTCAAGTTTCTTAAAAGGACTCCAAAATCCATCCCTCTAAATTATCCGGAACTTGAAACTCAATTAATTTATGTCATATTCATTTTGGATAGATAAATATATAATTTAAAATAAATAAATAATACAATTACCCACCTGATGTGTATGTTGCAAGAAAACAACTTTTTTTTATTAACGTGATTTGTAAGGTTAGGAATTTTGGGTACCCGCCAATTGAATTACTTATCCCAAACAAAAATGAGATTCTAAATACGATTTGAAACTGAAAACACAATTACAATTGGCACGTTAAGTTAAGTTGTACTAATGTAATGTCAACCATGTTTTTTAGGACACTTTGGCACTTGAAACGTCATGAAATAGTCTCACGGCATCGGATAAATTTTCTTTTTTGTATTTTTTATTATGATGACGCATCATAGAGCCATAAGGTAAATGATTAATATCACAAAAAACCTCAAACTTGATACATTTGCAACAAATTTAGTGCAAACAAATTTTTTGATCACTAAAAAACTCAAATCTCAAATGGGTAGATTTATGATAAATTTATTCTCTATTAATTTCCGTTAAATTGGATCAACAAATTGATACACATGTGATGAATGGAGGATAAATGTTAAAATTGATACACCTGTCAATTTTTATACGCCATCTAACTAAGTAATTTGATGGTAAAATTTAACGGAAACTAATAAATTGTGAGTTTGTCATGAGCATACCAACTTGGGATGCTTTGATGTTCATGAAGTTAATTTTGAATGAATTTGTTATTAGTGCATCAGTTTAAAATTTTTTGTAATATTAATCTTTAGGTAAATTGGGTGTAACATACAAAACCCTCGATCGCAAGTCCTAGAATTTTGAAAGGTTGGAAATCCAGTTTAATTTTCCGACCGTCTCTCCAGGTCCCCGCAATAGATTTGATGGTTGAAAGATAAATCTCGCATCCGACGGCACTCACCCACCTGACCCACCTGACGAGAAAGCTCAGCTAAATTGGTCGGCATTAACTTCTTACATCTTACGGAGATGCTCAATGCCTTGGAGAAAAACAAGCGCTCATGGCGTTTTAGGTGAGATCGTGATTATAGTCGATTCAATCGGGTTGTCCTTGTCCCCCCATCTGATGTGACGATTCAACCTGCCTTAGCTACTTCATCGGCGTCGCTGCTGTCTTTCATCCCGAGTGCGACCGTCCGCATTGCCATATGTTGGCCATTTAGAAGGTTTGCTGGCGAACACGTTACTCGAGGATGACTGTTGGGGGATCCCTGCTGGAGGGGGGGAGTCCGTTTTGGCTTGTGTTTGTCGTTGAATGAATCGTCGCTATGAGCCATCCGACTACGCACTGGGTGATGGAAAGTAGCCGTATTTATTATGGGTCCATCTTCCGATTGGTATAATTACGACAGAAGGTATGACAGCAACGCGGTTGATTGATCATAGATGTAAATGCTCCTGACCCAGCGGTTGATGCAAAAAATACGTCTTGTCACCGTTGCGATGGGACCTGAACTCGTAAAGGACCTGCCATCTGTTTGATGAAATTCCTGAAGGGTTTCTTTTTCTTTTTTCTATTTCGGGGTGATGGTGTCTCTGGGCATGATGGGGCTTGAAGGGCTTCCTCGAGGAATCGTTCATCACAAGATCGGTAGCCCTTTGATCACAATAACTAGATCTCAGTTTATCATAGAAAGTTTTTTAGATGTTCAAATGTTCGACACACTTCTATTGAAACTGCAACAAGATATTTGGTATGACGCGTTATGTTACTAGATCATTATCTTGATCGATCATATCCTCTAGGGGCAATTGTGTTGAAATTAAATTGAACAACATCCTTTCAATGGTGCAATTGTAAGCATGCACCTTATTGTTTGCATGTATTTCTTAGGCTTGTGTTGATTTTATACTCTAAATAGCCGTGGTACTCCATGACTTACTGAATTGACGAAAATAATTTCAAGAGAATTAGTTAACCAAAATCACAAAAAGAAAAGGGTGAAAATTGTTATCAATCGAAAAGAGAAAATTGTTAAAAAAATTTTAAACCTCATGTATTTTTGTCAATTTAGTCTTAAACGTTTTAATATTGTCAATTAAGTCATAAATTATTCTTACTTTTTGCTAATTGAGTTTATTTGGCCAATTTTAGCTAGAAATCAGTGACGTGGATGTTGGCAATGCCATGTAAGATGATTGACGTTGATATGAACAATTCTTAATAATATTAGAATTTTTTTTGAACTTTTTTCCCTTTTTTCTTTATTTTGCCAATGGTTGACCACGTACCATGGCCAGGCAGGTTGGCCTTGGCTGCCATAGCCAAGGCCCACTTTGGGCAATGATAAGCCTCGGTGAGGGGAGCCTTTGCCAAGGCTAGGGTGGCCTCGCCAGGCGAAGGTGACACTAGGCCGACCCTCATTCGGGCTTGCCCTTGCTTATGACAAGCGAGGCCAACCCTCACTAGGGCTTGCCCTCGCCTATGGCAAGCGAGGCCAACCCACTTGGCTGTGGCTAGTGGCCGACTATCACTTGTGGCCGGTGGCCGACCACTGGCAAAAGAAAGAAGAAGGTGGGGGGGGGGGGAAGAAGAACAACAAATTAGAAAAAGAAAAAAATTAAAAAGATTAGTAAAATATTATTTAAAATTATTCACATCAACACTAGCTATTTCACGTAAGACAAGTAATGACCATGTTAACGAATTTTGGCCAATGGCCAAATGGACTTGATTGGTAAAATATAAAGATATTTATGACTGAATTGACAAAATTGATAAGTTTATAATTAAATTGGTAAAAATGCGATATGTTTAGAAGTTTTAAACAATTTTTCACATTGAAAATGCAAAAGCTACAAATCATCACAAAAATATAAGATTGTCCATATTAATCAAATGAGTTATGTTTTATTCGCCACCTTTGGTTCGTCCTATTACAAACTTTAGCTATTTTCTTCTACTTACTAATATGCTTAGGCTAATTTCTTTAAAGGAGTCTAGGAAATGAGTATAAACCTTGTTGATAAACATTGTTAATTAGCATATGTTAAGTATAAATTATAATCATAAAGAATTCACAACTTTAACCAAAGAATGCCACTGGAAAAGGAAAAGAAAAGCTCGAACTAAACAATTGATTACTACAAGGAGTTATTAAAAATAAAACTTCAGAGAGACATTTAGAATAGTTATACTTTAATGGCGCTCTTTTATATAGAATTCGATCATTGAATTTATTAATATACTTGAATCTCAGATAATTCTCGTACTAAAGTAACAAACGTGTAAGTTTCTCTGATTTAAACGCAAAAGAAAAACACAATTTAGGAGAGGTTGATAAAAATCATTAGATTAATTGATTTACATTAAGGCTCTGTTTGTTTCATGGAAAATAAATGATTCGGAAAACATTTTTTTTTTAAAATGATCGCTTATATCGATTGTAAGAATGAATGAACGAAAAATATCTTTATTGTTCACGAAAAAATTTAAAAATAAATTACTATTGATAATGAAAACATTTTTTATCAACTATTTATTTCAAGAAATACAAGTGACAATTTTAAGAAAATGTTTACAAAATTATTTATTTTTTGCAAAACAAACGGAGTGTAAATATTGTATGTTTTTCTCTATTTTCAATCTTTCCATTAATGAACCACTAGGATTTGATCATTCTCACATGAGAAAAGAGAGGTAAGGGACTCGAATCTCCACCTTTGTAAGGGGGTTGGGATAAGGATAATTTGGTTTCAGGAGTGGGTTTTGACTCCCACACTCTACAAAGAGACGAAACAAAAGTCTAAGTATTAGAATAAGAGTACAATAGGACCAACCAAAAAAAATAAATCACCATCAATGAGGTCCTAGTGAGGGCTACTATGAATCATTTAAATTTTAGATTTCTAAAGTTTCCGTGACGACCGAAGCGCTTCATTTAATCTTAGAATGCAGTGGAATTAACTTACAGTTTATCTGCCCGCCTCCCTTTGTCTTAAATGACGGGGGTTTAGCAGTGACTTCCCTACCTGTTTCGGCAGGCGGACATTTACTCCACCGCATTGGCACGATCAAGTCAACAGGTTCGCTACCAAAGGGTCACGAAGATCTCCGCTGACTTTAATGTATCCGCCATCCATGGCGCCGACACGATGCTCGTGGGTGGAAGGAATGGCGATGTTTCGCTAAGCTTATGAGGCACGGACAATGTATCCCAGTCGATAATCTTTGTCCTGATCAGCCAAAACAAATGGAAAATTTGCTTGGCCCGGTAGCTTTGAATGTTGCTGTGAGGACACACTCACCTTGCATTTTCTCACCGACAGACATTTATACACGTAGGTTGAGGGCAGTGCAGGCTGGTGATGCTGCAAAATTTATGATGTCGATGTGAGAGGCAGATGAATGGCAGTTGGGCTAAGTTAAAGCCCTCATACAAAGACCAGAGCAGGAGGAGTAGTATTTATAGACGTCTTGGCAAGTCTTGGAACGAGCGACTTTGTGTAATCCCACATTTCTCTCTTGATAGAAAGTTAAGAAATGGGTGGCCCTTTAACTCTTGATGCAGAGCTCGAGGTTAAGTCTCCTGTAGACAAATTCTGGGTGAGCATGAGAGACTCCACCAACCTGTTCCCCAAGATCTTCCCGGAACAGTACAAGAATATTGAAGTTCTTGAAGGAGATGGGAAGGCCGCTGGCTCAGTTCGCCTCATCACATACGGTGAAGGTAGAATGATGGTGATCATAGTGAAGTGTATTGGGCGCTGTTTTTTCTTTTTTAATTAAATTAGATAATAAAGTGCACTTACTGTAAAAATCTTTAGCAGTTGAACTTGATCGAGCAAACATATCACCTTTTAAATGGGGGACTTGGCTCTTAAGTATACCTTTAATCTAAAAGAACTTGAAACTACAGATGCCATGAGTATGATCAGGTGAATTCTTCAATGAAGATAAAACTGATGATCAGTAGCGATTATTCTCAAAAATTTTGAATATGAGGTTGCATAAGGAAGGCATGTGGTGCTTGTCTATAAAATAAGGAAATCCCTTTTTACAGATTAAATTTTTAACTATTGTTGTCCATTGGTTTGTGCTACTTCCTGTGACTTTGGACTGCAATTTTGTAAGAATAACACTGAAAAGTGAACAAGACGTCATATGACTCAGCTAGTGTAATGACACTGAAAGAGGCTGAGTGAGAAAAAACAGCTTGAGACTCCATTTCTTTTTTTACCTGTGTTTTTTGGCCGAATAAGTTATTTTCCTGTGAGCAATCAACTGAAAGATCATTTTGGCATGAATTGCACTTAAACGGATCCTTGTCACGAACATCATCTATACTTGATTTAGAAGTGTGGATCTTATCACTTCTCCGGCAAATTTTCCATGCTTTAGGTTCTCCACTTGTTAAAGTATCAAAGGAGAAGATCGATAGTGTGGATGAAGCAGGCAAGTTCGTGACCTACAGCATTATAGACGGTGATCTCCTGAAGTACTACAAGAATTTCAACGGCGGCATCAAGGTAATTCCTAAAGGAGATGGAAGCTTGGTGAAATGGTCGTGTGGGTTTGAGAAGGCGAGCGAAGAAATTCCTGATCCCCACGTAATCAAGGACTTTGCAATCCAGAATTTCAAAGAGCTTGATGAGTTCATCCTCAAGGCATAGATGCCGCAAGTCACCTCTTCGGATTTGCGCTAAAAATCAAGTAAATAATGTGGAGTTGGACTCCACTTTTATATGCATCTAGCATGAGATTCGCTGCTGTCTATGTTCGCATGTACTTGGAGGGTTTTCTATTAAGCTCTCTTTACTGCCTCCGAAAATACCTTTCCTACTCCCCTGCAATCTAAATTTAGTAGTAGCAGACAAGTTCGCAGTGGTGACTGAACCCCGTCCACCTGCCCGATGAATCATCTAATCATAAAACTAGAGATCAATTCTGATTAAAACAACAAAGAATACAAGACATTCATTTGAGAGACAGCGAAGCGACTCAGATCAAATAGCTTATGCTTATGACATCTCCATATACTCCAGTAGAGCCACCAGGCTACTAACCTTTAGTGTTAATCAACGAGGGAGAGGACATCCTCTCCAATGCTGGCGTGCAATGACATTCTCAAGAGTCACAGCAGTTTTTCAGTCTAAGAAGCTGACATGCATCATTCTCCGATGCACACTTAAATCAGGTGGTTTAGAGATCATCTTAATTTTCTCCCCGTAAATTATTATAGGAAGGAGAGATTAAACATACCAAGTCTTGAAAAGGTTCAGCATTATCAACCTTAGAAAAGCATGAGAGGCATGTCAAATAAGATGAACAAGCTTGATGGCCTCCTTGGCTCTCAAGCGCCAGAGTGTCTGCCACCATCAGGAAGATTTAAGCATCATGAATATTGTGTTGCCTTCCAGAACTCTTCCATTTCATGCCTTCCCATCCCAATTTTTCGGCTTCAATACAGGATGAGGGATTGGACATTTTGAGCTAGAGATGGCTCCGAAAGCTGAAAGCTTTTCGAAATCAATTTCGTTGAGGGGAAGAGAGATAATCAAAGAACTTGGACAAAAAAGAGATGCAAGTGCAACGCTCTGGCCTGTCTTGTGCATAAACATCCCCAGCAGGTACAACATATACTTCGCTAGTTCCATTTATTACATGCCATGAAATGCATCTAATGTCAACAGAAGGAAAACCAGGGACCTTTCGGAGAAAAAAAGGCACTATCTCAGAGGAGGGAAAAGAAAAATCAAGTTGTAGATAACACATACAAGCACACGATTTCTAGTTGAGGTGTTAACTACAGAGTATTCATGTCCCCAATAGTAATCAGGACCACTGCCCAAATGTATCTATCTCCAACTTCTGGCAAAAGGAACCAGATTGGCATGAGTTTCCTCTGTCTAGTCCCTCGAGCAATATCAAGCGAGAGATAACCAGTAGAACTAATGCTGGAGGACGGTCCTTCTCTCACCGTCGCAGTATGATTTAGCACCCGGTCAAGGCACGTCCATTAAGCAAAAACTGAAGGACCCGCGTTTTGAGGCTTTCCAGGAGCACTGTCTCATTTCCTTTGCTTATACCGGGCATGATATTCTATACTTGAGTCTCATCTTGCAAAAGGGGTACCATGTCGTCATTAGAATCCCCATTTCTGCTGTCATGATCATCACGTGCTTCGCCCTCTCTGAGTTGTCCCCACAACAATGAATAATATCCTATTCCTACTACGAACGTTCCTATGACGCTGCAATTAGCCAACAACATATATCCGATTGGATCATTGACAGAGGCAAAGGCCAGATGGATGCTTAAAATTACAAAATTATACTGAGTGCAAGGCAAGCCCTAGCAAGAATATATATACTTTAGTCCTCTAAATTGGTGAAGATCACATAAACGAAAAAATTCGAGTAGCATGTGCCCAATCTCTGCCACCGTGAAATGGAAGCATATATTCACCATTTAGGACATTCTTTGAAGTATATGAGCTTCCCATTGCAATGTGTTATTGATGGAATAGAAACAGAGAAAATCTCTGCAGGCAAAAATGTGCCAGATGCTGTGCTTTCAAGTTCCCGATTTGTTATGAAAAGAATATTAAAATTCCTCTTCTGGATTAATTTTTAGGTCGTTTCAAGTCTCACGCAGTTGCATCAATAGCCTTTGAAAATCATTTGGGGTGACCACAAAATATAATTTTTACCTTCCATAATAAAGGCTATTTGCAAAACAGACAGCGAAGATGCATGCATATAGGATCCCCAATGGCTTAAACATGGGAACATAGAGAGGACCCTTTGCTTGAGTGCACCACATTTGAACTCGGGGACGAATTACTCCTCCGAAAATCGCCTGTGGCATGCATAAGTTATAGTCAGCGGGTATCATAACATGAACAATTTTTCCTTTTCCTTTAATCTCTGTAAATTTATGCTTTGGTAAATGATACTGAGTGAGTATTAAGTAGCTATGTACTTACGGTTGAAATTATCAAGAGAAGCTTCAAATCCAGTTTTAGCTTCCATGCGCTTAGGTTTCTTTCTACAGCAAAAGAGACTACTGCACATTGAAGAGTCCCAATTAAACTGTAGAAAGATACCACCTTCATCACTTGTGGGTATTGCGTCAATGTTCCAACCTGATAAATAAAGCAACATTATCATGAAGCATGCAAAAGAAACATAAAAGACTGATTTCTTTTCTTCTCAATTTTGTGACCGAATAAACTGTTGGAGTTTTATTGAGAAATGAAGCAGTACCTGAATGATGTTCCATAAAGAGACAGATAAAGATGCACCAGCGAGCAAAATGCCACCAACAGCCCAATGCTCGGATGTCGAGGAGTAGACAAATAGTTGTTGATATTGAAGTCGATTGGAGGATGATACCAAAGAGATACTGATGACAGGCCCCTTGTAGAGATCGGCAAATATTGCCCCCGTGACCGAAATTAAGGCACCGATTACTTTCACTCGGATGCCTGAGCTTCTCCAGTCTAGCTTTATAGTCCTAATATTGAAAAAGTATAGTTCATTCACCATTTCATTTCCAGAGGTGCACCTTTATGAACTACCAGCAATCCTTACTCGCTCAGGACTTTGACATAAGATCATGACATTAAATATCGGACAGAGAAAGAACTTAGCAGTTTAGAAAGGGTGAAGACCTGAGTAGAATTGCCAAGAGGAAGGAAAATGTCGGAGCCAAGTGTCCCATTGTCAACACAAGAAACGGAGAACTGATATCTAGGCCGATGTAGGCGAGATACTGAGTAATTGTTATCCTGCAAGAACACATTATTGACAGGTTACACTTCATTCTCAATGCCTTTGCGGATCCAAAGAGAAGAGAGAATTATGTCTTGATCCAGCAGGTCCATTTTTAAGTTCCCAATTGTCAAACTTCAAGGTACATTTATTGAGTCTGTCTCATAGACTTTCAGGAGCTAATGACTACAAGACCATACAACGCAGAGTCTGTGCAGGCACTCGCCACAACATTGATAGCTGGTAAATTTTCAAAACGATCAATAGCTGGGTTGGTTGGCGCTGAAACAGCCTTTCGCAGATTAACAAGAGCAGTGCCGAGCCAAACCCAAATTCAAGCCTCAAAAGCCTTACTGACGCCCCGCCACCTGTCATATTTTCTACTACAAAGAAGGTGTATAGAACTTCTGGCTTGGATCAGCCTGACGAGGCTGAGCTCGACCATAAAGAAGAGCTGACATGTCCAAAGTCCTCCCAACTCAAACTTTCCTTGAATTTGGGCTCAAACACTACTGAGTTTGGTCTAGTGATTAAAGGGCCTCTCAAGCCCATCGAGCCGCCGAGCAACAATTAGGTGTAAATGGTGGGTTGAGCATTGGTCCTGTTCCAACCCAAGAACCGAATTAATCTAGCCGGCTTTGGGGGATTCTCGATTTCCTAGGCGGTTCTTGATCTGATTCAAATGTGGAATTGAACCGCCCAAATTGAGCCAGACTGATTTTTTTTTTTATAGAGTAAAGATGACTGGCTTGCATTTCTTTATGATTTTTAGGAGAAATAAAGTAACTATTGCAAATTTGTTGGTCCATATATATATGCATTCTTTTATTATTTAACATATGTTTATACGATACATGTATTAGAGTAATGATTAGAAAATTCAATGGAAGATTAGTTGATCATCAATTAGATCAAGGAAACATTTATTTAACAAAAAATCGAAAATAGTGCTCTCTTTTATTTTCCTTTTAATGTTGGGAAACTCCCACTCGTGGCTCATAATCGAGAAGATCCATATGGAAGGGACAAACAAAAACTAATGGAGAAAAAAGCAAAATGGAAGGTGAAACTGGTTGAGCTCATCGGAACATAATGCAAGCACTAGATGGTGGAAGCAATATCACCCACTGTAGGCAAAAGGCAACACTAAACTTTTGGAGTTCAAGACATAGGGATAGCACAAACAAAAAAATTAAAAAAGGCATTACTAGTTCTGGGACCAACTCTAGAACTGGACAAGACTAGCCAATCTAGTTTCAAGACAAAGTGATCCGTTCTCAGTTTCACAAACTAGGAAACACTACTTGATTCAATTCCGAGATGGGAATCAATCCATCCTAAAACCAATTACCCCTAAACGATAGCAGCCGCATCTTTCAAACAAGAAACATAAGGAAAGAAGGAATGTTGAGATTGTAATTTGGTGTCTGAGACCGCAGAAGTGCCCCTGCCACAAAAGGCAAGGAGCCCACTGGAGAAGTGTGGTCCACAGACTAGAGGCATTGAGGAAGAGAGGAAAGGGATTAGTAACTCATAAGACTGGTCCAGTTGAAGAACGCACCGAAAGAAACACAACACAAGATGCAGTGAAAAATCGTACTAAAAAACTTTTACACTAACTGAGGCAGCAATTGCTGATTAATTAGTTGCTTAAAAGGAAAGTCATGTGATTCATAAGTCTCACTTGTTTTAGTACTCAATTAAAACATTTCACATCACTCGCTGAAAAAAGTTTCGGTAAGAGAGAAGGATCAGGGGAGGGAGAGAGAGAGAGAACGAACCCAGTTAAACCCAAGAAGAAGAGACGCAAGAGTAGACTCGGGGTGATGACTGCTTCCTCTGTTCTGCAAGCCAAAAAATATAGAAAACCAGCAAGCACCCCGTGTCAAATTATTATATGGTTTCACGGGAAAAGATTCGTGCACAAAACAAACTGATTGAGACACACACAAACACAAACACAAACACGCAGCACCTGTCTCTATGGAAGAAGGAATACGGGAGGAGGATGAGGGAAGCGAGGGCATTCGTGTAGAGGACGAAGACGAAAGGGCTCATGCCGTTCGACATGGCCGTCTTGGCCAAGATGGTCAATCCAACGGTGCAACCCTCCATAATCACCATCACCACAAACTGCGCCACTTCCATGGCTTTAGCAGCTTTACCAGCCCTCATCTCTCTCACTTGAAAATAGATCAGACTGATAGTAATCAACGATCTATTGAAATGTCAAATCTTTTTCTTTATGATCTATTTCAAGATAAGAAGAATTATCTGGGATTGATGGCAAGATAGGTATAACCCATCATTTTATATCTGAGAGGGCAAAGAAACCCTAATCAATAGCGTGTCAACTGGACCCTTCCTATTACGGGTTCACTTAAACATAATTACCTACACTTTGCTACTCAACTAGGCCCATTATTAATAAATGTCAAAACCCAATTCAATAAAATCACTTAAGGGTTTAATATATATTAGAATATCCATTAACCCGATTATTTAAAATAGAAAATTGATTAATTAATATAAGCCCATTATAGGAAATTTCCAACATCAACATCTTATTATTGCATGAAATAAATGACGTGGAAACAAGGTTTTGAGTTTTTTTTTTAAAACCTTTTGCCCTTCAATTCGTTTTGGGAAAGACTTGAGCGCAGCAGGTCTGCTCTCCATTTGTCGCATGGTCCCTTCAGTAATCCTGACGGAGCACACGGCAATGCTCGACAATTTTACTAAAATTACATAATTAATGGAACCACGGACCATATGTTAAATTTTACATTTCTCTGTCGGGGTGTGTTAGTGGTTCACATTCAAAAAGGTCCCATCCCATGTCTTCGGGTCCGGCCAACTTGCTGTTTTTTAATTTTAATTTTATTTGGGGGTGAATCGCAATATTACGATGAGCTCCTCTTCCCCATCCATGGGTCCAAATTGGACCGTCCAATTTGTCGATTCTCGTCTACTAATGATTAAGTAAATTTTACATAATTAAATCATGATTAAGTAAATTTTACATTTCTCTGTAGGGGGAAGTCAATTCTCGTCTACTAATGAATTATTGAATTGACGGTGATTTGTATGTATAGAAAATATTCTTGAAAGAGCACATACAATTACAGGTTTGATCGTTAGGCGATGTATAATCGGATGTCTTTTGAAAGTTGAATGTCTCGTCCAATCAGCGCAAACTCACTAGCCATGATTCCCCAACTCTCCGTTGCCCAAAAAGTAACCCTAACCAGTCACGAATTTCAGCCGTATCTTATCCCATACCATTATCGATTCCGGGATCTAACCAACTACACAGTCACGTGCACGCACTAATCATTTGCTCCTTTCAATAAACATCATCTGATCGACAAACCACACGGTCTGATGCAGCAATTGGGTCTGCCCTCTCGTTTCTTTTCCCAATTTTCTGGGGCTCTTTCTTTCGCTCCGTCCCTCTCCTTTTCGTGGATGAGTCGTTGCCTCACCTCAAGAGGGGAGAGACTAGACAGGTCAGGGGTCAGTACTCTCCTCAGTTATATGAATAAGAAAAATCAATTATATACGAGAATCTCCTGTAAGATGGGCATCATAGGTAACCAGATTCTCATTTCGGCCGATTCTCATTTTGACCCTTTGGCAACCCTAAAGTGCCTGTTTGATTCGGCCAAGAAGCTGACTTGCAATTTTTGCAGAGAAAGCAAAGTCACCCTCTCATGAGTGGGGCAACGAGGCTGAATTCAGCTAAATGACCCCCTCGCCTGCAGCAGGTCTCTTCATTTTCAGGAAAAAGAGACAAATGCAAAGCAATCGACCCCTCAAAGGCATTAAGAGCCAGTTCGAACTTCGTCCAACATATGTCTGGGACTCAACAGGAATAGTGGGCATGATAAGATCAGAAGCCACACTGTAGGAATACTAATAAGACTGTTATAAGACTCACCATGATCGTGCCTCCCATGTTTTGGGACAGCTCCACACAATTTATATTTAGCATGACTCTGCAAGGCACTCTATGGACATCATTTGTTCAGGGGAAAAGAACCGATCCAATGACGAGTCAAATTATAGCTTTTTACCTAAAATGTTCAGTAAATGCAATAAAGTTCATGATAAACTGTCACTAAATGATAAGCTTTAGACAGAAAAATATGTATCCTTCAATAAGTCAAAATTCTTTTGAAACATCAACAGATTCACAATATACGTATGATTACACAAGCATGCACAATTACACAGAGCCTAACTGATTGGCATGTTAAAAGAAGACAACTTAAAAGTCGATATTGATGAAGGGTGCATTGATCTTGTTCTTTGGATGAGTGTCTGGACAGAAATCTCTCGCTTAAAAAATCCTGCTAAAACTTAAACGATGTTGTGCATATAATAAAATTAGCTAGATTATATGTACATGCCTAATACTGACTCTTTTGAACCGAGGACAGAAGAGGTACCAAAATTGTCCCCTCTGGCTCGCAAGCGGCAGAATCGGTATTGGTATACTGAAAATCAAAGGGCAAAAGAAAAGGCCAGACATTATATTGATATAGGGGTAAACACCCCTGATAACTTAGCATTTTAGAATAGTTATTAATTGCTAAACCTATTTATTTTTCATTAAGAAATGTCAGCTGGGATAAAGATTCTTCAGAGCATTCAACTCAAACAGGAATAATCAAATTCAGAAGTAAATCTCTCTTCCTTTGTTGCCAATATCCACCAATTGCAAGGTGAACCTAGAAGAAAAACAATCTAAGTCACAAAACTTTTCTTCTTGCCAAAACAATCTACACTGACTGAATCAACAATAGCCTATGATCCCAGCTTAACAAATTTCCGCTATCTACCTGACAAATACACTGACCATGGCAAAAATTGTAAGCCATGAAGATCAACCACAATGCTATATTTTCATATTTGCAGCAATGGTTTGCGACAATTTTGGGCACTCAACTGTTTCAGTTTATCACCACCATATGCATTCCAGCAAAAGTGACAGTATCAAGCATGAAGTACATAGATTATCTTGAACACCGTATCTTACCACAGCAGGCAACAGTAGCTAAGCACATTAAACAAACTTAACTTGCTGAAGATGTTCAGTATCCTTACTTTGTGGGGTGCAGAATTTGCTTTCTCTTTTCACTGTTAGTTATGGCAAGGAAATCTATCCAGGTAGCTAAATTGGGAAAAGTATCCCTACTAATCTTGCAGGCTAAGTAAAATACATGCTAATGCCCATATCGCTAGCTCAAACATAGGATCATTGATATTGGAAATGGAACATGCACGGGATGCCTAATCCACACACATATCCATTTACTTAACCACTAAACCGACCACATGCTGTTTTAGTGAAAGTAAATTGAAATACAGGAATGATTAAATGGAGGATAAAGGCTGACTTGCTCTCCACCAACAACCGACTACTGTGTAGGGCTCAACATTTTGAGACTGACAAGCAAGCTACATAGTCCCTTGGGACTACAGAGTCACAACTGTCTCTATAAATCTGACCTTCTGGCGTCAATTAACTCCAGCCAATGGGCAAGCCAGAATCATGCCTCAAGCCTAACAAATAAAAGCACTTTTTTTCCTTTTTTCAGTTTCTGTGTTTCACACAAATGTCGTTGAAACCCAGTACAGGAAAGAGAAGCTGTGAATACCCTTCTGATGCCGACAACTTACATCTTTATGTATGGATCAAGTATCATTTTCTATCCAAAGGAAGTTCTTCTTTCATCACAATTTACATGGCCAGAAACAAGACTTCTACCAAATATTTACATTTCTTCTTCAAAAATAGTTTGCAAAAGAGGGACCTTTTTGTTGTTTGGTTCCACATTACCCACTGAGACAGTAGGACCTGTTTTCTCTTCTTTGGCTTTACCCCACATCACAGAATAAAATCCAATAACAATTGCCACCGATCCGACCAGACTGCAAAGATGAAACATGTAACTTATGATGCTGTCACAGTTACTAACACAAGATTAAATTCAAGAAGAAAGGGAGAGCTATCAGGCGCAAGAACAGCAGCATTGAACATATGGGCATCACAGAGATTGATTAAAGCAAGCACATAGATTAGAAATACCTTCCAAGATAACAGTTGTCTCCCAAAAATAGAACACCCGCAACAGCTGCAATGACAATCCCCACGGGCTTGAACATTGATACAAAGACAGGTCCCGTTCTGTGCAGGCACCATGTACTTACACCAACTTGGAAAGCAGAGCCAAAAACAGCCTACATCATAAACCCAAAGTTACGAACTAATTTTGCAGAATAAAAATGGAAGGTAGACAGTCATGTCATGGCAATAAACAATTGCAAGTGATTCTGCTACAAAGAGAGCCCCAGCACCAAAAATGGCTAGCTGATGCAAAATTGCTCCACTACATGAAACAAAGACAGAACAAATTCCTAATTAACATTTAATATGATAGGGATAGGCTTCTACAGTATAAGTCAGTCAAGCTCCAAATGTAGTACAGAAAAATATTTCGGCAGACAACCCTACTGAGTAAAGAACTGCCATCAACCGCATGTTGTCCTTTAAGCTCCAAGCACTTGATGTTCCTTCCACAAAGAAAGATATGGCGGCAGACTGGATGGCCACAAAGAAGCAGTAGAAGAAGACTATAATCAACTCTGCTGGATATTTTTTCAGCACTGATGCCTGGAAGCATTAAGAGCAAGAGGCTAACTATTTAGACTCAATATGGTTTGGCTAAGTGTGACATCAAGTGAGTTTTCTCTGGAACTCACCTGTACAATGAGCCACGATGAAGTCATCACACAATCAGCTACAAGTAGCAAACCTCCTAGAACCCAGTTTGACTCTGGTGTCAGAAGTTTATGATGCAAATTGAAAACTTCAGTTTGCAAGTTTGAAAGAGAGGATGTCATCACAATAGCTGGCCCCTTGTACAAAGTGACAATAAATGCACCAGCAATGCATACTACAGTTCCGGCACACTTGGCCAAGCTACTTGAACTGCCCCGGTCTAGTCTCTCCAATCTGACACACCAACCACATATTTCTTAATCAGCAGATGAGACACATGAAATTTCCAGAGTCCTCAAGTGTACCAATCTTTCATTTTATACTAAGGAGAGTGTGCATGGATCGTTATTCCAAGAAATCCAGTCCATTTTTGCACTCTAGCAAATAAAAAGTTCAACGTTACTTGTTCCTGGTCAGAATACCTTGCAAGGACCATTTAATTTTTCAAGCCAAGAGAGGTGGTAGAACCCTTAGGCCAGATATCAAGCATGGAATATTTAGTACAAATAAACCAACAGCAACAAGCCAAACAACTTAACAGAATGGTCAACCCTTCAGTTCGTGATTCGATGTTTTCAGTGCAAGCTATGTAGACAAGAGCTTAACTATGCAACTGGAAAAGGAGACAATCTACTTAGGAACCACATATTTAAGACAACTTTCCCAGTGTAATTTTCATCAATTTACCTATTAAGTGGCACCCCTAAATTCAGGATCACATTACTGAAATGTATTTGGATAAACTGATCTTTTGTATTACAGGCATATTATACTCTAACCTAACTTAGGCTTTAGGAATTCAGGTTATAAACTTCATTTAGTTAGTTAGTAACCAAATTTGCACTTGGTTGGCAATTTCGAAACAAAACTGCCAAAGAGAACATTTTACAATCATAAAATAAAGAAAGAACAAGGCCACGGAATGCTTCAAACAATAGCCGGGTCCCCAGTTAACGACTTCACGATGCGCTCCTAGCAGTTAGCACACCTCTTTCAAGACAAGCGTTACTCCCCACTCCTTTTCCCGTCCCTCAGTTACAACTAAGAGCACACAATGATCAAGGTACATGTGAAATAGGCAAAAGTTTTACTTGAAAATCCACTAGCTTGCTAAATTTGACTGGCGAAGAACAGAAGGATAAAGAAGTAAAAAGCCAATCATAACTACTATAGTGACCTGAAAATGATGGCGAGTACGAAGGTGAAAGCCGGGACGAGGTTAAGCAAGGCCGCGCCAAGCGTAGGCGAGCTGTAATTGATCCCAGCGTACCCAAGTATTTGTGCAGAGCAACTGTGCATAAGCAGAAAAGGCAAAACCAGTATCAACAAAAATCCATTTAAAACGGTAGGAATTGACCGAAAGACAAACGAAGGCACAAAAGGATTTCCCCATTTGAAGCCAATTGAAGCCGTGTTCACTTCGAACTTACCCAAGGAGGCCGAGCACGAAGAACTGAAAAATGAGGGATGGAGTCAATGGAGGACGTTCCGATCTGCAAACAGTGGGGGAAGACCTCGTGACAATCAACCAAAAACGCCGGTAACCTCATGATCACCGGATAGACATGCATGCAACAAGAGATAGAAGAGAGAGAGAGAGAGAGAGAGAGAGAGAGAGAGAGAGAGAAAGGACCTATGGAAGAGGAGGGAGGCGGGAAGCAAGATGAGAGAAGCGAAGGCGTTGGAGTAGAAGACGAAGATGAGGTTGCTCATGCCATTGGACATGGCGGCCTTGCCCACGATCATGAGGCCGACCTGCGCGCACTCGGCCATCACCATCCCGGCGACCGGCGCGGCGAGCCTCGCCCCCATTGCTCGTCGCCCCGCCGCCGACTTCTAACGGAGGAGGAGATGGAAACTGGAAGAAGCGCTGCGTCGAGCGGAGCAAGAAGCGTGCTCGCTTTTGCGTTTGACTAAGCTGTTTCTTGGAGCTTTTCGGTTTTTGTCTTCTGCGCAGCGAAGATGCAGATTCCAGCATCGTTTGGCTTCGGCTGAGAGTATGATTGGTCCAAGTGTATGGGCCGACACTCGGCATGAACGAGGAGTGTCGGCCCGTACACTCGGACCACTTCTCGATGAATCTCAGCCGTTGAGTCAATGATTCAACGGCTGAGATTCACTGAGCTCATATGAACCCGGATGAACAAAATCGAAATCTTCGACTTTCTTCGTTAAAACTAATTTTCAAGAAAATATTTTTCTAATTTTTTAGCATTTGTTTCGCAAAAAATATACTGATCGAAAAAATACTTTCTATCAACGAAAAAAAAAATCATATAAAATAAGAAAAAATATATTTTTCTAGAAGAAAATATTTTCGTCATTCAGTCTTTCTTATCTCACACTAGTCTCTACTTCTTTCCTTTTTAATTTTAAAAAAATTAGAGTTTTTAATTTGTTTCTTTTTTACTTTCTTTCCTTTTCGATCGATCATTAGCCATAGGCAAGCTCGAGCTTGTCGCTTGCCAGATTTGCCAAATCAACGAGCACAAGGAAGATATTTTAAGCTCCATCTGTTTCGCAACAAATAAATGATTTGAAAAATATTTTCCTAAAAATGACTAATTATATAATTTAAAATAATTAATTAATGAATTTTTTTAATTATTAACAATGATTTATATTTAAACAATTTCATGGATAATAAAAATATGTTTAGTTCATTCATGAAGCAATATAATTGATTATTTTTAGGAAAATATTTTTTGAATCATTCATTTTTCATAAAACAAACTAAGCCTTAAGAGTTCTAATTCTTTTTTTTTTCTTTAGAAACAATGTGAAGAAAGTGATACTAATAATCTAAGGAAAAAAAAAAAAAGTAGTTCAACAAAAAATGAAATAAGTATCGTGAGTGGAAAATATAAGTTGAAATCTCGTAATAAAACTCAAATGCAAAATATAAATTTTCAAAAGCGAATAAGACTTTGCTCACAATAACAATCTTTAGACTACCGTAATAACAACAAATTCTTGAAAAATGGATTACATAATAATTTATAATTATTTAATATTTGAATGTTTGTGATCCATAACAAATTATTATTTTCTAGATTAAAGAATGTCAAGAGAATATATATTTATTAATGTATGTACATCCATTTCACCAAAACAAGATCGCGCCTAAATAGCGAAAAAAAATCTTTCACCAAACGTGTTCTGTAGCAATTGTAAATGGAAAAATTTTAGACTTCTAAAATGAAAATGAAAAGTAAATTATAAAAGTGAAGTATTGGAGATAATAAAACATGCGTAAATGATGTAAAGACATACCGATACATTGATTAAGTGACGTTGGGAATTTGGCATTTAGAAGATCATCCTCTATACAACGAATATTATGGGTATTTATAGTATGCTAACCAGTGTCACAAGAAGTAGTTATAGCTCTAAGTGCAGTTACACGAAGTTACAAATCCCAAAGTCACTAGGACACTCAACCGTCACTCTGCATCGGCACCTCTGTTTTGACAATCCTCGATCAACTTGCTCTCCTTTTTGTGTCCAACGCTAGGCCAAATTTCAAGATAGCTGATTTATCCGTAGGCTCTGTCGACGAGTCATGGTATTTGACAATCGGAACTTTTTTTAAATTCTCCATTTTTCTGGTGACGCCCCTATACCGGAATTCCCGCATCTCTTCCGCGTAGGAATAATCAAATTCGAATTCATTTCGAAAAGACAGAAGGGCGCGTCTCTGTAAATGTCTACACACCTTTGTCTCTTTCCTTTTGATTCTTTCTTCTTTTCGTTTTGGAGAAGAATATCTACGCATTCAAACGTTTGCTTTGGAGCAAAGGAACCTTATGGCTGGAGGATGCCAAGCTACCATCATCGACCCCACTGCTGCCCTTGATTGTCTTCTCTTCCTCTCTAGACTTTCCCCACACAACCGCGTAGAATCCCATCGCAATCACCGCTGCTCCTATCAAGCTGCCAAAACCAAAAGGCAAAGTAAAGGACCAAATCAGATCTTTTTTAAAAAGCAATCCTCGTTCAGCTCATTTTCCTTTCCCTGTTTTGCTTCTTTACGTATGCTTGTAATGACAGAGACTCTGGTTTCTTAACAGAGACCCTTCGACAAATCTCCAGAGTTGAGCAATAACCATTTGGTTTTAAAAAAAAAAAGAGTTGAACTGAAGAGCAAGGCCATTTATGTTTAGATCTGATGGATATCTGTTGCTATGCTGGAGATGAGCTCGCGAATGAGCCTTTTCTCTTGTGAACGCATCTTTCTTGATCTCTTTCAATCAACTAGATTCTTGATTCTGGAAAAAAGATGGGGTTCGGGCATTTCGATGGAGAGGAAGAGAGAGTACTCGTACCTTCCAAGGTGTAACTTTTCCCCTAGAAATATGAACCCCAATCCCACGGCAAATATAATTCCCAGGGGCTTGAACATGGAAACAAAGACGGGTCCAGCTCTCTTCAGGCACCACGTACACAATGTGACTCTAAAGACACCAGCAACCAGAGCCTGCACTTACGATGTTAATCTGACTTTTGTCTTCAAACTCGAAGCCAACCAAAAATTTAGACTTTAGGAGTCGTGAAATCACTCACTTACCGAGTATAAAATAGCGATCAAACGCACATCGAATTTTAGAATCCAAGACTTCGGCTCTGTCACTGTAATTAAGGATAATAGCCCGGAAAAGATGGTCGCAAAGAACATCAAATAGAACATTATGTTCAGCACCACGGGGTAATCTTTGAGGATATATGCCTGCAAGATTACAGATGATTTTGTACTTGTCGAGTCTCTTTTGGATTCGTTTTAATGTCGTTCAAATTCTTAAGAAAAAGCAGGGCTTGGGTACTGACCTGTATAATGAACCACAACGACAACAAGAAAGCTTCGGCCGCAAGCAGAAACCCGCCGAGAACCCAATTCAGTTGTCGCGAGAGAAGAAAGACAAGGTGGTGAGGATGGACCAAAGAAGCCGGCGAATGTGAGCAGAGAATCGTTGGACCCTTGTACAGAATGATCACTAGTGCTCCAAGAATTGATGCTATGGTTCCCACAACCTTAGCTTGGCTGCTCGAGCATTTCCAATTCACTTTCTCCAACCTAGATTTTAATCCATGAACAAATGCAAGAGGAAGATTAGTTTATCTTGTTTCGTTGTCTGACATATAGTGCAGTGCTGTGTTTTGCAGTTTCGTTTGAATGCGCAGCCCCCACTTGCTGAAGCACTGGACTTTCTTGATTTTGTCCCATTTCAGGGATTTATTCATTTGCAGAGCAACATCTATTTCAGAAGTTTTGGGGCTCCAGCATCATCAGAGATAAAGCTATACAAATATTCACAATCTCTGGGACTAGAAGGACGGATACACAGAAAATGAGAAGTGAATTCAGTGGTAGCGAAGTGAATCTCTCCTGGCCTGGTTGAAACAGCAGGAACAATGGATTTTGCTTAGGTCAGACTCGATTAAAAGCACTCACAACTACCCCTTCGTCCAACCAACACACCATCATCTGCTTCTCACTTTGTTTTCAAACGAGGGTTCTTTAAGTGCACTGCAGATAACGAGAAAAAAGAGAGAACCTTGAGATAACGGCGAGAATGAAAGTGAAAGCTGGGCTGAGGTTCATCATGGCCGTGCCCAGCACAGGGGAGCTGTAATCGATGCCGGCATACCCGCATATCTGTGACGCGGATCTGCATCAGCGTTCGTTAAGACGCGTCGCTTCAAAAGAATTCAAGAAAAGCAAATCCCAAGTCTGCAAATTCATGCGAAATGAGGAAACTGCGCTGACTCACCCGACCAGAGCGAGCAAGAAGATCTTGCCAAGCACGGAGAAAGTGAGAGGAGGGCACGACCCTGACCTGCCGAACAGAGCAAAACAAACAAGTTAAGGACTTTAAAACCCTGTTCTTTCCCTCCCCTGAAGCCTGATGGGCAGAGCACAAACCTGCGAGAGATGATGAAGGGACAAGGAAGGAGGGCGAGGGAGGAGAGGGCGTTGCAGTAGAAGGCCAGGGTGTACTTGTTGAGCCCATCGGACATGGCCATTTTCGTCACCACCATGTTGCTCGCTTGGACCATAACCACCATTATCATCCCCACGAACGGCAGGGAACCCGTCCTACTCCCTTCCATCTCTCTCTCTCTCTCTCTCTCTCTCTCTCATCTCAGTTCGCGTGTTAAATCGTTGGAGGACACCGAGGCTTTCCTCTGTTTTCCGGGACCGCCATTTGATTGGATGTTTCTTTCTTGACTTCAAGACTGATAGAGTACAAATATCCCTTGCCCAACTTTTTGACGCGCTTTAATATTTCAATAGCTTGAGAACGAGAGGGCGACATTAACAACCTTGAAAAGAACTTGGGCGAGCGTCATTGACGGGGCTTTTTAAAGTTTTTAATAAATTAAACATATAATTATTGCTATGACATAATGATTCCACTGCTGAATTCGGGTTGTTTGCACAGTATAATACTCAGCTAAACAGAAGAAACGAATAGGAAATCAGAAATGAGAAATTCTATAATATCACATTTTATGTTTCCTAAGTCAGTCAAAAAGAAAAATATTCACCTATCAATAATACTAATAAAGAATGTGAGATATGCGGGTATCAACACATTAAAATAAGACACGCAATTTGGCAAAGCATTCCATTTGTAGGTTCAGTTCGTTTGCATGGTGCAATACGTAGTGAAACAAATTAGGATTTGACAGAAACGTGGGATTGCATAAAAGTATAAATTCAAGAAGACATGCTAATCTTGAAGCATATATGACCGTGCGTATGGTTACTGTTGTTAGAAAACGGGCGGGGTGTTTCAGGTGTGAGAGCAAGAGAAGTCAAGTCTCTTGGGACTTTAACAAGCTTGGGGTGGACGTCATGGTTGAAAGAGAGAAGTTTCTAAAGCTCCTGCCTAGACGTGTACGCGTTTACAAAGTGATTGCTTTACATTAATTTAGTTGCATTTAGCAAAAGATCCATCCAACTATTGTCGTGATGGGAGTTTGGCGTATGCATGGGTCTCTGCTGGACTTCAAAATTGGATTGAACTGGCCTTACCCAGGTCATGTTGCGAAGAATTGTTCAAAAGCCCACAGAAGAAATTCTCATTTAATTCAGAAAATAGAAAAGGATCTTGATATTAAGATGCTGGATTGGACTGAACTCAATTCCGGAGGTTTGATCCGGTGCCTTTGCAGTTTCATGTCTTTAGTATGGTCCCGGTTGAGACAATAGAAGTTAGAAACCCCCAAAAGGAAGAAAAAACAGGAGGATTTTAGTGTTAATAGAAGCTTATGTCCTAATTTTTCCGGTATCATTTGAAACTTTCGTCTTCTTCTCTCACTAGTCGGTCACCTGCTGTTAGCCTATCACTTTCATCCTTGGCTTGTTTTTTCAATGCGCTGCTGCCAATGGATGAATCATTTTTTTTTTTTTCAGTTTGCTTGCAATCGTTTGATCGGTTACCCAACGATCGGCAGTAAAAGAAGAAAAAAAGAAAAAAATTTAAAAAATGATTAAATTAATTAAAAAATGTAAAAAAATTGCCTGTCAAAATTGGATAAATTAAAATGTTTAAAACTAAATTGACATCCGTTCGGTAAGTTTATGAATTATTTGATATTATCTCTATGGCGGATATATTATGTTTCGTCATTTTTTCCCCATACTTCTTTCTTGATTGTATGATGCTTCATTCAGTAGATTCACAAAATTTTTATAAAGCACACTCACGAATATGTACCCTTTGTAGGGCATTATTTTATTCACCATCATATTAAAAATTCCCACACATGTGACCGGTGTGCGCACAAATAACTTGATTCTTGAGTGCTTTGCTTACTTGGGATTCACTAGGTTAGATGCTCTTGTTTCTGCCCTAGATTAATCTTCAAGGCAGACTAACTTAGCATATACTCAAGTTCACTAAAATCGATCATTTGTGCTAATCAGCACAATCTTTTCATTAGTATTGCATACCCTCTCTCCAAAGATTTAATTTGGGCTCTGTCATGTAGAAAGTATTTGTGAGCTCAGATTTATACACTCGAAATGTTTCTTGATGTACTACCAGTCGAGACGATAATCGTGCACTTTACCTCCAAGGTTGCCATCGCGGTCGCCTACTTGAACCATTGCTAACGCGGGAGTGCACGGACCAGGCGAGCGGCCCATGTCGAGAGGGTTTAGCCGGCCCATGGACCCATGTGGACTTCGGAAGCTGCGAATGGGAGCCCACGCATCGAAAAGCCCATACGAGGCCCGATGCGAAGTCGCTAGGAATTTGGTGCCCGTGCTCTTTGCCCCCGTCTTGATACACGCCCACGGACATCGTCTCCTTCACATCGCATCTCATGCACACGCACGATCCTTCGCATTCCCAATCCTCCTCTCTCTCTCTCCAGTTTCGCTCTCTTTCGCAGTCCCATTTGCCCTCTCTCCAGAGCGACGCTATGAGTTCACCATCAGCAAGGTGAGTCGACTTGCTCAAGCCCCTTGCTTCGTCGCCCTCATAAAATAGGGGTTCCCTATCTCCTAATAGAATATTTAAACATTAAATCACGTATTCATTTAACAAATTAAGCTTTTAGAATAACCGATAGTGGCCACCAAAAATATGAAATGATATGAAAGTAAGAATATTGTTATAATATATAAATATTAAATTACACTTTCATTTAACGGTTTAAATATTTACAACAGTTGAGGGAAAATTATACAAAAAATCTTCAAATTATTGCACTTTTGCTAATTCGGTCATAAATCTTTTAATTTTGCCAATTCAATCCTAAATATGTTCACCCTTAGTCAATTAAGTTCATCTGACCAAATTTGACTAAAAATTGTTAATGTAGATGATCGGCATTGATGTGACACTTTTTGAATATTGTTTTTTTTATTTTTTATGATTTTTTTCTACTTTTTTTTTTTTTTAGGTTTTGGAGCTTTTGTCGGCAAGGGTCGTCAGTTGACCCTCGTTGGCTATGGGCGAGGGCATTGTGGCCCTCACCAACTCTGAGTGAGGGTTGTGACTCCTTCGCTAGATTCGGCTAGGCGAAGGCTTAGTGGCTCTCACCAACCCCAAGTGAGGGCGGCAACCTCTTGGGGACCTCGCATGTAGTTGACAACCCTTGTTGGCCAACACTTTAAAAACTAAAAAAATTATAAAAAAAAAAAAATCATTAAAAATTTGGAAATATTATTAAAAAAGTGTCATGTTAGCATTGGCTGTCCACATTAGCAATTTTCCACTAAAATTTGCCGGGTGGACTCAATTGACAAGAAGTAAAAATGTTTAGGACTGAATTGGTAAAATTAAAAAATTTACAATTGAATTGGCAAAAGTGCAATAAGTTTAGAACTTTTTTGATAATTTCCGAATAGTTGGATGTGTTCTCATAAAATTTCACATTGTGGAGGTTGCGAAGCAAAAATCCACCAATTTGTTAACAATTCACAAGTTTTCCATGCAACATACATAGCTTTTTTCACTTTATCATTAAGCTTATTACACATCAACCAATTTAGTTTTAAACCTTTTAATTGTGCCAAATTAGTTATAAATCTTGTATTAATTCATAAATTTAATCATTTCAACTAATTTTGACCAAAAATCCCTGACATAACGATCCAATCAATGTTGATCATCTTATGTAACATGGTTGTCATTGATGTTTTATTAATAAAAATTATTTTTTTTCTTTTCCTTTTTCTCCAATGACTAGTTGTTGCAATTGCCCATGGATGATGGCCAACAAGGGCGTCCCTCGCCTGTAGCTAGCAAGGGTTTGGGTGAGGGCCACGACTCTCACCCACAACTCTCACCAGTGACAAGTTCTCACCCTCACTAACCTCGATAAAGAAAAATTAAATTAAATTAAATTATTTTAAATATCCATATATATTCTTAAAAATTTGTTCATATTAGTGCCAACGTTGACACATAGAATGGTTGGCATTTACATCAGAATTTCAAGTCAAAATTGATCGAAATGACGATATTAGAAATTGTCAAAATATTTAGAACTAAATTATCACAATTGAAATGTTTAAAACTAAATTTATATTCATAAATATAGTTTTATGATTTTTTTGATAATTTTCCCGCTTTAAATATGTTGCGGGTGACCAGCTTTGTTTTTTTAAGTGTTTCTTTTTTCTTTCCTCCGAGCAATCCAATCATCTTTGCATCTTCCCTGGTTCGTTCGTTTCAAAAACCTTCGACTGTTCTCGACCTCTGATTACTTTCTGCCATCACTTCGTTTCCGATGGAACCCCAGCAGTTTGCATCAGATAGACAATGCGCTTTCTTTTTCTCAATCTGCTCAAGTTTCTTGAAAGGTGTCATTGTCCGCTCAAGTTTCGATTTTGTTTGTAATGGTGAATCGGCGATTGGTTTTCCTTCTAGGTTTCCTTTGGTGGGCGAAGGTGTGGAGAAGACGAAGGTCGAGGGAGAGTCAAAGAAGGTCACGGTGGAAGTAAAAATGGATCCCGCGGAGCTTCGCGAGAAAATGGAACTGGTGTCTCAAGCGCCCGGAGTAGTCAGGAATGCCATCCCAATTCTTCATTTTTCTGGTAATGCCCCCATATTGCTACTTCCACGTCTCTTTCACGGTGGAATATTCAACTCAGAATTCATTTCAGCAAGACCAAATATGTGCGAGCCTTCGTCTTCTTCCATCTCTTTTGCTATTTTGCCAAGAATATCTACGCACTTGAAGCGTTGTTCTGGAGCAAAGGAGTCGTGTGGCTGGACGATGCCAAGCTCCCGACAACCCCACTACTCCCCTCCATTGTCTTCCCTACCGCTCTGGCCTTTCCCCACACTACCCCGTAGAATCCCATCACAATCACTGTCGCTCCAATCAAGCTGCCAACACCCAACAAGAAAAAACCATAAAAATAAAGTTGAAGTAAAGAGTATGGTGACTATAGTTATATCTTTAGGACATATGTTACCATGCTTGAGATGAGCTCATGAAGGAGCTTTTTCTCTGATGAACACATTTATCATAATACCTTTTAATCGATCAGATTCTTGATTATAGAGAAAGATGGGGTATAGACATTTCAATGGAGAAGAGGAGAGAGTGCTTATACCTTCCAAGGTGCAACGCCTCGCCTAGAAATAGGAACCTCAATCCTACGGTGAATACAATTCCCAGAGGCTTGAACATGGAGAAGTAAACAGGACAGGTTCTCTTCAAACACCACGTGCACAATGTGATGCTGAAGATATTAGCAACCACGGCCTGCGTTTACAATATTAGGGTGTGTTTGTTTGACTCAAAAGGAAAATATTTTTCATGGAAATCATTTTCAAGGAAAACTATTAGTTTTCATTTGCTTGGTGATATATGGAAATTGATTTCTTTCTTGCTAGAAGGGATGGTTGTTTTATCCCAATCTAAGTTTTTTGTTTTCAGTCTATGGAAGAAAAACATTTTCCATAGACCGATCAATGTTCAGTCATTCAAACAAATGAACTCTTAATACTACTTTTATCTTCATAGTCAAACTCGGACCAAAAGTTAGACTTTAAGAGTCGCGATATTATGCACTTACTGAGTACAAGATAGCGATCAAACCATGTCGACTTTGAAAATCCATGACTCTGGTTCTCTCACCATAATGGACAATAGCCCAGCAAGAATTGTCCCGAAGAGCATTTTGTAGAATATTATGTTTAGCACTACGGGGTAATTTTTGATGATAAATGCCTGCAAGATTCAAAAATTTTCTACTTGTTAAATCTTCTTTCACAGAAATAGAAAATCTAAGAAAAAACTGAGGATGTGGGTGCTTGACCTGTATAATATACCAAAATTATATCAAGAAAGCGTTGGCTGTGAGGAGAAACCCACCAAGAATCCAATTCGATTGTCGCGAGAGAAGAAAAAGAAGGCGAGGTGGAGGTGATCGGATGACCGATGGACCCTTGTAGAGAGAGACTACTGTTGCACCAACAATTGATACAATGGTTCCCACAAGCTTAGCTTGGCTGCTTGAGCTTTTCCAATTCACTATCTCCATCCTAGTTTTTTTTATTCAATTAAACCAATTCGAGAATAAAATAAGTTTATCTTGTTTCGTCGTGCATGACATATGATGCACTACCATCTTTTGCGTTTCGCATGAACGTGGCAGCCTCCATTTTCTAAAGTTCTGTACTTTCTTGATTCTGTCATGTTTCAGGGATTTCCTCATTCGCAGAAATAAAGGATATAGAACTATTCTGGTCTCTCAGATTAAATGGACAGATGCACAGAAGATGAAGTGAATCAAGTGGTGGCAAAGTGAATTTCTCCGGGCCAGGTTGAAATGGGAACTATGAATTTTGCTTTGGCCAGACTCGATTAAAAGCACTCGCAAACTTTAAGCTGAACATCCAACCAACACACCGTCATCTGCTTCTCTCGTTCCTTCAAATGAAGGTTCTTTAAGTACGCTGCAGATAACGAGAAAGAAGACAGAGAACCTTGAGATAATGGCGAGAATGAAAGTGAAACCTGGGATGAGGTTCATCATGGCCGTGCCCAGCACAGGGGAGCTGTAATCGATGCTGGCATACCCGCATATGTAATTCTGCATCATCCAAATTGCTAAAAACAAATTCACCTTGTTCATTCGTATGAAATTTTCTGCAGTTGATTAAGACGTTTTTGCTTCAAAAGAATTCCAATAACAGCAAATCCCTAGTCTGCAAATTCAAGCGAGATGAAGGAAACTTCACTCACTCACCCAACCAGAGCGAACAAGATCTTGCGAAGCACGGAGAAAGTGAGAGGAGGACGCGACCCTGACCTGCCAAACGGAGTAGACAAATTGAAAACTATTTGTTTTTCCCCTAAAGCTGGCTGGCATTAATGGAGCTGGCGAGTGACGGACAGAGCACAAACTCTGCGAGCTATGATGAAGGGACAAGGAAGGAGGACGAGAGAGGAGGCGGCGTTACAGTGAAAGACCATGGTGTACTTGCTAATCCCGTCGGACATGGCCATTTTCATCACCACCATGTTGCTCTACAGCCAGGACCACCGTAATCATCCCCACGAACGGCAGAGAACCGCTCGCGGGTTCGTGGCTGGAGGACCCTGAGGTTTTCCCTACGTCTTAGGCAGGGCAGCCATTGATATATTTGACTTTAAAATTGATGGGAATGCGAATATCTGCCACCACCTTTGGTGTACTGTGTTGTAGTTGCTCTCGATCCTGGACAGGTGGATTTGGTCAGGAAATGCGAAATGGAAAGAACGAAAGCGAGCTCGATTCACGTGACCTTTTTTTGGGTCTATAGTATATTAAACCTCTATGATTGCTATCACATAATGATGATTATGGTGCTAATTCTGCCTCTGCTTCTTTTCTCAGCAGTTTATCGCTAAGTTCATTATTGGCCTGCATCCGCGAGAAGGAGATGATCATGAGTTCACGTTTCGAAAAGGATCTGCCCTGGTCATATCTACAAAATATATCATCAAGGAACCCTGTAGATTCGGGGAAATTTCTTCTCTCACCGATTGTTTTGCTAGCATCAACTTATGGAGGATTTTCTTTTATGATGCATGTGCATAGGGTGGCGGTTCTAGATTACATCCGTGCAAATCGGTCAATTCGTTATACGATCCATTTGGCATGACATGGTACAGTGTTAATTCTTGATGATGCATTGTGACGATGACGCAAGGGGGGAAATGTCGTGATTTTGCTTGGTAAAACTGATAATAAAACATGCTCTCTTTCCCACGATAATGCACGGTGCGTCGAAGTTACCATAAAAATGTACGAACTGCTTTAGCTGGAAAGGGGGCGACCGCCACTGACCTGGCATTGCACGGACGGGGCGACCCCCACCCCACCCATCTCGAGCGGCTTTACCGGGCCCGCAGCAGGCCTACGTGGGCCGAGGAAAAGCCCTTACGAGGCCCAATGCGGAAGTCGCTAAAATGGAAGTCGGCGCACATGCCCTCCTTCTGCCCAACATCTCGCGCATTCCCAACAGACAGACACTCCTTCGCATTCCCATTCCCTCTCTTGCAGTTTCGCTCTCTCTCTCTCTCTCTCACTCACTCTCTCTCTTCATCTCGCTGCCGAGTCCGCCATGGGCAAGGTGAGTCGACTCACTCGAGTCTCGCTTCTTCCTCTTCCTCTTCCTCTTCCTCTTCTGCGCGTTCGTATCTCTTTCTCCGTTCCGACGATCGCGTCGTTCGGAAATGCGTGCGGTGGATGGGCACTCGCGTTATTCTCGGTCTTGCTTTTTTTGCTTGCGCAGAAGAATGAAGGTGCCGACGGGGGTAAGGCCGGCGAGCAGAAGAACGGGCGCGTGGCGGTCGTCTTGAAGATCGACCTGCATTGCGGAGGCTGCGAAGCCAAAATCGACAGATTCCTCAAAAAATTCCCAGGTCTGGTTTTGTGCACAGTACATTTCTACATACTACTTTTTCCCGGTTGAGCTTCGGGTTTCGAATGTGTTCCCGGGTGATCGGCTCTGTTTTTTCGACTGTTTCTTCTTTCTTTCCTCCGGACTGAATATCGATATACATCGGTGAGCTAATGCGCTCCCTGCTTTCTCAATCTGCTCCAGTTTGTATCGGATTGTCATTATCTGCTCGGGTTTCGGTTTTTGTCTGTGATGTTGATCGAGGATTGTTTCTTTTTTCCTTTGTGGGGGCGAAGGTGTGGATAAGACGAAGGTGGAGGGAGGGGCGATGAAGGTGACGGTGGAAGGGAACCTGGACCCCGCGGAGCTTCGCGAGAAGATGCAGGAGAAAACGAAGAAGAAAGTGGAGCTGGTGTCTCCGCTGCCCAAGAAAGAGAAAGATCAGGCCAAAGACGGGGAGAAGAAGAAAGGGGATGAGAAGGAGAAACCCAAAGAGGTAAATCGGCTTTTACTTTAAGTTTTCGATTTTTCTGGGGAGTCCGCGCGCTGCATTGCATGGGAGGAGCTTGTTGGCTTGCTGCATTTGTTTATTTTCCTTTTTCGGTTTCAATTGAATGTACATCGACCATGAACGTGAACATGTCCTGGTGTGCAATTCTTTGGTGCAGCCTCCGGTGACGACGGTGGTTCTGAAGTTCAGCCGCCTCCACTGCGAGGGATGCATCCAGAAGATCCGCAAGATAATCACAAAAACAAAAGGTTATCTATCCTACAATTCATTTGCGCGATCATACCCAATTTCCTTTTTTTGGTGTGTGTTCTGGGGAAGGATGTTCATGATGGCACTTGGGTTAAAGGGCTTTTCGGAAATGCGACCCCCGCGCAGGAGTTCTGGACGTGGGCTTCGACAGGGACAAGGACACGGCCACGGTGAGGGGTGCCATGGACGCCAAAGTGCTGGCCGAGAACCTGACGGAGCAGATGAAGAGGGCGGTGGAGATCGTCCCGCCGAAGAAAGACAAGGGCGGCGGCGGCGAGGCCAAGGACAAGGAAGGCGGCGGCGGGGGGAAGAACAAGAACGTCGGCGGCGGCAAGGTGGCAGCGGCGGCGGAGATGATGGGATGCTGGGAGAGAGCGGAAGGCCAGCGGGTGGAGTACCAGGGGCCACGCGGGTGCGGGTACGGATACGGGGGCGTGTACTGGGAGCCGATGCACTTGCAGGCGCCGCAGCTGTTCAGCGACGAGAACCCGAACGCTTGCTCTGTCATGTGAGATGAGATGAGAGCTGCTAGGACACAAGAAATTAGCATTAGACGACAAGTTAAAAAAAAAAAAAAAAAAGGAGTGACAGGTACTCGATGAGCTGATCAATGTCTCTCTAGTTGGTCGAAAAACTACGAAATTGTTTCCCACTTTTCTCTTCTTTTTTCTTTTTTTTCTTTTTGTTGTCGGTGGCCTTTTGGAAGGCCGTTGTTAGAGTATTAACCGTTTGGTCGATTTGGCTGGTTTTTGCCCTTCTTTGTTATGTTCTCTTCCTTCCTTCTTGCGCATCATTTCTCGTCCTGGCTGAGAAATCGCTTCGGTAGGCGCTAATGTCGATTGCCAAATTGGGAGGGACGCGTACTGATTTGTAAATTCACCAAATAAAACGTGAACAGATATCGAGATTAATAAGCTCAACGTCGTTTTATATAATGTGTATATGTAAAGTTTAGTACCATAAGGAATCATTTCATTCCGTAGAGGGATTTGCAGCTGGAGCAGAGCGGCTCTACTTTTGGGTTGGGGGGGCAGGACCTGTGAAACTGCAGAACGCAAGAGAAAACTGGAAATGAAAAGGAGCTTCTCCCTTATTACGTGGGGCTGTGGCAAGCGTCGCTCATTCCGTCCTCTGACACATAGGTTTTTGCTTTTTTATTTTGTGATAAACATGAAGGGAACAGAAGTAGAATCCGCGTTTGGTTGAAGTAATCGAAGAATTTGGCGACCTTAGAAACACAAAAAATCGATTTTCCCGATTCAAAATACGCATACTAGGCCTTTTTGGAAAAATGCGAAAGATTTAGGTGAAGGATATTTTTCAAAATGTAAATACGTTTGGAAAATTTTGACTATGCTTTGTAAAAAAAATTTACTATTCGAAATCTTTCCGACAAAACTTAACCACCAACCAACCATCAATGGCCAAATCTTTCGACCGACCTTCCTTGAGTAGCGTGATAGCAGGCAAGACTGGCAATGACTCGACGGCGGTGTTAGGATCTTCAAGGATATTTTATAATAATGAAAATATATTAAAGGCCAAATTGAAAGGGAAAGAGAGTTTATTTGCAATCCATAAATGCACCATTCTAATGTACTTCCGAATTTACCTTGTGCTAAAAGCCTAGAATTGTAATTGAATTTCCCCAAAATCCTTTAAAAAAAAAATGTCAAATGCCATTTGTGTTTGTTCAAGAATTTTGGCAAAATAGAACCGAAAGCATCTTAAGTCAATGAATAGCGGCAGCATTTCGATGATGATCTCCTTCACCTTTTTGTGCCACGAAAAGTGAGAGTGATATCATTAGGGATATGCAAAAGAAGTGGGACTCGCCCAGACCCGGATCGGACCAGTTCAGAACCGGTAGTTCCTAAAGGGACCAATCCGATTCTCGGTTCCATGGGTGAATCCGCCCCCCATCCACCCGGACCGGACCGATATTATAATAATAATATATATTAATTTTTATTATAAAAAATAATTTTTTTGGTTGAAAAAAAATTAAAATTTGAAGCCCCATGTTTATAATTCGTATTGTTCTATTTGGAGCCATAATTTCCTATTTGCCAAATAGCTCTTGCAATTCTTATTATCGAAGTCTTGAAAAACACAACAAAGGTCAAGAAACAAGTGGTTTGCATAGCGTCTCTTAGTTTCATTTTCTCCGTCTAACTCTTTGAGATTTCGACAAAATTTTACGTAGCTAATTGGTTGGTCTAAAAGAATCATAAGTGAAGTTATAACACTCTATTGCTTAGCCCAAGACAGATGCCACATCAATTTCTTCTTTTGTTGCAAGTTTCTTCAATATTAAAATCAATTTGATAACGCGAGAGACTTTGTCATTTTAGTTCTAATCTCATATTATTATTTTACCATTTCATGGTTAATAATTCAATAAGAGGTGACTATAAAAATATATTGGACTTTAAAAGTTTTGAATGTTACGTGCTTAAGAACGTAATTGCAATCGAATTTGGTTCATCAATGCATATTGAACAAGCGGGATTGCCTGTGAAACCGGTTCCATTAATCCACATAGGAATTAGACCGAATCAGCGGTCCGGTTCTCGGGTGGATCCATAAAACCAACGGATGATTTCCAGATTCAACTTTTTGGAATCGGTCCTTATTGGGCGGTTTCCGGTTCTCGCCCACCCGGACCATGCACACCCCTAGATACCATGCACGCACTTTCTAATTATTCTTTTTTAATTATAGTTTAAATATGAATATAATTTTGGTTCTAAAATCGGTATCCTCGACCCAATTTTTTGGAGGGACGCAAGGGTCGTTATTAATGGATGAGGGCGAGAGTTCAGAAGAAAGCACCGCTCCTTCCCTGTCCTTGCCAGCCATAAAGCCTGTTGCACTACCCCCAAGTACCTCCTACCTTTTCTTTTCTTTTCTTTTCTTCTTTTTTATCTCAATAACAAAACAAAAACAAAAAACCTCGGATTAAGGAGACTGCCCACGTTGGAAATTTAATGTTTTTCCCTTTTTTTAGTCGTTTGAAAAAGAATCACTTTTTGATCAACTCCACTGGAAGAGTCAACAAAAGAACCACCACATTGGCTCATTTGGTCCCTGATGGTTTGCTGTTCCGTCGATTTCATGCATTAGTTGGGCAAGTAGTACCTTCTGCATCACTTGATCTCTAATTGCAACCACTACAACCTTTGATTTGAGTCGGTTAGTTCCGAATTCCGATATGCAATGGCATTTGATTCAATTCCCTGGGGTTCGAGCTAAGTTAGGTGCAAAGAGTAGTTACATTGTCAAACTATTACAAATCAAAATCTGAAAATCACCAGAAATAGCAGCCTCTTGTCAACATGGTGTTCATGCATTGTACCATCCCCTAAGGCCAGCGTCGCATGGCATCTCTGAACGGAAGGAAAGAAAGCCAGGAACTTTGGCAAAGAATAGCAAATAGGAAAACCCTCCAACCTAAGAGATGTTGTGTTTCATATTTCCACATTCCCTAATAAATGTCGTTTAGGTAGCGACAATGAGACATGAATCGGACCATTAAAAAGCTGTCTTATCAGCAAAATTTGTTTTTTTTTTGGGGGGGGAATATGCCCACGTCTATTTTATTTTATTTTTGGTCAGGATGCCCACGTCTAGTTACCTACTCAAAGACTTCCACGAGATGTCAACCCAATCAAATTATGGACACTTCTAATCTTTACAACGTCTTTTAATAGGAATTGTTCTGGTGAGGGTAAGGTGAGGTCGTGCCTTTTTGGTTTTGGAATGATGCATGGAAACGATGAATTCCTGATGCAGACTCCAGTTTCAGGGGACCAAAAACAGGTGACGATCACATGGGCTCAATTCCACGGGTTGCAAAGGTCGAATTTCCATACGGAAAATGGTCATTTTCATCCATTAGAGATCTTGCGGTTGCCAAATTATAGACGACAGGGAAAATTCTCTTTTCCCATTAGACTACCCGAAGAGGAAAACCATCATCACCCCATGAATAAGGTCATCCAGATTTATGTAATCATCACCATCTTGTTATCATAATAATAATAATCATTGAAGCTTGTTGAAGAATATCAGTTGAACATCTCTTCATTAGCCCGAACTCGATCGTGGATGTTCCCGATTATTTACTTTCACTACAGGCTTTGTTCTTGGCACGCATGCCGGCATAAGAGCCGAGCTCGGCCCTACTGTTGCACGCATGTGTGCAGGTGGATGGAGATATTTGCTGAGCCCTTTAGTAACCTTTCCTACGTCCGTGTTGTCAATCATCTCGACGTTTTCCTGTTCTTTGGCTTCATTTATTAAGAGAACAGAACAAGCAATCGCAAAGCAATTAAGGAGGGGGGGGGTGGTTTCAAAGAACTGGAGAGCCCTGTTTGTAACAGCCCCGTTAGCTCTTTCTTTGACCACTGTGAATAAAAGAAACATTACCATCAACAAGACCATACAACAAGAACAGCAACACCGAGATGACAGGACTTCAAGCCTAATTTTAGCAAAATCCCACAATTTCTGCTTCTTGGGTCACTGGAGGGAGGTTAGGTGTTCACAGAGACGTGTAGCATCCATTAGAAGAGGAACCATTTAAAGCTTCTGCATTTACTGCTGCAAATTGCTATTCAAAAATCCCAGCAAAAAAAAAAAAAAAAAAAAAAAAGAGCTCTGTAGAGGGGAAGAGAGGGGAAGAAAAAAATGGAAAGGGTGCTGAAACAAGCATTCGTATTGTGCCCGAGTTTCAAGCACTTTTCTTTTCTGTTGTGAAATAAATGAGCTAGTAATTGCAGATATACAGTAAAAGACAAAAGAGTGGGAGTATAGGGCGATCAAATTAAGTTAATTAACCAACTTTGGGAGAAAATGAACAAGATATGTTATTGTTACTTGCTATGAGGATACAAGCATTCGCCTTATCGTCTACTTGGCACCACCCAGGTTTTGTGCAGCAGTTGGTTCGGTTTGGCTTTTCCTGATTTATCTGTAAGTAGGCGGGGACTCTGATGGCTTGATTGGGCTAAAGGAGTTTCTCATTCGACAGGCTAATGTTTTAATCCGAAAGGTTGTGGCTTACAAAACTTTTAAGGCAACCACAGCAATAAGGTAGGATTAAACCTGACATTGCTAACTGTCATTAGACACGTTATCAATGAGATATTAACAGATCAGTACAACGATACACCCCTACATTTGACTACACTATCCTGTACAGTCAAGGTATCAGCTGGCTTTTTCCTCAACAAAAGTTCTGCTTATCGCCAAAGTGTCTATGAATTTTCTTTGACACTCTCTTTCTTACTGGTGAACATTAGCCACCTGAATATCCTCCCTTTACTGCCTAAACCTTGTGAACACGCTTCACAACCTGAAACTCATCCTCAAAATAAGTAGGAAACTCTCACAGCCAATCTTGGAGTAGAATCAATATTCATAATCAAGACTTTCCTGTAAGATTGAGGTATGTGTACGTGATTTTACATTGCTGGTTTCTCTAAGAACACAAATGGTGGTCCACAGCATTTGTGAGTGAGTTGAGATGCATTATTCTCTCATAGATAAAGATGAAAACAGCAACAGAAAAAAACTGTGAGTTGTCCATCATTTAAAACATGACATATATAGAGAGAGACTTTATATTTTCCAAATAATAAGATTACAAAGCCATAGTTGCCGCTCATTCATACTCAAATGGGCCATTGATGGTGAGAGTAACATGTTTAGGCATCGTTTGCATCTTAACATGCCCAGTCCTCTGCTTGAATCAGCAGCCCGCTGCGGAAATTGCAGAAAAGGATGCCTTTAACTCGGATGCTCAGAATTGAGTGCAAAAGAAGCTAGAACTCAACACACATTCAACATTACCGATGTACATTCTCTGCAGATCACGTGCGTAATCATGCTTCTATTTGACCACATTTGGCAAGATGGTGAATTTCTAAGCAGATCAGAAACAACTAAGAAGTTGCTCAATAACTTGGTCGAGCATGATCCTCATTCTCATCAAGTATGAGTTTGACTCCATAATGCATTGACGATGGCCCAGATCATTGTTCTGTTCTTAAAGCCTTTCTTCTCTATCTCCTTGTTTATGTCCACATGAATGGCCCTACCCAGTCCATGCTCAAGGCCCTCCACCATAGGTTGCGTTGCCAACACCTCTCCGATGACACCTGTAGCCTCGGCATTGCAAGATCTGCCACACTCCAGAGAGTTCTTGATGGAGTGCTCAACTGTTGATGCTGTCGCCACAATTCTGCCATCATTCCTGTCCACGACATTGACAGGGACGTACTTTAATGATATGAACAACCTCAACACGTACCTCTTTAGAACTGTCATTTTTCTTTGAGTGATCCTGCAAATGTCTAATAAGGAAGACTGTTCGAACAAAAGAAAAATCAACATCCAACAGTCGAATATCATCCAGTGAGGGAATTTGCAAACTAAACATCCAAAGGAAGGGAGGAAAAAAGATGATCCTTCAAGCTGAAATTTCCAGTGCCTTGCCATTTGCAAGCTGCTATAATTGTATAACCAGTGTGGAAACAGGACACAATTTCACAATATCGTCTCATTCTTGCATCTGTACCTGCTAAATTCTAAAGTAATTAGGATAAAGTTCACTTTTGTCTAAGCCCTTGCTGTTTTTTTTCCTTTGAAGGGAAGCCTGAATTCATCCTTCACGCCACTCAAGAATAATGTGCCTCACTAGATGATTTTCATCAGTACATTAAGAGAAGTGTTACGGCATAGACTATCGAACCTCACATCTTCCCTGAACTTATGAAGTGTTGATTCTATAAGATAGACTTCTTTGGTTGGACGTTAAGAGGTGTACCTATCTGTCCATCAATTAAGGCTTTTCAGAGTTCTCATATAGGTTATTTGTCAATCTCTCTATTTATATTTGGCGAATGCAACTATAATAGACTCCCTGTTATGATTTTCTAACAAGTAGAAAGGACATTATATTAGTCACATACTGTCAGCATATTTACAGTCCCAACGAGCATCCAAATACATAGATTTGTTATAGAGAAAATAATCCAGAGCACCAGCCTGATAGAATACTCTTAACAGAAACAGGAGGTACATTATTGAGAAACTTGGACGAAGCATAGCGAATAGAGATGCACTACTAAGGTTAAATTGAACTAAGCAGAGCAGAAACCCGATCATCATTTGCTATTACGCAAGTAGCTAATTGAATTAAACCAGACTAATTCACACCCATCAACAAGAACACCATGGAGGTGTCATCTCCAGTCTCTCCAGTTTCCACTACTCTCACATTGCCTTTTCTTTTTCTCGTTCCTCAATTTATGAGCCTCCACAACCCACTGGTCATACCGGATGGAGCGCACCCGATGCATCCTCAGCCCTTCGATTTCGAGGGTGCCATGGGATCTGAATGGTCAAAGCCTAGGGAGTGCATTTATGCTCTCTCTGCGACGCACCTAATGTTTTCTCTGTAACGTGAAGCTCATGACCAAATTTTACCGAGACACTAACTCCTACAATCCTTTAGAGTAGCAAAATGCAGAAAGCTGACGAAACTAGCAAACCCAGGAAACTTGTGCTGCTGTAGGGGTACTTCTAGCTAATGAACAACAATATTACAACCAATGAATCCACGTAAGTCCTGAATTTCAGCACTCCTTCAAGAAGAAAAATCGAGTCGTGGAATAGGCCAATCCAACGCAATCCAAAACCGTAAAGATTAACCAGAAACTCCGCGCGAAGTCCATAACTTGAGAATACATAAACCAAAAAAGACAACGGGGAAGTCAATCTGGGTAAGAAGACTTGCAGAGAACCAAAAGATAGCGATTACCAACAGGAGGGAAAGCAAAGGCCATGCTCAAATGGAGCACAAGAAACTTCATATGGAGAGAGAGAGAAAGAGAGAGAGTATTGGGCCTTGAAAAGAGACGGTGGAGTCTGAAAAATTTGTGGGCTCTGCCTCGATAGATCTTTGCCTGATGCGAGTGCTTACAATGAGATTCAAATTACAGCCCGTCCTATATTAGAAGTACCCATTGCACCAGAATCAAAAGATTGACAGATTCTGAACTCGAAATGCTCGATTTCTAATCGGTGATTATGGTAGCCGATCCAAAAGCTGCGTTCCTTTTTCTTTCCGATCGAGAGCCCTCCAACAAGAATCACTCTGGTCGAACACAACATAGACAAGACATCCTCATTTTTCTCTCACCATTTCAGGATAAAAACCATGAAGAGCGCCCGTGATTTCACCGGGATCGGACTAGAGTTTCCCACCATACGATGCAGTTCTTGCGCGACGTGTCCATTCCATTATCGTATCGTGCACCATATGAATTCTCGAGTAATTGCGAATCGGGCCGAGGTCCCTCGTGTCAGTCCCGATTTGATAATGTTGAGTACTCGAAGGGGTGACTCGTGATCAGTTCGTACCGTGGTGAGTTTATTGCACGGAATGGAAACATGTTTCCCAATGTCGTTCGCGCAACAGGCCATGCATAGCGTCGGCCAGATCGTACGTTCATGCAATTGCGAGCTGTCGAATATCTATGCATCGACTTCCTCTCACTCGTCCAGAATTGCACCAAAAGCCATTTATGTGTTTTTTTTTTTTTTTTTTGGTAAAGGAAAAAAAAAGCCATTTATGTTTGTTCTGATTAATGCAATAAAATCTCCAACTTTTTCCGAATTAGGAACAACCAAATCCTTCCGATGACATCTCATACGAATTTTGATGTCGTGGTGTGTCGGAATTTGATGTGGGGTTCATAAATATTTTCTAGCAAACAGGGTGCCGATATTGCACCACGTTAGAAAAACTCAACTTTTAGAAGGGAAAAAGGTACGATTATTTTAAAAGCAAAATAAAATAAAAAGCCAAAAAAAGAGGGAAATCAAGTGAGAGAGAGAGAGACTCGGAGAGAGCATTGCGTGTGTAGTGAGGACTTTTGAATGTTAAGGATGCCCCACGTCGTTGAGGCCTCGACAAACACCGACTAGGGTAATTGGCCACAAACAAGGGTATGTAGCCTGAGTTTATCATGAAAGAGTTTACGTGAGGGCTGCCCTAATCTCGCTAGCATAAGAGAAGAGCGGTTTTAAATTCGTGTAGAACCTATCTATTGGAACATATTTCTTATTTTTTGAAACCTAGAACCTAAAACTTAGAATCTACCCTATATATAAATTCCACACGTATTATTAATTAAATGATTGTAGTAAATCATCACATTTAATAACTATTATTTGCTACTATAATTTGCTAATCATATCTTATGTTTAAACACACGAAAAATATAAAATATTAACAAAGTAAAAATCTTAGTCATAAAATCGAAACTCAAACTAGTAGTTCTAGTTTATATATTTATTATCAAATGACATGGAATACCGCATGATCACGCAAATATATAGATCTAGAAAAACACAAAAAACTGATTTCGGGTTCTAAGTTACAGAATTCAAATTCCACCAACCTAAAATATGAATCTTGAAACTTGTAACTGGATAGGTTTCTACCAGTCCAATTCTCAAGTTCGAAATTCTATCCTAAAATCATGCTTACCCCTAACCAACTCATCACCTCCAAACCTTCGTTGTTTATAGTCTTTGGTTTTTCTTTTCTTCTATTTTCAATTTCTAGCCTTTTTTTTTTTTTTTTTTTATCTTCTCTCTACTTTTTTTCTCTTTTTGGTTTTAACTATTCCTGACATGTCATCACATCAGTGCCACGAATGCAAAGATAAATATAAAAACGCCACACTGAAATCTATTGTGCTTAAGCAGCGAATCCGATCGCCAACTTACTGAAAGGACTAAACTCTACCTAATCAAAAAGGGGAGAATGCCACGAAAAACCCCAAACTTTGCCCATTGTGACACATTTACCCTAAACTTTTTTTTGTGACACGAAAAACCCCAAACTTTACCCCATGTGACACATTTACCCTAAACTTTTTTTTGTGACACCAAAAACCCCAAACTTTGCCATGCGTGACACATTTACCCCAAACTTTTATTCGAAGGGCATTTTTGTCTTTTTTTTTTTTCTTTCTTTTTTTTTTTTTTCGTTTTTTCCCTTTTCTTTCTTTCTTTTTTTTTTCCACCGGAGGAGCGCCGGTGTCCAGATCCGGCGGGGGCCGCCCTCGCCGGCGTCGGGTGAGGGTCCGGCAAAGGGCCGCCCTCGCCCGTCGGCCGGGCGCCTCGCCCGATCTGGCCTGGGCGGCCCTCGCCCGACGCCGACGAGGGTCGCCCGAGCCTCGCTAGGCGAGGGCGCCCTCGCCCGATTCAGGCAAAGGTCGCCCTCGCCAGATCCGGCGAGGGCGACCCAGGCGAGGGCGAGGGCCGCCCAAGCCAGATCCGGCGAGGGCGGCCCTTCGTCGGATCTGGCGGCCCTCGCCGGCGTTGGGCGAGGGCCGCCCAAGCGACCCGCCTGGGCGCCCTCGCCCGACGCCGGAGAGGGTCGCCGGCCGCACGCCCTCGCCCGACAACGGCGAGGGTCGCCCAGCTTTGCGCGGCCCTCGCCCGACGCCGGCGAGGGTCGCTCGGCTGGGCCGCCCTCGCCCGACTCCGGCGCCGGCGAGGCATCCTTGCCGGCTTCCTCCATTCAATAAAAAAAAATAGAAAATAACTAAAATGACGAAAATGCCCTTTAACTCAAAAAACTTTGGGGTAAATTTGTCATAAGTAATATAGTTCGGGGTAAAATTGTCACAAGTGACATAGTTTAGGATTTTTTGTGGCACAAAAAAAAGTTTAGGGTAAATATGTCACACGAGGCAAAGTTTGGGGTAAATGTGTCACACATGGCAAAGTTTGGGGTTTTTTATGTCACAAAAAAAAGTTTAGGGTAAATGTGTCACACGGGGTAAAGTTCAGGGTTTTTCGTGTCATTATCCCATCAAAAAGTGATTTAAACTTTGATGGCAGACATTTAAAACTTTTGGTGCAATTTTCTCATCTTTATTTTCCCCAAGGGTGTATCCCAAGTGAAGCAAAATTAGCTAGGTGGCTTATTTAAACTCATTTACAAGCCTATATAAGAAACGGTAAGACAATTTTTTAACCTACGAAAACGCTAAGTTAAAAACATCATATTCTATGGACAGACAAAAAAAAAAAAAAAAAGACATGATATTCTATGGTAGAAGGCCCCCACATCGCAGGACATGGAACCAACCTCTATGGCGTACGTTTGCGTATAGATGCAGCCTCAGGTTGAATTCTCTTCTCACTATCATTATTATCCATACCTCAAAAAACACTTACAAAGATAGGATCTTTTCGAACCTGAACAGATCCTTAAAAGGCTCAAGAGAGCAACTAATGGTTCAGAGACCCTAACCAGCCTCCCATATTCCCTAGGAAGGGGGAAGAAAAACATCCTAGTATGTGGGTACCGGTATGTTAAAATAATGAACGCAGATTCGGCCGAGCGCCCTTATTAGAGGTATTTAATATAATGAGAAAGTTTCACATAGAAAAATAAATTTTGTGCACGTGAAATATCTTATTGATCCTATAAAATTTGTAAGATTCATGCCCACATACCCATGGGCGGCCCAAATATGTAAAAATTTACATTGAATGGTGTGAGAAGTCGAAATTTGTTGTGGGCATACCAACGCATAAATAACCCATTATTGATGATCTTTCTTAATTGGGTTAGCACCATGGAAAACCTTAAATTGATGTACCCGTAATAAATTTACCTCAAACTAATTTTTAATCATAAAAAACCCTAAGTAAGTACATATGTAACAAATTTACTCTAAATTAATTTTTGATCACCAAAAACACCAAATTGATATATTGAGACAAATTCACATTCCATTAGTTTTTGTTACATTGAACATAAGCCAATAGACATATAAGGAATGGAGGGTAAAATCTCAAATTGATATACCCGTAAACCGTCATGTATCTTTAACTTAGTAATTAACCGTAAAATTTAACGGAAATTAATGAAAGGTAAATTTGTTATAAGTGTACTAGTTTGAGATTTTAGTTTAAAGTAATTTTGTTATAAATGTGTCAATTTGAGATTTTTCTGATCTTTTTTAATTTCTTTGAGAGTATTATGAGGAAAGCGGCAAAAATTATCATGCGATCTTGAAATGTTATAGCATCAATGAGGGAATTGTTGTTGAGATCAATAACTTATTTATTCGAGAGAAATATAAAAATCCATTTTCTTCCGGTTGTAGAAAGATAAATCATAAGAGCCAAGAAAATAAATATATATTAAAGAGAGCGAGAGAAATCTATATATAGAGAGAGATATTGGGTTTTGTTATATATTTTCCAAAAAAGCACGATATTACATTTCTGGTCAGTCCTTAACCCAAAAAATAAAATAAAATAAAGTAAAATAGAAGAGCACATCAATTGTTAGTTTGAACAGTTGATCGTGCGATGGAATTGGAATCGCCGTGTCTGTAAGAAGAAGATGAGGACAAACGACGTCCAAGTCCAACCATCTTTTCTCACAATATATTTTTGCGCACGTGAGAAATTGATCCCAGCTCCTCCTCCTTGTACGCGGTCACCGTCTTCTTTTTACCCTTTCTCTTTATGATCTAGAAAATACAAAGGCGATTAATTCATTTATCTGAAAGCTATTGAAACGCCCGACAAACTTCGTGAACCGATGAAGCTTGGGCATTCGGTCTGTACGTGTGACCTCAACCTAGAGCAGTACACATGATTGGAATGAGTGATATTGAGTTTATGAATTGAAAATATCTCAAAACAGCTGACTAATTGTGTCGATGTTGAGGGTTCCACGTGATCACTATTACTGTTCATGAGGAAAAAAACTTCTCTCTATTTTTCGTATATCGTAGTGAAAACCGATTCTAATAACTAGGCATTTTTTCACTAGCTAGCAAATGCTTTTGTTGAATCACACATGATGTCTTTTTTCAAATTCTCTTCTCCAAGTATAAAGATAATTTAGTAATAAAAAATTTCATCAAATTTCATCAAGTATTCTCCACTTGCTATTCAGTTCGTCAACTTCTCGTCATGTAACAAACGTATAATTAAATATTATATCACAACTCCATCTAAAAGCTTAAACTTTTAGAACAGTTGGAAAAAATTTCATATGGCATTAGAACTAGTTGATCTTGAAGTGCCTAGGGTGCACTCTTGAATTCTCTTTTATATTTTTTTATATAACTTGGTATCAGAGTTTGAGATATTAAATTCAAATATTATTACCCTATTTGTCTTCCCAATTAAATATCTCTATACTTAATACTAGGTAAAAAGGCCAGATTAAGCGTAAGGGAAAGTGTCATAATAATTAAATATTAAAACATGATTTCATCTAATAGTTAAAATTTTTAGAACAATTGATAGTATTCTTATAAAATCTCACAAAAAAAGTCTGTTTAAACTTGCAAAAACTATCTACATAATTTTCCTCTAAGGAAAGAATTTTTAAATACATAGCCCCTTGTACTCTTTCTTGTACACGATCCACATGTATACCCAAAAAGAGAATTTTATAGTTAACTGGTGAATGGATGATGATAGATATAAATTGTGTGAAAAAAAGAGAGAGCATACGGCCTATGTACCGTAGAAAAATCATCTTTTACAAAGACCCCACGCAGATTAAACACCGCAAGGGGTATTTCTAAAAACCTAATATATCTGATAATTGTGGAAAAAAATTCATCCAAACAAAATAAAAATTGCTTGAAAAATCAATAAAGCAATTCAAATCGAACTTAAGTTATAGATCCAAGCCTAAAATGCAACTTGTGAGGGAAAGCATTTCCATCGAGTTCATCAAAAAAGACTTCGAATTTCGTGCGAGTAGCTCTTGGACACAAGCTTCCCTCATTCTGACACCATGGTGTCGGTAAGTGGATGAAAGATCAGCACTGCTCCTGGTCCACAAACAATTTCGGTAGGTCCATTGCAGGCTGCATCCGGACTGAAAAGACCTAACGAGGGGGCTCTGATGGAACTACAAGTTGGTCGCGCCTACCTGTTGCACGCGTGCTCTAAAAAACCAAAGGCTCGAAGGGTTTTTTGTGTTCGAAGCATTAGTTATCAGAACGGATTTCGCTTTGATATTTTTACTCGAACAGTGTTGATCGAGTGTATAATCACGAAGCAAAGTCCTTTGTTCTTAGATAAATGGACATTTTCTGACTTACCCCTTGAAGGTTCTTTCGTATCATTTTTGAAAGTATGAATTTTCTGTCTTCTCACTATCGAGATTGTCATTATCATTAACCATAAATTAAGAGAATCCAAAACCTTCCTTTTTTTGCTAATCATTAGGTCTCATACGCACTGAATTATTATCGAGGCACGTGTATTTGTTTTCGTGAGACCGAGATAACACCTGTGGAATTACCGTAAGATATCGAATCTATCTTATCAGAGTTTTCCTCATATGTAAATTTTCGCTTGAGTCAACTCTATTGAATGTGTGATCGAGCAACTCAATCGATAAATTTTGATCAAAAGTGACTGGCATTGAGAGGCTTGCTTTAGTGGGCAGAGAGAGGCAAGTAGATGAATCTCAAAAAAATCATTGAACATGCTCAAAGGAGGATTTTTGCATGAGCGACCACGTTATTCCATCTAGCTAGCTAAGGTATCCATGACTCGAGCTTTCGGACATTACAATAAGCATACTGGTCACGACATGAACCTCCAATGAAAATTTCGAGTAATTAAGTACATTAGTCATCACATGGACATGCAATGCTTAAGTGCACCATATGGCTTTTAAAGAGCTCAATTACAAGTAAATACATGGGGACCAGAGGAAGAGTCACCATCATCAACTGGCTTGGCACCACTAATCTATAAGAAGACTAGGCAAAAGCCCAACTTATCTCGAACTTTCGGACACTACATAAGTTCTAATAGACATATAATGATAGTACTAACCGATTTGATCCCAATGAACGCGCACAAGAATTCATGCCAGTTGCCGTTAGAATCTCCCCTAGTCGACTCCTCCTCATGTCGCGCTAAATTATCGACTTAAGGGGTCGTCTCTCTAGACTCTAGCTAGACAAAATCCGCTCAAGCTCACTAGGGTCGCAAGGGATGGCAAGTGCACCTTCGTGGTCAAACCCGTATTCCTCGGCCGCCAGCTCCAAGAGCCTAAGGAACGTGGGGTGCCCTAGGTAGGTCAAGGGGATGACGAACCTCTTGGGTTGGTCTCCTTCCAAAGCCACCACGGCGAAGTGACCTTCCTTCACGTCGTCGGGCACGACGTTGCCCGCGTTCTCGCGCTCACTCGCGTCGTCACGACGGTCATCCTCTCGGTGATAATAAGATGACCACGAAGGTGGCGATCTCCTACCGAGCGACAGGCTCTTTTGTAGCTTCTCCACCACGATCTTGAGATTCGCAATGCCCCTCTTTTTGCTACTACCACTCGCTCTACTAAGCTTAGCCATTTGGGAATCTTTTTTTTCCTCTCTCTTTTCCCTTCTTTTTTTCTGGTTGGGGTGGGGATGAGGAGAAGAGAAATCGAGAACTTTGGGGAGCGTTGTCTTATGAGAAAATTTCGATTTGCTCTTTGTTGTGGTACGTCGTCTGCTAGAGAGCTATACTTATATATAGCGATGGGAGGCACATTGAGGAGAGAGAGAGAGAGAGAGAGAGAGAGAGATGGACGGTTATGATACGAACATCGTGACAAGTAGGGTTAAGACTTAGAGAGGAAAGAGAGGAGAAAGAGAGAGGAAACGACACAAGGCGAGAGAGAGAGAGAGAGGATGACTGGAGAAATAAATACCGGGGAGACCAACGCATGTGAGTAAAATCCAACTGAGCTCGCAACCTACCACGAAACGTCCCTTTTCGCTCGTCACGTCCAGCCTTCTAAATTATTAACTCCCTCTCTCTCCTGTTATCTCTCTTCCCTTCCCATGCCATGAGGCCCCCACTAGCTCCGGATTTTCTATGACCAACCGCCTGCCCGACACTGTTGGTACGAGTTGGATGTCCTTTCGCGAAGTCCGCATATTCCACCCGGAGAAAGATTTGACGCAAGGAATGTATGTGCGGACGTGTATATCTTTACATTCACATAACTTCTCTTTTGGAGCTTCAACAGTGATCTCAGTGAACCCTTTGCATTTGGTTCTTACAGATTAGCATTTCTATTAGCTTTAGATGCCAAATGCAACGAGATCGAAGTAAGAAGTAAAAGATGTAGTCCTTCTGCAAACGTGGTTAGTTATCACAGCCCAAAGGTTATTTTCCTTCCATCATCTGTTTGGCAATGAGTAGACTGACAAGGAGAGACGCCGGACGGAAGAACACGTCATGTGTATGCATATAATCCGCATTCATATTTTCTCACGACTCATGTCAGTTTCAAGCTATTACAACAAGTATGTGTTCCAAAACAGGTTTTGGAAAGACTCGTGAAGCTCAGCACCTTTCACACGTGATGCCAACAGAAGTCCACGAACCATCTGTGCATATTCTATTCAAGTCAATGAGAGAAACACGAGGTACAAGATTCGGGTTAAAAAAGGTGATGCATTGTATATGAACAAATCATTCCATGTGCGCAATCGCCTGACACACTTGTAGATATGAGCTCTGTAAAAATGCTGTTGGAAGTAAGATCAACGCTTAAAATGCGAGCCATGCACAAGAAGCTGAGCTCGGTGCATGTGGTGCGTCTCAGAATAATTCAGTAAGTATAGTCTTTTCGATTGGAAAGTGGCAGGGATTTGATTTCGTACATATAGAGCGGACAGAAGAAGTTTCCAGAAACGTAAATCAAGAGGACAGTCTCTGATAAACGTGTCTGACTCGCATGGAAATGGTCCTGCTCGGTACGAATGACTTTACCATGAAGTTTCAGAGAGAGAGAGAGAGAGAGAGAGAGAGAGAGAGAGAGAGAGAGAGAGAGAGAGAGAGAGAGAGAGAGAGGGACATTACTGTCATGAGAGGTAGAGAGAAAGCAAGTGCAAGGCATACATGTTCCATGCATGCCATTTCCGGCGTCAAGTTCTCTTTAATTTCTCCTCACCAACCGACTCGAACATAACCATCCCTTCGTGTGGACGAGCGATTAGCAGATATACATGTTGGTGTCGAAAAGTCAGGGGCTGCTTCTTACGTGGCGGAGTCCCGGATGCCCCCACGACCTACTCGACCTTTCTAAACCCGCTCCATTTTTCCATGTGGACATCTCGGCCATTTGAAGATCGGATTCTCTTGAGCAGAAAACATGAAAAAGACCGGATTCGATGAGGTATGAGTCCATAATCCTTTAAACACATAGTCAGGAAATGAGATTTCAAATTGAGAATTCTCAATGGGAAACGGTACAAATGTGTCGGCGTCTGAATGCTACTTGTGTTATAGTATTTTACTTGTGAGTTCATCAAACAAAGGTTCTTTAGATCTCTCTTTTCTCAGGAACATTTTGTTTTTTGCATATTTGTTGAATTTATATCATTTTCTACATAGGTCGTTATGAAATGGAACTTCTTATCTTATTGTAGGGATTATGCGCACCAAATGGATAACTGGATTTGTTCAGAAGTATAATTAACGACTCATCTTGCAAAGTTGTCTACACGTCTATGCTCAATCTAGTCAATCAATAATTGAAACGTGTCATATGTATATCAATTATTTTTCATGGGGAGGTTAGGTAATAAAATTGACGTATCTAGGTGACAATTCCACGCAAGCCCTCCAAGACACAAAAATACCAATTTAGTTTGTCTCCCCCCCTTCTTCTCTCCCTCCCTCCCTCCCTCCCGTACCCTCTCTGTCTCTCCTCGCTGATTGCCAGCAGCCGCACCATCACCAACAGCTCCACCTGTAGTCCACTGCTGCCGCTGCTTCGCCAAGAATCAGCCTATCTGTCGTTGAACAGTCTTCCTACGTCGCCTCTCTCTGGACTTCAGATCGAGATTGATATGAGAGGTATGTTGACCTTCGATTGAGATTGATGTGTCTACCTGAATCTAGGCAAACTTAGTGCTATATGTCAACCAAATCTTGGAAACTATTTCACGGGCAGATCGATAGAAAATGAAATATTCTAGAAAGCGCACGAGCTTGCATGTTCTTTTTGTTTGAACTTTTGAAGCAGTTTATGTGAAGAACCGTGGTGCACAGTATCAAGCATACAACATTATCATATTTAGGTTACTATCTTCGATTTTAACTCGCTTCTTATTCGGCAAACATAATCTCTCTTGGTTTTGGGGACAGCACTCACTACCAAGGGCCCGGACAAATATATTTTAGTTATTATTCGTGAAATGAGACTGGGTAATTATCAGGTATTTAAAGATTTCGGATACTCCATTCTTAGGGAAGAAAGAGATAACTATTGAATATGTGACCGGCTTGTTTCTATCTTTCAATATCCATTTAAACTTGATTAGTTAGATTATCAATGTGCCTAAGGTTTGGTTCGTCTAGACAGTTACGCTTTCTTGTGTAAACGAACACAATAAGATGCCTGCACGATGTCATTAAGCAAGGTCCCACCGTCCGGTTTGTCACGGAAATTGGACATTCCTTGTCGACAGAACTTTGCAAATGCAGCAGTCTTATGACAGGACTGAAAAGAACATTTTCAATTACGACGACTTTCGTTCATCCTATCTACAAGAGATATTTTTGTATGATATTTTTCTCTATAAGAGATAATTATTGTATTTTCTTAATTTTCCGCATCTATAAAGATTGCGCATATTTTCAATATGTTAAGTCAAATAATCATTTATCAGCCCTGTTTTTGTCCAAAAGTGAACACCACCATCAGACTCGTCCCCTCAAACGAGCCACATCAGCAGCTACCTGCTGCGACAGCAAGCTCCTGCGCAACAGTAGCCTCCTGCCGTTTAGCTTGCACAGCATCCCTCTTCAGCATATTGAATCGCTTCGGCGATCCACTTGAGTATTTGTCGGTTCTTTTATTAAATTCATGATGACGTTTTCTATGCATATGGAGTTCGAAGGGATGCTAGAGATATTTCTCTAGGCTATTTACTTCCATCAGAAATTATTAAAATACTTCTCTTGATTCTCCATGAATCTTTCAAGATTGCACATATATCTCATTTGATTGTGCATATTCTTGATTGATTTGTTACTTAGATAATCATCTAATAATCTCTACGTCTTCTATCTTTTTGCAACACGTGCATTCATGGAAAAGTGGTCAACTGATGAGGGGCTTCATCTCTCGCACTTATTCACTTCGCCGACTATAGTTGCTATGTGCTATGATTCTATTGCACTGTAAATATTTTCATGCAGAAAATGCGTGCTTGCTTTCCAAGACGTATTAATGCCTGAAAGGGACTCGATAAGCACATCCAATAAGAAAATATCCGATTTCCGAAGTATTATTACCAAGACCAAAACAGAAATTACCGCACTGGACAGTACAACAAGTGTCTCAGGTAACTAGGGAACAAAGAAAAACAACAAATCTTTGAGATTTATTCGCCGTCGATTTCGCTTGGTCTACCCCACTAATTACCATGATTTTTCGGAGGAATTAAACTAATTACCATGATTTTCGGAGGAATTAAGGGCAGCTCTCTAACGTTTTTTGCAAGAGTTTTCAATGGGACCCCAATCCGACTTCTTCTTCTTTTTTTATCGATTTGGTCAAACTTTCAGACTTCATATCATTGGGTGGTAATCGCTTTTTTGTCCACGTAAGCACATGCGCATGAGCTGGACGATAAAAAGAGATGAATAGCGAAAGCTCAATTGTCTGACGTGGATGCTCATTGTGGGGCCTCTCGCCAAGCTGTCCTCAGGGATATTATTGGGGCAGCATGGGGTTTCGATTTGCTGAAGAAGAAACTACACACATTAGGGCTTTTCTTGAGATTGCCCTTTCCTGAATTGAAAAAAAAGAATCATGTGATATATTCAAAATAGGAAAAAAGATATCTCCTAAATTCCATATCCAATAATCGAAATTTTGAACTCAATATGCTTTATTGTTCTTCAATTTAATTAAAGAGCGCAATCTTTCATAATTTGACTTCCCTCATGTGCATCCCATACGTGAAATTTTGGCTATCACGGACCTAGCCGAATTTTGTATTCTCTAGCACTTAGATAATCCAATTAAGGTCATGGCATCCTTGCTTAACTCGATGTAAATATAATACAGTTTATGTGAGCTTATTACTATCAATTGACAATGCCCCTAATATGCATATGTAATTTAACAATATTTTTGTTTAGGGATCGGGGTCAAACCTTAAGTTTTATGTAATGAATAGAGTCACCAAATTTTAGTTATCAAAGAGGTTTCATTAAAAGATGAAATACACCTAAATCCAAAGTGTGCAAATGCAATGTAATAACTGTTTTTGTTGGGAATATGGATCTCAATTAAATCCGACACCCATATTTCAAAATGCAACGAAATGTAATGAGAATGCATATGCTAATGCACAAATAAAATACCTACCTATCATTACTTACCTGGAGATCCGAGAAAATGTACTTCGACTAGGACTCTATATGCCTCCCTTATTTCATATTTCCACCCTCTAGTTTTAGATCAAACCCTAGCTTAGGCATGAGGTTTCATTAAATAATTTGAATTTTTAAAATAGTTGATAATGTTCTTAAAAAAATCTTACAGTACCAACTCCTTATTTGTACATTTTGTCGACTAATTCATGCGAAGGGGTCGACAAAGTAGCCAAACTTGAGTCGCAAAGCGTAGTTTGTGATTAAACATTAATGACCGAAGCTTCATGTTGCGCCGCTGCAAATAATGGCAGTTGTCAGTCCTCTCTTACGTCTATTTCGCCAAGCTGTATTTTAATGCTTTGTTTGAAGAAGAAGAAGAAGAAGAACACAAGAATCACGAAAATAGAAAATATGTGGATAATGTGGTACAACAGTGTCCAATCAGAGCGAGAGAAATTATATGGCTTTCATGTTTGACGTTCTGTGGACGAAGTACAGTTTCCGTGTTTCTTAGTACCCGGGTTTTTTGCAATGCCATGCTATGAATGCGTTACGCCGCTTTCTCGTTGAAATCATCTCAAATTTAGAAAGTAGGCAGTGAATTTATTCATTTCAGATTTCACACTTCGCTACATTGTATTGGAGAGATCTAACAGTGAGATTGAAAGAGTTAGAGTAAAAATCATACACAAAAATACATATATTTAAATTTGATATATGAATGATGGGTCTACTTTTATTATGTGGATGCATAAAATCCATTTGGATCTTCAATTTTTGACATGGCGATGCCTAGGAGAAGGATCCAAATCCTTTCCTCATAGGACTTGTACGAAAACCTATTCCTTTTTAGCATTCGGGTTTGTTAAGTATGTATCGAGTTTGAGCTATCAACTTAAGCAAGAAACTAAACTAAAAAATGGATAGGCCCGAGGTGGAGTTGGTGGGGGCTCTCAAATGTGAAAGAGCATCTGGGTAGGCTAGGTTTGGCCCTTGACTGGGGCCGTTTGCTAGCCACCCAGCCCTACCTAGGATGCCGACTTTTGGGGCATCTAGGGATTCGACCCAATGGGCCCAGGCACTTAGATCTCAATGAGATTTTGGCTTAGTTGAAGACCTTTTCAAGAGAGAAATAAGGTAAATTACCCATCATAGCCTCTTAAGAGTGTCTCTACGCTTTTTGTTTGCGAGTACACTCAAGAGATAAAGTGAAACACTATGAGGATTTTTTGGGTGTAATATGGGGCTCAGGTATGATAAAATTTTGATTTGTATTAGAATAATTACGTATCAAATCACGCTTTTCATCTAATAATTTAAGTTTTTAGAACAGTTAATTAGGAATTTGACTTGCACGTATTAAATTATTGAAAAATTAAATCTCATATTCATCTAATAACTTAAGTTGTTGGGTAATTTTCATATGCCACTCCTAAGCCAGCTTTAAGCTAATCGGTTGAGGGAAACCATGTGTATGAAGAACATATAAATCCCAATGTCAAGCAATGCAGAATATTTCACATGCAAGTTGAATTAGAAATAGCATGTGCTAATAGGGATTAATGCACACATGAAAGGGGTGAAACTTAACTTGATATTAAGGGTAGGCGGTTCCAAATTTCATACAAGTTTTATATGAAACTTGAAACCTACCTATTAGAACATATTCCTTATTTTTCGGAACCTAGAACTTACTTTGTATATCTTAAAACTTGGAATCTATCTTATCCCAGGTTCCAAGATCGATTGCAAATTCGACCCAAGTTTCACATACATCATTGAACGATTACGATTAATTATCACATTTAATGAACACCGCTTGTTCTTATAATTCACTAGTCACAAATTACATTTAGACACACAAATAATACAAAATATTACAAAATAAAAGTTTCAATCATAAAATGAAAATTTAAATTAGTGGTTCCAAATTATGCTCTTATCATCAGATAGATCAGTTAAAGATATAAATCAAGAAAAGCATAAAAAATTATTTCAAATTCTAAGTTCCACCTATCTAGAATCATATATATCTCGGAATTTAGAACCAGATAAGTGAAAGGTTCTACCATGAAGCCATATTCATCCCTATTTGATATGGTATAAAAGGGACTATTATCAAATGTTCTAAAAGTTTAGGCTTTTAGTTGAAAATTTGATTTTAATAGTTACAAGGTTCTAGGCGGCACTTTCCAACAAAATCATTTCGAAATTTATTCGCCGTCGGGATTGATTACCGAGATATTTCGGAGAAAGAAAAAAAAGGGTGGGGACAGTTCTCTGATGATGTCTTAGGAGTTGTCATGGAGGACCCTACCTCCCAATAATTGCCCTAGCTGCCCGGAATCATTTCTTCTCCACTTTTCATAATTAGGACGTAAGCACTTTTTAGTCCACGTAAGCACACACGCATGAGCAGGGCAATGAAAAGAAGAGAGAGAGAGAGAGAGAGAGAGAGAGAAAAGAAAGCTCAACTCGTCTGACGTGGATGCCCGTCGTGGGGCCCCTCGCCTAGCTGTCGTCAATCAGAGATATTTCCGGGCCCAGCATGGGGTTTTCGATTGGACGAAAGAGCTCAAGACATTATCGGAAAAAATTGGACCACCTTCTTAAGGGGGACATCACGCTGTTCAGCTTCGGGCGCTGCACGTTCATGACAAGTTCGCCACATGCGATCGGAGAATTCCATTCCACTAGCACGTGTCCGTCCGTTGATTCCGCGTGATTGTTCAGTCCCATCAATCAAAGGTCCGGATCGCTTTCTTTCGCTCTCTTTTTCCTTTTCTCGAAAAGTTTGCATTCCAAATGAAGACAGGTCGATCCGGATACGAGAGATGAGGGTCGAGGAGGCGCATGACACTTCGTTTCTACACACACATGGGGTGGGGGCAGATGAAGGTCTCTTTTTAGCTGATTTCCTTTTCGTTTAGTTTTCTCTGCCGATCTCATCTGGTTTGGGGACCCTACGGATTGATTTTTGAGAAGTGGATGGGCTTGATCAGATCTTTCCATCTTTTCTAAATAATAGCAAAAACGTGCCAAGTTTCTTTAAATATATCATCTAGCTTGATCTGTGCGGTTTCCAGCTAGAAAATGAGATTTTCCTTTTATATGGAAATATCAATTGATCGATCATAACATGCACTCGGGAGGGTATATGTACTCGCTTGACCCACCAGCGTCAAAAGAGAAAGGATATTCAATGCTAAGAGAAGGACATAGATATTTCATGAAACCGAGATAATCGCAATCAGAAAAGTTTGATAGAAATTTCTGTTCTATTCCAATGCTAAGAGAAGGACATAGGTATTCCATGAAAAGCTCGCGGTCGTTCAAGGTGATTTTCCTAGTAGGATATGAGGAGAACCCTAGATTAATTAAGAGCTAATACCATGAAGACTAAATTGGCATACTTGTTATAAATTTATCCCAAACTAATTTTTTTACCACAAAAAAACTAAAACAAGTATATTTGCGATAATTTTACCCTCTATAAATTTCCTTTAAATTAGATTAATATCACGAAAAATCACAAATTAATAATCCCAAATTAACATATCTTTCAGTTATTACATGTCATCAAACTCAATAATTTAATAATAAAATTTAACGAAAATTAACAGATGATAAATTTGCGATAGGTCTATCAATTTTGGATTTTTCATGATAAAAAAATTCGTTTCGCTTAAATTTGTGTTTGTGATAAGTATGCCAATGTAAGGTTTTTCGTTGTCAAAAAAATTAATTTAAGATTAATTTATGACATGTATTAATTTAGATTTTTCGTGATATTAATCTATTATTTAATATTATCTCTTTGGAAAATCGAGAAAATTAGTATAGAGATGGGAAGTGGAGTGTGAATGGAGAGATTCGCGCGACACAAAATCGACCAGGACAATAGTGTCTAGTCTGTCACTCCTGTTCCGACGGGCATCAATCATGTCGGTTTTGCGGGCTCCTCCTCCTACGAATCATACCTCCCCGCCTGCCCCCAACAATAAAAAGAAAAGGGTTTCCATTTCATCCATCAAGAAGAACACTTTCTATTGTAGAAAAAAATCCTTTTTTTTTCTAAAAAATTCTATTTAATATACAATATCATCTCTAAACTTTTATTTATTCAATATATTTCATGAATTTTTATCGAATATACAATGTCATATCTAAATTTTTAATTTGCTTAATATGGATTTTTGAACTTTGCTTCAATAAGTAACTTTTAATTTATTTAATATGATTCATGAACTTTGATTCAATATTCAATTTGATCCTTAAAAGTTTAAATATTTTTATATAATCTTAGGTATATACTGGCTATTTACCAATAGTTTAGGGAATATATCGAGTAAATTTAATTTTCAAATATGGCATTACATATTAAGTTAAAGTTTAAAGACAACATTACATAGTGACTCAAAATTCATGAATTATTTGTGCTCTTATCCATTTTGCTTGAGCTGTATCAATTAATTGGGAGTACGACAAGCAAGGACAGTGCATTCGACAACTAGCCAATTAGAAAGGGTAGAGAGGAAGAGATTAGAGGGTTAAAATATCCATCTCCCCAACATGGATGGGGACTCACAGCTCACAGTACAGCGTACGACACTGATGATTTTAACCCTTCATTGCTTGGGGAGGCACCGGTGAGACATTGGGTCTCATGAGGACGATAGCCCTAAGCCGAGTGACTCGCGTGTTGTCATTGTAAGACAGCTTAGATCCTACTCAAAGGTCCGACATGATTGGCAGAAAGACAAATAGGAACGGGGATAGAGAATTCGAAAGTTTTTATCCCCCGATGTTAAAGGTTTTTCTTGATAAGTAAGGGAAGGATCCGTCGAGTGCTTTTCAATCGACACCGTACATCACATTGGTCACTTCACCTGCCTTTTCTTCTTTTGGATTGAGAGCTGGGAAAGAGATCATGCTCTGCGAGAGCGTGACCGATCGTTTGCTATTGCTGCGTCGTCATTGTCTTTCCATAGTTGGCAATCATACCGTAGTCGTGAGTTTTCGGAAAGCAAACGAATGCTGCAAATTGCTGCGTCGTCATTGTCTTTCCATATTTGGCAATCATACCGTATTCGTGAGTTTTCGGAAAGCAAACGAATGCTGCAGATCAAGTACAAATTACAAACCAATCAGTGGAGGTTGGTCACCCTTCGAGGAGGTATGTGCTGAGTGATTCCATGAAATTTGGCTGTTGGGGCTCACCGCCCGGGTTTCTGGATCGTGATGGCTCCACTTTAAAGTTCGTTCTAAAGCTAAAGTAGAAAAGTGCATGTGACCCGGGCACATGTCAAGGCCCGAAGGCAAGGGAGCACTTAGTCCCCCCAACCATCACTCCCCAATTTCGTCGGCCACATGAACAATCGACCTTTACTAGTCTGATCTTATCTTTTGAGCTGATTTCGAGTAATTTAATCTCATAATTATGCTCGTATATTCATTGGATACTGCAATGTATTCTACAATTACGATAATCCAGAGAGTCGGGAGATGGCCACAAGGTAAGACCCTGATATCAGATATGAGGAACACAGAACAGACTGAACAGTGAGAAGGCAGACACGCCATCTATTTATTTCTTATTTGGACATCATATGACACGGGAATCGCATCAGATTCTGTCGCCAATATACAAAGAATAAAATAAGAATCGAGCATATCTCTAAAATTCGAAAGAATGAATGACGTCTCCAATGCTTCGCTCCCGGAAATGCAGGTATTCGGTCTTTGTATGTACGTTAGTTTGAAACCTATCTAGGTGACCTGATTGTGATTTATGACCCTGTGTGAATTGTTAGTATTACTAGTATTTACCTAAGAGAGTGTCAAGTATCTACAAAATATGTGCCCGAGCCCAAGCACCCTGATTTAAAGCTTGCTTTCCATCATGCATCTCTCTGGAAGGAGATAGAAAGCTGCGTCTACAAACAGAGGAGACTATAGAAGACTAATGGGATGAATGCGTTGTCCAATTGTGCTGTGTAGGCCTCCAACAAACCACTCGCAGTTACGGCCAGGAGAAGAGAGAACCAGTGCTGCAAAAAGTTGGAAACTTATATCAGAGGTGAAGAACAACTTCATTGCTACTAAGGACCAAGAAGGCGGGAACCTGAAAGATATCATATACTCAAAATCTCCCAGCAAACAGCGAAATTTATGCAGAACACATGGTTCCAATCACATGAACTTTGCATGCTGATTCTTGTGGGTATCTAAAAGAATTACCACTCTACTGAACTTATACTTCTAAAAGATATTCAAAGCTGAAAAGTCTTCCAACCCTTCTCTAACCAGTTATTCTAAGGCACTGTCTCTGTATTTGCAGAACCATCTGTGTGAACACTGCGCACTTTGATGCGAGGGTACCTACAAGCCCACATGCATACAAGCCCATACACAGAGAGAGAGAGAGAGAGAGAGAGACCTGTGTCAGAACATAACCCGTCGATGCCAAAAGTGGAAGGAGAGCAGAACATGCAACCAGGACAGAAGTTATACCAGCTGCAGTACCCTCAATTGTTTTCTCTGAATAAACAGTAGGATCCATGTGTCAGTTACCTCAACAAAGAGCCAGCAACCAAATTAGTAAGAATACTTACTGCCAGTTTTGCTCCACCTGAGAACCCCGTATTTGTGACCAACCAATGATGCCTGGATAAAATTGCAAAATGAATTGAATAGCCAAATTGCAGAATGCCAAATAGCAAAAAGATGGTAACATCCCAGCATTGGATAAATTCTAAACATAAATGCTTCCACATCTTCCCAATTACACACCAGATGCACAGATTGATGATTATTGCAAAAAAGCAACTTTTAAGGATTGTCTAATGGATAACTGGGCTTGGTTCTTCCAAATGAAGAAAGGAAAATAAGGTTCCCAGGATCCGTCTGTTACCATCACTTATCCAGTGAACTCACTCAGTTCATTCAGTCTAGATGCAATTTGGAAGATCTCATGCTTGTAGTTCAGTCTTGACACTTATGACTATTGCAGCAGGCTGCACCTGGTGATTAAGCTAACATGTCTCCCATGATGAGGAAGTAACTAACTATACTGGAAATTCAAAATCAAGGAGATTTGTTACAATGAAAGAATAAGGAATTAATACATGATTAAAAGATACAAAGTCATATGCCCTCACCATAGTATCTCCAATTCCTAGGCTCAAAATTCCAGCAAAAGGAGCAAGTGGGCGATCGTTGTATCCGAAAGACAGCCATATGGGTAGAGCGCATCCCACTAATAGCGAAAAATGGCTAATTATGAGACAAATGAAACAAAATCAGCTAAAGGCACCTCTATTATATGACAGAACCATGAATTTAAGCTTCAAGGAAATTGCACCTGACGATAAGAAGATCAGAGTCGCGGTGGTCAGTGAAAGCATTCATGAACTGATGAACAAGTTTTCCCAAAGGCCATATTCTCCAAACCTAAATAAGAAAACAGGGTCTGAAAGGTTATTGCAACTCCATAGAAAGAGGCTATAGAGAATAATTTAGACATTTGTGAAACTATGGGCAACCAATTAATTTCAAAACAGAAAACAGATGAACCATAAAAAAGATGTAGATAGTCAGAATAGATGCGCATTCTTCTTTACAGGGTTAGTTTTAAAACATGGCCAAATTGACTGATAGGAGAATCCTCAGTTTCTGTCTCTAGCTTCATATCATACAGATTACAGACACAGGCTTTAATACATCACTGGACATATGTTAAGGAATATACACAAAAGGACAAGAATCAGGCAAACATAAGGAGTCCAAAATCTAAGCACTTACTCGAATTATTTCTACGATCAGGAAAACTGCCAAAGCTGCCCCAAATGCAAGATCAAGAAACTCAGGCTGAAAGTAACAGTCAAGTCATCAGTAAGTATGAGAAAAACAAACTGCGAGTAGAGATGATGCGGTTACTGTAATAATGACATCAAATTCTGCTTCAAAGCCAAATCACCTGGAAGATAAGAGCAGGGGAAAACATCGAAACAGCCATCAGATGGTAATATTTCCGGAGAAGTATCCTTTCAACCTTGCTATTCTTCGAAATGTTGTAAAACCTGATAACCGATGCATATATCAAACACACCCAATAGACACACAGTGATAGTCTTTTCACTGGTTCTCCAAAAACAAATGAAAGGATCCTGCAGTCACAAAACATTCAAGAATAAGAACATATTGCCATGAGATGAAGCTGAATGATTTATACTCTTATGTAAACCACAACTACTAATAAGCCACTGTCTAGAATCAAGAACCCAAACCCCCTCCTCCCCTCCCCCAAAAAAAAAAAAAAAAAGAAAAAGAAAAAGAAAAAAAGGCTTGTCTATAAATGATGACGGAAGAAAGGAAAAGACATAACCCAGATTGCACTGTTGTTTCAAATTAGAGCACTTCCAGCAACTCATAAGAGACTTGCAACATGAGAGAGTTATTACCATAAAAAAGGATGTGACTGAAAATCTCGAGCGAACTGCATCCAAGAAGGGGCGATAACAATCAACACAAATGCAAGGGATCCAAAGAATAAGAGGGATCTTCGAACTTCGCTCAGCGCCCTTGCATCAGAGGTCATAGTTGAAGGGCATTCCCAAAGTCGCAGCAGCAATTTAAACATAATTGGAAAAACAAGAAGAGCAAGTAGCACGCTCTGCATTAAGAACATATCCAGTTAATGTCTCTCCACACCAGAAATTATCAGGCACATAAACCCCCGACCATCATACCTGGATGATTATGCTCCTCTCACTTCTGTTTGTTGAATACCATGGAGAAACCAAATTGAATGAAACAAATCTTTCATTAACCTGGTGAAATTTAAACTGGTTACTAATGATCTGACACTAACAGTCATGCAAGTCGCCAAGAATGGCAAAAGAAAGATCCTATTTCTCCATAGGCTGAAAAAACCTTTGGAGAAGAAAGGAATCCTAACCTTTGTGAATGTACAAGCTAGCATGTCACCAGAGTAGAGAACTATCCCGGCACTCAACAAAAGGGCTTCACCTGAAAAGATGGAACAGAACTAAAAACTTCAAGAAGAGAAACAAAAATATTCACTGAAACCAATAGGATCTTAGGACATCTCTACTCTACCCCAGCCATTCCCCATGATGATGCATCCACAGGGTTGGTCTCTGCCCGTGACTGAGCCACTAAACTCTACTGCTCTACCATTCTAGCCTCAACTGTCTTCAAAGCTAGGGCCGACTAAGAGACAGAAATGTAAACTTCATTTGTCGAGGGTGACTGCCAGAGGCCTAGACAAAATGCATACCAACAGAAGCACAGGATGGGAAAGTATTCAGAAGATGCTGAATTAGTTTCACTGCTGCAAATCCATGACAGATCACCCAAAATAAGTTGAACGCAAGTTGCAAACCTGCAAAAGAACCATGAAAGCATCAACATTGAGCACCTGTAACTGATCAGCAAAAAGATGCCACATTTAAACCTAAGATATACAGACATGCCAACTCAGGCAGTACTATGAAAATGATTCTTCAGCGCTTATGTTAAAGGCCATACAAGCATGCATCAAAGAAATAGTACCCATAAATTGATCTTCTGAATATTGAACAACAGCTAAGAACAGGAGATTGAGGGAGATCTTTGATGACATACATACCGAAGTTAGACATAATGGCAAGGGAGACGCAACATAATGCAGCATAAAGGCCAATGCTACATGACATGAGCTTTGAATTAGACTGGATATTTGAGGAAGGGGGATTGGCTTTGTTGGGTGAATGCTGCATTGCTGAATAAAGGAAAGCAAGCACACCAAAGGAGCTGACTGATGCAGACCAGTATAGCATTTTCAAATATTCAAAATCTGCAAAAAAATGGAAGAGTTTAATAATCACTTGTCACTTCTCAGCAGTCATTGAGTATAAGGATGCCGATAACCAAAGGAATGTGCAATGTGTGTTTCGTGTCTCATAATACAGAGAAAAGCTATGTGACACAATGCTTATACCTTCATAGCTGACTTGGTGGGATGAGACTGCTCTAGATAGCTGTATCAACTTTGAGATCAAAACAGTAGGAAGAGTAACTGCCCCCAAGAGTATACCGGATGAGGCACCAGGCCTGAAATGAAACACAAAGCCAAACCATTCATCAATTGCTTTCTGACTACTTCACCAACTCGGTTGTCAAAACAAAAGGCAGGCAAAACTTCCATTATAAGCTTAGGACTGGTGCTGGCTTGGGTGTTTCTACTTGAAAAATTTCAACCCAATTCGTAATCAATTGATTTTGCAAATGGTGCTTAACACAACTGGAGAATCTTATAACAGGTTTTAATCACAAATGAGAAATACAATGCAAGTCCGACTGCTTATCGATTACGGTAGCCTAAGGTTCAACAGAATGACCCAACGATAAGGACCGTAGTAAATGTAAGTTCAGAAATTTTAAACTGAAATTTGATACAACTTAAGCCTCAGAAACCGCCCAGAGCAAAATTGAAGTGCGAGAACAGCTAAACCATCACACCCGAGGCAAAAAAATTTCATTTTGAATTGAAAGAACAGGGAAAAATCAAGACATTAGAGATGGCCGCCAAGATTTATACCTGGTCTTAAATCGGAGGAGGGAAGACGAATTCTCGAGGCGAATCTCGACGTAGAAGGAGGCGGCGGCAAGGGGACAGAGAGCGAGGCCGTGGGAGAGGAGGCAGAAAGGGAGAGAGTAGAGGACGCGCAGCACGAAGAGCAGGACCACCGCCCGCTCGCCGTTCATCAGCGACGAGGCCGCCGCGGCGATCGACGCCATCGGCTTTCCTCGAGTCCTAACAAACTCGGCGGCGGCGCCTAACGGTCGAGGGACCACCCGAAGGGGCTCGGAGAATCCATGGGAGAAGGAACCGGAAGATGAAGAATTTCGCCGGATCGGAGCGAAAAACCGATGAACTTGCTGCTTCGCCTCTTCTTCACCGTCTCGTGTTGAAGAAGGTGGATAGCGTGGTTTTCGAGGGAAAACGTTTTTTTGGCTGCAACCTCCACCACCCGGAGGAGGAGAGGGCGCCGCCGTGGCAGAGGTCTTGCGTGGAAATTCCACGTGGCGGATCTCGATACGCAGATATGGCCACGCGTTTTTCGCGGCCCCGTCAACGAGGGGTAACCGCGGGAAGGAACCTTCGAATCGTTAGATACGACATCCTGCGAAGAGCGAGTCATCCTAGGTCGTCATCTTTTTCTTTCGCTCCTTAGGTCGTTATCTTTAAATTAATACTGTGAAAAACTCTTAATTAATATGTTTATCATAAATTTACTTCAAATTAATTTCTTAACCATGAAAAATCCTAAATTAGTATATGTTTAACAAATTTTATCCTAAATGACCACATAAAACCTCAAATAGGTACACTTGTAATAAATATATTTTAATGTCAAAAAACCTCAAATTAATATATTTGTGACAAATATACTCTACATTAAATTGGATAATATCATTAAAAAATGATATAATTATGATAAACGAAGAGTAAAATCCCATACTAGTATACCGGTATATTGTTACATGTCATCCAACTCAATAATTTGATAATAAAATTTAACGGAAACTAATAGATAATAGACTTATCATGAGTGTACCAGTTTAGAGTAAATTTATTAAGGATACCGGCTTGAGATAAATTTATCACAAATATATTAGTTTGAGTTTTTATGACATTAACATTTATCTTTATTAGCTCATTTAGGTCCGGAATTGAAGTTGCTTAGGGCTAACATCAATATGATCCCAAGAATCCACTTCGTGTTCAGCAGCAAGATCAAAACCTCGTTATACTCATATGTAGAGCATAGGTTCAAAACTCAATATTACAAACATGATTTTTAAGATTGATACAAAGTCAATGTAGATAGAAATAGGCGAATCAAAATTTAAAATCGACCCAAGAAAGTGCGCAGGATAAGTAGGACTTATTTGCTATAATAATGAAATTACATTGTCAAATTGATATTAATTACGATGAGCACGTGTTTTTGACGGGGTAAAAGAAGAAGATAGGGGGAAAAAGAGGAAGTGATATTCCTACCGAAAAACTTAGGTCCTCAAATTATTTCTGGGGCAGGTTGGTTGTACCGAACGATTGACTACCCTCTTTTCAAACCGGATGTGCCGTGGATATTCTCTTCATTTTATTTTCTTGGTTAGGTGCGTAGTGGGAATATGGACCAGATTGACCGGAAATTGAGCTATCGGCGGGCCTTTTGGGTTATTGGCCCGTTTGACAACTTCTAATCCATTACATGCGCCATATACAAGGGAAAATTACTCGAACCATCCTCTATATATATTATATATATGCCAATTCAATTTAAACCTTTTAATCTTATCGATTTTGCCCAGACTTTTTTTGGAAAACTTCAATTTGTTCTTTCTGACCAATTTTTAGGAGAAATTGCCGGTTGTCCTACATAATACATCGCCACGTTAACAATTTCCGACAAAACTTGATTGAAAGGATTCAATTGGAACTCCATGTAGAGGTTTAGAACGAAATTAACAAAATTAAAAAGTTTATAACTAGATTGGCATCTGTCCAATAGGTTCAGGATTGATTAGACAATTTATTTAGTGATATACATTTTCGAACCTTTTCACTTGTGATGAGATAATTATTTTTTGAAAAAAGAATTGGTAATTAAGACTCCGTGTTTCTTTGCGTGAATGTGTTACGAAGACAATTTTTATAAATGTATGACATACGTCATGCTTTTGAATTACAACCAGTTAAATTCCGCCTGGTAAATCTAAATATCAGTTTGTCATACGATAATATACAAATCCATAGATTTAATTGCAATAACGACTTGACAAGCAATAGGACAATCTATGTATGTTTCTTTCATTCTAATGGATGTATAATTTGTTCATATCGAATTTTCAACCTTTCACTTGCATCACATTTACGTATATCATTGACGATAAGAAAAAATGATATTTTCACCTATATTGCAACTTCTATATTATTAAACTTATCGTGTAATTCCCACTTTTTATAAATTTAATTTATCGTAATCTCTTTGATTATGTGGATAAGACCCATATAATTCAATGATCTAACACTATAGTAAATTATGGTAAGGGAAATTGTCCAAAAAGTCCTAAACCTATTGTACGGCAACTAATTCAATTATAAACATTTTAATTTTGTCAATTCAATCCTAAACCATCTTAAAACTTATCAATTCAGCCTTGAACATTTCGATTATGCTAATTTAATCCTAACATTTAAACTATTTGCCAAACTAATCCTAAAACTTTTAACAAATTGCCAATTTTAGTCCTTTCGGCTAATTGTGGCCACACATCACTAACGTGGAAGCCTAGTGAAGGTAAGTTGTCTTACATGGCATAGTTAGTGTTGACGTAGATAATTTTTTCTTTTTTAAAAAGAATTCCAAATTTTTATTAAAAAATGAATTTTTTGTGGATTTTTTTACCTTTTCTTTTTTTTTTTCCATTTGTTTACACATGGCCGATGAGGACTCCAGAGCCCTCGCCAAATTTGGCATCGCAACCCTTGTCGACCACAGCAAGGACCACTACGCTCTCATTGGGGCTCACGATGCCCTCACCAAGGGTCGCAACGCCCTCGCCAGATCTGGTGAGACAAGGGCTTTGCAGCACTTGCTCAATGGGTGGTGGAGGTTGTTTGCCCTCGGTTAGTAGCTATGGACCTCGCTGGCCATGTGTAAAAATAAGGGAAAAAATAATGAAAATAAAAGAAAATAAATACTCAATAGAAAATTAAATTAAAAATTCAGAATTTTTCTAAATTAAAAAAGAGTCTACATTAGTACTGATTGCGCCATGTAGGATAGCTAATGTTGATTAGGCTGTCATGTTAGTGATGTCTAGCCAAAATTAGCCAAAGTGACAAAATTAGCAATTCGTTAAAAAATTTAAAACCAATTTGGCAAATAATTTAAACGTTTAGAACTAAATTGGCATAATTGAAAAGTTTATGAAAAAACTGATAAATTTTCAAAAGATTTAGGACTGAATTGGTAAAATTGAAAAGTTTTAAATTGAATTAATCACTATACTTGATGACATTTTGATAAAAAATTTCCAATTTTTTACTACAACAATCAAACGATTTTCAGTAAGTAGAGGCAATTCTAGTGACCGAACGAAATCTCGTCGCTAGAAAAGAGGCTCTAGCGACCGAATCGCGGAGTTGAGTGGCCGAGACAAGACTCTGGCTACTAAATTATAGATGCTACTTCTTGCAAGTTGCGACCAAATCACCTTGGGCCATCGGAACTCAAACCACGTAACAATCTAATATATATATGAAGTTGACTAAATATCTTAATGCATTTTTTTGTCCAAAATATATTACTACATTGATAAGTACCATTATGTACATCAACTTCCACAAATACATAGTAAGCCACAAGCAATTATGTAATGACCCGGTTTATTCCACATGGGTCAAGCTCCAAAAGAATTACTCCGAGTAATTACATAAGTGATAAACAATCGAAAGTGGATGTTTATTCATCAATCACTCAATAAGGCATTTTACATCCGATATGAGTCTTGAGATGTCACAAACTCCTCCACTTAAAAGAATCGATGTCCTCGTTGGTGTTGGCCCGTATTGATTAGTGATGTTCCCCCTATCCATATATCCAATCCATTCCCACTCCCTCCGCCATCCTAGAAGTCTAGTACAAGCCAGGTCTAAAACTTCGCAGCCCGGCAATCAGCCCCCACCAGCGCCAGATTGAGTATGAGCCCAGTTTATCCACAAATCAGACACCTATTGGAGGGGACTTCCTCTAATACAAAATGCAATAACCTGATCCGTTTTATGTGGGCCAAGTTCATAAAAGAGTGCTTGAGCGACCACACGAGATGATGACAATTGGGTGTTGATTTATAAACAAATCGGGACCTCGCTCATCCGATCATGCATGAAACTTTTGGGGCAAAACCTCTTTGGGAAATTGTATGGCGTGCCGGGAGTAACGAGCATATATGCCCGCAGATCTTCCGTTCTCGAAGGAAACAAGTGAGCGAGCTAAAAATCAGCCGAAACCTTCGGCTTCGAAGAAAACCTCAAAATCATCTTCAAAATGAGGTCGTGCGCACACAAACACATGCACTTTGCTCTTATCGTCTTTTGCTTTGGGGAAACGCGATGGCAGACCACCATAGAAAACCTCACGCCATCATCATCCCTTACCCTCTCCAAGGCCACGTCAACCCGTCCGTACACCTGGCCATCAAGCTCGCCTCCAGAGGCTTCGCCGTCACCTTCATCAACACTCAATACGTCCACCACCACACCCTCAAAGCCCTCGATCGCAAACCGGACGGCGACGGCTCCCGCGACATTTTCGACAACGTGCGCAGTTCGGGGCTCGACATACGATACACCACCGTGTCGGACGGCTTGCCAGTCGGGTTCGACCGGTCGCTGAACCACGACCAGTTCATGGCATCGCTCCTGCACGTGTTCTCGGCGCACGTGGAGGAGGTCGTGGGGAGCATCGTGGCGAGGCCCGGCGAGGGGGCCGACTGCTTGATCGCAGACACGTTCTACGTGTGGCCGTCGAAGGTGGCGGAGAAGTTTGGGCTGTTGTACGTGTCGTTCTGGACGGAGTCGGCGCTGGTGTTCTCGTTGTATTATCACGTGGATCTCCTTCGGATCAATGGCCACTTCGGTTGCCAGGGTAATTCCCGTTCTCGCTTTTGCATTGCTAAGATCGCTCCCATATTTTCGATCTCACGTGCATGCGCATGAATTCAACATAGACAGATTTGAATCTGACAGCCTTTTCCTGATCAGATTGTCGTGAGGACCCGATAGATTACATACCAGGAGTGCAGCCCCTACAACCGAAGGACATGACGTCGTATCTCCAGGAGAGCGAGACGTCATCCGTCTGTCACCAGATCATCTTCAACGCCTTCCAGGACGTCAAGGCGGCGGATTTCGTCCTCTGCAACACTGTCCGCGAGCTCGAGCACAGCACCGTGTTGGCCCTCCAGGAGCAGAAGCCCTTCTACTCAGTCGGGCCCGTGTTCCCGGAGGGCTTCACCAGGAGCGACGTGGCCACGAGCCTGTGGCCCGAGTCGGACTGCTCCCAGTGGCTCGACACCAAGCCCCAGGGCTCGGTCCTCTACGTGTCATTCGGGAGCTATGCCCATTTGTCGAGGCCGGACCTAGAGGAGATAGCCCACGGGCTCTCGCTCAGCAAGGTAGACTTCATTTGGGTGCTCCGGGCTGACATCGTAAACTCCAACGACATCAATCCACTGCCCGATGGATTCAAGCAAGAGCTCGGCGACCGGGCGATGATAATACCTTGGTGCCGTCAAAATGCAGTGTTGAGCCACCCAGCAATAGGCGGGTTCTTGACCCATTGTGGGTGGAACTCAATATTGGAAAGCATTTGGTCCGGGGTGCCTATGCTGTGTTTCCCTCTGTTGACAGATCAGTTCACAAATAGGAAACTAGTGGTCGATGAATGGAGAATCGGATTGAATCTGAGTGATCGGAACAAGACCACTCAAGAGGAAGTCGCCAACAAAATTGCGCGGCTTATGAGAAAAGAATCCAGGAGCGAATTCAAGAACGCGGTTGAAGCAGTGAAGAAGAAGCTGGAGGAAGCATTGATGCCCGACGGTTCTTCGACAAGAGATTTCGATCAGTTTCTCATGGACATAAAGGATAGGATCCATCAAAAGAAGCATCTTTGCAATGGTGCTTAGATCGACCCTGTAGTCACTGGCCCTCCTCGGTCCAGACATACATTTTTGTAATGCTCAAAATGTACCATTAGTGCATAAGCGATGGAAGGAGAATAAAATACCTTTCGAACAATTTGAGCCTGACAGGGCCTTGCCAAATTATTGAGCCGGCAAGCTTCAAAAGGCAAAGACATCATGAAGAAACCAGAGCAGAAACAATAGCAGACGGTACACAGGCCGTAGCAGCATCAGGCAGCAGGATAAACACAGTATGGAGCCACAGCCAAACAAAAATTTTATTGTACGGTTCATCTCGTGTTGCTCGTGCCCTGTTTACACTGGAAAATTTTACGCACCGTTGTGCCTGTTCCTATGCAAAACTGCAACAGAAAAAACGATAGAATTCGATAACCAGCTGCCATGACAAACAGCACTAGGAGATTCTCCCACTTGGATTTACTGTCACGAGATATGTTGTACGTGCTCCGGAGAGCCTCGTAACCTGAGATTGTCCTCACCTGCCCCACAGCAAAAGAAGTCCCCAGATACTCGTTTTCCAGGAGACCCTATCCAATAAAATAACATGAATTGCTTAGCAAGATTGGCGTCAAATATGCCCACAAACTCAATTTGATTCGATCACAGAGCCAACAACATATATTAAGCGTTTTCCTAGCCAGAACAACGTGAACCAAATGTCCAAGTAAGTAGCAAGCAGAAATTGTTTTCTCCTCCTTTTTTGGCTGGAAATCAAGCAGGAAAAGTTTGTGCAGATAGAAGCGTTTCCATGGTATCACGTGGATAGGAAGCACTGAGCAGTGCTAAGGTTGGTTGCTTAGGCAAAATGGTACATCATAAAATATTTTTAAGCAGTTTCATTGTTGTTTCTACCTGTATAGAATAGGTGTGAAAGGCAATGTAGGAAATTGGATATGTCCATAATGGTCCAGGCAAAGCATCTCGGATTCTGAAGTAGCCTGCAGAAAGCATCATTACCACCTGACAAGCAAGAGAGTCATTATTCCAGCCTATACACATGAGCACAGTACAACATAAATAGACTGTTCGACAAGCATAACAGCAAATTATGAGTTTGGCAACCGATTCAACTTCTTTCTCTCTCATTTAACATGTTAAGACCTACCTTCAGGACATTGAGCAGTAGTCCAAAAGGAGAGAAAAAAGCCATGCATTTTTCCATCAACTTGTGTTGAATTAAACAGGAAAATTCAAGTCAGAAGTTTAATAGAACCAACTCACATGTATGGATACTAATGTCAAGATGCTCCAGAAAATATCTTGCCAAACAGAAGCTACTACCAGCATTAGCCCCTCATTTACAAGGAGGCACATGAAGAAATTCAGCACAAAGTACATCAATAAGCTGAACTCATCTCGTAGACCAATAAGGAAATAGAACACAAGGCTTGACGAGATGGAGATCAGAAACAGGAAAGGAATGCTGGAAAGAAGTTGGCCAAGCAAGAAAACCAGTGCTCCAGAATGTTGATTCGATTTTTCACCGGCATATATCTACACAGAAGAAAGCAAAACAGTGTTTGAAAATGCCAAATCAAAGCTGACGGACAAATAAATTTCTTGCCAGAAGAGCAACACTGATACAAATAGTTGGACCATCAAGTATCTAATCTTTGCCAATTAACACCACTTGAGCATCTCACCCACCCATAAACATAAATAATCTCCTATCAAGGGTGCCTTTTATTAGTATACAGGGAGACCATTTACATCTCTCGATAAAATATGGAACCTGCTGATTTAATTATTTCTGAAAATGAAGTGTGGTTGATACCACAATATCCACACAACAAGGTCTCCTATTCTGACAGTACTTCAAGGAATTTATGTAGTTGATTGATCATTAGCACAATTTAAAAAGTAATTAATAGTTACTTAGATACGAAAGGCAGTTTCCTAGGTAATTAAATAAACATAGACAAACTGATTTTTCACAATCATAGAGATTCATCTTCTCTTTACAAAAATAGCCAGGGCCTTGATACTACCGATTGGATTTCATCACACAGCTTTCAGTATTCATTGCACCGAAACACTCTCATGGCAAGAATAGATCCTCTATATTATGTCTTAAATCTGATTATGCAACATGATCAAGGGTTCATTATTGAGATAAAAGACATCAAGACAAAGGTGAATGACATCATAAAAGAACAATTGTTCCTATAGGCGATACGAGAAATCAGTGAACTGTCTTCTCACATCATGCAGCTTTCATTGATGACACATTCATCCCATACATGTTCCCCCAAATCTGCTGTAAGTTTTCACATGGTAACAACATGCCATGAGCTGAACAGCTATAATAAAATAGAAAAAAAAAATCACATTCCTGAAAGAGAGAGAAAAGGTAAGGGCAACCTGCAAATGACCCTCACAGGTACAGATGTCAACTAGGCAGGTAAACATGCATTATCATATGGATGAACTATAACATCCATTTCTCAAATATTAACAGAGTATGATATGGTCAGGCAATTTGATACATTCTGGTTTATCAATATATCATATCACGGTGGATTTTCTAGATAAGCCAGATGAAGCTTATGGATATCGAAGTTAGCATTACCTTGATTTCTTTAATATGTGCCGCTACTCCAGCAATGCTAAGGAGGGAAGCAAATGAAATGAACGCAAATATTGCTGCAACCCTAGTCTGCAGAATGGAAGATTAGCCAAAAAACAAAAGAAATTAGTAGAAACAAGCATGTTGTTTGTAGGGAAGCACAAAGTATATTCCAAATCTTGAAGATTCAGAGAGCAATAAAAGGCAGTGGGCCCAGAGAATAACACAGACATAGCCCACAAAGCAAAGAGGTTCCTTGTGAGATGAAACTCTCAAAATTTCCAAAGTACATATAAATGCAACCAGATAACATAGATCCATAATTTCAGGGAAACTTACCACCACAGAAGACAACGAATGTCCTAAGCCAGAAAAAACTGTGCCAATACAGAGTGTGAGAAGCATGCAAAGAATTAAGCGGAGCCAATAATATTTCCACTCTCTTGACATGATAAGCAGTGATCTCCATGTCAGGACCGCAATTCGGGTACCACAGCCAGCTTTTCCCTTGCTTTTTAGAGTTGGACCTCCCTGCAAAGCAGACAAGAATATTCTGACAAGAAGAAAAGGGACAAAAATCACCAGAAAGCATGCACACCAGCCCTTAAATGATGAGCATGAAACCATAAGTGCTCAAGTCTATCACACTAGGAAGATCGAGCAGCACAGCATAATAAGACAAAGCAGAGCAAACAATTCTATCCTTTTGCTATTGCTTTCTTTGTCCCCCCCTTCCCCTCAACCCCCGCCCCAAAGGAAAAAGAAAAAGCAACCAAAGGCTGCCAGTACCATGAGCTATCATTACTGAAGAAAATTTCTATTCCTGACAATGCATTGGGGGCTGAAGATAAAGCATTCCACAGCCAGCCTGATATATGTTTATTCAAGCATTCACAACTCACGAAAAAATAAAAAACACTTCAATCATTCACCATAGGGGAGAGAAAATCAAATAGATTGCTTTGTTCATCATGGATTGATGGTTGTACACTTAAGTTTTTGAGTGAAGTCAAATACACAGCTTTCGGCAAAAAGAAGCGAAGCACTGCTATTTGATGTGTGGCTTTCTCCAGATATCATGCGCTGACACTACTTGTGCAAAGAATTAATTCACTTCACTATGGAGTGACTACAAACCAAGCTTGCTAGAAACTGGACCAACTACCAATCCAAAACTCAACAGACAATGCAACAAAAAGAAGACATGTATGATTACCTTCTCAGTGAGTTTTACTATCATTGACTCGACTGCAGCAGCATCAGCTGATGATTTATAAGTTGCTTCAAGGGTGCGTATTGCCACGGCAGTATCCATATTTACTGAAGAGAGATCGCCATGGTCATCCTGTCAACCATGCATGTAATGTTCAAACAGAGGCAGGAAATGACTGAGCGCCAACATTCAGTTTCTCTCACACAAAAATAGAATACTACTGCTGGATTAATGGACTCTGGATGAAAAACACAGCAAAGCATTGCTCATCTTCTCAAACAGATATCATTCCAAATCATAAAGGCCTAATTTTGACTGGACACAGAATCGTTCTGCTCCCATCAATCACAAAAGGCAGATGAAGATCCATCATTCAACAGCAACTACAAAACAAGTACCTGCCAGTTTTTGCACATCGCAATAATCCTGTCAAAGTCTGTGTTTATTGCACGTAGGAAGTGATCGGAAGGACTTTGCATTATCGGGCATGGAAATCCAGCATTGGAGAAGTGCTTCAATAACAAAAGAGAGATTAATTTAGCCAAGCAAACAAGGCAATGAACAGATTTTGAAATTTCACAGTCCAAGATCACAAGATCTCAATTTCTATCCCAACATATAATCATTAAAATTAATTCATGGAACTTTCCATTCGTACACCTTTAAGGCAACCAGTTCACTTGAGAAACCACATAGAAAAGGAATTAAAATCAAACATGCAGCTTACCTGTAAGCAAGCCAATGTTTCTCCAAAAAATAGAGTATTTCCATTTGAAAGCAGGCATATCCGGTCAAAGAGGCCGAACACTTCAGTGCTGCTCTGATAAATAGTAAATATAAGGGTACACCCGGTGCTTGCAAGTTTCTTCAACGTAACCATCATGAGAAGCGCAGACACACTGTAGGGGATAAAAACAGAATCATGAACTTGAGATCATTGCACCCTGAAGTCAAGTAATGCAACAAGAAAACCCTCAAAAAGCATGTATAAACCAATATAAGATTACATACAAATCGCATGTATGAGGCACACCCTAAAAATGAGAAACCATGTTGATGTTGACAAGCAAACATTCCTCACAATATGATTTTACCACTGACTAGAATCATATAGAGCAATAATCTGAAGAAACTGCACATATTTGCAAAATATCGAAAACAGAATCAAGTTGGCATTTAGTATATGATATATGCACCTCTCAATAACCCGGCAGCATTAAGAACCTTGTGCTATCTGTTGTCACGATGCTGCATAACAAAATCTTTTGACACAAATTACTTTTTCTGAAGTTTAATATTTGTTTCAAAACCTATTTTTGATGATTGATTTTACACTCTGATAAATCTCCATTAAGTAGATATACTAGCAACAAAATCCATTCAATGACAACCCATCAATCACCCAAAATCATGCCAGGCTCCTACACTTGTTCCATACTACAGCAGCATGGAATATTAGTCCTTTCTGAAATTATGTATTAAATTATCGTGCATCATAAGAGCTCCAAAATCCATACTACAGCAGCATTGAACACAAATAAGACAAACTCCAACCCCCACACCCCCCCCCAAAAAAAAAAAAAAATACCTGTCCAGACGATAAAGAGGCTCATCTATGAACATGATACGAGGCCTCATCACAAGTTCCCTGGCAATGCTAACACGTCTTCTTTCACCACTAGGCAAGCCCTTCATATAACAATGACCACCAATCAGCTTGTTGGCATAGTCACTTAAAGACATAGCGTGTATTGCATCCTCCACAACACTCCTTTTCTGACAGAAGAAACCTGGTAGTTGAAGTAATGCCGAGTAGTACAAGAACTCTCGAACAGTTAGGGATCCAATTAGAGTGGTTTCCCTCTCAACAAAGCCCTGCAACCCATTAAAAAGAAAATAAAGAAAGAAATCAAAACCTATTATCATGATAAAAATATAAAACCTTAAAAGAGGAAACACCATTAAGAAATGTAAAAGACAGTCTCATTCCCCACAAAAAGAAAAAGCACCGATATGGTAAACTAGAAGATAGTGAATACACTTGAGAATTCCTTTGCAAGATAAGTTACTAATTCTTGAATCTGGAATCCCGAGATGGAAAAAGGCTCTAGACAAATAAGCACTGTTGCAGAAATATGAAGACAAAGCTAAGGGACCTTCAGGATGCTAGGCATCAAATATAAATGCTGGACAGAATGCCACTTCTGGATGGGCAAATTATCTACCATTATGTAAAGGCAACAGAATGTAAGAAATCGCATGACACACGGTAAAAGTATCTTTGACCAGTATAATCATCTTCTTTCACTGGGCATGCTTCTACATAAAATAACGAAGTGGACCTCACTTTCCAACCACAGTGGAAATGACATACAATATGCTCGATAGGTAGCTCGGGCTTTCGCAGTAGATGGTTATTATAGTATCATAGCCTACATTCAGGAGACCCCTCTAGTGTGTCTGAATTGTGTATTTGAAATGGTCAACACTCTAGGCATAAGTGGGCGTTATTGGTCTCCCAAAACATAAGCTTTGGAGAAAATGGCTACAAGAGAAATCTAGTGTGCTTGTCCGAGTACCGATAGTAAATTAGCAAACTTGAACAATTTACATGACAACATTCTAATGTTAATAGTGGGAGAGTTCCTAAACAAAAGAAGAACATGCATCAACAAAAGATCCACAGAATACCAATGAAGTAAAATCTTCTAATGGAAAATTAAGCATTATGATGAGATATAGCGCAATGTACTTACATATGACCCATAAGGCATACGAGATTTGGCCCCATTCACAAACACTTCACCATACATTCTGGCTGAATCAGGCAATCTTCCTGGAGAACAAACATAGAGGATACTGCATTAGTTTCAAGCTATCAAGAGAAAAACCACTTTCAATATGCTACCTCACTAATCTAATCAATCAAAAGTGACTACCTGCAATTGCCCTTAATAAAGTGGATTTCCCCGATTTGGCAGGGCCCATGATAACTGTCATTGTTCCAGGCAATGCATAGCCATTAGAACTTTTCACAACCTTGTCAGTATGCTTCCTTTTACCCTTGATTGTGACAGTCAAGTCCCTCCAAACAATAGATGCCCCTGCAATCTTTCTAGTAACCACTGCACCTTCTGGTAAAGGAGGGGATGGCAAGGACCCACTATTAATCTTTGAAAGAGATGGAGAAGCAGGAGTGGTCGCAACATGGATGGAGTCTCCGCCATCCTCCACTCTAACATCAACATCCGTGTCCTCCCACTCTGGGGAATCCTCAAACGAAATGGGCTGTCGAAGAGAACCAGGTTTTCGCAGATAAAAGAAGTTGCTTGAAGGCACCCTACTCGCAGGACTGCTTGCGGAAGACGATGAAGACCTATAATTATCCGATTGGGATTGAATTTCTTCCATTCCAATCTATCGATGCTAAAAATGTAGAACAAACACCTGAGGTTCTTCTCCCTTTAATGCGTAATTTAAGGTATTAAGGTGTAAAGACTGTTCCGACACTAAATATCGTATCCCAATCCCTGAACAGGGGTGGATCCTGCATCAAGTCAGAACAGCAACGTGAATAGACTTTCATTCAACACACTGCCACGGAGAAACAGAAGTATATCAAGAAAAGAAATAGCACACTGACGCCAGCACCCTCTTCAATTTTCGGAACCCTGTTCCTTCAGCCGATAGATAAGACTCCTAGATTCCCTCATAAGCAAAAGATTTATGGCTAGGGCGTGGCATCCGTAAGAGATTCTAAACTCCCTAATCAAGCTCTCCACATTCTGCTTCTACACCTCCTTAACTATAAACTGGTAACAAGTTAACAAATTTGGAGAAGGGAATCCACGAAAGCTAACGAGGCACCGAAAGCGCTCCCCAAAAACCCATTACCGTAGATCTTCCGCTCCGTGTCACCTGACAAATCCCTCAACATGCAAAACTAGCTGAACTAGAGAGCAAAATACTCCCAACCCCCCACCACGAGAATGTGTGAACACTCGTTCGAGCTGATTAACAACGTCTAAAACCATTCACACGAGCCGAACAAACATGGGAAAGGAAACCGAAGGTCGGAAGCGAGCATTCAAAGCTCCCACAGAACCCTGCTTGTACCTGCAGAAGCGTTGCTAGCTCAGCTATTCCCGCTCGAACTGAAGGGGCCACCACGGCCTACGCAGCTATATACGGCAAAACCCAACTCGCTCCAGGACCGGTAAGCGAGAGCAGAGACGGGAGCACGGACGTGGATCTGCCGAATGAGCGCGAGCTCCGCCACCAGGAGAGAGAAAGAGTGGTGAAAGGAGTGAACTTGACACTGGCGTGAAGTGAGTCGAGTCCCGAGTGGAGCGACGCGGTGATGGGTAATTCGACCCGATTGAACCGGGTCGTCCTTTGGGGTTTTCCTGGCTTTGCCTTTTTTCTAGTGGCATCTCCAGCTTTGGCTTTGGCTTTGGCTTTGGCCAAGTGGGGCTTCTTCTTTTTTAATTTTTTTTTTCGTTCTTTTCTTTTTCCTTTTTTATTTTTATTGAATCCGGAGTCGCATCTAATGATGGAACCTTGCCAGCTCAGCATTCTCTAAAGTGCTCCTGTCTGAATCCGAATGCTCCCCCCCCCTAACTTCTTTTCCCCTCTCGCACAGGGTCAGCGGTTTTATAAATGGATCCAAATTTCACATGAAATTTAGAATTTACCTTTCAAGATCGGTTCTCTAATTTTTTAAACACCCGGCAATTTTCTTTTCATTTTTTGGTTTCATTATTTTGTTTCATTATTAGTTAAACAAAATGAAAATAAATATCACAACAAAAATCTTTATTTATCAATAATAATAATTTATAAAATATGAACACGTTAAATAAAATAAATTATTAGAAATTTAAAACAAGTAACTCTAGTTCATTGACTATAAGTTCAATTTTTAAGTTCCTAATTGCCGATGCAGTTCTTAACTAGCAACCGATTTGAGATCGTGACCCATTGTGGAGCAACTTATATATTTAGAGAACAATCGCTTTAAAGAAAATTTTTCCTAGATATATCACAAACCGATATTATGATAATACTAGGTAAATTCATCGTTAATTTGATACTAACCAGTAATTGCAAGAATCTGAAAATCGGACTGTTTTCTATAGTCGATTCCCAGTTTTATTCTACATTAATGCTCATCCCTATTTTTGAATGATTTTCAATCGTGTTCATCATACACGACATGATCATATTGAACATCACAAAGCATCACAGCTGCACCGATCGCCACTCCCCTAATTATTACGTACAAAATTATCACGGCTTGCGGATTTGAAATTACATCTGAAAATTCATAGTATTTACTCCTCGTAAAGATTTAGTATCACGACCTGATTGAGGCTGAGGCTGAACACACCTGTAAAGACCGCGACTGGTGGGGCCCGAAAGAACGACGGAGGGGAAAGAGCACGACATGATTTAGAGTCGGGTGGGCCCCGCGACCGCCGGGGCTCAATTATAGCGGCTGACCCTTTCCTTCCTTCCTGTGGCTCGCCTCTCTTTTGTCCTATAAAGGGTACCAGAAGAAAATTACAGAACCGGACCAGAAAAATCCAGCCGTATCGCCCATTGGGTCTAATCAATCATCCACAGAAAAAAAATTAAAAAAAGATCGAAAAATCGAAAATTTTTAAAATTTGGTCCGACCATCACCGGATAACGCGATCTACAGTCGATTTACAAAGCGGCGGGTCTGATTAGTTCACCGTCTCATTTAAGTAACCTAGAAATGGTTTGTCGTGTAATGTCCTGAGATGGATTTAATATAATGGCGGATTTCGTCGTCTTTAGCCACTGTATATTCCGAAATTAGCGTGGCGGCTTCGGGTAGCGTGCCGCTTTCAATCGAGGGTAGTGTGAATGAACGGGGGGGACTCTCCTCTTCCCTCCTTCCTTTTTCCCCCTTCAGGGTCTAATCTTGGATTCTGAAATCGATTCGCCTTGGTGTTTTCTGGGTCCCCCACCTGTTCGATGATTTAGCCATCCATCGCACTTTGATATGTTCCAAAAAGAAAAAGGATGTACCGGCGATGTAGGCCGTAAATGTCTCCCGACATTGTGAATTCGGAAGATTGCGGTAGGCGAGCATAAGGGGAAATAATATGAATAGCCCCTATCTTATGTTGCTTTTACAATGACGAGGAATTTTAAAGATTTTAATTGTAGCTTAGGTTGAACTAAACGTACTAAGAAAATTTCTACAATTCAAAAGATATTTGAAGGATTTTTAATAACATGTTATTCTATCCTTATCTGAATTCGGACAATCAAGCACAGCTTAAACAATTAAAAAATATACAAGCCGGTCCTTCATATTGTAACTTGTTCATGATCAAATAAGGGCAAAAGTCATTGCAAGTACCTAAACTATTAACAAAATGTGTAATCTATTCCTTAAATTGTTCTCCCTTATTTTATTAAAACAAAAGGACTATAGCTACATCTGATTCAATTTTCTCCCAATGGAACTATGGGCATCTAAAGTACTTGGCTTTTGAAAAACATCGAGTGAAAGTCAATATGGGCAAAGCTGAAAATCCAATGCAAATAGGCTTTCACCATTTTCAAAATGCAACTCTCGTGCTTGATGATCTTTTTGCTTCCAACTTTACCCTCACTGATGTTTTTGAATTTCTATCTCACCCTCTTTTTTACTCTTCATCATCGTCTCTCTCAATACCTGTTGGTCTAGATTTTGATTAATGCCAACTCGGAGTTGACGATTTCTCGGGGGAGGGTCATTGAGAGTTGAGTGTCACCGAGAGTTAGGTTCATGAGATATGGGTTCATCTTCTCTCTCCATATTCATATTCTCCCGAGGTGAGTTCCATATCTAGATATGGTCATCAGTTTGACACCCATTGATGGTTGCGATTGGCTTGCCGATAGCTATTGACAATGGCAAGGGCCACCAGGGGTCTTGGTTTGCACGTTGATCGCTAGTCTTGCTCGTCAGCCTCATATGTGAGGTAAATATCATCACAACCTTAGGTTTAAGATTCTATCGACATCTGATTTGAGGCCCAACACTTTTGATCTGAGCCAAGTAAGAAGAGATGGGGATGGGCGACGTGGACCAGGGCAACTGGATGGTCAGAGGACGTGAAGGTGAGAATGGTAGTGAGGGTGAATACACAAGATCAAGGTGAGTTGGTAGTGGAGGATGCACAAGCACAAAGAAGAAAAAAGTAACGAAAATGTGAGATTTTTGTGAGATCACTAAAATTTCACATGATGTTAGAGCTTGGAGGTGTTGATGTCAAATCTTTCCAAGCCCTTATTTGCCTTCTCAATTGCATATTTCCATACTTTAAACTTAAATAAAAACCTAATTTATATGGGAGGGGAATATTAAAATATTAAAATAATAAATCGTGCATTTATCTACTATAGAAAAAAGAAAAGAGAAAAATGGAGAAGTGACGATGGTATTCCTTTTTTCCCCTTCCTTCTTTGTTTACTTCAAAGCAACTTTCCAAAAAAAAAATTGATTAAAAATTACTTAACCAAACAGTATTTATAATAAGCAAATGGACATTAAGTCAAAGAATTTTGGATAAATGAATTTGTATTTTCCTAAATTTAAACTAAATACAACTTATATTGAATATTCAGGAATAGTTCAAGAATCATATCAAGTGAATTAAAAGTTTAAAAAAGACATTATATATCAGTAAAAGTTTATGGAGTATTAGCAGCATTTTTTCTTAGTATGCATATTAAAATCCGTCACTACCCTTTTTAGGGCCATTACCCAGCGTCCTCAGAAACATGTCAAAACAGAGAGATAATGCAATCGATATAATCAATGCAAGCACAGAGCACAGAAAGTTTGCTTGGAGTCCAAGATATGATGATGGCACATTAATGCTTGCAATAATGGTGAACAGCCAATAAGGATTCGCGCAGATCTCTTGTTTCTGATCGTGGACTTCGATGCAAACTGTCGACTATGGAGACCACGGCTGGATGAGAGCTCGATGATTTTCTGACTCTAAGGGCATTGAAACTTACGACATAGTCTTGATCTATACGGCAAAAGATCAATCATTTCAACGGCAAGGGTGGCGCCGGACGTGTCTATTTTATGGCTCGTGGCTTTGCTTCGTGGGACCATGAATTTCAAATCGGAATCGTTTCGTGAATGAAGTAGAGACGATATAGATTAACTAAGCAAAAACCCGAATTGACAAAGCTAGATTTTGATCTTGAATAGTAAATATTTTATTGGTCATATAAGGGAGATCTGAAGTCAACGGAATTCTACCACGGTATAAGCTCGGTTGCAGTTGACAGAGCTCCTTAAGTTTTAGGAGTGCTCAGCTCCGGTCCACTAAGCTCCCTCTCAATTAATCAAGCTAGTATTTAGTTAGCAAAATGGAGAAAAACTTTAAATAAAAGTAGTTTATAGGCCTGAGGAAAAAGACTGATAGAATTGATAACCCATAAAACATAATTTCCGAGGACATGACGTGCCATGAGCATGGCGCGACAAAATTTTTGTGAAGTCATGAGATGTCGAATCTCTTGTGGGAGATGAATTTTGACATGCACTTGTCCAGGAAATAGATACATGAAAATTACATCTGTCAAAATGGGTCAGGCTTTCTTTTAGTATAACCCATTTATGACCCATTGATGACTCATTTAATATTTAAATGGGTCATAAATGGGGTGTATTAAATGAGTCATCAATGAGTTATACACCCATTTTGACAAGTATATCTATAATGGGTTTAAAAATTAAAAAGACTAAAATACATGGGTTGTTAATGAACTTGAATAAGTTTAAAATATTTAAAAAAAATTATAAGTATAAGTTTTCCTAAGTTTAGTTAGATAGAGAAATGTTTTAACTATATGGGTCGGGTCGGGTATGGGTTGGATATGGGTTGGGTTGGGTATGGGTCAAAACTTTTATACTATACTTAAATGGGTCATAAACGGGTTATGGGTCGGACCATTTATGACCCGACCCAAACCCGACCCAACCCACCCGTTTAACAGGTCTAATGAAAATCAATACTGAACGGCTTGTTCCATGTTTCAATTCGGTTGTATATTGGGTTGTGCTGATTACAGTATATTGTCACGGTCCATGATTCTTCCGTACTCATGACATTTGTGAGTAGAGGTTGTTATCGAATGAAAAACGAGTATTGCAAAGGAGATAAATACAATTGGTCCATGGGAGCAGTGTTAGGACGATTGATATTAGGAGTTCTAGGATCAAACAATTATATTAATTAGGAGTTTTGAAGGCGGGGCTGACATTCTATGCACAAGCTAATCAATAGTCGATGCCACTCTCCTAATGAGGCCATGGTAAACCGAAATCAATTGTCGAGCCTAAAGTGATTTACTATCTCGCTCGATGAACTAGACGCCCTAAGCTAGGTGTCATATGACCTTATATAAGGAAGCTATTCGCCATATTATTTTTTGGAACAACTATTGAACGAAGGCCGACTTGGTGTTGTTCGCTTGCTAGGCCTCGCACTAGCTATTTCATGGCCAAGGAACTGCTGGCCGTGATAGATGACATTAGAGCAAGATCCCTCTAGTAAGTAGGTTGAGTCAAGAAAACCTGTGGTCTACCAAATCCTATGAGAGCGGAGAGTGAATTGCCGAGACAAAAGGTATTCAAACAAATTGGGGCTCTCCACCAGCTCCTAGGATGGCAATGAGGGCACAGAGAAGATCCGATTCTTTGCTCAATGGGGATAATGTTCCCAGATCAATTGATGAATCTAAAGAAGAGGTTTGTTGCCATGTTTTCAATAAGGAAAGAACTTCCATTGGTTTGCTGGGGTCAAATTGCCAAGTCAAGATACTTAGTAGGTAAAGAAGGTGCTAACAAAAGTTGCAGTTGGCGAAAAATGCCATACTTGCCAAGGAAAGCACAAATGATCGAAAGGGGTCCAAACAACTATGATCAAAAGAAGCTATCAATGGAGCAGCCTATTTTGTTGGGCAAGCGTTGCCATTCAATATATGATCCAAAAGTGGTGCATCAATGGTTAGGAAAATGTAAGGAAGCGATAAAACAACTCATAACGAGGGTGTTGCGAAATGGAGTTGGAGGGATGTCAAGATCCATGATTCTCCCTTACTCATGACACTCGTGAGTAGAGTTTGGGATTATTAAGTGAAAAGCGAGTGTTGTAGAGGGAATGAATACAACTAGTTCGAGGGAATGGCATTAGGATAGTTGGTTCTAGGAGTTTTAAGATCGAACAATTATAATTCTTGAGAGTTTTGAAAGTAGAGTTGGCCTCCCATACACAAATTGACTAAGAGCTTATGTCCTTCTGATAAGATCATGATAGGTCAAAATTAGTTGTTGAGTCTAAAGTGATTTGCCGTTTTGTTCGATGAACTAAATGTTCGAGCTAAGCTGGGCATGGTACGACCTTCGCTACGTTGTTTTTTAGAAACTTTTGAATGAAGGCTGACCTGATGTTGTCCACTCGCTATGTGCCACATAGGCTATTCCGTGGCTAAAGAACTACTAGCCCGTGACACTGTCGTGTAGGATGAGTCGGGTGCTAAGAGATTCTTGGGCACCCCAAACAAACAAACAAAAAAGGAAAGAAGAACATCGGTGTCATATTCAGTAAGCATTATTGGAATAACACTCAAACTCTCTTCACAATGTGTCAATGGCCTCCAAAATGGAGCACTAGGTGAAACTTTAGGCCCAAAGGTTCCCTTCCTTTTGAGGGTAGCCCATTATTCTTAAATCCGTAAGGAGCCCATCTGCCCAAAAAGGGGCAATATGCATGAGATTGAATCGGGCAGAGTTCTGGAGCCGAGCTGTTTTCACTTAGAATGTGATTTCTGAACAGGGTGTGCACTAGGAGACATACTATTACTACCCCAGGACCACTGAAAGAGTGCAAACAGACCAACATATCACGTGCCCTAATGATTTGAAGTGGCGAAGAAAATCGCTAGTGAATGTTTGGTTGATATGATTCCAAGTTGACCTAGCTTGGGGTCGAGCTCGAGCCTGAACGACCCCATGCCAAGGGACCCCTAAGAAAGCGAAGGGGACGCATGCCATGACCCTCCGATCATGGCATGTGTTGTTATCACAAGTGAATTGGCTCGATTAAAAGGCAAAAGAACTAGTCTTTGGGTTTGGAGTACATCCAATAGTACATAACCTTTAGTCACATCTCAAGGAGTTGGTTTCGGTGTTGAATAGCACTCAAAGAACCATGTGCTCAGGTATCATGTAGCACTTGAGTAGCTGAAGTGCATTTACTGAAAATAATTTTTTCCAACTAGGTCGATAAATGTCCCATTGCCCATATTGATCATATATGATATCTATACATAAGATTATGTGTCTTGTCTCTTGTACCTTGATCAGTCTCTCATTTAGGATTACTTTTTGCACACTTTGGATTTGCAGACAAAGTGTTAATTAAAGGCAGAAATATTAAATGATGCCTTTATCTATTTTTTTTTTTTTGGAGGTGAATTGACAATGACATGGACAAATTGTATATAGAGTAAAGCTAGCACAATGGTGCGGTAAGTCTTCAATATGAAACAGTGGCTTCTCCACCTTTGATTTTTCATAGAGACTGCTTAACTTGTTTATTCAGTTGCCTTGGGAAAGTAGAATTGAAAATCTCCCTTGGTGGGATTTCCTCAAATCCCAATTAAGTGAGATTTTTTTAACGAAGGAAAAAATTTAAAAAAAATAACTAGACAATTCTAAAGGCAAATTGTACCGAAATTCAGATAATCAAAGGTTGAAAAATACTAATATTTGCTCCATCGAAATTGTTAATGTCATTAAAAACATATAAATTAAATTTCAACGATGAAAAACACTTGAAATATTGGGTTTGAAACAAACAACATTCATTATGCATTTAACTGCCAATTTTCAATTTTAATCAATATTAGATAGACACTTCCCTACTTTTTTGAGTTCCTTTCTTTTCTTTTAAATTTGGAGCAATATCAACCATTTTTTTTTAAATCGGAGAACAATACCCGCTATTTTAAAAGATGCAGTAGAATTATCAATAAATCACTTATTTTTGTGATTATTATTCTTTTTGAAGCAGAAAAAAACCACTAAAAACTCTAAATTATATTCCTTGCGACACATTTATTTTGAATTTTTTTTTGTGACATAAAAAATCTCTACCTACGTCACAAACTTACTCTTTATCAAGTTTAAAAATCTATATGTATGATTATTAAAAAGCAAACGATATTAACATAACGTCTACATGGACAATGTTATTTTAGTTGGAAAAATCATTTGACAAATCATTGACGGAAAGTAAATGTGTTGCATGAATACAAGATTGAGAATCTTTATGTCAAACGAAAAAGTTTAAGATAAATGTATCAAAATAGGCATATTTCAAAGTTTTTAATATCACAAAAAAAACATAGGATAAATGTGTCATAATAGACATAATTTGAGATTTTTGATAACTTTCTCCTTAATATCGAAGGAAAGTTTTCAATTGACGGTTAAAACAAGTTAAGAAGGCAGAGGACCGACCGACCGTTTCAATTCGAAGGCACGCAGCAGCGTCAGCTCATCATTTTTCTTGTATATATACAATGCGCGATCTCCTCTACTAAACATAGAAGTCATCAGGAATAGTTATCTGTCTCTTCTGTTCCTCTTTCAATCAAACCACAGACCAAATCCCAACATCACATCAAGCCACGTCCGGGGTGAAGCAAGCATGAGAGCATACGTCGAAGGATCGACGGGCTTGATGATGCTGGTGCAATCAGATGTGAAGTGGGCTGACAAGACTAAAAGTCAAAGGAGCCATCAAACCATGGAGGACGAAACCATTATCTACAGAAGAAAAAAGGAAAGGAGGAAAGGTGTGGGGGAGGATTCCAGCTCGTGACTGATGTTTGCCTGAGCTTTTCTCCATCATATCGGATTCGATCCAAGATATTTAACCCCACAGTCTGCATATATTCTTGTATCCAGACAACAACAACAAAAATAAAAATGGAAAGGCCTTCTGTTCTCTCTTCAACAGTTTCCGATTTCTCATCTGGTCGTGCGCGCGAGATTAACCAAGTCTGACAACGATTCCCACAACCCAACGACCATCGCCTTGAATCCAAGGCGAAGATCGCAATTTGATCATATCGGATTAACTCGACTGTTCCATACCGCGTCGAGGTTGAACAGACGATTGGATGAAATGCGAGAGGGTATACGCATGATGATGAGGAGGACCTGCAGGACTCACACACACTCATAAACACACTGGCGTTGCTGTCCTTCCGACCGGCGCCACATCACGTGGGCTTTGGCCCCCGCTTCGTAAGCAGCTTTTTGAGCGACGGATGATGCATCCCACGTGACGATACCTGCGGAGTTTTCATGCCTCGAGTACTAAACATGGCGTCTGAACTAAACAAGATCCACTTCCTGCGTTTCCTTTCGTTGTTTGCATTCCATCGACGCGGTGTGTTCATAACGGGCCTACATCGCTCCTTCCCCCCCCCCATAGGAAGAGAGGTTCCTTTGCCACCCACTGCCATGTCCATTCCCTTCCATACGTACCAGCACTAACATGCAGCCCCCCAATCATATGATGCATATGCCCCCACCCATTTATGCAATGCCCTTCGTATCCTTTCGGGTTCGCGAGGTAATTCGAGTTAGGGCGTGATGCTTATGATTCCGTGCCGAGTCGGGTTTGGGTCTAATTCGGACATGGGGGGCATCTGTTTATACCCGACTCCGCTCCAATCACGCCGCGTGTCTCGCTCCACCAGATTGCGACCCATGTCTGTTTCCATCCCCACCTGTCTTTGAAAGCTGAAAGCTCTCTCGTGGCCTAGATCTCCGCGAGGTCTCAACAATCTTTGCTGAGATATAGCCAAGATCTCGATATTGACCGACGAACATGGAGGGAGCTAGTAGTCTTCTTGACGAGTCTTGTCCAGGACGAAGAAGCAGTGCTCGCCTGCGGCCACAGGGTCCATCAACGGGGATGAACCTCAAGGTCTGCGCGAGCTTCCTCTCCCACAAGCACCCCCGGTCTCCCCTAGCATCGTATAAAAAGGAGATCGATTAATCATTTGTAATATCCGTAATTTTGCATCAAGGGATCGGAGTATTATCTCATGTCCACAACAACGGAGTAAATTACCTAAGTGTTGCGATCCAACAATTGAGACAACGGATAGGAGCGTTAGTAAACACGACATATTTATCCATTGAATAAAGTAGCATGTGAAGATAGAGTAGAGTTAGTATTCGAATTGTTCTGAGGATACTTCCTCCAGTTTTTTACAGCTAAATAGTGACTAAATATGATTACCAAATAGCTTATAATATATCATAGTGATACGTGCCATCGAAAATTGTCAGATGAAGACATCTCATTACATAGATAACATGGTGGGCTAACACAAGATCTTTGTTAAAACTTGTATATATGTATCTAAAGTTGTTTTATTAACACGAGCAACTTGTGTTGACTTATTTCATTAAACGTACACAATGATGTCATAAACATGTCAAAATGATCAATTAGCAAACAACATGCTTATTATTTTGTATACAAGTACCCATATAAAATGTCAATGCACAAATACGATTACTGTCATTACAAACATGCTTAATCACGCGTTATATATGTAATATGAAAATTTTATTGAACTCAGTTTAATTAATTATTTTTAAGTCACATTGGATATCTAAATATGCCGGCCGGACAGTATTTTACATGGATGCATGTAAATTGTCGGATCCACGTGCATCGGGTGCGGTTCCATCCAGACGGCCATTGCCCTTGATGTTAAATTTGAGGGAAAGACTTTATTATCTGAAAAGAAATCCATCACATCTAAATCAAAAACGCTCAGAGGGCTCGACCAATGAAAGTTGCGCGAGCGACATTTCATAGGTTATTTCTAGGAGTGCTGAAAAGGATTTTACAAGCACGACGACATAGAAAAGGGCGAGAAAAGAGAGCACTGCAAAGCATGCAAACAACCACGTCAGATTGTACGAAGTTGGGGTCGGTCGATTGAGGGAATCCGCATCACAAATTTTTATTCACCCATTTGGGTGTCGTGGAGGGCTTAGCTTCGATTATTGCCATGAGGTCTCCAAACATGAGCAGGTACAAAGCATAAAACAAAACAAAAAATGAAGAAAAAATTAAATAAAGAAAAGTGACTGTGAAGAATCCGAGAGTTGGTGGTTTACCCTATGGATGATCTTGTTAATTTTCATACGAGCCTTGTTATAATCGGGAAAATACGAATGCGAAGAGTTGACCATCTGAAATTTCATGAAGAATGGGGAGAATATATCATTTTGAAGCGGTGAGAATCAATACATGTGCATCATTGATTATGATGCGGCTGGACCAATTTGGCACGACAGATTCGGAAAAAGAAGAAGGAAAAAGCTCCAGTTGTAAAGTTTTGAAAATAACAATCCATGCTGACTTGTGCTTGTGCCATGTGAACCATGCATTTTTAATGTGGTAAATACCAACCCAAAAAAAAAATGCGGTACATACCAACCAAAAATGAAAATGTGGTACACATTATCGGAAAAGAAATATGGCATCATCAACAACATGTGCAATTAATTCCAACTCTTCTCTATCTTTTGGCATCATTCTAGGTTTTCTGAACTGAACAAATTTTTTTGATTAGACGTCAAAAGGGAAATATGTTTCTTAGTAAAAAGAGATATTTCTTGCTTCACACTAATCGTTGATAATGCATCGAAATTTGTTTATATAGAGATATTCATTTGAAGGTTATACAATTCCTGACATGATTATCAAACAGATGCAAAGGCCACTTTGACGGTATTGATTCATCACAGGAGGATGGGATAAGTTTCGTAGGACGAAATATCGGTGGGGAACATACCGAAGTTCCATATAAATCGTTTTTGTCGTATATTGAATAAGACCATTTGGAAAAAATCCAAAATTTAGACTTCAACTAGGACGCTTTCTAAATTAAAAATTGACGGCTTAACCTGAACATTAATTATTGACAAATTCAGTAGTGGGATGGCCAAACCGTCATATGTGATCATGTGGGCGGTAGGTAAAACCTAGCCAACCACAGAAGAAGCCGAACAGTTCTTCATTCCATGAAAGCACATGCCATTTTTTGTAGACTTCCCTCTTTCTAGGTCCATTCAAGGCTCGAATCCAAGAAAAAAAAGTTGTTTATTGCTCAATCAACAATTGTTGATCAATGATGGGGATTATACCAACTCATTGTAGGGGGTGAGCACAGTTTCTTGGTAGAAACTCGAACTGAAGAACTAAATTAGTGGGAACTTGTCCAGTTCTAGATTCCAAAGTATACAAAGTAAGTTCCGGGTTCAAAAAAATTAGGGAATTTGTTTTGACGGGTAGGTTTCAAGTTCAAGATAGAATCTGAAACTTGAAATAAGTTTTTATATTTTCTTTGATCTATATCGTCCAATAATGAGTGTATAATTTGAAACCACTAGTCTGAATTTTCATTTATGATCGAGGCTTTTACTTTGTTAATGTTTCATATTCATTATATGTCTAAATATAAGTTTTGATTAGCTAATAATACAGTAATTGGTAGTTACTAAAGGTGAAGATTCAGTACAATCGTTTAATTAGTAATACAAGTGGAATCTTGAAAGAACTTAGAACTGATCCTGAACATGTGACAGTGTAGGTTTTAGGTTCGATATTGGTATATGCGGTGTAGGTTTTAGGTTCTGATATATGCATGGTAGATTCCAACTTCCAAAAAATAAGGAATCTATTCCAATTGGTGGGTTCCAAATTCCAGGTTGAACTTGTACAGAATTTGGAATCACTCACCCCTTACCCATTGGATTTAGAGTATGTAACTCCTAGAGGAGCATTTGAAAAGGAATAATCTTTTTATGTACTCCTAGAGGATGGACTTGAGTCTTGTGTGCACAAACTTATAGTACTTAATAGTGTTACATGCCTGACCTAAAAAGAAAAAAACTCTTTCAAAATTTCATGTTCTATAAATAGTTTGTTTGTTTTGTCAAAAATATTTTATCATTAGAAAATACTTTTAGGAAATTCAATTTCAGAGCAAATGAACTGTTTTCTCTTGTTTGTTTGTGGAGATAGCAAGTTGAAGGTCCTATGGTGTTTGACAATAAGTAAAACCCATGAAAGGTGGCTTGTTATAAATTTGAATCAACAATTTCTTTGTCTATTCTGAAATTCATCAAAATGATTTGAATTACAATTGTGAAAGATATTTGAAATCATATTTATAAAGTGTTAGATAGGAAAGTGTTCCTTTTGGGAATGTAAAAGAACGGGAATATTAATGAAGGGGAATTAAGAGATAATTCTTAAATAAAATGAGAATTATCGAAGAAACCGAGAGAGAGAAAGGATATTTTTCTCACTTGAATGCTCCTAACAATAATTTTTCTGGAAATGATTTCTCATCAACCAAAATTACCCAAAGTACTACGTACAATTTCCTCCTGCAGTAATATGGTTTACTTTCGTAGCTGAATATGTTCATTGTCCAGGACCAGTCTGAGGGGGGCTTTAAGTCATCAAGATAAACCCTTCCTTTATCCAACTTTAAGAAATTAAATTATTTTATCATTTGATTAAAGCTATACAGAAACTTAAAGGAATAGAACATGTTAATATTCTTAGATTCTTAAAGAATGATGGCTTTTGTTCGCCGGTAATGCGCCGATTAGATATTCGAATCGGAATAATAACACTAGGTAACAGACAAAGAGAGAGAGAGAGAGAGAGAGAGAGAGTAATTTAACTAGGGTTTCTGGAAAGATAGCTTGGTGTCGTGGGCGAACGTATGCATGTCGTACGTTTCACACGACGCATCTACCAATCAAGAAGCCACAGAAAGCAAGAGCCACACCATTTATTAGACCATTGGGTCTCTTTTTAGATTTTCATTTCTTGGCCCAATGAAGGAAAAAGAAATGACAAAAAAGGAAAAAAAGATGCCCATGCCCATGCCCCCTCCTCCAGCACTTATAAAATCTCCCTCACCCACTGTTGCCTTTGTGTATGACTTCCCTAACTCTCTCTCTCTCTCTCTCTCACTCAAGATCTCTCTCTGGTTTTGGCATGAGATCAGCTCTCTCTCTTCTCTTTGTGGGATTGTATTTTTTCTGCGTGTTCTCGTTTCTGGTGGCTTTCACTTAGTCAGATGTTTTTGCTTCTCATTTCTCTAATTCCCTGGAGCTATTTTTGTGTTTTGTCAGGGTTCAGGCCGATGTAGATCTAAAGAGAGATGTGCTTTTTTTCTCCTGAAAATTTTGGATTTCTTTCTCTTTTCCCTGATTCTTGCTTTGGAAATTTGCCAGGTTTGGCCAGAAGATGAGCCCGAGAAAAGTTCCAAAAGAGTCCCTTTCTTCCCACTAATTTTATAGTTTTCTTCCAGGGTAGTTCTTACTCCTGGATGCTGTTTATTAATTTTTTGTTGCACGACTTATTAAATATATGGTACGAGGATTTACTGTTTTAAATATATACGATATAGAGTTCAACATGGCAGATTCTAACTCTGGGGTGCTCTTTACGTAAGACCCTGTTCCATAGTTTCTTCAGGGTTGGTCAAAGCCGATTGGCTAACGTGGGTTCCTTTGTTTTCTTTGGCCCCTTTCTGCTTTCAAGACTTTCCAGCATATATAGACATATCGAATTCTTCTCGGCATTTTTCATCTGTTCCTTAGAATCCAGATATTACAGCAAGCATGGGTTGATATATGGATTATTGCCCCTTTTTCAGTCGTCGGTTGCAGGTGTAGCATCATCAAGATTCACAGGCGAAAATGGACGGCGGTGAGTGGATGACCCTTTGCCAAAAGTCCATCTGAAATTGAGAATCTTGATGATGCTGCATCGGCAATAAACGACTCTACACGACAATCTCGATGTCCCTCTTCTTTGCTTTTCTGTTGCCGTCAGGTGGGTTTAGATTAAATTTTTTTTCCCGGAGGTTTATTTATTGAAAGATACCCATAAATTCTCTTTGCACCTTGCAAAAGAAGTATGAGATTCAGATCGGAGCTGATTAAAGATACTGAGGATACTGATTGCCTTCAAAGCTTTGTGCTTTTTCTGACTGCGCAGATCTACAGTTGTGTTTCCTCCAAAGAAATATGTGAAACCAACTATCTGTAAGAAATGGCTTATGATGCATCGCAAGTTGCATGAAGGCATAACGTTGGGATGTTGCAGATAATGAAGTAAAGCCACAGAGAGAGAGAGAGAGAGAGAGAGAGAGAGAGAGGCGTAACAGAAGCTGGAAACTGATGAGATTCACCGCATGAAATATGTTCATCATGCTCAGGAAAGTGTAAATTCCCTTTAATCCTGTAGATTTCTACTTTTGATGCTAATTTTTTTCTCTGGCATGTTCGGCCAGTATACAAGATTAATTCTTTGCTTCTTTTGGTTTTCTGCCTGTTGGTCAAATATACACTGGTTATTTTGTTTCTTCTCGATTTGTTTGGTTCATTAGCAGCTTAAGATGAGTACAATTTTTTTGTTTGAGCACGAAGGCCAACATAAAAATGTTCGCAATCATTTGGGTCTTTTTCAATCTCCATCATTAGATATTAGATAGTTTGATCTTGTATGAAACATCAAATGGGCGGTTCAAATTTCCTGATACAATGGCAGAACATCTAATTAGGATAAAATGTGTTAACATGTTCTTATATAAATTCCAAAAAATCATGCTGCTTTTCATAAAATTTCATCAGAGTTTGCTGTCAAATTTGATGAAATCACATCTCCTTAAATCTAACAAGTTGACCATGTCCGAGAAAAAATACATGAGCTCATCACTGAAAGTGCTCTAACTTTCCTACCACTTCTGTCTTGACTTAGATATGAATCAAACTGTACGATCATTTATTGATTATCTGTCAAACTACGTCTTCTCAGCAAAAAATGGCCACCAAAGATGTGAGTGAGAACTCCGCAGATGGTTTTTGTGTCTTTGAAATTAGTGCATATTAGAAATCAGGAACTGGTTTTTTCTTCAGACCATGACGTGCCAATCAAGGTGTGAGGATGTCCAATTTGTCACTGCCACATTTTGCTTTTGCTAATATCTGCACAAAAATCGACCTATCAATCTTATTGGTGTGGGACCGATTGACATAAACTTCTTTTCACCTCTGCAATTGAAATGGTACTAGAAAGTATCTCAAAAAATCTCCCATTTTCTGCTTCATCCATCATGACAGCGACGAAACCAGACAACTCAATTGAATTTATGGAAATCCGCGTGCCTGAATTGCCTTACATATCTGGGAACACACCGTGACTAGTCCTATAATAAGTTAGGTTTATGTTTCCTGATCAAGAAACTTCTTTTAGATAATTACCTTTGTTGACTAGATGTACAAGCCTAAGGACACCTCATACATGTCAAATTTTATCCTAAAGTCAAGAGATGATATGCAGGGCGCAGAGGGAATTTTACCTTATGACGTGTGATTTTTCAGGAGCTATGGAGAAGGGATGGATCCTGCGTAAGCAAAGATATATTGGTCAGATGTGGCTTTACCTAATCAAGAAACAAGAGGATCAAGGGGATGCAGCATTTGCAAGTGTCGGAATGCATTGCATAACAAAGATATTTTGATTCTATTCCTTTCGCAACTTCACAAAGTCTTCAAATTCTTATACATGTCCTCTTTCTGGTGTGCCTTGTAGCATTCAAAGTAGTCATCATCAGGTCAAACTTTTTCTTTCTATTCTTTTAAAACCATGGGTACGAGCCCAAATGATCAACTACCTGAATATCCATGGAACACCCTGTAAGCACCATGAAATGTTGATTAAAATGAAATTTGTGTGAATATTGCCAATCTTTGTTGGTCCGATATACATCTCAAGAATGGATGTCAATACTTTTTTTGCACAGACCTGCCAAAAATTCTCTCCCGACATTCTTCTTCCAAATAATCAAGCATAATTTCACGGCATTCTTAGGGCAGTGTAAGATATATAGGTCTTTGTGTGTGATCCGTCCTTTCAAAGGTAAGCCAGGTGGGATTTGCCAAGATCGAGTCAAAGAATCATGATCCTTTACTTGTTTTCCCCTTCATCTCACCCATTTCCCGAGTGTTATTAACGTGAAGTGTTTATGCTTCTCTTTTGACCTTCATGGACAATAATCTTCTGCAAGATTTTCTGTTCTTACTGTATCTGACTTCATGGCCATAGCTTTTGGATGCTCCTATTATTCGAAAGACTTCATAGATGAACCTCTCTTCAACTGGTGCAAAATTCATATGGGATCTCCAGTAAAATTTACTTCTGCCACCCTTTTCCTTTTCTTTTTTTCGCTTTATGTGATCCACGCATATAGGATCCAATTGTACTCATAATCCGTCTGTGCGTTAGACAGCTCTTGCAGCAGACAGAACTTTTTTACTTGTCTGACGAGCTCAGCTAGTAGAGATGTCCATATGACAGGTTGTGACTTTATGAAACAGGTCGGATGTCCATCTATAAATGTAAACCCTACATGAAATGAGAATTCTTTCTATGACTCTCTCATGACCTCCAGCTGCAGTGATCCTATGTTTTAATATCTTACCTATTTTTGAGAGTTCTCTGATTGTTCTCTTTGGGTTTGTTTCCAAGTAAAATATAGGCGTGACTGATAGGCTCGTTGAGATGAAATTACCACGGTCTGATTCCAAGTGTCTTGTGTTCATGGGAGGTTTGATGCTGTGAATCAATCTAACCATCAATGATATAAAGCCCCATGAAAGTGTCTTCTCCGATTTGCCTTGAAGGATTATCCGTCACAGTTCTTTCAAGGTTAGATTTAATCTGTGCATTCAATTTGACGCTTTTCAGTTGGATTCCCAGTGCCTGTAGAAAAAGAAACGATAAACTCTCGTTTTAGCCACCAATTTCTCTTTTGGAAGTTGCGAAAAAATATGAAATTCACTCCTTCTATGTAGATGATACGGTAGATATATAGAGTAAATTACGATACAAAAATCGTATAAAGAATCGTGCTTTTAACTCCATGGGCAGTTAGCTGGGATACAAGGGGTTTATTCGGGGATTGAACAGTATTTCTTCAAATCTCATTAATTATATATAAATCTTACACATGCCAAAACTTTAAACCTGACTAATTCATTGGATTTGCAGAGTATTTTATAAATCTTTAAATAGCTAAATCCCTGTGTGCGCATCTTTAGATTATTAAGAAAAAATTTATGTTTTTTTTAGTGGGATATATTGCGTGAATTTTACTTTATTTGAGTACATGGTTGACATGATCCATTGTAGTAAATCTATGCAAAAGTTGTCCCGTTCCATAGACACTAGTTAATGGAAAAAATGGTCCCCATGCTAGTACTATATGGTTACAATTGATAGGTAGTACAATCAATAACTTTTGCAAGGACCATTATAAGATACATGATCTTTCGTTTCGTTATTCAAAAGTATGTGAGTGTAATTCTTTTTGACAGTTAATCATGATGTTCTGAGATCCATATAATGTAACAGCTAGAATGTATCAGGTTCGCACAATAATAACTCTCGACGAATCAATGGCATTTGGCAAGTGGGGTCGAAAGATACGTTGCTTTTTGTTAGGTCGTCCAAGAAGATCTGCATGTGCAGATCGTACATAATGAGTTCAGCAAAGACAACGATTGTACAGGAACTGCAATGTCTCCTGAATCATTTTCGCCGAGCACCAGCTCATTCCTCGTTCTCTTCTTTTTAGAGGAAAACACAGCTCATAAGTAAAGTGAAAAGTTACTCAATGCAATTATGGTTTTTGCCTGAGAAGTTGCTGACCTCATTAAGAAATTAGGGCTCTTCGGATGAAACCCGTCGATCATTTCAAGGGATGAAACTAGAGAAAAAGTTTGTTTGATGACGGCTGAAAATCTAGTGTGAATTATTATTAGTTCCTACGGAGCACATAACATTATGGTCACTTAATTTTAAAGAGTCTACCTTAAATAAATTTAAAATTTAAAAGGTTAAAATAAATAAGTCTTAAATGAGTTGAGTTTAAAACCCTTTTTCAACCTATTAGGCTCACCCATTCTCCCTCTTCACCCTTATAAAAAAAAAAAATTAAAAATCGAAATTATTTTTCCTATTTTCTATTTTCTTTTTCTCCTTTTATTTCCTTTTTGTTCCTTTCTTCTTTCTTCTTCCATTTGGCCGATCATGACCATGACGATGGTAATGACAACAATTGGCCAGGCAAGGGATCGGCGAGACCAAAGCCTGCTTGAGATTTGGTGAGCCTCAAGCTTGTCAATCTGGCGAGGTCAAGACCGTGTCGACATTTGGCAAGGCTCAAGCCTTGAGCCTCGCTAATCTCAAGCAAGCTCGAGCTCACCAATCTGACTGGCCTCAAGCCCACCGGCCTGGGTCAAGCTTGAGTCTCATCGAGCTCACCGATCTAACGAGGCCAAGACCTTGCCTGAGGTCGACGAGGTGGCAAGGCTTCGAGCTTGCTAGCCGAAGAGAAGGAGAACTAAAAAAAAAAAAAAATGAAATAATTAAAAATTCGATTTAAAAAAATATTTAAAAAATGCATAAAGGAAAATCAAATTAAAATTCTCATACCAAATGGTAAAAAAATATTTTTTTAATTTATTTTCAAATTTTAAGCAAACACAAAAAAAAATTGTCATTTTTTAGAAAAATGACTTCCTAAAAAAATTCAAAAAAATGGAACCTCAATTTTTTTTTAAATAATACAAATTGTCCACTAAATTTATATTGAATCAAAGTATTTTAGCAATACCATTTTAAAAAAATCATAAAAACAAGTTTTCCTCGACTTGGAAGTATTTTTGTAAATCTTACAAAAATCATATGAATAAGTTTTCTTAAATTTGGTTAAATATGGAAGTGTTTTAACAATATAAATTAAGTCAGGTATAGGTCGGGTACCGGTGGGGTCAAGTTGAGTATGAGTCGAAAAATTTATATTACACGTAAATGAGTTATAAATGGATTAATAGATAGATTTGGGTCAAATCATTTATGACCCGACCCAAACCCGATCCGACCCACATATTTAATAGGTCTAGTTACAATTAGCATAATAGGTTTTGTTAACATAATTTGTACAAGAAAATATTAGATAGGTCAGTCTTGTCACGTAGATGGTAGGATACTCCATTCATCACTTGTTATGTCTTTTGGAAAAGCTCACCAGTCAATCTCTTCCTCTCTCTTGCAACTTGCGTTTTCTCTTGATCACCTTTTCTTGCTCACTTTTTTCCTTTCTTTCCCTTTGGCTGTGGCAAGTACTCAGCCATGGCCATCTACCGGCCATCAACAAGGGCATCGCAACCTTTGCCGACGAAAGGCAAGAGTCTCCCTCACTAAATCTAGCAAGGACTTGACCATCACAGCTCGGGTGAGGGCCACTCTCGTTGGGTTTGACGAGGATCGAGCCCTCAATCTCATCAATCCCGCGAGGGAGAGGCAGTCTAGGAAGTTGAAGGCATTGATGATGTTGAGTCATTGACAACGTGGGTAGGGGAGAGAACGCAGGCGAAGAAGTCATGCATCTCTGTCTAAGGTGTATCAGCCATGGAAGAAACGATGAAAAAGAAGAGAAACTCAACTGTAGAAAAGAGATAGAGACTTATTAGTGGGGCCCCGCCTGGACATGTGACGAGCGATAAATGGAATATTCTATTGTTTACATGGCAAAATCGACCTACCTAATATTTTCTCTTGTTTGTATCATCTTAAAATTCACTAGAAATAAATATGCAATTCCTTTTTTACTTAAAAATTGAGCAATTTTCTGTATCAATTAAGTTTTTAAATCAAAGCTAGTAACTGTCATCAATTGAGCTTGATCCCGTTATGTGTTGAATACTTTAACGAGGTCATCGTACAAGTTCCGTGAAATTCCGACAAAAAAGAAAAAGGAAAAAGAAAAAACTAACCGGTGAAACCATTGAATTACCTCGGTCAACCACGTATATGAGATTTTCTTCTTCGTTGCAACCACCTCGTACTTGCGCGCTTAACCCTTTCTAGATATAAAGAAAAGAAAGCGTTACTGTTTAAATGACTGGTAAATTTTTTCTTTCTTTTTTTCAACTTTGGGAGCAATTTATTCATGGATTCAATCAAATCTCATATTGAAGAAGTGGACACTGAGACATTTATAATTAACGATACCCTTAGCCCGAACTCGCTCTCGGTCCAAAAGGGGGCGACGTTCCGAACCGTACTTAAGAGAGATCTCGGACAAGACTACTTGATTAGAACTCCGGCCCATTAATACTGGGCCCGATCCAATAAAGGCCCAGACCAAGGATTTTTAAATCTATATCTATATATTGGGCTCGACCTTTGTGGCCGTCTCGGCCCACGACGATCGCCTCCAATTCATTGCGTGATTGGTGACTTTTTAATTTTAGGGCATTTTTCGTACTAGAAGAAAATCACCCCAATTTCAAGGTCCGCGAATTATTTGATTCCGCATGATGCTGCGTCGGCCCAACGGTCGGGGAAGCACATCGAAAGCCGTCGCCGGACAACCGAATAAACCGCCAAACCTCTCCCGCCGACCTGCAATCTTCGTCTCCCTCCATGAGATGACTCAGAAGATCCCGCAAGCCGTCCGCCAGGCTTTCAGGGCCGGCGGGCCGGCGCGATCTCGGAGTCTCTACGGCGAGCTCCACCGGAGGATCAACCGGACCGCTCCCCCGGCGACCCCGTTCGAACCTCCTCCGAGGCCCCTCCTCTCCAATCTCAGCCACGACTTGCTTGACCGGATCCTCTCCGACCCTCATTTGCATTCCTCGAAATGCCTGGCCTTCTTCGATTTCCTCCTCGCGAACCAACCCTCCCTCTCGTTCCGTCCTAACCTGCAGTCGCACATAATTCTAGCCTGCAGGCTTCTCAAAGCGACGAACTTTGGCGGGGCGGAGCGTCTGCTGAGATCCGTGCTGATGAATCGAAACGGGCCACAGCAGTTTTCAGCCGTCGCGTGCGTGATCGAGAAATGTCGCGTTAAGGCGCGAATTAGAGCGAAGTTATTCGAGATGATGTTTAAAGTTTACTCAGAAGATAAGTCCTATAATCAGGCTTCCCTGGCATTTGATTACATGAGAAAGAAGGGAGTTCGGATTAATGAGAGGGCGTGTACTGTACACTTGCTTGCCTTGAAGAGATCTGACCAGGTCGGGTTGTGCGTAGAATTTTTCAGCAAGATGGTCGACTCGGGCATTGGGATTTCTGCGTACTCTTTGACAGTTGTGGTTGATGGGTTATGTAGGTATGGAGCGGTCAAGATGGCTAGGGAGTTGGTGGAACAAATGTCAAGAGAACGTGTAGAACCAAACGTTGTCACGTTCAATACGCTCATAGATGCTTGTGTGAAGTGGTGGGACTTTCACGAATTGGACTTGGTGTTGCTCTTGATGCAAAAGGAAGGAGTCAAATTCAATCCCGACACGTATAGATTCCTAATTGGTGGGTACACGAGCTTTGGATGGGCGAAGGAGGCCGAGAAGTTGATATTGAAGATGCATGATCTTAGTTTGAAAGTTGACACCCATCTGTATAATCTGACCATCGGTGCATTCGGTAAAGTAGGGTCCGCAAGAAGCGCTGTTAATCTGTTCGATGAAATGACTGATAGAGGTGTTGAGAAGAATGCTGACACGTACTGGGCTTTGATTAGCGGGCTCTGTGAAGTCGGAGAGATCGAGGAGGTTATCCAATATGTTGGTGAGATGCAGAGGAAGGGAATTCAAGTGGGTGAGGTTATGATGGATAGAGTAGTAGATGCTTTTTGCAAGAGAGGGATGGTAGATGAAGCTTACAATTTTCTTGTTAACATGGAGAAGAGAGAGACTAAGGGCTGATGCATTTGCCTATGAGGGCATAGCAAGCGCATTACGCAAAATGAGTAGGAATGAAGGAGCCAAGATGCTCGAAAGTTAAATGTGGCGAGCATTTGCCTGCCGCTCCATAGAAGGCACTTAGACTTCATGTTGATTAAGATGCCAATGCGTCGGTTTGGCTTGATGATGGATCTCCCGGAAAAAAGCATACAATCGTGTATTTCCTGCTCGTCATTCATTGATCGAGATTTTGAGTGCATTGAAGATTCGGCATCTGTGTGAGCAGTGGAGAGGTCAGACTGGTCAAAGCTCAAGGTATTGCACCCAACCTTAGGAAAACAGAGTAATGGTTGATGATCCATGCACACCGGATACCACATTCAGGGCAAAACGGCAAGAGCCTATATTCCTCCTTCAGGAAGTTAGATTGGTTTACTTGCGATGAATGCTTCACCCAACATTGCAGATTTGCAAGAGAAATGGTTAGTTAGTGCAGTGAATTTTAATCTAGAGCGTGGTTCCCCATTGATACTTTATAACCCCTTGAGTTGAAGTACGGAATGGTTCGTTCACACTCTGCTCTATGACTTCACTTCTCCTCCCTCCCCCTCCCTTCGTGGATGCTGGGCACAAGCGAACCGGGTCTGTGATTGTGAATGGGAATCCTGGGATTTCCCCTTTTTGTTCAAGAAAATGAAATGCGTGATCTACGGACGTCGATTATTGATGAACTACCAATGGGTACCGAAACCCTTTTATGCTCCCTTTGCATAAGTTTCATTTCCTTTGGTCGGGTGGCATAGCATGATCATAGACTCTTGCCTTGCCTATTGTGAAGAAAGAAACGGCAGAAGCACTTTTGGGACTTGGAATGGAACAAACAAAAACGTTCTCCCATCGAATTCTGGCACTTAAATCTTTCCTCACGACGTAAGCGAATCATATGACAGCCGCATTGAAGCGAATGGTGAATCATTCGAATGATGGACTGGGAAGATGCATGCTAGACGGATCATTTCTGAACAGAGACTATCGCAACATTTGAGAGTGATTCTCATGCTAGAGACTGGCCAGGGCTTCCACAGTACAGCGTCGAAATACTGTTCCTAAACCCAATTCCTCTCCTTTTATCCTTTCCAGTCAAACAAGCTCTATCTGCTAATTCTTCGATCACATAGATACGTGAAGGCACTAACACTCCCGCCACCAGGTCTCCTATCGACAAAACTCAACCGAGGAAAAAAGAAGAGAGAATAAAGGAATGAGATTTAAAAAAAATTAGAATCTCATCGTCGGAACTCCTCCTTTGTTAGATTAGACAAGCAAAAAAGAGGAGGAGAAAGAAACCACCTACTTTCCCTAACCAGAAAAGGCAAAGCAAGCAGCAAAAGATATACAGAGGAAACCAAACTTGTTAGAATCAAAAGGCGTGATCAAAAAAACACTCTTCCCCCCTTAGCTCTTAAGGGGCCCCAGACGGAATGGGATCGTTAATTATCGGCCCGTCATCTTTCCCGAAGGCGGGTATACTAAGAGACCGTTTTCTGATCCTCACTTTGCCGGGTGTTGTCACACGCCTATCGTTTTTCTCCCCGAGCACAGAGACGTAAGAGCACAACCGCTCAATCTTCAGCTCATTGCTATGCTTGAGGAAAAGGTCCAGATTTTTACTATACTTGTCCTCTCCCGTGTTTGCCCCCGGCGACCCAGGAGCAGTTAGTAACTTCTCTTGTAATTCCTCATCATCGTCCGAAGAATACCCATTCTCCAGCACGTCTTGCATGGCAAGATCGTCGTACTCTTCATCTGATTTAGTAGACTGCTCGTCGACTGATCCTACCTGTGAAGAGCAATGCTCCTATAGTCAACAAATAGAGGAGAGCACCACAATGATGCCGTACCACTCACGAGAGATACTCAGATCAAAGAGTAGACTCATACCTCTTCATGGTCGTGTTTGTTAGCATAGTCCGTTAGATCTTCGTCACTGTCAACTGGTGGGTCATCGGCCTCCTCATCACTTCCATGCACGGAGTGGTCTTCCTTCAGCTGAAAAGTATTAACCAAAATAAAAAAAAAACTCAGCAGAATTTCGCATCTCATAAAACAGCAATGCGATTATTACCTGGGAACAAATGCTTGTGAAGTTGTGTATTTAAAGATTAAACTACAGCATACCTCCTTGGCGGGCCCATCAGATATCCTTGGTGAGCTGCAACAAGACGAATAGTATTTACTGCCATTATCAGTCCCATCAGCCCTTGATTCATCGACACTTCCAGCATAACTTCCAGCATGGCTTGTGCCTCCATCACTGGGCCAAGCACTGATTCCAAAATGACCAAACTGAAGATTAACCGGCTCAGCCTTTCCAATCTGCAATGGACCATACATAGGATTGCCTATTTCATTCTCACCCCCGTTGCCCAACACAGGCTTCCCATTACTGTCGACTGAATTCACAGGCCAAGCCCTGGCAACAGATCCATCTGTATTTAGAAGTGCCATCAGATGCCTAGAAGAACCTTGTCTCTGGATCAGTTGAAACATCCCCTTAGAGCTTAAGGAATTTGCAGCACATTGGTTCCTGTACTCCTCATCAATCACGGAAACTGTGTTTGTCGTGGGATCATAAAGCTGCTCCCCCGCTTCACGCCTTCGAAGGCAGCTAAAAACTGTGGCATGGATTGCCGCCACACTCCTATCAACATTGGTATTGTTTATTTTGGGGACCAGATGCTTGTCAGCTCTTTTACAAAGATAGTCCTGTATTGTTCTAATATTCCTTATGTACTTCACATATTTATTTTTCGCTGGGTCCAGCGTCATGTACTTTGCACGAACAGCAAATCGTTCCATGTGCTTGTCTTCATTTGTAATATATATCATAAACGGTATGATGGAAGGATGCTTCTTCATTAGCCCCATCTGCATTAAAAGGAAAGTAAAAAATCAAATTAAGCCTGAGGGGAGATCATTGCAAACCCAAAGTGTACACGGTACAGAAGAGAGAAAAGGAAGTGGACTGGGATGAGCTTACCACAAAATTGAGACTCAAGTGAACACCTTCAACAACTACTGATTCTTTCCGCTCTTCCCAGGCAGTGATCAAACGGTCGAGACTGTCAATGACCATCTCACTTTGTGCTTTAAATCCTTCAACAGCCATCTGTTTTGGACTGATTAATTCAGAAGTAGCTCCAGTTTCTTCAGATGCTGTGGCATCTGGTTTCCCAGGATTTGATCCATCAGATGTCTCAGCCTTAACATTTGAGCACGAAATGCCAGCTAGTTTAGTGGCTTTCCTCTTAGCCTTTGCTTCTGCAACCGCAACGGGATCCAAGTATTCTCCTGCATGGTATGTGGAAGCCCAAAGTAAGGGGTTTTGCTTCTCATCCACAAAACTCCTCATCATGTGCCGAATGGAGTCCGTTGATATCACTGTAGTGATTCCAAGCCTGCTACCCTGCATTAATGAGCTTCGAAAATTAATATAATTGGCAAATTGACAAAGAAAAGTGTAGATACAGCATTGCTTTCACTTTGTACAACTAACAATTCACTTAACATGAAAAGTGATAATGGATTTCCAGCTCCAGCCCCCAAAATAATAACAAATTTATGTAATGAGGAATGCAACGACAGCTACTATGAACTACCCAAAACCAAAACCCTCCAAGAAAAACTAAAGAACATTAAAGTTCTCAGCTAAAGATATACCAGCAATGCAGACAAAGTAGATTTCCCACATCCACTAGTGCCACATAACAGCACAGTTACGGATTCTTTCCTTTCTCGTATTCTGCAGCAGAAAGCCAGGAGATAATGCTTAAGAAAACATAGGCCTCCTTCATGCTGTAAATGGTAAATGACAAATCCCACAGTCCATAGGGTAAGTAGCAGTAATCAAAATTTGCAGAGTTGAAGTTTTATCATGATTGCTGAAAAAACCCATACGACCATAATACGCAAATGATGCACACCTAAGCAGTGCATTCCCAAGAGTGGAGGTTATGTTTTCTCCCAAGAAGAAAGTTGTGGAGGAGGAAGACGGGTATTAGAAGCTGTGAGATATAATGTACCTGCAAGCTAAAACCAAGTCTGCCCTCTGATTTGCGCCCACATACTTATACTCAGAAAGACTGCTGCATACAATATCTAAGAAAGTTTCTCTCCTAACAACAACAGTTCTTCGCCTTTTGTACAATTCGAATGCTCCTGAACTGGAATGTTTGTCTGCTGCTGCTTTACAGGTATGCCCCTTTGAAGCATCAAAATCAGACTGCACCTCCGTTCCCTCTGAGAAGAAGCCATCAACAGAGGCTTCATTTCTCATCAATTCAAACACCCGTTGGCTCATCTGGCACAGAAAGGAACAAAATTAATCTTAAACCTTAACCTTCATAATAAATCCACGATACGGATATAAACAACTCCAAGAGAATGTCATGCAACATGTTTCCTTGTGGAAATACAAATTGCTCTCACACCAAATTAGGAATCAGCTTATAAAGTCACATTGAAGTCTCGATCAGCACAGTTAAAAGAATGCAACCGATCAGATTAACATCAATTTTACTGGATTGTACCATGTCAAAAAAAGTATTGCATAAGGAACAAGATCTGAGGTTTTCTTAATTATAAGTCAAAGAGGTGCATTCAATAATACTGTTACATAAAGAGATCAAATAAGGCCAACAAAATTTGTAGAACACTTTCAAAATGCCAAACTGTCAGACCATTTGGCAAGTAAAGGTAGAACCAAGATAGGAAGAGAGGTTCCACAAGAAACAACAATACCGATCGCCACAAAATAAATAACTAAATAAATAAAAGGACAGAACATCCACAAAAAATAGCTGCAAAATGAGAGAAATCTCAGGCATCAAGATAGATTCATTCCCCATTCACAAAGAAATCTGAGTCACCATATACAAGAATGGCAGAGATGCAGCATTTTTCTTCTGTAAAAGATGCAATACCATCCGAGTATTAGTCCAACAATCACTGAGATCATATAATTTCTGCTACAGCTTGAGGCCCTACGGGAACTATAGAAAAGACATTGAAATTTCGCAGAACAGATTGCATGCATGACAGATCTCCGTCTCGCAAAGACATTCACCCACAGAGACCAACCGATCGCGGTATAATGCGGAATCGCGAGAATGAAAAAGGCAAAATGCAGCTCCAAGCTTCAGCAGAAAGCGAAGGAGCGTGAGAGGGAAAAAAAAGTAAAAGAAGAAGAAGAAGAAGAGGAAATTACTGAAGATAAAATAAAAGGACAACAACAAGCTCCCGACCCGGACAAGAAGAAAGATCGAAGCATAAAATTTCACCTTGAAGGCGTGTCGAGCTTTGCATCCCATGAGCTGGAGAGTGCTCTGGAGGACAGGGCGAGTGTACCGGAACGACTCCTTCCCATTCTCTCTCTTCTCTCCCTCGTCAACCACCACTATGTACAGAACCTTCGTCACCTCCGCCATTGCTCCTCCACCTCTCTCTCTCTCTCTCTCTCTCTCTCTCTCTCTCTCTCGCTCTCTTCCTCTCTCGCTGCGTCGGTGCGCACTGCAAAACAACAACTACACAGGAAAACCGAGAAAGAGAAAAAGGAATCAGCGAAAGGACAAATTCGAAATCACCTGACCAATTTAAGCGACCGGACGAAACTCCACGTGCCGCCGGGAACGGAAAGCACCAACCAGCAAACGTGCGAGACCACAAAAAAAAAAAAAAAACGGAGGAGAAAATATGGGGGGCGGGGGGCGGAGGGGCGCGTTCGGATCGCGAATCGGAGAGGATTCGGAGGAGAGGGCGGTGGACTGGGGCAATGCAGGTGAGCCGGGACGCGAGAGTGGGGGGAGGGAGGGAGATCGAGGATCGAACCTGAAGGAAGGAATTCCAGAGGAAGCAGCGCTCGGCACTAAGGCTCGGGGACGGGGATGGGGATCGCGATCGCGAAGGAGATGTCGGTCGGCGTTCGGATCGACGGCGGGGCTCGTCTTTGGTGGCGTCTCTTCATGTCGTCTCGTGTCGTGTCACCTGGCTTCCACGCATCCCGCTGGCGCGCCCTACACGAGTCCTCCCTCCTCCTTTCCCTTTATAAACCCAAAAACGACACGGAGCTGCTGCAACCCTCTCTCTATCTACAGAGCGCTTTAGACTCGGACTCGGACCCGGCCCGATCTCTCTCTCTCTCTCTCTCTCTCTCTAGGGGGTTCGATGACGAGTTTGCCCTCGGCTCGGCGCCGTAATTACGACGCGGATTCCCTTTTATATTTAAAAAGTGGGCCCATGACTTGGGGCCGCTAGGGTCGTTCGAGACTGTAAATGAGGTAGGAGATCCCGTGGGTCCATGGGCTGGAACGTAATTTCGGGGGAGTTTGAGGGCTAATAGCAACTGGGAGGGTATTGGCGATTAAAGGTATGTTTGTTAATACTCTTGGAAACAACTGATTCTGTTTCTTTATTCCTAGAACAAATTGGGAATAGAAATGCGTTTAGTAAATTTTTTTTTCTCGATGAATAAATTTGGAGTAGAATCAAGAAGAACAAAAAGTTATTTCTTGCTCCCGTGAACAATTTTAAAAATTGGTTTTTTTTTCTCTCTCTTCTCTCCTTTTTTTTCCCTTCCCTTTCTTCTTCTTCTTCTTCTTCCTCTTCCTCTTCCTCCTCCCACCCCATCACCGCGCCAACGTCGCCCCTGGAGCAACGACCAAGCGGAAGAAGGGGAGAAAAAAGAAAAAAAGAAAATTATAACGAAAAGTATTAAAAATTAAAAGAATCAAAAGATAAAAAAATTTTACTAAACTTTCTATTCCCAAAGTAAAAATTTTAAACAATTTATCAAACACCTTAAATACTCAAAAATTGTTCTCGAGAAAAAAATATAAAAAAATAATTTTTGATCATAAATTGTTCCTAGGAGTAGAATCGTTGTCAAACACATCATAACCCGCTTGAAAGGAATAGATATTTGGGAGAGGACTCCCCCCAAAAAAAAAAAAAAAAAAAAAAAGGAAATCCTATTTTATGCCATGACTAAATTTGGCAGGAAAAGGTCATTACTTCATGACCTTTTCGCTTTTTTGTTAGAAAAATAAAAATAAATAAATAACAAATATCTGTTTAGCCTGAGTATTATTCATAAATTTGTATTAATTATTTTTAATTTGCTGCTTTTACAATTTCAATTTTAAAATATCTGAAACTTTTCTTACTTACATTCGATTTGGATGGAGTGCTTAGGAATGAAAAGGAAGGATCTAGGATAATTATGAGAGAAAAAGAGGAGAGAGGATTTGAAGAAACCGTGTTTTGGTGTTGTTTAGAAATTAGTGAGAGAATATAAAAATCCATCTATTTCCCGGAAAAAAATGAATTATAAAATATATTTTTTAAATGATTGGTTATGTTTATTAAAATAATTAATCAGTGAAAAAAACGTTTTCACCATCCGGAACATTTTGTGCCTAAAAAACTTCATGAATAATAGAGATATTTGTATTCATTTGCTTTTATGAGCAATACAAGCGATCATATTTTGAAAAATATTTTTCAGATCATGGACTTTTAATAAACAAACATATCGTAAATGAGAAAATATATTATGTACTCACATATATAGGTGTGACGAGGGCATAATTGAGAAAAGGTAATTAATATGTTAAATAGCACAAAAATCCCTTTGAATCCTTCAAGATAGGATAGATTCAAATACATTTAAAATGTACAGGAAATTGACCGGATCAATCCATCAATCTCTTACGGTCTTTTCTTCGGTCCCTTTCTCTCCATCTGAACGCCACCGTGTGATTGGAACCGTCTCTCTTTCTTCCTAATCCCCTTAACAAACGCAATGCCAACGAGTAAAGCCTATACATAAGTTTTCATGGCTTTAAATATTAAAGAAATTCTTTGATGAGAAATTAAATCGGGAAGGAATTTTTGTATATAACCCGGGTCCATTTGGTTCTTATTCAACGAACCAGTGACTATTTTTTTTGCGAAATACGACCCTAAAAAAAAACAACAATAACTCACACGAAAGTAATATTCGTGAAACAAAAAATCAAATAAGGAGGAGGAAGAAAAGAAAAGGAAGAAACAACATAGGAGGGACAACACACCAAAAGGTAAAATGCTCGAACGCGCCTCAAAGCAACCTATTGGTCACGGAAACAAGAAACGGACAATGCCCCGCGGATTGAATCTATTTGCAGCAAGCACGCGTCCTTCATATCACCGAATATGCAAATCTCACGAGCCTGGACCGCGATTTATGGGACCCGCGGTGTCTGGGTCCTTTATTGTGCCCATCGTTTAGTTCGGACGGAATATTATGCTGTCTGGAATAGTACATACATACATATTTTTTATGCGGTGCACTGAAAATCATATTATAATTTTCACTATCAGATTTTTATTGAGTCGAAATTATACCTAAAACAAAATTGTCATGACCTGAATCCTTTAAGAATATAGGAATTAAAAACCCACATTTAAAACTAAATTATCATTACTATAACTTCTCCTTTATCATGTGGAAAGAATGTCTCAGTGATTGAAATATTATGTATTCAAACATTGCATTTTTTCACTTGTATTAACCAGTAAAGACTAGGCCTACTCGCTTTAATGCCCATGGGGATGGACCGATTTGTTTGTGATGTTAGATGTGTATAAAATTACCATCCTGTACAAAAAAAAAAAGGCGGAGTTTACCTTAATATTATGGACTTTGATGAGAACTTAAAGCACTAGTGTCAATTCACAATGTTGGATACTCTACTTAATCTCGTTTAGCGTTGCTATAAAAAAAAGTGATAAATATCTTTGAAGTCTTAAAACTTGTTGCGAAAGTACAATTGAGTTTTAAATCTTTTAAAAAAAATTAATCAAATCCTAAATTTATTGTGAAAGTGTATTGAGTCTTCAAAATTTTAAAAAGTACAATCAAATCACAAAACTTGTCAATTTAGCGCAATCAAGTCATTTTATTAAATCCGTCCAACTCGACAAACAAAAAATATAAATAGGGTTTATGATTTTATTGCATTTTTTAAGAACTCAAAAACTTAATTGCATTTTTATAATAAATTTTAGGATTTAATTGTATTTTTATTAGGACTTTCGGTGCTCTTATCCTAAAAAATGGACAATCTCTCTTTCATTTCAATGATGAAAATATAGTCAGTTCACATTGACCCATCACGAGTGCTCGCACGCGCTTTTAATACTTAAAGGAGATTAGCTCCTGGTTGGAAGATCGAGCATCTTAGTGTTTGTATTCTTTGATAGATCGAACGGTGTGTTCCGATTGATTGGTTAGCTAATCAATTAATTAAAATTAAATAATCACATCAAGGTGCGCCCCCCTTTCAAAAGGGACGGTGGAAGTGATGTCGAAATAAGAATAGTCATCGCGATAAGTGGGGGATCCTCGTGAAGTGACACGAAACTCCCATACACGGGATGCTAACTCCGATTGCGACTCTTTAATTAATATAACGTTGTCAAGTACACCTCAAGCAATGTCGAGTCGATGGGTTTCGTGGTTGGTTCCCAGGGAAAGACACGTTCCATTCTCGTAAGTGCCGAGTCATGCCATTGTGATAATACATGCGTTGTACAGAGGATCTGGTGCTAATCATCGTGCTTAAGAATTTACTGTGAAAAATATCAATATCTTGTGGCTAAAAGAAGTCGATCAGGGAAAAGTACCACAAAAAAAGCTGCTAAATCACGACCACCGTGATATTGGCATCTTCAACTAATTTTTTCAGCTGTTGAAATCATCAAAATTGTACCAACGTGATTCTTAAAATTTATCCATATTGCATCAAATTCCCCAAATTTCTTTTGTGTCACCAATACATCGATACAAATTTAGGGATTTTTATGGCACAAAAGAGTTGGTATTAGTATAGCATTGAGTAGAACTTGGGGTTTATTGTGAATCAATAAAAAGCTTGAAATATTAATGTCGCAAATACAACAAGCATAATTTAAGGTGTTTTTAGTGATGTTACCGTGAAAAAAAAAAAGTCAATTGAATTTCACGTTTAAAACTTCAGGAGGACCGGAGCAAATATCTATATCCAATGGAGAACTTCGACCGGGCAAAGAGAAGGCCCATATTATGAAATTTAAAATTAAAAAAAAAATCGAAAATTTTCCTCCAAGACGAATTTTATTAAAAATCGGAGGGGTTGCATAATTCAAAGGACCCACAAATTTCCCATGTCGCCCCACATTATATAAATTTATTTCAAAATCTAGTCGGAAGATATTTTTATTATCTTTAGGTACCGTTGACTGGGACCCTATGCCATAATTTGTCATTGGGTTTCGCCTTGATACCAGCTCCCTTTTGTGGTTTCCTCGTCCTTCGCTGGTTCTTGTTTTTTTCTTTTGTTTTTTGGTGGGGACGACGACTTTGAATTGGTCACCACATCGGTCAAGTTAATTTAAGCGAATTCTATAAAAGCTGGACGATAATCGCACGGCTTCGTGCTAACGACTTTAACTAATTTAACTTAATATTAGGTGTCGTTGATCAACAGGTGCGGCGCGCTTGATCCGCTGACCTAATCTCCCCCGGAACCGTCTTAAGTGGATTAAGTCTGATTCCGTGGACTTTTCCACGCCTCTAATCTAAATTACCCTTTTCTTTTTGTAGGGTAAACATGATGACACGATCGGTGTTCCCCATGAGCATATATATATATAAAGGATCAATGATCCGTATCTTCATTGTCATGAGCTCATTTTATTGTCTCAAGCGCTTTCACTTGTTGCGACGTATTTTGAACATTTACAAAAGAAAAATGTGTTAAGGAAGCGCATAAACAAGCAACAATTCGTGTAAACGCACAGTTCTGGCATGCAAAAATATTAAAATTGTATTGGGTGTATATGGCTTACAGAATGAAAAGGTCAATCATTATATGATATGTTATTCATTTTTGTTTTGTCTATCTGGATGTAAAGATTGATCCAAGTACCACACAAGCAAGGTCAAGTTGTGCACAACCACACTCCGACGCGTGTTTTGTAAATGAGCCATCTATGGTTTGTCGCAAACGAAATCCTAACATCAGTGGTTGGTTTACGTCCCTGACAAAGCAACTCTACTCATTAAGAAAAGAACTTACAAGACGAAAAATTCCAAATTAATATATCTTTGACAAATTCATCCACTTATGACAAATTTATATTCCGTTAATTTTCATTAAATCTTATCATTAAATTACTAAATGAGATGATATGTGTTAGTTAACAAATGTACTAAATCGAGATTTTACTCTCAATTTATCACAAGTGTATCGATTTGTAGTTTTTCGTGGCAATAATCCAATTTAACGAAAGTTAATAGATAGTAAATTTATCATAAATATATTAGTTTGAGATTTTTGGTAAGTGTATCAATTTATTATCTTTTATAACCAAAATATTATTTTTGAATAATTTTATCATAGATATATTAATTTGGAGTTTTTTATATATTAACTCTTAAAAGAATCAAAAGCAATAATCATCATGATTGAACCGTTGATTATGGTGACATGTCACGAGAAATGTTACTCCTTTTCAATAGTCGAGTCACTTGAAAAGCCCAAAGTAAAGCACACGACCGAATCACCGGTTCAAATGATTCGTTAATTGGAAGTAAAAGCTTGCGAAAAAAAAGGGGGTACATGTACGATCCAAATTAGGACAAATTTCGAGCCACCAATGGAGAGAAGGCAAAAGCGGTCGGTCGTCGAAAGCGACGGAGACAAGCCGGTACAGATTGGATTCATTGAATTCACACCTCAAGTCGTAGTGCTCAAGACACGTCCGTTGGCTTTGAAGGTCCAATGCCGTTCCCTTTCTTCTTTTCAAGCAACCTTGGCAATCAGTCGGAGCACCGACAATCGTTTAAAAATGCAGACTTGTAACCTTTGAAAATTCAACACGTACGAGTGGACCGTCAGAAAACCGAATCTAGGACAAGCAAAAAGAAATAGTTTTTCACAAGGAAGTTGCACTTATATTATACGAGGAAATTGATGGGCTGTTTAATTATATTTACATACGTTGTTGCAAGGTTTGGGTTATTATGCTTTCGGTTTCATATTCCGATTTTATGTCTGGTCCGATTTTGCAAAAGTTGGCATTCAAAAATTGCAGCTTCCTGCCTTTGGCCTTTAAAGAATTTGAACGACGACCACCGTTCTTTTCTTTTTCTTCCTGGAAATTCAATCATCACGTATTTCGAAGACCGAGTCAATCCCACCGCGGTTCCTCTCGAAATGAGACCTTCGGGCGATGGTTCCTAGACGCGGAGGTGTAAAGTATAAGCTCGTCGAATATGTCTTTGGTTTCAAGATAGGAAATAGAATATTTTAGAAAATATGTACGCTCGTGATTCCGAGACGCCAACTTACGCGAACCAGGTCATACCCAAAAATGGGCTGTGATCTCCGAGGAAAACAAGAGATAAGATGCTGTTGGAATCATTAAAAGAAATAATGGAAAAATATATATTTATATATACAAAGCACCTTGAAAAAGAAGACGGCATATAGCTAGGGCTAGATTGCTTGCTTCCAGACAATTCCCGAATCGATCAAAAGTCGCATTTACACCGCCCCCAGAATAATTTACAAAACTAAGCTAGAAGTAAGAAATCTCCCCACCTTGAAATGTGGCGTCGTCAGTGGGTTTGGAATAAGATCTTCTCACGCGAAGAAAGAAGAAACTTTGCCTTTTTACGCCCGATACTCCACGGCCTTTGAACTTTCCTGGGTTTTGAATTATGATGGATGGTCAAGGTTTTGATGAAGTGCATGCTCTCAAACGCAGACAGGTTGAACGAAAGTCCATTATCTGGAGCTTCAGCGTCGACGTCTCTCGGTGTTATTTCTTCCTCCCGTCTCATTCTGCATGCTGCATGACAGGTTTGATTTTATGATTACGAATCTTTGACTTATGAGGCCGAGATGGCGACCAAAAGTAAGGCAGCTGAAGCAGAAGGCAAACCCGCAGTGCAGCGGCGTAACGCCATCTCGTTGACGAGGATCGACGAGTCTGTCCTTCTAGATGAATGGATCGCTTTCGTGGGCTGTTCTGTTTTACATATTTTTCGTTCCATTTTTCTGGGTCGAGTTATCGAAGTAAAATGTGCTGGCGTTTATCATGTTTCAACAGGATTGCACGTCGCTTTAGGGCGTGAAAAGAACATGCGGAAAAGGAATGCCTGAAATGGAGGGGGACCGGTCGGTAGGGGGTGGCGCTTAAAAGACGTGAAGCGTTGGCTTCAAGGGTTTGAAAAGGAAGCACTTAATACTTATGGCGTTGATAACACGACTCGAAAGCTAACTGATCCGCTAATTGTGGTTAGGGTTTTCTACTGGCTTTCAAGATTTATATGGAATGCTAATCTTTGTATCGCACGGTTGATGACCACACTAGAGTTTTCAAAAGAATTAAGTTTTGAAGGTGTGCAAAAATCGAATAGAATCAATTTCCATGGCGATATGACAAACTCTGGAGGAGGTAGAATTAGATTACATGCAACATATTAAATATCAAGCAAACTTATACTATGTATAGCTTTATCCATACGAACCACTTCATTGCAGCTAATATGCATGAGAAAGTCCAGCTCAAAAGCTTAAGCTAATAAGTGGAGAGACAACATGTGTATATAAGAAGCATTTAAACTAGTGGGATAATTGTTATAGCCCTCATATGCAAGCTGAATTAGGAATGACATATGAAATTTGACAAGTGGAGGTTGCATGGGTGAAATAAAATTGGAGGAGAATCTGATTCTCATGCTATATTAGAATGCCCAACTCAAAAGTTTGAGCATGTTAGAATGTGCAACACAAAAGTTTAAACTAATAAGTAAATACAGATTATATGTATATAAACGATAGATAAACCTAGTGGGATAATTTTAAGACCCTTATGTGCATGCCCAGGATTAGACAAAATAAGCTAGGGTAGTATTGAAGAAACTCAGAAAATGAGTCGATGAAGCATTACTATTCATTGATACATTGTACGATATATATATAGATATCATTACCTATAATTATGGTGAGTTAAAAATAAAAGATAACAATTTTATCTACAAGGAAATTGAATAAAGGACAAATAAGAAAAGATTTTCAAGCGATCTGCTCATTGATACTTTGCTTGATATATCATAGAATATTCTACACTACAATTATTCGGATTTTTTTTCTTCTTTTGACTTGTTACTTCAATAGGCAGAACATGACTTTCATGTCATGTTAGAATGTCAAACCCAAAGTTTAAACCAATAGACGTGGAGAGAGTACACGTTATATAACAAGTATATAAATCTCATAAACAACTGGTGTTGGTTGTTTCATTCTTTTCTATTGGAAGGCCCAAGTGGGGGAGAGCATTGTCAATGTGAGGCGGAGGAAAAGGACCGCACCCAAATTCGAAAGTGGGGATGCTCGGAAAAAGAAGGATCGCAAACCTATGAAATCGATTACACATTCAATACAACTCCTTAGAAAAAGAAAAGCAGATTGTAACGTTGATTCCAAAACGTCCGTGTTCTCATTCCATTTTACACCAGCAATAATGATTCACACCCGTCTCTGTCTGCATCGTTAATTGGGCGGATGAGTGGTGAGGCATCAATCATCAATCACGGCCTCAAGAATCGGCACGGGATTTCTCGCGTTCTCGCGGGGAAACCTTTTTTGCAAGTGTTCCCGGGGACCACCACAAAGTTTCGTTTTTAGACCGCGAACGAAGTGGTCGGGCCGTGAAATGCCCGATCAATTTTGGGGAAAAATTAGGGCCCGGGGTCGACGGCTCTAACGTATATGGGATTATTGGTAACTCGGGGAGAACCGAATCTATGCCGTGCATCTGATCCCTGCCTCCAATTTTACGGAAAGAGCTGTCATGGCGGGCTCGGGGAGGAGGGGAATACGTGTACCAAATTTTCGACCGCTGAATACTATACCCATCTCTTCGCTTTTCGGTTTGGAATCGATCCATTCGACATTCTTTTTTGTTGCGGCTCGATCGTGAAAATAAAGAAAACGGCGATATATATATCGGACGCATTTGGGTTCTTTTGACATGATTACATGGATAATACGTTATTATTGTCGCAAACGCGCTGGAAAGAGATTGGGATTTGGGAGATACAAGTCTTGGACCGGGCCTTTTTAATTACCAACGGGCACCAAACCATCATAAGGATTTGTTATTATCTTTTTGTTAGTTTGATTTCAAATTTTTTCAGGAGTAGAAATGTTATAAGTCTTGGACCGGGCCTTTTTAATTACCAACGGGCACCAAACCATCATAAGTCTTGGACCGGGCCTTTCAATTTGATCTTTAAACAATTTGTCAATTCAGTCATAATCCTTTTAATTATACCAATTTAGTTATTCCCATCAATTTTGATTGGAAAATGCTTATGTTATGGTCTAGTCAATATCAATTGTCCTAGATGGTATGGTTAGTGCTGACATGAATAATATTTTACCTTTCTTACAACCTTTTTCTGAATTTTTTATTTTTTCTTGTTCTTCTTTTATTCTTTCCTCTCTTTTTTCCAACTCTTGGCTAGTGAGGGAGCAAAAGGAAAAGAAGAAAAAAGAAGAGAAAAAAAATAATAATAAGTTTAGAAAAATACAAAAAATTAACCATATTAAGCTCAGCTTTGTCACATATGACGCTTAGTGTTGACTAGACTGCCATGTTAATGTTTTTCTACCAAAATTGTTTGAAATGACTAAATGGACAAATTGTCAAAAAGTTTAGGACTAAATTATTAAATCATTAAAATGTTTAAAATTAGATTAACACAATTAATGTTGACTTAACTTGCAAATCATCGAAATGTTTAAGATTGAATTGACATAATTGAAATGTTTATGATTGAATTAGCATGGTATAATAGATTTATAGCGCGCATAATAACCATTTTGTTTCTTTTTTTTTCTATTTTTCTATTTTCGAGAATAGGTTTGGAACAAAAATCCGTCAGGTAACGCAATTTCAATTTTTAATTTTGAAACAGATTTTTACTCTAGAAATGGGTTTGAAACAGAAATTGGAGGTAATAATTTTTTTACTTTTCTATTTTTGGAACAAAAGTAAGAAATAAAACTCTTCTCATCACTTGCTCTTGTCATTGCCTATCGTTGTTGGTTGTTGCTCACCTCTCGCCGCCACTTGAGAGGAAGAAATTTTGTATCTTTATCAGACAAATTTCTATTCCGAAAGCAGAAGTTTTATATCGTTATCAAACATCTATTTTTTTCTCAAAAGCTTGTTTGGGGAATAGAAATAGAAAAATCGATTTTTGACCAATTTTTGGAACCTATTGGTTATAATTCATGCCCTTAAAATTATTTTGATAATTTCCCTCGTAATCATATGTTAATGCGCTCAACCCCATTTTTTCCTCATTCATCTTCCATATATGAGACCCATTTTGCACGAGTTTTGCGGTTGCGACTTTGAACCTTCGCATAGTTTACGAATGTAAAGTTATTTACAAAAATACGACCCCATCCTTGCTGTGGTGAGGGTGCATTTGGAGTCTTGGTCTTGCATGTTAACTAGAAACCATACATATGCCCACATCAAGTATCAGTGAATATTGCGCGATGGAAGATCAGATGTGGGAATTAAACACTGTAGCTGAGAGAACTGCTTGCTTGGTGGTTGTTGTGCCCAAATGAAAGAATTAGAAGTGAATGCGCATTCAAGAAGGTTTTAGACCTGTCGAACAATGGCCTCCTCATGTTTCGTAGATAACATACGGAAGAAGGAATGCTCATGAAAATTAACCTCAGATAGAAGTGAAAATGCGTCGTCATATTGCTGTCCCTAAGCCAATGATAAATTTACAAGAGTGACCTCTGTTTCTTGTGCTGGACAGCCGTTCCTATGGTTACCTGATTTCTCCTCGTATAATCTCGACATTCTTTAGAAATTGCCGTCCCTGGAAGCAGCTCTACACACGGTTTATTCTATTGATCAAGCAATAATTTCAGCAATCATTGGTCAATACTCTGAGCTGCCTATGCTGAAAGAGCAAAGTGCGTGCCATCAAGTTAGTTTTGACCTACCATTTTCCTCCATCTTCTTGTTGAGTTATCTGTATGGTTTTGTCTAGCAGTCCATGCGCAAATGTTCTAATCCTAGAAAATACCAAGAAATCTCCAAATCTTTCTTATTTGGAAAGAGGATGAATTGGTTATATAGCAAACGGAAAACATGAAAGAAAGAAAGAAAGAAAATCAAAGTGAAAAAAGTTGATTTTTACCAAACCACTCAATGTCATATTCATCATTTCTAAGTTCCCTTTTTGACAGGTTGGATGTCATCAATAGGTGTTTCTCGCGAAGAACAGTGGAAGACATTTTCTACCTGCTCTTGTAAGCTGCTGGTGATTTTGTTCCCCATTTGGAGTCCTGCTTATCGTATTCACGAGAAGCAGCATCTGCATGTGTACATGCATGGGGTAATTTGTCAAAGCTGATCCGCGCACATTATCTTGGATTCAACATTTCCAAGACCTCCCTTTTTGCAGGAGTGAGAAGCCGCAAATAAGCTAGATGATTGCATCCATGCCTCACTTCAGTCACTGAAGAAAGCATCACCAACAAGTCTAAAAATTTCTCTAAGATCGGCGCGGTCACTGAATCTTTTGATGATATATCAACAACGTATTTTTTGACATAGTAATTTATAGATTATGTGAATTGTGAATATGTTCGAATGATTTCCATCAAAGATGTGCCAACCAACTTCTTGTTGGAATGTCAGCTAAAAGGGAGTGGCATCATTATTCTACCAGAAAACCGAGATTTCCTTTTCTTCTCTTGTTACCTCAGATCACCTACTAGAATAGGCATCATGACAACTCTATGCTTGATTTACATTTATAGGTGCAGGCACATGCCCACCACGACGCCTTGTGCATTAGTGTGTCTAACCCGGATTATGGCCATCGGCATTGATCCAAACATAGAGAAGTCATTTGCAAATTCACTTAACAAAAAGGCCTATGATAGGATAGATGAACAATGTGTGAGATTTTAGTGGGACTACTATCAACTATTCTAAAATGTTAAGTTGTTAGATAAATGCATAATTTATTATTTAAATATTTTGACACTCACTCTTATGCTTAGCATGGTCTTTTGCCTAATACTAAGCATGAAAATTTAATTGAGAAGGCAAATAGTGCCTGAAAATATTCGAACTCAAGATTTCCTATAGTAACGGTGAAAATTCTTATATATGCTAGTGAAAGTTAAAAATAAAAGGTAACAATTTTATCTACAAGGAAATTGAATAAAAGATAAATAAAAAAAAATCCCTAAATGATCAACTCATCTATAACTTTACTTGACATGTTATCTTTATGCAGATTTACAACCATTTTAATTTTTTCCCTTTTGATTTGCTACTTCAATACAATGTAATAGCTAAATTCCATAGTAGGGCTGAGAAGTGAGGTCAGCGTGCAGCATTCACTCACTAACAAATTGAGGTAGTGTGCAAGAGTAGAACTCCATTCGCTATATCCTTTTACCAAGGTCAAAGTGCCTTGAGTATATACAATCACGTAATCTGTTCTAAAACCCAATTTGATTGCGATGGTTAATTAAGTTGCAGAATTCCATGTGTTCAAAATTTGTGAAAAGGTCATGTTCTAAGCACTGATCCGGCAATTGCAGATAAGAGAAGGTAACTTGGGACGATAAGGCCAATGATGGTCAGAGATCAACACGCGAAAGTTAACATGAACGATAGTTGCGTTGTACATCTAATAGAGCAAATCGCTCTCGTCAATGACCGAAAGTCTCCCTGAAACAAGTGGAAGTCCTAGCTATTTGACAGGAAGGGGATACAACTTGTAATGTCGAGATCAACGGATGTGAGATGTTTTATTTATGCTGGTTTTTTTCTCTAGAAAGGCCAAAGTCGGGGGTGCATTGTCAATGCAAGGTGGAGGAAAAGGACCATACCCAAATTCAAAAGATGGATACTTGGAAAAAGCACATGATCGGCAAACCGTGAAATCGATTATACATTTAAAACAACACGACATCACACAACACTTACAAAAAGCAGATTCTACGTTGAATCTGAAGTGTATGTTCTTATTCTATCCACACAAGCAATATTCGACTATACCCGTCGTCGTCTGCATCGTTAATTGGATGATGAGTGGAGGCATCAATCATCATCAATCGGGGCACTCAAGAATCACCAGAATTTTTCTCATTATTCTCGTGCTGTCCTTTTGGCGTTCACATGGACCACCACAGAGTTTTGTTTTGGACCGTGCCAGAAACGGTCGGCCCGTAAAACACACGATCGATTTCATAGGAAGACTTAGAGTCGGGATTGGCGGCACAGATGTGTGAGTTTATTGACGCTCGTTAACGTTGGAGAACCGAATCTATGCCGTGCATATGATCCTCGCCTACAATTTTATGGAAAAGAACCGTGGGGCGAGCTCGGGGAGGGACGCGTGCCAATCTTTTGCAACTTTCTCTTATGCCTTCTTGAGTCGTGAGTTCAACCATTTGACATTCTTTTTTGGCTGCGGCTTGATGGAGAAGATGGCAACAGCGAGACAACTTCGGACGCAGTTGGGCCTTTTTGACCCGAATAAAGGGACGAGGCATTATTATTTGTCACGAAACGCGGGAAAGAGAGGAGGAACGAGCCCTCGACCGGGCCTTTTCGATTACCAATTGGCACCGGCCGACTACATGTGTTTTTTTCATCATCTGTTTGAGTTTTCATTTTCGAATTTTTGAACCCTCACTTCCTTGCTTGCCAAGAAGGGTCGGGGCTAGATTGGGAGACAACTCACATGCTCATAAGGCATTAACGACAAGCTGCCCGTCGACTTCCCGCAGCCCTACCATGATGCAAGTGAAAAGCTCAACACTAGCAATATATCTAAGCTCAGGCCCACATTTCATGGGCTAATCAAGGTTTCCTTATCGAGGATAGATCGAAGAATAGAACTCAAGACCTTTGGAAACTAAGAGCTCATTTATTTTGTGTCAAACATTTTCGGGAAAATTTTTCCTCATTTTTCAATGTTTGGATCATTTAGGAAAATGAGTTAATGGAACAAAATTTCCTAATCAATTAAAAACCTAGGCTTAAATTGAGGAAAATGATTTTCTTTTATAGAATCGAAAATCAATTTTCAAAATATAACTAGATATTGACAATTAGACCAGAAATTTTGCACTTGCGCACGTGAACCCCAATGATCATTTTTAAGACCTTGGCTATGGAGGCAGTCTAAAGGCAAGGCCTAGGTTTGCTGGGGTCCATCATGGGGGAGGTAGGGTCTAAAGAGGTCAAGCCTAGAACCCTAGTGGTTGAGTTCAAGTCCACAGAGGTTGGATTTAGGCACTGGCGCCTGTGCTTGGTTCCATAAAGATGGAGACCCTTACCTAACTTCATAATGTTCGGTCCCAAGTCTACAGAGGTTAGACCGATGTTCATGTAGAGACCCTTAGCACCTAAAAACAAGTCCATTGAGCTTGAACCCAAGTCCACAGAGTTTGGGCTTGAGGCCCAGTGCCCATGCCCCAAGTCCCCCGCACCCAAGCCTTGGTCCATAGGGGCTAGACTCGGCTCCACAAAGGCTCGGCTAAGGACCCAAAGCCCATGCCCAAATCCCCAGCAATTGGGCTCCTTAGTGCCCTTGGTTGGGTCCTTGGGACTTGGGCTTAAGCCCTTGGTGCCCGTGCTTAAGCCTTATCTTGGACATGGCCTCAATGGATCTAGGGCCCAAATGATTTTTTGGGGGGGACTGGTGGCTTATGTGGACTTGGTACTGGCGTTCGTGCTCATGCCTAGAACATAAGCGCTCGTTTCAGAGTCTCATGTGCCTGGGTTAGGGTCCATAGAGGGTGGGCCTGATGCCCTGATGGACCCGGGACCAGAGAGAGGGAGGGGGAGTGGGGGGTTGGCGTTGACATATGGTGAAGGCGGTGGAAGAAAGATGGCGGTTTTTTGGGGGGGGGGTGTGGAATTGCGGAGGAGTGGTGTTTTTCAAGCCAGGGCAATTTGGCCTTTTCCAACGACGAGGCTTGTTCTAGGATGCAAGCATGCATCGACGGAAGTTTAGGATGCAAGAGTGGTATATATGTCAAAAGCGGGGAAGGTTTTTAGTGTTTTCCGAACAAATAAAAATGTAGGGGCACCGGGTGTATAATGCGAAATTTCCATCTCGGCATCTATTTATTTCGTGCAAATTGAATGCTTGGAAAAAAAAATGTCTACACAGGGGAACCGATTTATATTTTTCACCTTTCATTGAACTTTTCAATTGTGCTTGAAAACTATTTTCTTGGTCGAAAAGTTAGATAATTTTTTGTGCACGACACTTGAAACCTCAGCGGTGGTTCGAGGAGCCCAAGCAACACTAGCCTAAGTCAAGAGAGCAAGCAAGCGTAGAGATTAAGGGTACATTTGATTCAGTTTTGCAAATGAGTTTTGAATCTAATGCAAATGCTGAAAGCCCAAAACTATATTGAGAAATGCAAACTATATTTGGTAAAATTTCTTTGCAAATGCACTTTGAGTTGAATATGTGGTTAGTAAAAATAACTTTTGCAATGAGCTTTTGAGGGGTTCAAACCCTTTATTAGACTAGCAAAGGGTTATGGCCGTGGACGAGCTAGATCTGGCGTTAGTGGCCATCAGTGGAGGTCGCCCAAGTCAAGTGACCTCTTGTGAGGGTCGTGCAACCTAGCCAAGGGTCGCCGGAGGTCACATGACCTTAGGCGACCCACGGTGAGGGTCACTCAACCCAGGCGTTGCACAACCCAAGCGACTACCACCTGAGTCTCATGACCTCAAGCAGCCCTAGCTAGGTCTCGCGAGGATCGCGCGATCGTTGGCCGCCGTTGCGAGATCCAGGCTAGGGTCACTTGAGGCCGTGAGAGCTGGGTAGCAATCACTTAGGTCGAGTGGCCCTTGGTTGGGTCATGTGGCCCTCGGCTAGGCAGCGCGACCCTCGGGGGACCTCAATCAACACCCATTGGCGCCAAATTTGGCTTACCGACGACCGTAGCCTTTCGTTGGTTTGATGATGGGTTGCCTCCTTTTTCAATTAAAAAAATTTAACTAAGGGCAAAATCAGAAATATGAAAAATTGTTGATAATAGTTTTGGAAGGGAAAAACTAATTTGAGTATTCGGCCAAATGTTGAAAGTCCAAAGTTAGTCTCTACTAGTATTGGGCTTTAAGCATTCTTAATGCCGACTTTCAGTTGAAAGCCAATTTCAAATTGTTACCAAATGATTTAGCATTTCTTCAGGAGGCTTTCAAGCTAGAAAGCTATTGGAAATGCTGAATTAAACGCACCCTAATACTTTTGGGTACAATGGACGTGAAAATGTGAGCTCAATGCATTTCGGTCCTTAGATCATAGAAGTCCTAAGTGGAGCCCTCTAACAACGAGAGTTTCGAATGAGTTGGGCTCTCACGGACCAGGGTCACCTAATAATCTTTTCACATTTGTAAGCTTTTCATACAGTCATTGTGAAATCAATTTAGAAGAGAAAAGCAATGGTGCCGGTGCTTCAACCGCACACGAGATGTGAAAAAATAGAGGAAAAAGATCGGTGACATAGTCCTTGGGCCGGACTTGGCCCATAACTAGGATCGTGCCCCCTCCATGGGCCTTCAGGCCCATTCCTTTCATTTATCTAATTCTCTTTCTTGGTTCATTCTAGGGTTTTCTTTCCCCTATAAAAGAGCGACGACGGGAAACACTTCTAGGGTTTCATTTGCGCTTGACTCTGCGACAGCCGCTTCTACGTTGTCTCGTCTCCATGGTAACTCTTCCTCTCTCCCTCTCGCTAGCTTCGTTCGCGTCTCTTAGTCTCTCAGTTCTCTTACGGCTCTGGTTCTGTGAAATCACCGGAATCGATGCTCGTTGGCTCCTCTTCGTAGCGATAGTACCGTCGCTCCCGTTTCTGTTCGTTTTCAATTAGGCAGTAGTTCTTGGAGTGTATGTAGTTGCGTGTAACCTTGGCTTCAGGGTTATGTAGCTTTCGCTCGTTGCAATAGCCTGTAATGCCTTGAGATCCGGTACTTATGGACAAAGACGATGTTTTGTGGGTTCCCATGGGAAGTGGGTTTATTCTTCCGAACTGGGTCCGCGGACCTTTCAGCTGTTCGTTGTGCTTCCTCCAGTATTTTGAGTTGATTCCAAACCTGGGATATGTGAGGCGGTGGGGATGCTGAAATTTGATTCGGGTTCTATCTAAAAAGTGTTTTGTCCTTAGCAAATCTATTTTGTCTGACGGTAGCATTCACGACAGGTTGAGCGGAAGAGATGTGTGCTGAACGATGAGCAATTTCATAGTCTTTTCTACTGGTGCATCTTAGGTCGTGCGTACACCCCCCTTTAGGATCGAGCTGGGAAATTTTCTGTTTTTTTTTAATTGGTTTTTAAGTATCTAAAGGCAGCTGAAATGCTATTATCTCATTCCTGAGATCTCGAGGGTCATTCCCGGCATTTGATTTGTTGACAAATGTTTTGAATCTTGCGCAGGCCAAGCGCACGAAGAAGGTTGGCATTGTCGGCAAGTATGGTAGGTTCCTAAACGATCTGTTTTGATTGTGTGATGGTTTGTTGCATTCTTTAAACTTCGTGTAGGGATAGATCTTTGTTTGATTGCTTGTGCACGACCGCACTTTGCTGATTCACTTTTGAACACAGGAACCCGATATGGTGCCAGTCTGCGTAAGCAGATTAAGAAGATGGAGGTTACCCAGCATAGCAAGTTTTTCTGCGAGTTCTGTGGCAAGGTAAGCGGTTGTTTGACTTTATTTTCTGGAGCTAGTTGGATTTTTTTACATATGTGAGCTTCAGCATTCCTTTGCCATTTTGTCATGTTTTCCTATTGTTTACTTCATGATGCAGTATGCAGTGAAGAGGAAGTCTGTTGGTATCTGGGGGTGCAAGGACTGCGGGAAGGTCAAGGCTGGTGGTGCCTACACCTTGAAGTAAGGATAATTTAGTGATAATTAGTCCTCTAACTTTGTTGCTCAAATGTTTTATTTAAGAAGCTAATTGTTTCCATCGAATTGTCCTAACAGCACCGCCAGTGCTGTGACGGTTAGGAGCACCATCCGAAGGCTGAGGGAGCAAACAGAGAGTTAGAGCAGCAGATGGGATCGTTTTGCTCTTCTCGTGTCTTGTCTTTACCTGTGTGAACTATAGGAAAACTTTCTGTGGCTGTTACTCTTTTAATCTATTTTTCTGGGAACTAAATTTGATGAAAGTGTCTGGTCGGATGAAGGCAGGATATTGTTCGACTGTTGAGTTTTGCTAAATTAGAATTCTTGTTTTCTGGGCTACCCTTGAGCTTCCATTCCCCATTCCTTTGGCTATATTGGATGATGAGAGAATATGCATTTGATTGGTGATCATGTGATGTGGCACAACAAATCGTGCCCTACGCTCCGAATCAATGGAGAGTAGTTGGGGCAGTTCGGAAAATTGGTAATGCAATTTAACCAAACAAGTACGGTGTTAATGTTTCTAGCCAAAAAAATAAAATAATAACTACAGTATTAGTGGCTAGACCAGCACATTTGGTCTGTTGATCATATGAGTCCTTCCTCTCCACGAACTATATGTCCCCAAAGCCCTGCGTTGTCATGCCCATGTCTGATCCTAGCTAGTGCCATCCTCTTTTTGGTTGTTTTGATGAATGATTATGCTCGCAGTTTTCTATTGAGATGGCAGTGACTAGAGTTATGTTCGGACGAATCTTTAATATACCATTGGCAGTGTGAATCGTGATGGAGTATTTATACTCAAAATCTAATTCTGATCTCCCGGATGGGAACAAATGGTCGTGCATAAGCAAAGGTGACTAGAAGAAACGCCAACCGTTGGATCCTTGGTAGGTTATAGTTATCTCATCTAGAAGCAGGTGTTTTGCGACACCACCGAGGGTCGCTGGCCTATACAACACATATTATTAGCGGGCTGATAGGACTGCGTTTTTTATTTGCATGCTTCAACTCGCTAATTGGTACAATATATTTTTGGAGGCTGGTACTTAGCTTTATCTTCTTGGGGTTTCATGTTTATGGATGTTAAAGTCTGCATAAGATTCAGATAAAGCAGTTTAAGGACAAATTCAAGTCCTATCTCCCCTATGATATGTAATGGGATGGAACAAATGATCATGCATTAGCAAAGGTGACCAAAACAAATGCCAATCTCGTCTGTCAAACCATTTTGGCATCTATATCCTTGAGGCCCAATAATAATACTTTCTTTATGACCAACCTTATAGGAAACATTACATTCGAAAGCTCGAGGGATTCTAGGAGATCAGACTTGTATGGAAACAAGAAGTTTTTCTTTCCCCAAGTCTACGTGCAGCTAATTTGTATCAACACGTCTAGTTTTGTTCTGCGATGGTTAAATATGGAGGTCCATGAGCAATTAACACTTGCGCAGACACGAGACATCAGACACGGGCGACTTATTGTCTGGTTCAAAAGACATATCAATTGAATTTGAAGCTACAAGGAATTGAGCAAATATCCGTAAGAGACGGACGGCACAACCCCCCATGAATGTGATGAGCCAAGGACACATTTTCCGAGGAAAGCGTAGGAGAAAGAGATCAGGTCCAATGCCCGATGATAAACCCATAATCGAAGGCGCACCATTCGAAGGGGGAATTATTTATCCATGTTCATCGTAGAGTTCTTTCCAAAAGCATTATATCAAAGCATAAATGTCCAGAGCAGAGGTACCAAATCCAGAAAACTTGTGAGACTTACTCTTTATCCCTCGCACAGAAAATTACTCACGCACAAACAATACAACCTTTCTTTCACAGCAGCAAAAGCCGGATGAAAAATTGAGTCCTCGAAGAAGGGAATTTATCTAAAAAGAAGCTTGAGTTTCGACCAGCCCCTTCTTATAAAATAGACCATGACAAAAGCCTCTTTATCCCTAGAACTAACCATCAGCGAGCCAAACTCACACTTTCAGTATCATACAGAAAGGCCTTGGGGTGAAGCACCAACAGGAGCCTTGGGCTTGGACTTTTCGACCACAATTGCTTGGGTTGTCAACACCATCCCAGCAACCGAAGCTGAATTCTGCAAAGCACATCTCGTCACCTTTGCAGGGTCGATCACTCCAGCCTCAACCAAGTTCTCATACTTATCTGTCATCGCATTGTACCCAATTTCCCACTCGCTGGCCTTCACCTTCTCCACCACCACCTCCCCCTCGATTCCAGCATTTTGAGCAATCAATGAGGCTGGTGACACAAGTGCCTATATATATATGTGACAGCAAATCAGCAACACTACAAAGAATTAATGGTCTATCCGTGTCTTCTATAAAAAGAAAATTGTTTCCTAAGGTAGGTTTTGAAGTATCTCCAATGATGAATGCAATCTTGCCTCAATGAATTTCAGGTCTTGATACAATACTGCGATCAGAAACAACTAAATTTTACCTTTTGAACGATGTCAGCACCCAATCTTTCATCTGCATCCTCAAGCTTGTCCTTGATTGCAGGCACGCAATCGGAGAGGTGAACCAATGCAGCACCACCGCCAGGCACAATGCCTTCCTCTATGGCAGCAAAAGTTGCATTCTTGGCATCCTCAATCCGGAGCTTCCTATCCTCAAGCTCAGTCTCAGTAGCTGCACCTACCTTGATCACAGCAACTCCCCCCGATAGCTTGGCAATCCTCTCAGCGAGTTTCTCTGAGTCATACACAGAATCAGTTTCAGACAACTCTTTTTTCAATTGTGCAATCCTGGCTTGTAGTTCATCCTTTGATGCCGCATCGGCAATAATGGTCGTGGAATCCTTAGAGATAGTTACTTTTCTGGCTATCCCAAGCTGCTCAACTGATGTGTTCTCGACAAGCAAACCAAGATCACTGGCTTGATACTCAGCTCCTGCATGATTTAATAAACAATGAGGAAGTGATATCACCTATGCGCAAAACAGCTGTAAACTTGTGAGATTCTGAGTGCTAAGCATGTTCGCAGAACATATGAATGATCTGGACTACAGGGAAGCAAATAACTACCTGTCAAGATTGCAATATCTTGCAGGATTGCCTTTCTCCTTTCACCAAATCCAGGGGCTTTGATAGCAGCAACATTAAGGATACCCCGCAACTTGTTCACAACAAGAGTAGCCAAAGCCTCACCAGTCACATCTTCTGCAATTATGAGCAAAGGTGCTCTTAGCTGAGTTGTCTTCTCCAGCAAGGGGATAATATCCTTTATTGCTGAAATCTTTTGATCTGTCACCAGTACTCTTGCATTCTCAAATTCCACAATTAACTTCTCAGGGTTGGTAACAAATTGAGGGGATACGTATCCTCTGTCTATCTGCAAGCCAATAGAAACATTTGTAAGAACAGATAAGAATGAGTGAAAGCTTCCCTGGGGCTTGGGGGGAGAGGGGGCACACAAAGGAAAAATGATGAAATGCTGACCTCCATTCCCTCCTCAACATCAACGGTTGTCTCAAACGATGACGATGATTCAATGGACAAAACACCATCAGGGCCAACCTTGTCAATGGCATCCGCAATCATTGTTCCAATGAGCTCATCATTTCCAGCAGAAATTGTCGCAACAGCTACAACAAAACCCAAAAGAGTATCAGTATAAAGGACTCAGAAGTTGTCCACTCAAAGGCTTGCCCTTTAATGGACCATTTGAGCACATTACCTTTAATGTCGTCACGTCCTTTGACTGGCCTAGCCCTCTTCTCCAGCTCCCGTATCAATCCTTGCACGGTTTTATCAATGCCTCTCTTCACTGAAACTGGATTTGCGCCTGATGTAACGCTCAGCAATCCCAATTTAATTATTTCACGAGCAAGGATTGATGCAGTAGTTGTACCATCACCAGCAGAGTCATTAGTTTTGCTTGCAACCTGCATTTGAACAAAATTTATCAGCGAAATAAACATCATCAAAAGCAATTCTAACCGAAAGGGTACTTCTTATAATGGAAATTCCTTGACCAAGAGTGAGTACAAGATTGCAATATTAAAGTCTAACCTCCCTAATGAGAGCAGCACCAGCATTTTCCATAGCATCTGGTAACTCAATTGCTCGGGCAATTGTGACCCCATCATTTACAACTTTCGGACTGCCAAATTCATCCAAGACAACATTTCTCCCTGCAGAGAGCAGATGAATACTTTCCCCGATAAGTACAGTTTGCCAAACAACTGCCACTCTATTGCTACAAAAAATCAGCCATATCCAGAGAAATAAACCGATGAGTCCAACAATGAAACTACTCTCCGCAGGGTCATGTCTAATGTGATTGCAAGAAGGATTCTAAACAACACATCCTAAACACAAGCATGGAAACCAATACTGTCACACAGTCAATCCAATTGCTACAGCTTTGTAGACCCCGCCAATGCGCACATCCAACGACGCAACTCATCCAGTAAACATCAAAGGGAGAACCATAGCTAACTTACCCCTCGGACCCAGCGTGAGGCCGACAGCATCCGCGAGCTTGTCGATGCCGGCCTGAAGAGCGGCCCTGGAGCTCTGGTCGAACGCTATTTCCTTGGCGGAAGCTCTCACCGCGAACTTCCTGCTGGACTGGCCGAAATTCACCTTCTGGTTCCCTTTCCTCCTCAAGCCACCCTACATCAAGGCAAACGCAAAAACACACGACCGAGACAGTAAGTCAAAAACCACCCTGGTTCCCAGCCAACCCCGAGACTGACTCAGTTCTAATCTCAGAGATTCACAATCGATTCTAAACTCCGATTCGCGCATTCACCCGCTCGAAAAACGAAGGAAGGAAGCACGGCCGGAAGCGACAGCGAGACTAACAAATGTTCACGGGGAGACGGTTTACCTGCTTGGGGGAGCAGAGGATGGAAGCTGTGGAGATAGCGTTGGCCGACGCCATTTCCGGAGCTGAGCTAGGGTTTTGCGGCGGAGCTGCTGGCGCTGCAGGAGACGGCGGAGGAGGAGGAGGAGGAGGTTTTCGGTCAGCCTTCGCGATGCGCGATATGTATGGATAAGGAGTAGAGGCGCTCGCCTGTCTTGTATTTAGGGCTTAAGGCACGAACAGCGGAGGTTCCAGAAGATTCTTCGAGCTCTTTTTTTTCCTTTTCCTTTTAAAAATTTTCCCGGAATCGAGTTCGAGAACCGTTGAGAGAGTCCTCCTTTGTCATTTTCGCGGGTTCGCGCTTCTCTACTCTTGCAGGCCTGGGATTGGGCCGAAACGGGCCTCGTGAGAGGCCCAGATACACGAGGAGGCATTCGGTGGGCCGGACCAGGAGCCCGCTTATTGATCGTTTGGGCCCCACCGCGTAAGGAGAAAGAGCGGTTTAGAATAGGGTCTGGTTCGGCCCTTAAAGATCGTTCGGGGAGGCGGACTAATCGAGATGCGCCTGCCGGATTTGGTCCGGGCACGGATGGCACGGCAGAAAGGCTCGTGTTATTGTGAAATCTATATTTGGAGCGAAATCGTATCAATAAATGCACTTGGATAATACTTGCTGACGTGTCAATTACTGCACGAGCAAACATCTCCCGATTCGGTTTGGGAAACATTAATTAATGCTTGGCTTGGCCGATTATAGATTTATCTTTCTTGGTGGAACCTCCATTAGAGCTTGTCCCAAATGAAAGTACAAACTCTTATGAGTTTGTTATATATAAGATAAAAAAGCACGTTGGATCTACTGACTAAATTTCAACGGCAGAAATTATCGTCCTTTAGTTTCAAGGGATGGCTCAAATTTGGGGAAAAACAAAAGGTCACGACTTTACGTCCAGGAGTATGAGATCCCAAGTTTTATTATAACTTGAAATATAAAGATTAAGCCGAAGAAATATTTAATTATCTGCAAATTTTGTAGGTCTAATGGACGCACTCTTTTGATTAGATAGGGAAGATAGACCTAATCCGATGTGTAAAATGCACGGTAGTTTTGTTATGCACCATCGATGTACAACTTTGCGAAAACATTTGTTGTCATTGCACGACAATAATGTATTTGGACATTAACCTCCAGCACTTGAAAGCATTTAGTTTTTTCATTTGTTCAATTTTCTCTATTTTTATTATAATTTTCACTCTTAAATTTTTATCTTACCTCCTTATAAGGTATGGGAGTTAAAATCTACATATGAAGATAAATTGCCCTCATCCCAACCCTCCCTAAAAAAAATGGAAATTCGAACTTTGCACCCGCTTCTCATATAGGGAGGATAGCCACTTGCGCAAACCTCATTGTTTTAAATCACTTAGTTTGAATGTAACCATTTCTAAGTGAAACCATTTCATCATTAACTTGGAATAATCCTGGGCTCGCATTTACCACAAACATGTTGTCTCATCAAATGGACGTGGATAAGATTATTTACCTCTTAACGAAAAGGGAAGAAAAAAAAAGATAGAGATAGAAAGAAATATCTACTCAATAAAGAATTTACATAATTTATATCCTTTAATTGGTAAAGGACAAGAAAAGGTAGAAGAACTAGACAACAATGGATTCTCTCCTTTAAGAGCTGCATACGAAGAACCATTGAAGGACCCTCCCTTTGTGCACACTATATAAGCCCACTATCTCTGTAGCTCACCAAATCCCTCAAAAGCACATAGAAATCAAAAGTATCACTTGCGCACATATCCTCAGCGAGAGAGAAATTTTCGCCATGAATTTCAATGGCTTGCCAACCCCACCCGCCATCACCAAAGATCGCCACGCAAAGGGAAGGGCCCGGGGCTGCTTGATCCGGGTCCCTACCGCTTGCGCAGCCCGTGTTTTCCGGCTGACCCGAGAGCTCGGGCACCGAACCAGTGGCGAGACCATCCAGTGGCTTCTGGACCAAGCGGAAGCCAACCCCTCCACCAATTTAGCAAACGACGGCAATGACGGAGGAAATGGAAGCGGGAATGTGATTATCAATCCTCCAACTGCAGCTAACTTCAACGGTGCAGCTGGCTCCATGACCCTCGGCGAGGCAGACAGCAACGTTCCTGATCATGGAGTCCAGGACGGTCGGCATGACGAAGATCGTAACTCGATTTGAGGGCCCAGACGATGTCGGTGCAATCTTATTACGACGCCATTTCTGGGACGCATTTCTGTTGGCCGGTTTTCTCAGACGATGACATTGCTCGCCTGAAACCGATTGTGTTCATCTGAGCATTGAGCAAGAGGAGTGGAGGACGACGAGGAATATTAGGCGGTCGACCACATAAAAGGTGGGTCGGGCATAGATAAATGTAGCCGTCGTTATGTCGTAAGCAAGAAGGTTTTTCTAAGTAAATTTTCATGTTTTGCATACATGTGAAATCAATCGAATTCGAAGTTGTCTTATTACTAATCTCTCCTTTTACTTCCTCTCTTCTTTTTCTTTCCTCTTTTGTTGAAATCTAGATTTAATTTTCATAAAAAGAAAATCCCACCAGAAAATCCTACAAACTTATGGCGCATAAATTGATAATAAATATGACGTGGAATTATACAAAAAACGAGAAAGTGCGTGAAAATACAGAATTAAGGTTGAAATTAAATTGTATGATCACTCGACACTAAATGAACGAATCGGTTCCAAATCACATGCTAATTCATTAATTATTAATTTTGAATTCGATTTCTTTTTCCCTTTCATTCACGTTACCTTCTAGCGGATTTTGTTTCCAGTTGATTCGGTTCGTTGGCGTTCGAATTTTCGGACGGGTCTCTTTTGATTTCATTAAAGAGTCGAGCCCAGCTGACCCGCGTTCGCGGCTAATAAAGAGAGAGTCCGATTTTACTAGTAAAGAAGTTATGAGCCTCTCCGATCAAAGTTGGCAATACCCTTTTCATGCAGCCGAGCATCGACAGATGTACCCCATGCAAGCCTGCCAATTTTGGTCATGTAATGACATATCCATGCGGACTCAAAAAAGGATTAATACCGCGTAATACTCTAAATTGCATTCACTATGAAATATATATCGCGAACCTTTTTTGTGTTGCTAAAAATCCTAAATTTTCCTATCATGATATAAAAAATCCAAAACTTCAAAAAACTTCAAACTCAAGATACATTCGGTACAACTTTAGAGGAATGTCTTTGGGAAACCACACATGCCATTGGACTAAAAAGGTTTGTTTGGTAATATGTATTTTAAAAACACATTAGAAAAAACTTTGACGTGAATATCGTTCGGCAAAATTATACTTTATAAAAGGTTTCTGTTAATTATTTTAATTAAAAAATCTTAAACTATTTGCCGGCGAAACTCAATCTTGATAGCGAGGGTGGCGGTGGCTGGTCAGTGCATGCCGGTCGCTCACCAATGGCATGCTGACCGTATGCTGATTTGTCAAAATATATCATCTGATTCGAACAATTTGATTATTCCAACTATACTAGCGGGCTTTTGTAGGTTTCAAGCAGTCCGTACCATTAGAGCATGGTCGAATCTGAGTGTCATTTCTGCTACAGGAACACTTGCATCCTACCCCTCAAGGTATTGATGCTGGCCATTAAGGTCATGCTGTCACAACCTCCCGCGACAACATAGTTTTGCCTCTGGAAGTACCTAATAATGTTGTTACTAGCCCTTAAGTTGAATGGGGCGTCCTGGTTGGCCTTACAATTAGGATGTGAGTACGATATTGGTCGGTTGACATTAATGAAGTTTGGGGAGTATGCATCGGGCAGCTAGAGATACGTTTGGTAACGTTTTTACTCCCGAGAACAGTTTCTTTTGAGAAATAGTTCTTTTTTATTTTTACTTCCTAGAATAATTTCCGAATAAAATAAGATGTTTGATAACTATAAATTTTTTTTATTATCATAATAGAAAAAAATAGAAATGTATTTGGTACCAACATAATTTTTTTTTTCATTTTTCCATGATTGCGGTGGTGATCGTTGGATGGTGGCCACCGCCCATCGTGGGCCGCTGGTAGCCTCCGGTCGTGCCAAGCGAAGGGTGGCGCAAGAGGTCGATGACCGACAGTAGTGGCAACGGTAGCCGAGGGGCAACGGGGACGGTGGGTGGGCAACAAGTAGTTCCCAAAAAATAAGTTTCTAGAAATTGTTCCCAGAATAAGAAATTACTTTTTTTCTATTTATCATTTTTATTCCAAATCTATTTCCGAAATCAACTTTTTATTATTGAAAATAAAAAAAATCAGTTGACGTTATCAAATGAATTTTTATTTTTATTTATTTCGAAAAATAAAAGAATAGAAAAATAAAGAAATTAGCAAGTTGCCAACCTGATTCTAGATATTCAACACCACCACGCTCAATTTTGAAGTACCGGGCTGCTGGTTTGCCCAGCATTCGATCTCGTACTAGGGATTGGGACCGATTCCAAAAAGACGCGGAATGTCTATGAGATCGCCACGTGTCTGGACAGCATTAATGATGTGAGTTGAGTTATAAAAAGGATTAACTCACGCAAATCAAGGATGGTAAGGCACAATTTTGATTGCCGGTGCTAATATTTTACTAACCTTTAGCATCAAGGATGCCGTGCATATGTATACGTATAGCGTGCGTTTCGGTTGAATTTGGAGGAATGTTTTTGAGAAAATATCAAAACTTTTTGGCTAAAGGAGTTTTCGACGTAATTACTGTGTGGTAAAAATATAATCTATAAAGAATTTTTGCAAATTTATTCTTTATAAAAAATTTCAAACTAATTGCCAGCGGAACTTAGCCATTGCCTATGATGGCAATGGTGCCTTGTTGGTTGCCCATTGGTGACTAAGGCAAAATTAAGGATTTTTTGGACATTTATGAAATTATGAAGGCTAAGCGAGGACAAAGTCAAAAGAAAAAAATATTTATTTGCATTGTATCTTGGGTTTCCACAGCCATTAAGGGTGGAGTGGGTTTATGACTTGTAATACTTTTTTCCTCTGTTTTTATTTTCAATTTCATTCGGCACACAACCTAGTTAATGTATAATAGCTTAGATGAGACTTTGGAAATTTATTTAAGTTGAAGCGTATTTACGCAAGATTATTTTTACACAGTCGGTGTACTGTATAATTTTTCTAAAATCATATTTGAATAAAGATAATGAACATTTTGGAAACATTTGGGAGTTTTTGAAGAGCAATATTAGGAATGTAGAACATTGATCTGCAGAAGTTGCTATACATTATAATAATGTGGCAAGGAACGGATTTTTGTGTGTAGATGTTTGTTCAGACTTTTGGCATGATTGAGTTGGATTATTTAGGTTTTGACTTATAACTTATGTGAAATTCATGAAATACTTTGTTGGATTACTTAGGTTCTAACTTATGATTTACATGAGATTCGTAAAATATTTTATGGGGTCAAGATTTTACTTACTTAAGATGGATTTTCTTGTTTGTGAAATAAAATGTCAAGGTTGAAAATAGGAATAAAATGCAGCTGCACACGTACGTACATACATACATATTTATGATTTTATAAAAATCCATTTTGTAATTCTTTTTTAAGATAAGTACAAAAAAATCCTAAAATTTATCACAAAAATGCAATCGAGTTCTAAAACTTTCAAAAATACAATTAAATTTTAAAATTTGTCATAAAAATGCAATCGAATCCTAAAATTTTCAAAAAATGTTATTAATAAAAGGACTTGATTTAATCAATTTGAAAAGTTTAGGATTCAATTGCATTTTTTATAAGTTTTACAGCTTGTATTTTTTTTAAAGCATTAGGATTAATTTATACTTTGTTGATAGATTTTAAGACTGGCATGTAGTTATCTCTTTTTTTTTTTTTACTTGCAACGGTAGCTCCGTTTCGAACCTGTCGCTGGCGCTCTCTCTCCTCTCTCTCTTCCCTCCAACATCGCCGCATATTCCTCCCCGCCATATTTCTCCCTCGCGAAAAACAGAAACACGCCATCTCTCTCTCTCTTCAATCCTAACTAATCATCTTTCTCTCTCCTCTCCCATCACTGTCCTCGCCGAGTTCTCCCTCCAATCTCCGGCCGCCGCCTCCGCCGCCGATGCTCCTTCATTCCCCGCCGCACGTGCACGCGCTCCACTGCACTGTCGGTTTCGATTCCTGAAGGATTTCCTTTCTCGCCAGCTCTCCTCGCGGTCGCCATGAGCGGGGAGAAGATCCGCGGCCACCGCCGCTTTCTCTCTGTTTCGGTGTCCTTGGTCGTGGTCGCGCTGTGCTCGTCGCCGTTCCTCGCGCGCGCTGCCGAAGAGGACGGGGACTCTGCAGGCGGCAATCAGGCGGCCACCCAGCTCTTCGCCCAGCTCTTGTACAGCCAGGTCTCCAATTTCACATCCGTTTTCCGCGGCGACATTGCCAAGAATTTCGGTTTCTGCATTCAGGACGCGTGAGTTCGCGCTCGCTTTTCTCTCCGTCGTTCTCATCTGCTTTTGACAATGTCGCTATCTGTTAGAAGATAATATTGATGCTTCCGTAGAGATAAATCGTTGGATAGGCTCTATATTCTGAATGTAGTAAAAAGAAATCAATCAAAATATGCGCGATCCATGTCTTCTCACATGGATGCGGTTATAGTTGATATGTCTGCTCTGTTGGAGGGAGTCCTCCAGGTATTAGTTTTCCATCGTCAAAATCCACACATTTGTCTATCGAAATTCATTTGTTAATCTTGAGTATATGTGAAATTTACGGTTGATTTTGTCTGCCAGGGATGCTGAGTGGAATGACGCATTCAATTTTACCTCAGACTTGACCTTTTTAACTTCTTGCGCTAAAAAAATGAAAGGTATGATGATGATCATCTCGCAAATGTGCTCCAAGAAGAGCTGTTCATTTCAATTCTTCTATCTTCTTCCGTCATAGAACTTTCCCATAATTTTATCTTCCTGCTTCCTTCTTGGCAAAGGCTTGCACAGAAATCGGTTGGAAATCTTGAAAATTCTTTCTGTTAGCTGGAGACTATATATTGCTTTATGCATTTCAATCTTTCTTTTCCGTTATGCACCCTTGAACTCTCTTGCAAAATATCTAGAATGTCAAAGAAAGATACATGAAGTATCTAGGAGAAATGAGGAGGTGAACAAGAGCATGTCCAAAGTTTCTACATTTGTCCCAGGAATATCAATGCGGATGTTCTGATGAGGCTTTAATAGTGGTGCTATATTAATTGTTCGACAATGGGTGGTCCCCAAGCTCTCCTGATATCCTATTGTTTGATAGGGGATCTTTCGCAGCGCTTGTGCACGGCAGCAGATGTAAAGTTTTACTTCAATAGTTTCTTCACTGCCAAGAGAGCCAGCTACTTGAAGCCTAACAAGAACTGCAATCTTACATCGTGGGTTCCGGGATGTGAACCAGGATGGGCTTGTAGTGCTGGTTCCGATAAAAAAGTCAACCTAAAGGATTCCAAGGTCATGCCTTCTCGAACTAGCGATTGTGCTCCTTGTTGTGAAGGTTTCTTCTGTCCTCATGGAATGACTTGCATGATACGTAAGTATTGGCTGATCCATGGAACTAATATTATTTACTTCATTCACACACTCAAAGTTAATGATTCTTGAATACATTAGTTTTCCCTGACTAAAAAAGAACAAAAAAAGAGAGATTATTCCAAGTCTATTCTCTCTTCCCCATTTTTGAGATCGTATTGGTGAAGATATCAAAAAACATCATGTCAATTTCTCTGTTGCAACAAAAAGAAGGGAAACTGTTGAAAGATGGAGACATTGCTTAAATATCGGTTTCCAAGTTGTTTTCTCAATTCTTTCTTCTCTCTTTGCAATTTCCTTTGACATCTGAACTTTCACCTGAAGCTTTGGATTTTGATTGCTGAATGGTGGAGGATAATTTTGCTGTTGAACATGCGTGTCCTATCTTTTGGTCCCTCATGTCAAAAAGCACTGAAAGAAACAATTTTGCAAAACTATGCCGTGAAGCTATTAACTGTTCCTTTTCATCTGTATCTCACACCAGAGAAGACTTGTCTTCTAAAATTTTTACTTGAACTCATACAAATAGTTAGACTTTGTGATCCCATGTTACTTATGAAATTATGATTTCTCAACGTACATGTTACAAGCCCTTGTGCTAATGGTTGCAGCCTGCCCATTGGGTGCTTATTGTCCTCTTGCCAAACTCAATAAAACCACCGGCGTATGCGATCCGTAAGCTCTAATCCTTTTTTAAAATGTCTTCTTAACTTTTGAGGCTATGCTTAGCATGCATTGATGTTTATTAGCAGAACCTTTCTGCAGGTACCATTACCAACTTCCACCTGGGCGACCAAACCATACTTGTGGAGGAGCAGATGTGTGGGCAGACATTGGTAGTAGCAGTGAGGTGTTCTGTTCAGCAGGATCATACTGTCCATCTACTATCCGAAAAAATTCTTGCAGTAAGGGGTATTGAGAATTGTCCCTCATCTTACCATCACTAAAGTTTGTTGCTACATGTGCTAAAAATATTTACATGTACTAAAAGTCAATGTTTATTTTGATCTCCCCTTTTGCTACTAATATTTCCCTTCGAATGTTTTCTTTCAGACATTACTGCAGAACAGGGTCTACATCTGAACAAAGTAAGTACAGGCAGTGAAAGACTTATGCATCTTGTTTGATTTAAATATGCATTGCAGCATGATTTATGTAAGGGAAATAGTCAGAGGTTTTAGATAGATGCTTAGAGTCTATATAGCTTCAGTAAATCTAGAGAGATTGCCAATCCAATTATATGGAAACGAGACTTTTGGTCCACTGGTTCAACTTTATTAAGACCCAAAGGGCTTTAGATTTGATTCCCATTTTCTCCTTCTGGGGTAAAAAAAGGGCAATACTGTGGTTGAATCTGTTATAGACTCTCTGCAAGTGCATCCATTCCATTGCTGGTTGAAATCTTCCATGCTAAAGGTCAAGTACTTTCTAAAGTATGTCTGTTAGAGGTTTATAGACAAATATCCTTGACAGATTGTTCCTGGTTTTCACAATATCTTAGCAACAATGACCTGGAACATCCAGTAAAAATACTCATTAGTTGATTGAATACCCTGAAAACATGGAAGAAGAAGAAGAAGAAGAAGAAGAAGAGGGTGCTATTTAACACTTGGGTAATGATTCGAGCGATTAGAATGAGAGATGCTTTACACATGCTGAGGTGGATGTCTAATCAATTCTCCACTAGCCCTGTTCGTTAGAGAACCCTCATGAACTTATTTGGTGAATTTTTGCAGGTTGTTTTCAGTTTGCAAAATGTGAACCAAAATCAGAAAATCAGAATATCTCTGCATATGGTGTCATGCTTTTTGTGAGTGAGCGGTTTATCTTCCTATTGTGAATACCTCTTTCCTCCTACGTTCACTATTTTTCTGCAGATGATTACAGACCCTTCATGTTTAAATGCAGGCTGGACTAAGTGTTCTGCTTGTTGTTATATATAACTGCTCAGACCAAGTGCTTGCTACTCGAGAGAAAAGACAAGCCAAATCACGAGAAAAAGCCGTAAGGAGTGTGAGAGAAACTGCTCAAGCACGTGAAAAATGGAAATCTGCGAGAGATGTAGCCAAGAAACATGCGCTTGGGCTCCAAACGCAGCTATCGCGGACATTTTCTCGCAGGAAATCTACAAAGCAACCAGATCCTTCAAGAGGTCTGTTTCAAGCTAAACCGGGAAGTGATGCAGCCCTGCCACCATTTCCAGGTAAGCCTGAGCAATCATCTTCTGCAACTAAAGGGAATAAGAAGGACAAAAACAACCTCACGCAGATGATGCATGCAATTGAGGCTGACCCTGAGAGTAATGAAGGCTTTAATCTTGAGATCGGGGATAAGAATCTGAAAAAAAACATGCCAAAGGGCAAGCAATTGCATACCCATAGTCAAATCTTCAAGTATGCATACAATCAAATTGAAAAGGAAAAAGCTTTGCAAGAGCAGAACAAAAATTTAACCTTCTCGGGAGTGATTTCCATGGCGACTGATATCGACATCAGAAAAAGACCAACAATTGAGGTTGCTTTTAAGGATTTAACCCTTACATTGAGAGGGAAAAAGAAGCACCTTCTAAGATGTGTAACTGGGAAAATATCACCTGGCCGTGTTTCTGCTGTTATGGGCCCATCTGGAGCTGGAAAAACTACGTTTCTTTCTGCTTTGGCTGGAAAGGTAACAGGGTGCACCATGAGTGGCATGATTCTTATAAATGGGAAGGCAGAATCAATCCATTCATACAAGAAAATTATTGGTTTCGTGCCACAAGATGATATAGTGCATGGAAACTTGACCGTGGAGGAAAACCTTTGGTTTAGCGCAAGATGCAGGTAACTGGGTTATCTTGGCTGTCTGTTGCTTGAATTCTTGTATGGAATTATGGATTGTGTTTGACAATGGATGGAGGAAAAACACGTGTTTTATTTTGACTGGCTATGGGTTTCTCTCATACTCAGTCGCGTCATCTTTAGAAGGATTAAGCTTGTATGGATCCCAGTAATGTGTGTTATTTTGATGTATGCCATTGCTAGATTATATGCCAGTAAAATTCACCCAATGTGAATTGGCTGCATCTAGGATGAGATCCCCTTCTTTATGCAGTTTCTCCTGGCTCTGCTCAACCTAGATTCTTACGTGTTCTTGTTTTTGTCATATTCGTTCAACTTCCAGTTATTTCACTCTTATTAGTATCTTAGCTAAATGAGCTGCAGATTTTCATGCATTTCCAATTCACTTTTAGTAGCTAGTGGCCACTAGAATATCTTAGTTTAAATTCATTCTTCATTCACACGTTTTTATTGAAATTAAGCACAGCAATAATTTCATTGGTTTCTGATTAGTGTAGACTCTCTGCCGATCTACCAAAGCCAGAAAAGGTCCTCGTTGTTGAACGAGTTATTGAATCCCTAGGGCTGCAGGCGGTGCGTGACTCCCTCGTTGGTACAGTAGAGAAGCGAGGAATCTCTGGAGGTCAAAGGAAACGAGTAAATGTTGGTCTGGAAATGGTCATGGAGCCTTCACTTCTGATATTAGATGAGCCGACATCTGGTCTGGATAGTTCATCTTCTCTGTTACTTCTCAGAGCTCTACGACGTGAAGCTCTTGAAGGAGTGAACATTTCCATGGTTGTCCACCAACCAAGGCAAGTTTCTGATGATGTATCCTTCTACTCCTTGGCCTTTATGTTGGGCAATTTGTTGGGCTATCTACAAAATCTGTTTTATACTCTGTTCATTTATTCTAACCCGGATTATCTGCTTTTGCTCTATCCTGGAACCTAGAGCGTGGTTAATGAGATAGGCCCTTTTCTTTTTTTCTTTTTTTTCTTTTGCAGCTACGCATTGTTTAGGATGTTTGACGATTTGATACTTTTAGCCAAAGGCGGCCTAACAGTATACCATGGTTCAGTGAAGAAAGTTGAGGAGTATTTTTCAAGCCTAGGGATCACTGTACCTGAGCGGGTTAACCCTCCAGATCACTATATTGATATTTTGGAAGGTATAGTAAAACTAAGCGCGAGCTCTGGGGTCAACTATAAACAGCTTCCTGTCCGGTGGATGCTGCATAATGGGTATGCTGTACCCCATGACATGTTAAAGCTAGTTGATGGAATGTCATCCACTGCCGGTGAGGATTCAGCTCATGGAGGGAATTCTGGTGATGCTGGATCAGAAGAACACTCTTTTGCTGGAGATCTGTGGCAGGATGTCAAGTTTAATGTTGAACGGAAAAGGGATGATATACAACAGAATTTCTTAAAGACGAAGGACTTATCTGATAGGGTTACGCCTGGTGTATTGCTACAGTATAAGTACTTCCTAGGAAGGTAAATTCTTCCCTCTTTAACTACTTACTCCCACCTTTTTAGGCCAATGTTCCAGCTCTACTTGAAAGGATAATTAATTATTTTAGTTACAGAAAATGTAAATCATCTATAGATATCATCCCTCCAATGAGAAGGTATTTCATATAATGGTTAACACCCGTAGCAGTAACACACAATGTACTGAGTCAATCACATATGAGTGATCCTAGATTTAAGTGCCACATAGGATGACAAACATATCATACAAGCAACGTGATTAGTTGCTCACAGCACGTCAGCTGAGTATATGACCCATAGAATACAAACCCCCTTCAATGCTCTGCCTTCTCTTTGGCCTTGCTTATATATTCTTTCAATTTGAAAGGTCATTTATTGTTAAATCCCAAAACATGCATCCTATTATTCTTTTTTGTCACTCATGCTTTATTATCTTGAGATCCTGCATATGTGGTTTCAAACACTTCAATGTGGGGTGGTATTAAGCTAGACTCATTGTGCAATTTGATTTTTTTCAGAGTCGGCAAGCAGCGGCTGCGAGAAGCTAGGATCCAAGCTGTAGATTACTTGATATTGTTGCTGGCTGGAGTCTGTTTAGGAACACTAGCTAAAGTTAGCGATGAGACGTTTGGGGCCCTTGGGTACACATATACTGTTATAGCTGTGTGTAAGTATACATACTTTTTAGGATTGAAACTCCTCTTTTTTTTAGTGTCATTGAAAATGGGACATCTAACAAGGGAACTTGCAGATACATCTCCTGCATTACTAATCCAAATCTTGTGAACTTTCAGCTCTGCTCTGTAAGATTGCAGCTTTGAGGTCATTTTCACTGGACAAGTTACATTACTGGAGAGAGAGCTCTTCTGGCATCAGCGCCCTAGCTTACTTTTTGTCCAAAGACACGATTGACCATTTCAACACACTCATTAAGCCATTGGTCTACCTTTCTATGTTCTATTTCTTCAACAATCCAAGATCCTCTTTCATAGACAACTATATAGTTCTGGTCTGTTTAGTGTACTGCGTGACAGGAATGGCATACATATTTGCCATCTTTTTTGAGCCTGGTCCAGCCCAACTGGTGAGTGTTTGATAAACTACATGGACTGCTAATTTTCTGCAAAATTGCCCTCGATGTTGATGATCTGTTTTTCATTTCGCAGTGGTCAGTTCTTCTTCCTGTTGTGTTGACCCTCATTGCAACACGTGAGAGTACGGATAACTCATTCGTGGATATTATAGGAGACTTGTGCTACCCAAAGTGGGCTTTGGAAGCATTTGTGATAGCGAATGCAAAAAGGTAACCACTCTCATCTAAATGTGCAAGACTCTGCGATGCTTTTGTACGAGATAACTGAATCCTTCTTTATTTTCATTCTTTTTTTCTTACTGTGAAATTTCAGATATGGTGGGGTGTGGTTAATAACACGATGTGGTTCGCTCATGAAAAACGGCTATGATCTTAATCACTGGAGCCTTTGTCTAATCTTCCTAGCTCTTATGGGCGTAGCTTGCCGTATCATTGCTTTCATTTGCATGGTCATTCTCCAGAGGAAATAGATTCAGCCAATACTTCTTCGAGACGATGGAGAAAACCAACCCTGATTTGATTGCCTTTTTCTGGGACCCATAGCCTGTGGCAGAGTTCTCAACGATGGCCAAAAACCTTTTAAGAAGGTGCAGACACTCTAATCTCATACAGGCCTTGCCTACACAGGTAGTGGATTAATAGCTGATTGGTATGTGTGGGCACCCTGCAAGGTCCAGGAAGGAGCTTCTTTCCGATTTTTCTCCGATATGCTGAACTGAACAATGGGCGTCGCTAGTTTGTATATCTGTGTTGGGATGTGTTTAACATGTATTTGTACAAAATTAGGAGATGAATCATGGAAATACACTTCCAGTAAGTTATGCTCTTGAGATTTGAATGGATTTTCTTTTTTAAGTTCCAATTCCTTGTCCACAGCATCCTTACTTATGTCAGGCACGGATCGTCTTGAATCCTCACGCGTTTGCAACTCCTCGTACATAGAGAGCAAACCCAGCAAGAATTTCACCAACTTTCCTTCTTCCTAGGGCTCGGTAGTCCTGTTTGGGCTCAATTATGTATTCAAGTTGGCTTCCGAGTTATTTGATGCATCTAGACGCCTGCACCTTCTCAGAGCCGGCTTTCGTGATGCCATACTTCCGTCATCTCCCACCTCGCACTCGCTCCAAATAGGGCCAGGGGAGAATTGAATTGAGCTTCCACGATAAATGGGAGACACAGTTTTGCACTAATGACATCCGTAGGCCGAAACTAGCGATTTCTCTAATATTAGTCGATTCGCCGTACAAAACGTGTCACCAATTTTAGGAGTCCGATGGTAATTTTCTTTTCTTTTCCAAAAAGTCATGGTCACCATGCTTAAGAAAACAAGAAGCCCCCATAATTTGCAAAGGTCTTCCTACCGGCTACCATCTCCACTACAGGCTACAGCCTCGTGTTGTTGGTCGCTGAAGTCACCCAATCAGATCAAAATTAACAAGAGTAGAAAAAATTGAAAAAGAAGAAACGGAGAAAAGAAGCTCTAGGAGAACGGTATACGTAACCGCTAAAAAGGTAGAGAGAGCTGGAGAGAGAGAGAGGCCAGAATTGCAAGCTACGTCAGAGCGAGACTCGTCCTACTACTCCTAACTCGTAATCGTGGGGCAAAACTAATCCTCCCACAACTCCCTCACCCGACCACCGGGTCGATCGAGAGACCATATGTCCCCACCACCTCACACCAAACAGCGACGGTTTACTTCATCAATCCCCCCCTGATCTTAAAAAGTTGAAAACTCCCTCCCATCCTCTTCCTCTTCTTCTCCCTTGTCGTCGCACTCGCCCACCAGTCGTCAACTTTTCACGTATATAGCTCCAGTAATCATCACCGCCCGCCCGCCCGCCCGCCCGCCCGCCACCAACACCAACCGGCCACTCTCCCTTCCATCCCAAGTTTCTCTCCCACCACCACCTTCTCCACCCCCCCCACCTCTAAAGCTCTGCCTCAGCCGTCGTCCCCTCCTGCTTTAACTTCCATTGCTTTTCCTCGTCGTGCTGCCGGAGGTGCAAGCTCGAGCCGCGGTGCTGCAGCGAGGTCTCTCTGTCTCTCTCTCTCTCATGGCCAGCCACGGGGATCGCTCTTCGTCGTTCGAGCTCGTAAGTGCGCGCGGTTCCTCTGTTTTAGCTCGTAGTGTGTCGCGGTGCTCTGTTTCTCGTTCTCGTCGCTTTTGGTTTTGTCCGACGGGTTAAACACAACCGATTTGTTCGGACGAACTTGTTGTTCCATCTTTTCTCGGCGTGCTTTTATGTCGTGAGCATGACGTGAAGAGGAAATGTGTTGCTTTTCTTCTCCGAGTTTGGAGACTCATGACGACTTTGAGTGTCTGGTATGATTCGTTGTCATCGTCAGTTCCAGTAAGCAAGAGAAACAGGGGAAATTCTAACGACTCTCCCGCTGCGAATTTCGCTTATTGATGCAATGGTTGTTGATCGCGCAGAGAAAAAAGCAGCTCAACAAACAGCGAAAGAAGGAGGAGCTGGAGAGAGAGGTAATTTACATTAGATTTGGGAACCTGTTCTTCATTAATTTAAGGGATCTAAACTAAAATTAGAGAATTACTCTGCTTATCAACCCATTACAGCAAATGGTTGGCTCCAGCAAGTTCGAGAAATGAACTGTTTGTGCCGATTAAAGAAGAGATCAAAAGGCTTAGATCACCCATAAAATTGCAAGATCTCCAGCCAATTTCTAACCCAAAACATAACATCAGATGCTCCTCCAGATTTACCAGCTGGAGTTCATTCCATAGATGGTAGAGCATTAAAAGGAGAACTAAATATTGGACCGTACCTGTCCTTTTGCCCACTACGCATTTGCTCCAGTTTGTCAGGCACTTAAAATAACTCACTTCAAGAAAGAGAATTGACATGCAATGCAAATTCGGTGGCATTTTACCTTTGTTGCAGTTAAGTATGTGATTGTTCTGTTGATGTTTTTCGCTTGGTAGGTTTCGATGCTCCAACTCTTGCTGAGTCAAGAAGAGAAGGTGCGTGAGATCCTGGAGCACGTCGGGTCCCGAAATAATGGGTCGACCATCTTGATTCCGAATTTTCTTCCACCTAAGGTTACGTCGATCTTCTGAATTTCTTTTCTTTTTGACAGAATTATTGGATTGTGGTGTAGAGAATATGTTCGGCGTTCCAGCCTTCAAGGACAGGAATGCATCGCAGCATGGGCTTTGATATCATAGGGTCTAGCTTGTATAAAACCTAGCCTTTGTCTGACAAAAGAGTTGAGAATCAGCCTTAGCAGTACAGTGTATGGTTCAAAGTTGATTTGGTACATCGCGATCCATCCATCTTTGGAATAATAAGTACTGCAATGCCTATGAAATATCATGAGAGTAGTTCTGACCGTCTATGGAGAGCCTACTTGAATTCTGTGTTTGATTCACTAGCCCATTACCTTGTTGTAAACAAGCGCTTTTTTATCGTCTCACTTATTCAGAATTGTTTTTTGGAGATAATATGTTCCAATGCATGATTATCAGCACCTTTGCCGGTGTAGTAACTTGATTAAATCTCCATTAGCACAAAAGGGAACAAAGAGTTTGTTTTAAGGGGCATTAAGACATTATTTGGAAAGAAAACTATCTTTGAAATCCTTGTTTGTTATACAGATGAAGGAGCTATTAGCAGAGTTGGCAATGGTTGAGGACGAGATAGCCCGACTCGAAGGCCAAATAAGCCGACTTCAAGCTAGTTTGAAGAATGAAGAAGAAGCTACCAAGGAAGCAAAGTCCAGACAGACGAAGATACCTGAATTTCCGAGCAATCCTCATCCTGCTTCAGGCTATCCATCATACACACCAAGTCCGAGCCCCTTGAACAGATTTGTTCCCGAGAGGATGACCTTCGAGACCAAAGCATTGCATTTCATAAGCAAAGCCATCAAAGGGGATTACAATCTCAAGGACTTTACTCTGATTGAGAAAAAGGGCAATTCAAGACAATTTTCTGATCAGAAGGAGAATCATTTCCTCGAAGATGTCAAGTTTCACGATAGGGATATGAGAAAAAACCGGATGCTGAAGCCGACCTTGCCATTGCAAGACCTAAGACACCCTACACCTATGGTAAAACCAATGCATCTTTCATAATCAATCCATTTGTTTTTCAGATGAATACACACCACTCCACTTCAGCTTATCACGAGACAAAGTTCGATCGATATCCACAACCATCCTGAAGCATTTTTGTTCTTCATTAAGTTGAGATGACTTTCTTTGCAGCCGAGGGAACGAAGGCAGGAGACCCCTCTGAAATCGCCACCCATGTTCATGCCGAGTCCAATGAAAGTAGAAGACAATAAGCAAAAGTGGGAACCCAACAAGCTCTCTGAGAACATCATGAAGTGTTTGAACTTCATTTTCATAAGGCTACTTAGGACATCGAAAGCAATGGAATTAGAGAAGTCGGGTCCAATTTCCCGGTCCCTGAACTCAGCTCTTAACTCAAGAAGCTTCAGAGTTGACACCGGACTGAGTTCAAGGCAACAAGATCCATACGGCGTGTTTGATATGGAGGAATCTATCCCGAGAGACATTGGCCCTTACAAGAACCTTGTCAGGTTTACCGCAAGCTCCATGGATCCTAAGTGCATTTCTTCCTCTAGTAACGTTCCCTTACTGAAGAAGTTGAGGTACGAAATTTTTCTGCTGAAAAAACTTTTCTGCGACTCTTCACTTATAACTCCAATTCTCAATCTGAATGTCTGCAGGGACTTACTGAGTCATCTCAAGACGGTGGATCTGAGATTCTTGACAAATCAACAGAAGCTGGCATTCTGGATCAACATGTACAACGCTTGTATCATGCATGTATAACTTGATAAACAGAAAATTTCCCTTTCGGTGTACAGATTTCGCAGCCTATTGTTGTGCGGTTTCCTTTTCCTATGTCTGTATATATCCTGGCTTTTATTTGCGCTCGATTTTTCTTACAGGGTTTTCTCCAGTACGGGGTGCCTTCTACTCCAGAAAAGCTGCTCGCCCTGGTGAACAAGGTACAATCGCGGAATTTCTAGTAAAAATTTTCACACTTCTAAAACAGATCAATGCAAGATGCATCCTACTTATGGCTGTTGAATTCAGGCTACCCTCGATATAGGAGGAAACACGATAAACGCCCAAGCGATAGAGCATTTCATCTTGAGGAAGCCTGCAGCTTCTAAATTTAAGGAGGTGATGATCGCCGGGCCGGTGAATTCCAAAGTGACAGCATTCATGTAAATCCGGCATGACAAGGCTCCCTTCTTTTCTGCAGGTTCACAGAAAAGTCGAAAAGGATGCCAAAGAGGAGTTAGTCCGAGAAGTCTACGGGCTAGAGAACACGGATCCTAATGTTGCCTTCGCTCTCTGCTACGGAACCCGTTCATCCCCTGCTGTGAGTCGCTGACCGACAATGTACATGTGATCGGAACGATGCGAAGTTCTCGAATTCTAAGGAAACCCCGAAACTTTGCAGGTGAGGACGTACACGGCGGATGGGGTGACGGCCGAGCTGGAGAAGTCGAAGCTGGAGTACCTACAGGCCTCGGTGGTGGTCACGACCACGAAGAGGATCGCGTTCCCGGAGCTCCTGCTCCAGAACATGCCCGACTTCGCGGCGAGCCCGGACTCCCTGGTGGAGTGGGTCTGCCACCAGCTGCCCACGTCCGGGACCCTCAGGAAGTCCATAGTGGACTGCTTCCGGAGCCACGGCAGCGGCCAGGCGCCGGTCTCGGTCCAGAAGATACCGTACGACTACGAGTTCCAGTATCTCCTGGCCATCTGATTCAACATACTTCCCTGCCCGCGCCATGTAAAAATCTAATAAAACCGAGACGCAGAGGGACGAGACTTTCCTGCTCTATTCAAAGCGGAAAGAGAAGCGCAATGCGTATCATTTTGTATTCAACATGAAGTCGGACCGCCTGATTTTCCCGGTCTGCTATGAATGCGTGTCCCCATCAGTAATTGCAATCATCATCGCAACTCCCCGGTCGGGCCAACCGTGCTAGAAAAGATCGAATCCATGGGGACCCAGACGATCACCGCACACGCGTTTAGGTTTCATCTTTCCCCTGTTTTCGAGCGGAAAGATAAGCAAAATGCCTATCATTTTGTACTCGAGATGAAGTCAGACTGCCCCATTTACCCGGTCTAACCATAAATGCGTGCCCCCTTTTGTCATCTCGATTGTCAAGGCAACTCCCCAGTCGGACCGACCGTGCTAGAAAAGATCGACTTCATGGGGACCAAAATAACAACCCCCACAAGCGTTTAGGTTTCATCTTTTTGACTTTTCTTGTTTTCCACTTAAAATTGATTTAATTAATGATGAGTAGACTGCTCTCCTCTTCCCCTAAAGGCAGAGAACCGTCACATCCACGTTGAGTAGCGTAATTGAATGAGACAGAACTTGAGAAATCAATTCGTCTGACCAACGACACAGGTACGCAAGAGCTTTAATGCAGGGACGTGGCGATCCACATCGTTAGTTGGTCCAAACGCCACCGGAAGATCTGTCTCCTACGTTTTCTTGTTCGGTAATTTTCGGTATTTCCGCAATTCGATCCTCTAAACTTTATTATGTGCAATTAAGTCCTCCGACCTTTGGGTTTGTGCAGTTGGGTCTCTAAATTTATTTCGTGCGGTCGAAATCCTCTGTTTTTCTTGATTTGTGTAATCAAGTGCTTTGTTTCCCCCGCTATAACTAATACCGTCTAATTATGATTTCTTCTTTTATCTTTTTTCCTTGTTTTTCCCGATTGTTTTCTGCACATTCGGCGCCACATTAGATTGTGTCACAAAATTCAATGCCACTTCAGTAATAAATTTGACGGTTTGATAGGGTAGTCAGTCGAATGATTCAATTGCACAATTACAAAAGCTAAGAGGATCAAATCGCACAAATTCAAAAAATAAGACAAATCGATTGAACATAATAAAAAATTAGAGGACCAAATCGCATAAATGCTGAAGCTCAAAAGACCAAATCTAATCGGCCAAAAAGAAAAGACTAAAATCCTAGCTCAAACAAAAACTACTTAAATCAACATACAGGCTAAAAGGATAAATAAACTAGAAATCCTAAAAATTTTCACGAAAGTGCAATTTAGTTGTGAAAATTTTAAAAAGTATAATTAAGTCCTAAAATTTATTATGAAAGTGCAATTGAGTCTTCCCTAAATTACATTTTAGTGATAAATTTTAGAACTTTTAATGAACTTATCCCTAAAGAAAAAGGGATCCCCGTTTGTTGGTCACTTCGAAACCCCCAACAAAATTATGATTTCAAAGAAATCATGAGAAATTTTCATACTTTACTAACCTCTAAAAATGAAAAGGTTAAAAAGTTGCAACAATATTATGGATCGAAATCTTTAGTTAGTCAAAAAGTTGTAGAAAACGCCTAAAAGCGGTATCGGAAGCCTAACCTTAGGTACACGACTCACCCACGCTATCGGAAAAAAAAGAAACACTTTTTTGCATGGAAAAATCAAACCATTCAGACTAAACTAACAAGCAATCGACCCAGGAAACACTAAATTAATATATAATTAGGAAGGCTCCAATTCCCATCCGGAGTCACCACTTCCTGTCCAATTCCTCCAATAATTAAATCTAATCTCGTTCGAAATTCGACAACTGTGAGAACCCAAATCCAGTCCCGTCACATCATGCTCCCCCCGCCCCCCCCCCTCCTTTTTCAATTCCAAAATTCCACCACACCCATCCACACGAAAAATTAATATAAAAGCCCTACGTGAAGACCAGATTAGCCTTGAGGAATCAAGATCCCGACAAGAAATATTCCCGAATTAATTTTAAATTAATCAAAAATAAATCAAATCCGCGTGGCCACCAGCAGCCAAAAGGAGTTCCGTCGTCAGACCTCACCGGGGTCCTATGGAGACCGATATGTTGGTGGGCACCTTGATGCTGTTAGCCCAGCTCTTGGATTGCATGTACAGCTTCGACACCTTCCCTTCGACCCGACCCATGTCGGGCCTCTTGTCCGGATCCTCCTCCACGCAGTCCAGCCCCAGCCGCACCAGCCTCTCCGCCACCTCCACCGGGAACGAGTCGCTCAGCCGCCTGTCCACCCACTTCCTCAGCTTCCCCTCCACCCCTCCTCCTCCTCCTCCTCCTCCTCCTCCTCCTCCTCCGCCGTCGACCGCCGCCCTCGCGGTCTCGATGATCGACGTCCTCACGAACTGCTTGCTCTCCTTATCGTATTTATACTTGAACGGCTCTTCACCTGGAAAAACAAAACAAAAAAAAAAGTGTTTTTGCGATATTAATAATTTTGAAGAATTTGATGAAATATCAAAATGGCCGACGACGATTCCTGCATTTCCCCACCTGATAGCAGCTCCAAGAGCACGACCCCGAAGGAGTAGACATCGGACTTCTGGGTCGCGACCCCCGTGACCCGGAACTCCGGCGACATGTAACCTCGGGCCCCCTCGAACTGCATTCTCCGGCTGTCCGAACGCTTCATCAGCCACGGACTCGACGTCCCCTCGCCGGTCCCCTCCTCCGTGATCTCGCCTCCGCCGCCCTCCGCCTCCGCCGCCGCCGCCCGATCCCGGAGCACGTCGTTCTCGTCCTCCTCGCCGCACAGCTGGGCGGTCCCGAAATGGCAGATCTTGGCCCTGAACGCCGGCTCCGTCACCACGATGCTGCTGGTCTTGATGTGGTTGTGGACGAGGATCATGTTGAGGCCGGTCTTGTTGTGGATGTAATCGAGGCCATGCGCGACGTCGGCGGCGACCTGCATCCTCGACATCCAGGTCCGGAGGACCGTGAAATTGGGCATCTTAGGGTTCCGCAGGCAATCGGAGAGGCTGGCGCCGTCGACGAACTCGTAGGCCAAGAAGATGTTGTCGCCGGAGACGGAGGCGCCGAGCAGCTTCGCGATGCTGACCAGGTGGCTCCGGCAGATCATCCCGAGGATGTCCCCGAGGCGGTCCATCTCGATCTTGCGCCTGAACTTGCGCCGGAAGACGACGACGTCCTTGCCGCGGAGGAAACATCGCCAGGAGGAGGAGGACGAGGACGAGGAGTGGTGGGGCTTGGCGAGGAAGTTGTTGGTGGCGGAGCGGAGCTCGGAGAAGTCGTAGATGACGGGATTGTCCGGGAGGGAGTGGCGGAAGCCGGAGAGGGAGGTGCTGCTGGAGATAGAGGAAGTGCCGGTGCCGGCGCCGGAGGAGAGCTTGGGGAAGGAGGTGGAGGTGTTGTAGCCGCCGCTGGAAGAGGCGGGGGGGTCGGAGTAGGCGGAGGGGGCCAGATTGGGGGTCTGGGACGGGGAGAGTCTCGGGGAGGAGGAGTGTCGTCTTCTTGTGGGTTCGGTCGCTGCCACCGCCATTTTGGTCTTGCACATAAAAACGCTCATCAAATTGCCAAACAAGAAGAAGAAGAAGAAGATGAGATCGAGATGGGCAATTGTCGATGGTGGGTTTTGGAGAGTGGGCGAGTCATGGGTTGAACTCGGCGGGGGCCGCTACCATAAATCCGCCGGGCGAAGGAGGAGGAGGAGGCGGCGGCGCAGGACAGCTGGAGGTAACTGGTGTTCTTCCCAGGGATAATTTTCCCTTCCCTTTCTGAGGAGAAAAAAAAGAAGCAGGGAAGGACGAATCGAGAACGAACGAACGAATACGAACGAACGAAAGAGGGTCGACGAGATGGAGAAAGGGTAGTTGCCGATCCGAACGAAAAAGGATATTTGTCAGTAGAAAGCGAGCCGTGAGGTGTCTCTCTCTCTCCTTCACGGCATTTTCTGGCATCTGGTTCGACCAAATCGATCGCAGTCGTCGAACCTTATCATTGTCGCGACAGCAGCAACCACCGAAACAAAGATCGTCTTCCCCAGGGCTGAGGAGGGTACCAGGCCACGAAAGGAATTACCTTTGGAGTATTAGAGCTACAGTGAGCACGCGGAAAGATAAATAAAAGACTAAACTTTACATCATCTTCACACTGGTGATGGGAGTTCCGTGAGAAGAAATATATACATATAATATATAATGTCGTGGAGATTTTTCCAACTGACACAGAGATTCTTCCCCCCGGTCTCTTTTTATTTTCACTGAACTAAAGTTCAAATTCGCAACCATTTTGCGCCAGATTTCACCCTTTCTTCTTCTCTCTGGCTACGCAAGAAACAGGGTGCATGCCTTTTTTTTCCATGCCGGGTTTGACTACACTTTCATTTATTTGTTTGTTGGGCTATAGTCAAGATGGCAATTGGTTTTGTCTCTTCGGGAATCGGACGATTTTCCACGAAAGAAAGTTGGTGGTGGTGTGGGGGTTAGAACTTTAATGCACGAATTATTCCTTCCTTTAATCACGTCGGTTCCCAGCTCTCAATCGCGTGTTTGACATCAAGTTCTTACCTTTACTGGTTCGTGTCTCTCCTTAATCTAGAAAATTCAAAGCCACAATGCCATCTCCACTTTTGCTTGAAATCGGAGTCTGTCCCTTTGCTTTGTATATCCAAAATTGTCTATGTACTTTTTTTAAGAAATTACACTATTCGGTGGCATTACGATTAATTTCCCTTTTCTTTCCCGACAATTTGTTGCTGATTCAAATCATTAGAACAACTGAGTTGGAGAAAGGGATACATCATTTTTAAAATGTAACAAAAAGAGTTCCACGCATGTTCCCTACGTTGGCATTTACAAGATAAAATAAAATGTGGCGGCAATTTTTAACGATGTTAAGTCCTCGTTGACGATCTTTAACGGCATCAAGTCCACAAAGGTTGGCCGTTTTATAGAAAAATTATAGTGAAAATGTTGAATTAAAAGGAAAAAAATAAGGTTTCCGTCCAGCTTAGCAAGTCAAATCCGAGGTCGAACTAAAATGATTATTCCTCGAAAACATATACCCGTACGGATAATGTATTATTATCTTTTTGTTGGGTTACTCGAGGGTGCAATCACTGCGTGGCTCCTGACTCGGAATCTCCCTTCTTTCGATGTTTGGCCTTTTCAATTCTACGTAAGCATCCTCTACGTAGGTACTCCCAAACTGTGACGCGGGCATTTAAAATAGAATCTGCCAAGGGTGATTTCGAACGGCTGTGTTTATGTTAAGGAAAGAAATTTTTGCGAATTAATGTTTAGAAATTTCACATATTTAATTTATTGAAAATGATAAGTTAACAGAATACCATTTAAGATAGAAAAGAATGTGAATGTTTAAAATTAGAAAAATGAATTTACTAATTAAAAAAGGAAGAAATATTTTATTGAGAAATGGTTTTATGCAAAGTATTTTAATCATAAACTCTTTTTCTAAAACAAATACAACTTTATTCTCGGTGTAAAGTCGGCTAAACTATTAAGCCGGCGTAGCGAAGGTGTGAAGTGAGGGCACTGCAAATGCCGTCACAGCCGCGATTTCGTGATGGGCCGAGGTGACGGTGCAAGCGAAAAGAAGCTGACCAATTTCGTTTTGGATTTTATCGTAGGATAAAGATAAAGACAAGGGTTCTCTTTCTCACTACGGATAATGATGTTCGCCGACTCGAGGGATCGTGGCCAAGCTTTTGAACTTGATTTTCCTCTTTTTCTTTTCCTTTCGGTTGCTCCACACGGTTGAAACTTCTAGTGGGTTGAATCGATGTCTCTTTTGGTGGGGCGGGGAGAGAGAGAGATAGAGGCCTTGAGGGGCAGTCAATTTGGGTTAGAATTTGGGTGAATCGGTTTGCAATTTGCGATTTCAGTTGTGGCGGCTCAGTGCGCCTCCGTCCCACGTTTGCAGACAAACTCAAGTCAGAGGTTTTAACGGGCCCCAAAAGGAAGTCGAGGTTCGGGCACCTTTTGGTCTTTGTGGATATCGGCATGTCGATACATTTTTATGCCTAGAGGCTCCTTCCAATTCATTTTTAGATGACAGAATGTCCAGAGCGGATGATATGCTCACAAACAGAGACCACGGGCAACTTCACTGATTGCATCTTCACTTAGATTCACAAAGATAAAAGTGGACATCCAGGGTGAACTGATAAATTGCAAAAACTCTTTCTAACGAGTGGTACTATTCAAAGTAGAGTCTGCCACATGGTGAACACCAATTTTCGTATACCCCCCATATATATATATTTCTTATTTTTTTTTATGAACTCGAGATTGAGTTCGACACCAGATGGTGGATGGTTATGGTAGACTCATCTTGCAGAATGCATCACGAGTGGTTTAACAACAATGCTACAAAGACTGCAGCCATGTTTTAGCGATATCCAGACGAGGCTAGACCTTCATGGTCATAGTGTCTCCACTTGGGAGTCTTGTTGCGACACCAGTCTATTCTTCCAAAACTCAGATGCGCTAACAAGTTCAAAAAGGGATGGCTGGTAAACCATATTACCACCAAAAGGAAATGAAGAAGGTCCCCGGATCACAAACCGTAATGAGAAGATAAGGTTTTCAAATGCACCGGACCATCTGTCACAGCAGACTAGACTTCAGAAGCCGCGATTTACCTTTATCTTATAATACATGCATATGTTACAAAAACTCTTAACTAATTCTGACCTGCTTACAGATGTGTTAATCTGTCAAATCATCGTCAAAAAAATCAAGATCATCGTCATCAGTAGTAACAGCTCCACCAACAGAATTAACTTCAAACGGTTCAATGACATTAGCCAAAGTGACCATTTCTACAGGCTGCTTTTCTTCATTGTCATTCTCATTAAACGTCTCTTCATTGTCATTCTCATTAAACGTCTCTTCATTGTCATCCACATAAAATTGCTCCATGTCATTGTAAACAATCTCCTAGATCAAGCCAAAAAGATTCAAAATTCCACAACTTCTAGAATCACAAAAATTTTAATGAACAAAAAACTCTGTTTGAGCTTACCTCATTTTCTGGCTCCGCTTGTCTCTCTGTTGCTGCAATCCAGTCATCTAATAACATCTCCAGCATCCCATTGTCACATGTGACCGAATCACCCGCATATCTCCCAAGTTGATGTTCTCTCAAACGCAAGTTATAGTGAACATAGGCGAGATCATTCCATCTCTTCCGGGAAAGACTGTTATGCCTTTTGCTGTGGACTTGATCAAATATACTCCATGTATGTTCGCATCCAATAGAAGAACAAGTTTGGCTCAGTATACGTATGGCGATCCGCTGTAGATTAAGGCAGCTTATCCCATGTTGTTGCCACCATGCAGCTATTGCAAAAATAAATCAACGGCACAAAACTCTATGAGCAATAATCTTGCAGAGTCTCTATGTGGTAAAACTTATTTAACTGAAATGCTTGATCATTAATGTGTGAAGTCACCGCTGTATGACCTGGATCAAGTTCGGCCCTAGTACTTACAGCCAAATCAGTCCCAAAGTCAGCTTTTGCAGAAACAAAGTCCGGAATCTAGTAAGAACAGAATGAGACCATCAGTAAAGGAAGTTAATATTTTGAAGAGAGAAGCTTATGAGCAGCATCGATGAATAGTAGCAGAATCCATTGTTGCAGCTTGTCAAATACTCTAACCTCGAATGACCATGATCAGTAAAGAGTCTCAAAACACGAATCACATACATGGAATTATGAAACAAGGTCTTTTACCTGCATTGATGCAGAAATTCTTTTTGCACCATCTGGTTCTAGTCGAACGATACACTCATTTAGACCACGAATAACTTCAGGATGCTGTAATGAATAGTGCGCGGTTAGATCAAAGCTTCAAAAGTGAAGTATGATAAGAAACGATAGCCACATTAGTCTCGTACCGACACAAAATCATGACGATAACGATAAGAGGGATTAAGAAAATAGGCAGCCACATAAAGAGGATGATGGAACAATGAGCTTGAATGGCTATCTACTACACTCCACAGAGGCCCATACTTCTGTACATCATCACCAACAATGGCTTTAATGGCCAGTCCAGCTCTATAAATGTCGTTATATACATAGGAAATCGATTGACTTTCCAAGCTGTCTATTTTTTGCAAAACTTGCATCACTGGTTCTAAAGATTTCTTCAAATACTGAATCTTCTTCCAGAATGTGGCATTTAAGACAATTCTCTCCACTTCTTTACCATCGTTGCTTTTGGAAACCCCAGAAGAATGCCATTTATTTGACTGAAACATTCTCTTGAGGTCAGTTCTTTGATCAAACAGACATCCTAAGGTGAAAAAACTAGTGGAAATTTTTGTGAGACCTGGTACCAGAAGTTCCTTCCCTCCAGTATATTCTTTCTTCATAAAATTCAAGAGCCATCCAGTGTTATACACAAACTTTGTGATCTTTTTTGCTTTGTCAAAGCATTCTGCGATCCATTTTATCTTTAGAAAATCCTCCAGCATTTGATCAATGCAATACACAGCACAAGGAGTCCAGAATAAATTCTTCCTTCGTTCTTCAAGCATCTTCCCTGCAGCTCTAAAACTTGCAATGTCTCTGGTAAGTACCTGCTTCAGGTCAAGAGGATTAGACAAAGCCCTCCCAAGCAAGCAGACAATTAACTGAAGAAATACAGCGAACGAAAAAGAAAAGAAAGGAAAAGTGATGAACAGAATCGATGGATTAAGTACCTGGACTACATTCTCCTCTCCTATCTCGTTCACTACATTATCCAATAAGGTAAAAAGTTTTTCATAATCGTTGATTATATCAGTGGCATCAACGGAGGAAACAAAATATACACCACGAGGACAGGAGACCAAGAGGTTTATCACAATGTTCCCCTGCACATCCTTCCATGTATCAGCCATTATAGAACACCCAGTAATTGCCCATGACGCCCTTAAGTCATCTAAATGCTCCCTTATAGATGCGATCTCATCCTGAAGAAATCGGCCAGATATCAATCGACTAGATGGACCCTTTAGACTCTGCCCATATTGACCAACTAACTCTAACATTCTATGGAAGTATGGAGAATCCGCAGCATCGGCTGGGATTCCTGCATGATAGAAGAATTTACAGATTGCAGATATCACTTCCTGGCGGCCTTTTTTATCAGCACCCACCTTTCTTTTGCATTGCTTGTGATGAGAAGATGTCTGATTTTTAAGAGAATTTAGAAAAACAGAATCCAATCTAGACCTTTTTAACAGGTGCTCAGGACCATTCACACTTCCTCCAGGAAACCTGCCCTTGGTAGCATTTTTGAAGTCACTCTCCAAAGCTCTATCATCAAAAGCCACTACTTCCTTGCTTATGCATTGCAAAATTCCTTCTGTCTGCTCTTCTTCCTCTTCCTCATTATCAGAGTGCAAGTAAAATGCAGATATTTCCCTAGTATCTGGTTTTCGGAGTCTTCTACCTGTTCTATGCCATTTCATATTCTCCTTCATTTTAAGATAGACATCTTCAGGAGCCTTTTCACAGTATGAAACTTCTCCAGGGATCCGGGCCAGATGTTGTTTAAACCGGTTGATTCCTCCGCTTATTATTTTCTCACAGTAATTGCATTTAACCCTTTTCTTCTTTTCATCTTGAGCCACACAATGTTCCCACCCAGGGTCTACATACCCAAGAGACCGAAGAGGGGCAAATCTTATGACCAAGTCTCTATCATCTGCTACTTTCTTGCCCTTATGCTTATACACTGAGGCTGCTTCTTCACCATCATCGTATTCGTTGGAATTGAAAGCCAAAGATGCTTGTTCATACTCAGATTGTCTTCTTTTCCGACTAGAACGACACCCTTCGAGGTTCTTTCTCATACTTGCACATACTTGTTCTGGGACCTTCTCGCAATGAGTTACTTCTCCAGATATTTTAGCCAGGTGCTGCTTCAATCTGAATATTCCTCCGCTAACTACTTTTCCACAGTAATTACATTTAACCTTCTTTTTCCTTTCATCTTGTGCGATACCATGCTCCCATCCAGGGTCAACACATCCCGCGGATCTCATTGAGGCCATTTCTTTGCCCGCATTAGCAAGAAAGCAGAGTCAAAACTCTATTTTATTACGTATGCATCTGCCATAGACAAAATATTCACAAAATACAAATGAATAACCACTTCAACAACTAAAAGTTAGCAAATTAGAAGCGCTTCAAGAATAATATCAATCAGTAAATGTTGAGTAGGTCACAACTAATGGACTTCAGTGCTTTCACGAGCTTCTTACCCCCCAGCATTATCGCTGAAAATGTCCTGACATTGAAGTAGCAACACATTTTACTGAGCACTCCACCTCGGTTAGACTTCCAACTAACTCAAATCCTTGGATCTGCTCAGTCGACAAAGAGAGTTGAAGAGATCTGCACAAAATGAAAATGGACACCCTTATAGACTCTCCAGCAGGAATAACCAAATGAAACTCTGGTGATCATGTCGATGAAAACACCTGGGCATGTGATGTTATGCAAAAAGAGAGATAATTTCCACTCGCTAAAAGCTGCTAGAAAGTTTTTGCTAACTAGTTGATCGGACACGGACAGTTACTTCTGGGATCAACAGTTAATTGGAACAGGCAGAAGGCCGTCTCTGTTCCAAGTCATCGAAATCCTAAGCAGTGAAGGAACTTGACATGAAAACACTCTACTCCATCCAGTTAATTGTATCTTCCTAAACTAAGGCAGCCGCGGTCATAACAAAGCATCGCCTCATTTGGATCATGCCAACCAACAACGTACGCTCGCGATCAACAAGTCACAACCCTAAACGAAGATCGACCCGCCGTCTCGGGCCTAGAACGATTCGCGAGGGCAAAGTGGCGCCATATACAACAAAAAACGTTCATTTACATAGCCAAATCACGTACGCAGCTTCTCTTTCCTTTCCTCTTCTGCACATCGCTCGAGAAACATTCCTTTTCCCAATGCCCAAACGCCGATGAGGATCGCCATCCCACACCACTCCTCATCGGCGATAAATAGCAGGAGGGCCCACAACTCACATTGTCGTACGAATCAATAATCTTGGACTGCAATTACTCAACCGACGCGTCCGAAATGGTCGGCGCAAGACTTGGAACAACCTCAAGTCCGGTTCGTTTCCTCACCTCGTCAGCAATTTCTTCAACCGAGAAGAAGCTCGGGCAAAGGTAAAGGGGCGCTTCGAGCTGGTGTGAAAGGAAGAGACGGAAGCTGAAATCTGCGGAGAGAGAGATAGAGAGACAGAGAGGGAGGGAGACGTACCAGTCGTGCGGGTCTGCGTGGAGGGGGATGATCTGAGGAAGAAGACGATTCCGGTGGGAAGCCCCCCTTTCGACGAAGAAGGAGGGGATTGACGACCGCACGATAGCTGCGTAGGTGAAATGCAGGGGATTACCACTGGTTGGTTGCTCCTATGTTATCTGCCCGAATATAGATATGAGTAGAAATAAAAAGTAATATATTTATTTATACACAAATGGAGATACAGCTAAAAGTTATTTTTATGGGGGAAATTCCGGCGAGTTGCCTCTTACGGTCTGGTCGAGCTAAAGAGGTGGGTTTTGTCTTTAAACCCAAAATTAATACACTCGACGCAAATTTATCCCAAATTAATTATTAATTTCTAAAAAAATTGCAAAAAAGGCCTCAAGTGCCCTTAGTTTATCAGATAAGAGCTTGAAATTGACATTGTTTCTAATAAGGGTCTAGAGTGCTATCATTTTTTCAAATAAGAACTCAAAGTATATCTTATTTCATATAAGAATTTAAAGTGGTTATATCTGTTTCAAATAAATATATCACTTTTTCAGCAAATAAGGACATTTTTATCATTTTTTTTTCTAGTTCTTCTTCATCACTGGTGGTCGGCCAACCACCGGTGAAGCCCATAAAGCTCGGCGGCCATTTGTGATCTCTGTGGATGGCCTTCTGCGAGCTCGATGGGGCCGACCTCACCAGATCTAGCAAGGTCTACCTCGCTCGCGGTCGGCAAGGCCAATCTCGCGGATGGCCATAACAAGGTCGGATGAAGTGAACCTTGCCAGATCTGGCGAGGTTGGATGAAGCAGACCTCGCAAATGGCCACGAGGGTTGACCTCCTCAAGGTGAGAGATAGCCTCGCCCATCCCTCGCCGGCCACAGGCAAGGGTGACCCTTGCTGGATCAGGTGAGGGCCACCCTCGCCTAGCCCTCTATGGGCATTGCCGGTGGTCGGCCGGCTATTGACGATGAAGAAGAAGATGAACATAAGAAAAAAGGAAAGGAAAAAAAAAGTGGCAAATGACAAAAATGCCCTTGATCGATCAAAAAATTTAACCGGCTGGTGGCTGGCCAATGACCAACAATGTCAAACCCTTATTTGAAATAATTATAATCACTTTAGGCCCTTATTTGAGAAATTGAGGGATTTGGGGCCATTTTTTGAAAATTTCCCTTAGTTTCTGCTATATTGGATAAATATGACGAAAACCTATAATCTAATATGACTGTTACATATTATCTAACTCAATAATTTGATAGTAAAATTTAACAAAAAATTAATGGAATATAAATTTATCACAAAGGTACCAATTGAAGGTAAATTTATCATATGTATGCTAATTTAGAGTTTTTTGTGATAATTAATTCTTATGCTGAGAAGAAAAAATTCACACGTCCGATTGTTTCGTGAGATGATTTAAAAAATATTTTTCTAAACATAATTGTTTGTATCTTTTACAAAAATGAACAAGCGAAAAAAATTCCAATTGTCTAATGAAAATATTTAGGCTAATTTGTTGTTGATAATGAAACATTTTTACTAATTAATTATTTTAAGTGATAAAAATGATAATTCTTTTTAAAATATTTTCCAAATCATTCCTTTTCTGCAAAATAAACATACCATTTTAGCTTTATATATAGGGCAACTCATATATATTTGAACATACACAATATTTGATAATTAAGGATTAGTAATTAGGCCGATTCAACCTCGAAATTGAGTCAATTCAAGGCTGGTTCACAAGGATACTGGTGAGATTCTAGTTCCAAAAATGAGGAATCTGCCTCAATCAGTTCGGCTCTTGATTTTACATCCCAAACCTGCCGATTCCACCCAAAGAACTTGAAATTGCAATGTCGATTTTACAGTGGAACTCGAAACTAAATCAGTTTATTCTATCCTAAGTAAAGGTGAGAATGGTTCCAAGATGGAACCGAAGACTTGAAATAGGACCAGTGGGAAATGGTCCAATTTTAGGTTCTAAAATATGCATGATAAGTTCTAGGTTAAAAATTGGGGCACTTGTTCTAATGGGTAAATTCTAGATGAAAGAAGCCTTTATGTGTTTCCTATTTTATATTTTTGCGTGATCTTCGGCATTTTATAGCATCCAATAATAAGTGTGTAATCTAAAGCCATTAGACTAAACTTCCATTTTCGGAATATCCATGATTGAGATTAATAATTTATTAATATTTCATAATCTTCACGTGTTTAAATATGAGTTGTGGTTAGTGAATTGCCATAAATGGTAGTCATTATAAGTAGGGATGAGCGGTTCTAAGTTCTTTACAGGTTCTACTTGAAACTTGGAATCTACCCTCGAGTACGTGTTCCTTATTTTTTGGAATTTGGAACCTGTCAATAGAAATTTAGAATCTGGAACTTGGAACTTACCCTATTACAAGTTTCATGGTCAGTTCTAAGTTCTAATAGATTTTTTTTTTTCATCTTTAATTAAGCAAAATGAAGTAAATGCAACAATAAAAATGAACAAGAATTTATTATCAATTGCCTAAGAACGAATGTCTATATGCACTTGTTGAATAGTATTAAGAAAATTTTATCATTTTCAATGAATTGATTACTCTTGTATTATATAGAATCATTATCTTGAAATAAGCAATTGTCCGAACATAATTGTATCAAAGAAGCAATTGAAGCTTCCACTAGTCACATGGTCTACGGAAATAAAATTCCAAATTATAAAATAGAAGTTTAAACTAGTGGTTCCGGATTATATACTTATAATCAAATGACATGGAATATCTCAGGATTAAGTGAAACATAGACTAAGAAAAATATAAAAAATTGGTATAGGTCATAGATTATAGGTTTCAGGTTCTATCAACATAGAACTTAGAACCTACACATCGAAACATGTTCCCTAAATTTTGGAACCTATAATTTATCTTACATATCTTGAAACTTGGAACCTATAGGTTTCTATTGGTATGGTTCTTAGATTCCAAGTTCTATCTTGGAATCATATTCACCCTAATTATAAGTAATAATTGATTGTAATTGTTCAATTAAGAGTATAGGTGGAACTTTGATAGACTATAGAACTTGGAACATTGTAGATTTCAAGTACTTAGGCATGTAAGGCAGGTTCTAGATTCAAAAAATTAGAGAATCTTTTTTAATTAGTAGGTTTCAAGTTTCAGGTGGAACTTGAACGGAACCTAAAATCACTCCCATAATATATTTTTTTGGAAAATAAAATATTTATGAAAATTGAATATATTTAACATATTATCCTTAATTAAAAAACAAATTGCATTCATATTTGACCCATGCATATTTTATATATAATAAATAAAACCAAAAAAGGGACAAAAAGGAAAAACAGACAAGTTCCACAGTCACTTTAGTTGGTTTTTTATTCCAAAATCTAGAAACCAACTCTAATATAATAGGTTCTAAGTTTTAGATTTGGAATTTAATTAAATCAAAACCGATTACCCCTAATCATATCATTGTATAAATATCTTTACATCATTTGATATTTTTTTCCTAAAGTTCATACTCTCATACCATACTCATGTCAAAATTAAGTTAGCCCAAAAATGCCATATTTTTAACTTTTCACAATTTCGAATCCAGAAATCATACATCCAAGATGCCTTATGATAGATGTGCAATTAAATATTTGTAAATGCGTTTGCGTATGGAGATATATCATGTTGACACATAAAATAAAATAAAAATTTATTTTCAGATAATTTTCAAAAATTTAATGATTTGAAAATTCTAAACCTCACTAGTCTCCCGAATATTGAGAATCTGATATTAAATTGGTGGAACATTTTATTAAATGGACAGAGTAGCAGGGAAGAAATATAAGGCAAAAGCATACGTCTTTATGAAGAGCATTCAAAACTTCCTCTTTCTATAGCTCCTTTTAATGATGAAGGTCAGAGATCGTGTGATAATAAGGTTACGAATGTCATGTACTATACAAAGTATTTGAGGAATTTCGCTATCACTATAATTATGATCACTGTTCACCAATAGGTAGTCGGCTCCTCTATCACAAAACACCAACTTCCTTGACTTTGTGGTACTAGGCAAGTGTCAGGTCCGTTTGGTTCGGTTTTGGGTAAATACCCTTAGGAAAATGCAAATATCTTTAGGCTAATGGAGTTTTTCGAAATGCAAATACTGTTTGCATTGCGAAGCAACTTTGGCCTAAATGCCATTTGATAAATACTTCATTTTGTAAAGCACTTTTACTAAAAAAATTTATTAAAAATTGGCCACCCTTCAGCGACTAGATTTGGCCACTGGTCAATCTCTGGTGGCACGTCGGTGCCCCCAAGTAACAGCCGTCGCCTAGGTTACGCGACCTCAGGTGACGGTCAGCCCCTTGGGCGGCGGTCGTGGGGTCAGGTGACCCCTCAAGCGGCGGTCACCAACGTCGAGGACCCCTTGGCCGGCGGTCGTCCACTGCATTGGCTCATCGGAGAAGATGAACAGTGATCACGTGAACAATACTATTTGCATTTAGAAGATGTAACTTCTCAAAGTGGCTTCGGACCTCCCTTGAGTTAAACGCCTTTAGAGTCTTTTGGAGATACAATTATATTTGGCCAAAGTCCTCCAGAAAATCGAACCAAATGGGTTTGCATTTGATCAAGGTCCTTTGGGCCTCCAAAGTCCCTTCGCAAAACCGAACCAAATGGGGCCTTGATCTTTAAGATAAAACCCTGACTGGAGCATCATATAGGTGCTTAAAACTCCTTTGAGCAAGGGTCACATTATACTTGGCAAGGAACGGAAGCAGGGCGCAAGGCTCGGAAGCAGACCTGAAGCGCCTATCGACGAGAATTAAGCTTGGCTTGATAACTGGTGCCCGCCCATTTTTGCCCCATTGGTCAGCAGTGACATATACAATGGACATATCGACTGAGCCTAATATACTGTCACTTTTTTTGAAGCAAAAGGAACAAGGTTTGAATAGGATTTTAGCGAGAGAAAAAGACTACAACTCTGACTTGTATTCGCAAACTAAAATGCTAGGGTCCCAAATTGTTTATTCCGAGTAAATTTATGGAAATCAAGTAAATCATGAAGTTCAATTAGCGTGTAGATTTTGTATGTTATGATTTCAAATGATGAATTTTGAAAGGAGTTGGAGTAAATCATCCATTATAAAATGGCGTTATGTTAGCTCAGGTGACATGTTTTTGGTACACATGTGTTATCGTTATGAGCCATGTCAAACATAAGCATCTTTGGACAGAAAAGTTGATCGATGATTTTTATCCATCAAGCAAAAACTCCTGCTTCTTTGGGGTTGTTTGAAAAATGTTGTTATTTTTATCATGCTGATAACCAATTCGTGTTTTTTCGGATCCACGAATAATTTTGTCCCTCGGACAAAAGTTCGTCCTTTTCGGATCATCCGGAAAGTGAGGTGGGGTTATTTTCTTGTGTTATAAGCTATTCTTTGTTTTTGTTTCGTGTTTTTTGCGCCTGCTAAAGAGCGTGCGCTCTAGTTATAGTGAAAGACCTAATTTGCTATAAAATTCTAAATTTTAGTTTGAATTTCAATTATGCTCCAAACTTTTTTTTATGTCTAAAAAAAAAGTCACAAACTTTCGCTTTAATTCCAAATCTACCTCATATCCAAAAATCTCCACTAGTTTTTTCAAAATATCAATAGTAATATATCAATATCAAGAGGCTATTGTTATTCCACACAAAAACATAGGTTATTATAATAAACTTCTAATTGCCCCTATTATTGGCTATTTTAAAGAAATTAGTGGCAATTTTTTAATGCGAGGGTAAGTTAGGGATTCTTATTAGAAATAAAAATGGCATAAGTACAGCCTGAGTACCAAAACTTGACACGAAGGGACACTTAAGTGCCAAAAGTTATATTTAAGTGTTACTTTTCAAAACAAATTGATTACTTTAGTACCAAGTCGTCGGAACCCTACTGGAAATTCTACGTTACAATTTTTTATTAATTTTCTTGCCCACGTGGCTCTCTGAAAACTGAGTCGGTGAAAAATCAACCAAAACAACGTCGTTTTGTGCTGATGTGGATTTTAAAAATTATTAATTAAATAATTAAAACCATATATTATTATAAAATCGATTTTATTAAAAAAAAAAAAACGGAAGGGGATCCGAGGGTTGTGCAGCCATCATTGCCGCCACCCTCACCGCCCACCCTCGCCGAGAAGAGTCGGCGATGGTGGGCGAGGGTCGCCAGCCCTTGCGCAGCCGGGCCAAGGGCCGCTGGCCACCCAAACCGCGCGGTCCCCTAGATCTGGCACAGTCTGGGCGTCTGGCGGCCCTTGGCCAGGTTGGGCGAGGGTCGACAACCCTCATATGATCTGGGGGAGGGTCGCAACCCTCACCCACCATCGCCGGCCCTTCCCGACGAGGGTGGGGCGGCGATGGCGGTGGCAGTGAGGGCTGCACAGCCCTCACCGATCCTCTTCTTCTCTTTTTTTTTTTTTTATAATAAAATCAATTTTTTTTAAATCTGACGTGGACAATTTTTTTTTTATTAAAATTGCCAAGTGGATTTTTTATTTTGAAAAAAATGCTCCGTCAGCAAATGAAGTCGCCGGAAAATAGACACATGGCAATTTGGCCGAAATTTTTCGCCGTTGGCACTTAACTGATCTCTTTTGCTCTGGTTTTGGCACTTAAGTGTACATTTTGTAACTTTTGACACTTAATAGCTACATGGCAATGCTTCTGTTCCCAGGAGCATTTGAAGGCATTTGGTAATTGTCTAAAATTTTTATTCTGGGAACAGAAATGCGTTTGGTAAAAAATTTTAATCTTTTGATTCTTTTAATTTTTTAGTACTTTTGTTATAATTTTCTTTTTTTCTCTTTTCTCCCATTCTTCCTCTTGGTTGCCGCCACCGGTGGTGCAGGGTTCCTTTATACTTGTTACTTGAGCGGAGCAATGAACCGTGACTTTGTTCCGGTCATGCAAGAATTTAAATACATGAACAAAGCCATAGAACATATCAACATAACAAACATCAATCAATCTACTCTTGGCTTATTCGAGAGAGTTTCCTAGGGTTGAGGATATCGTGAATGATGCTAGAGGAAGAAACTATACTTACTTGAAAAATCCTCAATCTAAGAATACGAATTAGAGAAAGTTAAACGCATTCAAATGCTCAGAAAATCGTCCAAAAAACAAAACAAAAAAGAATAATTTTTGAACAAAAATTGTTCCTATAAATGGAATAATTACCAAAAGTATCCCAATTATGCCATTGTTATAAAAAAACAGTCAATGATTGATATAGCCTTTTTGCCTTCACCTTTACAGCTCAAAAGCCCAAATTTGAATCATTCTTAATTCGCGCCTTCACATGCCTAGTTGGCATCATCAAAATGACAGAAAAATAGATGAATTGAACTCTTTAAACATGACACATCGTTCTATCCCAATGAGACACCTAAATGATTGAAATGAATTTTGATTAAACCGATAAGTTAAGTAAGATAAGATGATCTAAGTTTCCTTTTTCATTAATTAGTAGTGCCTTCCACCGAGTTATAACTTGAAAACTTATGAGGATCGTGACCCTTAATAATGGTCACAAATCAATAGCTCTCCCATCATTGTCTCAAGAGCGATACCTTTTAACGAAGCCATTTATAAATCTAACTTAAAGTATAGAAGTATTTTTCTTTGTTTATGATACTAAGAACAAGGCTTAGAAAGAAGCGAGACTTAGGGTATGTTTAGTAACGTGCCAAACAGTGCATGATTCTATTCTTCTTCTTCTTTTTATGGAACAAAAAAAGAACACAATTTCATTTGGTAATTCTTTTGTTCCCAAGAATAGATTTGGAATAAGATCAAAAAGTTAAAAAAAGAAGGTACTTTTTTTTTTCGAAAACAATTCCAGAATCAAATACAATTCTTTTTTTTCTCTTTTCTTCTCTTCTCTTTCCTTTTCTTTTGGCCCATCACCGGCCTTGGCCATGGTCAGCGATGGGCCAGATGAGAGTCGATGACCTTGTCGGAGTGTCGCTGGCCCCCGACGAGACCAAGCCTCATCGACTCGAGTCTCGCCCAAATCTAGCGAAGTTGAGCTCACCCTACCATCATAGCCTTGCCAAATCTGGGCGAGGTTGACCTCACCCGACCACATCGATAACTTCCGAGGCTAGTGACTAGAGGAAGGATAAGAAGACAAGGAAAAAATAAAAGAGGAACATGTAATAAAATTATTAAAAATTTAAAAGAAAATGGTTTGGGCTAAAAAAAAATTTAGAGTTACCCAATACATTTATATTTTGTGAATAAAAATTTTAGGCAATCATCAAATACTTTCAAATGCTTAAAAATTCGTCCAAGGAATAGAACAAAAGAAAACTCAATTCTAAATATAAATTATTTTCGAGAACAAAATAGTTACCAAACATACTCTTAACTCAAAACTTGAGGGATAGAGACAGGGTGCCTGTAGTGGTCCAAGGCTTGCCAAAATAAACCATAGAGTAAAACGTTTAATTAATTAGTGATGAAAAATGGAGTGATGAAGTCAAGTCCTATAAACAAATCATATCATCCAGGAAATCAAAAGAAAATTATAAAAATATTTTAAATTTATTGTATGGATACCAATTCAGTGTTAAACTTTACAATTTGATTGATTCAGTTATAAATCTTTTAATGATTTGTCAATGTAGTTCTTCAAACCAATTTTGATCAAAAATCACAAATATGGACATCGGCCATTCTACATGATATGTCTATTGTTAACATGGATAATTTTTCTAATTCTATAGTTAAATTGAAAAATTTAGGATCAGAAGCAAGTTTATGATTTTCTTTTTTTAGTAATTATTCTGGCAATCAAAGATCCTGAGGCCCATCATACGTTTGATTTCGCGAACAAGAAAAAAAGTAAAACAACTTGGAAGGATCATGGGTACATTCTCATTTTCATGGCCCAGAGGCTGATATTCTCAGTCAGGCCCAAACATCAGAGTCGGACATCTCACTAGACAACTCTTCATACATTGTAGCAATTGAGTCGCATTTCTGATTTATTTGACTCGATTCTCACCGCTACAGGACTTATCTTAGTACATGGGACAGTGCGATTGGCTTTGCTACATAAAGCTAAAATGTATGTGAAGTCATTTCGAAGAAAAAAAATTGTTAAGTTGACCAACAAAAAATAATCTTATCAAGCTAAAAATTATCTTACTTTTCTCCGAACAACAGTACAATATTATTTTTATCCATGTACTTATCTATTCATGTCGATACTAGTTCTTTTGCATATCATGTACTTCGAGAGCTGTTCTGCTACGGCATGGTTCACATTGCTTTAGTATAATTGTCCAAAATTTAGGACATTGATTCAAAGTTGCTATCGTCTGAAAAAAGAGAGCAAAATTAGACCAATACTCCCTTGCTGAGATTGCACATAGGCTTCAACAATTTTAGGGAGTAAATCGACACAATTTCAATCTACCATTTCAAGATGTTGACAAATCAACAAAATAAGGTCAAAGGGTTGAAATGAAAGCATACACAAATGAATTGTCAATTTGCTGATAAACCTCGGATCTGAGGACATTGCATTGGCCTCCAACTTAGTATGTCTTATCGTTGTGAGATTTTGTGAGACCGTTGTTAACTGTTTTAAAAGTAAGTTGTTAAATGAATTTGTAATTTAATATTTAATTATTTTAACATTTCTCATCACGCTTGGTCGAGTCTTTTTAGTACTACTAAGTGTGGACATATTTAATTGGGGAAGCAAATATGATTTGAAAATACTTGAACTCAGAATTTTCTACTCTGATATCATATGAGATTTTGTAGGGTCACTGTCAACTGTTCTAAAAGCTTCACAAAATCTCACAATCATTGCTTTGAGAGAGAGAGAGGGGGTGACAAAATCAAAGAAAAAATTCACAGCTGTAAAAATGGTTCAAGGATGGTTGAGGCCCTTTGCAAACAACTGAGCCTTTTAGCTTACTTGTAACTTCTAGAGCAATTCTAGATTTTTAATACTGGTTTACGTAATCAGTTTACTAAGAATTACTTTAGATAGTTTGTGCACAATCCTTTAAATAAGGTCAATACCATATTCAAGAACCACTAACATCCTAACGAATCACTTAATAAACTAACTTTGTATACTAGCCTCGATAACCACTGGAATTTACCTCAATGGCCACCCTTCCTATATGAGAATGGGGATATGGGGGTTCAAATTCTCACATTTTCAGAAAAGCTGGGATGGAGACGATTTAGTTTTAAAGTGGGTTTCGACTCCCATGCCCTATAAGGAGGCAATGCAAAAAAGTTCGAGTGTACCGACTAAAAATCTAGCCTTAATAAATCTAGTAATTTCCTTCACTATTATTAAGACTAAGGAGTCAGTATCATATGGGATTGAATTGTTTTTGGTGACGCAATGTTTAAGAAATTTCGGAACCATTTAATACATGAATCATTGGTGTGATATGGCCAAAAAGAAGAAGAAAAAGGAAGCAAGAACGAATAAGTAAGTCCGCACGAATGCATCCGTGCACGTCCTTACGACTTTAAAGGTCGTATTCGTAAGTAAGGCTAACGTACGTGGTTTCCACGGTGGCCTCTCCAAAAGGTGGGCTTGGATAGCGATTTGGGTGTGAACGCCTGTGGAATGATATCTCTGAACTGGCATGCACGATGAGACAGCGGTGCTCCTTTATTTTGGCAAGAAGTTAAGTCGACGAGCACTCCGATCAAACTGTCAAACTAGAATGTTGCCGTTTTATCAAAGCTAATCAAGGGGGGTCGATGTTAGAATTCTGTGGCCGAGAGGGCCAAGTTCGAGCGGATGGTCATTCCTGATGTTGAGATGGTGGTGGTGTGGACGGTAAGGCCGTGGCCCCATGGGATCAAGTTAATGAGGTCTGGATTATACGGCTTGATGCTAACCCCTGAATGAAATTGTGCCATCGCGGCACTCTCCTGTATATTACTTGTTCTTACCTGGTTTTTTAATGCTCTGTAATCGGGTGAATTGCGCTTGGAAGAGAGCGAGACGTTCCTTTCTATGTACATGCGCCTAGCCCTTTTTCACAGCGTTCTCGTGTGAACTAATTTCCCTCGTTGATCAGTGTGATTGTGACGTGAAATCATAATGGGTTTCGAGGATCAAGTAGCTTTCGTAGCCATATATATATTGCGAATTCGACAAATGTAAAGGAGCAAAATTTTCTCTCTTTTTTTTAATAATTCAAGGGCACTGGTTTAGAAACCCGGCCGACTAATTAAATATCTTGCAAACATTATGAACCGGTTAAGTCTAGACCTTAGGTTTAAACAGATAACCTAACCTAAATAATTTGTGGGATTTAAAGCAATGACCTCCTGTTCATAAGTCGAAGATCTTCCAAGAGGCTCAATCAACCGCATCAATCCCGATGGGTCAATGTAAAGGAGGCAATCGAACAGAGAAGAAGTGAACGATGTGAGAGCAACATGCGATGGTCAAACGAAAAGCATTGTATTGCATGAATGAAGAGAAACCGCACCCGATCGTACGCCAACTTTTGCCCTCGAGGAAAGGAAAGGACCTTTAGATGTAGCACGCCATCTTTCCATAAATCGATCTTTCCCCAACTTTATCTTCCTTTTTTCTTTTCTACAATCTTTGTTTTAACCGACGACTCCATGTACGCATATGGCATATCCCACGTAGGGGTATAAACGGTTTAGTTCGGTTCAGTTCTTTTTAAAAATTGAACCGAACCAAATCAATAAGGGATGATACCAAACTAAACCGAAACCATCCTGAACCGAACCGAACAAAAAATGCGGTTCGGTTCGGGATGTTTTATCGATTTTCTTATTTTTGCTTTATTTATTAAGACCTAAGTGAAGAAGAGACGATAAAGAAAATAGATTGTTCACTTTTAATTGAGAATTCCAGTTCGGTTTGATTAACCAAACCGAAAAGTTAATAATTATTTTTTGGTTAACCGAATTGAAACCGAACTGAATAAAAAACGCACAAAATTTCGGTTCGGTTCTTGACCCCCTTAATCCCACGTAGGTCCCCCATCAGTAAGGAATTCTTGATAAGAATCTAGTACATGTAGCATATGTTTTTATTTTTGGGTGTATAAAAAAAACCTTATATTTTATTTTTTTGGGGGTTTTGGAGCTCTAAATAGTAAATGGAAACAAATATGCCGACAGCATCTAATGAACAAATGAGAAGACACCAAAACTCATGTCTGCCTATATCGTGTAAGCTACGTGAAGTTTTACGTCCTTACGTCTCAAAGGTCGTAATTTCAAGCCAAACGTGGCTTTCACGTTAGAAGATTACGATCATCACGTTAAGGCCTTAGTAATTATTTTAAGAGAGATGCAATCATAAACCGTAACCATAAGGCATTAAAGAGATTCTACTTCTCTTTAAACACTGCTATCCCCTTACGCTAGTCTTGATATAGAGAAATGCTTATGTGATTATCATTAATCTATTGTAATAATAGCAGCTTGTTATGGACTACAAAAAACTAAATAATAAATAATTAAAAATTATTATGGAGTCTCACTCCTTAATAATTTGTGACTCACAATATACTATTATTCTAACAGCAGCTTGAAGACTGTTATGCCGGAAAAGTCCCTCGATATATCCCATCATTGTATAATAGAGGATTTTGATCAGTTTTGGAGTACCTACAATATATTTACTGTTTTGAGGATCGAAATGCTTGCTCGTGACGCTTAAGGCACGGCAAAGGCAAGGGATTGATAGTGATTCTAAGTTTGAATTCAACAAATGAAGACTACGAGTCAACAAAAGACAAATTGAATAGTTAAGCTCTTTCTTGTTTTTCAGCCAAGTTGGAGCATGAGAGAGACTCTATATAAGTACCTCCATGCCTTGCTCTCTCCTCGCCAAATCAACTTGAACGTTCAATTTCGAGAGTTGAACGATGAAGTACCTTGCGGCACTCTTCTTAGCTCTTCCCATTGTCATAAGCATCACCCTCTTGTCATCTCCATCGAGTGCCGTATCCTCACCGTCCATCGGCGGATGTCAGCCCTCGGGTACTATGCACTGCCACAGCAAGTCCTACCCTAAATACCGTTGCTCGCCCCCAGTAACGTCTTCCACTCGAGCGACCTTGACGAACAATGATTTCAGCAAAGGTGGCGATGGCGGGGGCCCGTCGGAGTGCGATGACAGTTACCACAAAAACTCGGAGCTGATCGTTGCACTGTCGACTGGGTGGTATGCCGACGGGTCTCGATGCGGGGACAGAATTAGGATAACATCTACGAAGAGCGGGAGGAGTGTAACGGCCAAGGTGGTCGACGAGTGCGACTCTATGAATGGGTGCGATGATGAACATGATGATCAGCCACCGTGTAGGAACGACATTGTCGACGCTTCAAATGCGGTGTGGCATGCTTTGGGGTTGGACATAGAAGTGGGTGAAGAGGATATTACATGGTCCATGGCATAGAAATTCTCTCTTCTCCTTCCCCAGAGAACACCGAAAATAAGGATAAATAACATCCGGGGTTGATGGCTGTTGACTGGCTTTCGGTAATATGTTTGAGGCTGTGTTTATAATGCAAAATAATTAGTCAGGGCAATAGAACTGTAAACGAAGCTAGGGAAAATGCTTGTACGAGAAGATAATATGCAATATGTTGAAAATAATAATAAGTAGTCGTATTACTGTGCTTGTCCTTTATAATATATTATAGTCTCTTGATTTATATATTTGGATAAAGGCACTTGGAGATGTTCAAAGTGTTGCAAAATATTCAATTAAGTCTCTCGAATTTTTTGTGTCGAATTAGGTATATGAAGTATGTACTTTCGTTCGAACCGGTGGTGTTTCCGTTAAAGTTATAAATGGAGATCTTGACGTGGTATTCACGAAGGATCGTATATAACCATCAAAATATAAGAAATTATTTTCAAAAGTTCAAGAAAATTAAAATTTGAAGAATAAAAACTAAGGAGAAGGATGGGAGATGGAGCTGCAATCGAGGCGGAGGTGGCATCGCCGCCGCCCACTCATCGGCGAGGGGTCGGCATCCCTGGTCGTTGTAGGGTGAAGCTAATGTGGCCCTCGCCACCACCTCCCCAGCTGAAAAAGCAACAAGAGAGTGTGTGGAGACGAGTGAGTCAGGTGAGGTGATGAGTCTGATGACTCTCGCTAGTCTCGCCACTTGCTGGCGGTGTCCGCCATGACCTCACTACTATCGTCACTTCGGCTAAGAGGGCCGCAACCCCGTCCAAATCTGTAGTGAGGGAGTGACCAGTGGCCCTCACTCATTCCCGAGGGTAAGTGGCCACCGCCACTGCCTGCACATCGAAGAAGATCGAAGAGGGCAGTGGTGCTCGACCACGAGGTGATGGACACCGTGAAGCTTGGGGACTCGGTGAGGCGTGTGTTTGTAGATAGCTTGTCGAAGAAGAAACCGCGGGTTCAGTTTCAGGCAAAACTAAAAGGAGACTGCTCCATTTCTCCAACTTCGTGATTAATTTCTTTAAGGGAGATTGATTTCGTCTAATTTTGAGCAAAAATGATGCATTTCTCCATGGTGGAGATCAAGAAAGAAGCGTATGTGCGAGAACAGCATGCGATGGTGAAACGAGGAGAACTGTATTGCATGGCGACATGTTACATGAAGAGAAACAGCACACGATTATACGCCAACTTTTGCCCAAAGGCCCTTTAGATATAGGTCAACCAAACATGGTGTAAACGTCAACGGCATCTTGTGTAAAGTCTGACGGGACGTCTTTTGCAACTTTGGGTGGAAAAAAGATGGTTCAATAGGAAAAGAAATTTCTTTCGATTGATCTTGCCCCATCAATAATTTCTTTTCTTTTCTACAATCTTTATTTCACTGATGACTTAACATGACACAAGCCATGCCATGTAATTCGCCGTGTTCATTCCATAAGGAATTCTTAGTAAGGATTCAGTACATGTGGCATCCCTCTTCTTGATGGGCGAATAAGTCTTGCGGAAGTACTTCATGATTAAGATCATCAAGAAAGTTTCATCATAAGCACACGCGCTCTTTACGAAAAAGAATTATCTTAATAAATTGTTACTAATGGATATAAAATAATCACCTGATCTTTCTAAATGCACGCTTTTCACTATCATGCAACACGGTTACTGAAATTAAATCGTTGATATCAGTGGAGATTCACGTTGGTTTTAACAACATTTACAGCACGTCCTCTCAGATGGATTCAGGAATCTGTTTTCTGTCTTATTTCGAATCCTTTTCGGTCAGATTTTACGTTTTTAAGCTCTACATAAGACAAACGCCGGCAGCATTTTGTGAACAGCCAGCACACACCCCAAATTTGAATCTACCTTATCGGGGAAAGCTAGGTGGAGTTTCATGCTGTTTCAATACAATATTAGATGAATCTGTCCCCGGGGAAAGTATCAACTGGTCATAACTTTGACACTGACGTGGCTTTCACGCTAGATTCCGATCGTAACATTAAGGCTTCGTAATTATCTCAAAAGGGATAGATTCTGTACGGCATTAAAAACGGAAATATTCTATTTTCTTTTAGAAGATACATTTTAAGTTTTAACCAGTAGCTATTAAGATAAATCACAAACCCTAATCCTTATGTCAGTCTCAATATCCATGTCATTGCGCAGCTCATCATTTTGATCGAATTCGGAGAAGTTGGTGGTAACGCGCAAGGCACGGGAATGAAGACTACGAGCCAATATTTGCTTAAATTCCACAAATGGAGGCTTTGAGAGACTCTATATAAGCAGCTCCTGTCTTTCTTCTCTCCTCACCAAATCAACTTGAGCGTTCAATTTCGAAAGTTGAACAATGAAGCACTTTGCGGCACCCCTCCTAGCTCTCCCAATGGTCATAAGCATCATTCTCTTTTCATCTTCTTCACATGCCATCTCCTCATGCAATGGCCCTTGTCATAGCCTAAATGATTGCACTGGACAATTAATATGCGTCAACGGAAGGTGCCATGATGATCCCGACGTTGGCACGCACACATGTCCCGGTACTCCATCACCTTCCAGTGGAGGATGTCAGCCCTCAGGCACAATGCACTGCCATGGCAAGTCCTTCCCTAAATACCGTTGCTCACCCCCAGTAACGTCTTCCACTCCAGCAACCTTGACGAACAACGATTTCAGCGAAGGCGGTGATGGTGGGGGCCCGTCGGAGTGTGATGACAGGTACCACAAAAACTCGGAATTGATTGTTGCACTATTGACCGGGTGGTATGCCGGTGGGTCTCGGTGCGGAAAGGAGATCAGAATAACATCTACGAAGACTAAGAGGAGCGTGATAGCCAAGGTGGTAGACGAGTGCGACTCTACGAACGGGTGTGATGGTGAACACGCCGATCAGCCACCATGTGACAACAACATCGTCGACGGTTCAAATGCGGTGTGGCATGCTTTGGAACTGGACATTGAAGTGGGTGAAGAGGATGTTACATGGTCCATGGCATAGAAATTCTCGCGTTTTCCTTCCCCAGAGACGAACCGAACAAGGATAAATATGATCTCGGGTTTAATGGTTGTTGACTGGTGTGCTGTAATAAGTTTGAGGCTGTGAGTATATGTAGTTCAAATATGCAAAATAACTTGTCAGGGCGACAAAACTGTAAGAGAAGATGATAATAATATTAATAAGGCGTAGTGGTATTACTGCGCTCGTCCTTTAAAAAATATGATAGCCTCTTAAGTTATATGTTTAAGATTAAAAGAACAGAGATCCTCGAATTATTACAATGTTCCATCAGGTCTTTTGATTAGTTTTTTATGCAATGAAATCTCTAAACTACATACTTTTTTGTTCAAGTTGGTGATGCTTTCGTTACACGTATAAATGGAGATGCCGACATGGCCACTATATACTGACGTGCTACATTTCTAGCATCCTATATGACGATTATAGTATAAGAAAATATTTTGTAAAGTTTACAAACATTAAATTTTGAAGAACAAATAAGAATATGAAAAGAGAAAAAAGAAAAATAAGACAAGGGGGAAGAAGGGGACATGTAGCTGCTGTTGAGGCGAAGGTGGCGTTGCCACCACCCTTGCATCGATAGGGGGCCGGTTGGCACCCCTGGTCGGACTCAGGCGAATTCGATGTGGCCCTCGCCACCGCCTTCGGTACTGAAAAAGCAATGTAATAGTGTGTCGGGCGAGTGAGTCAAGTGAGGTCGCGACTCTCACTAGCCTCACCACTTGCCAGTGACGTCCGCCATGACTTGGTTACTATTGCCACTCTGACGATGAGGGTTGCGATCCTTGCTCAAATCTGTAGCAAAGGAAGGTCGGTGGCCCTCGTTGTGCCTGCACATTAAAGAAGATCGAAGAGGGCAGTGGCGCTCAACCACGAGCTGATGGACATCGTGAAGCTCCAAGACTCGGTGAGGCGCGTATTTGTGTACAATTTGTTGAAGAACCCATAAATGAAGACTTTAGAGGTGAGCGAAGAATCTATTTGTTTAGTTTCAAGCAAACTAAGAGGACAACACTCATTTCTTGGGAAAAAGATACCACCGCTTGGTCACCTGAGCCGACTCGCCGTTTTCAGCCCTTCCTTCCTGATTTCCTCACCGGGGCGAGAAGGGCCGACCAGCCTCTGTCAAGCCACCGCCCAGCTGAGCGCCGGGTCGCTGCCAGCTCTGTCCGCCGGAGCTGCTGCCGCCATTCCCTCCTCCGTTATCCCTCTCTCTGCTGCTGGTTTGGCCGTGCAGCCCCCCTCCGCAAGCTGGCCGCCGTCCCTAGCCGCCCTTGTCCGATCACTGGAGCCGCCACAGCAGTCTCACTCTCATTCCAGCTTAGCCGAGCCTCCCTTGGTTGAGACCCGTTTTCGGGCCGCCTCATCTCGGTGAACCGGAGGTGACTGCGTGTCCGCCTTGCCGCCAACATCGCACCCGTGTCGTCGGAATTGTCGCCGGGTGAGTTTATACTATAATTCATCGATTAGTCCGTTAAACTTGTTTATGGGGAGATTAGATTAAAATTAACCTTGGTTAGGATTGGTTAGATTAGTTAACTGTGATGATTTTCGATTATGTGATTAATCGTGTTTGAGACTAAGTAACGGGGTTAATTAGGATAATTAAGGATTAGCGGGATAATTCGGATTATGAGTTTTTTTATTAAAAAGAAATACTTTCTTTTTTTAATTATGATTTATTAAATTCGAAATAAATATTATTTATTAAATTTCGGAATTATTATTATTATTAAATTTCGGAATTATTATTATTTATTGAAATTCGGAATTATTATTATTTATTTTAATAATAATTGGTCGTAGTTTAATTATGAATAGTGATGTTTATTTATAATTAAATTGTGGGATTTATTTGATGTGTCGGTAATGGTAAAAGCACGTTGGATTGCTGATTAGATTAATTGTGTGATTGTTGGAAATTATCACGTGCTTGACTGTTTTAATTAATTATGCCTTAACGTATGCGTATTGATTACATGGGCTATAAAAAGGCAAAAACCTTGACGTGTCAGGCATATATATGTTAAGCTTTACAAGAAAAATAAGAATTGTATATTCTTTAATGAGGCATGAAAGTAAGACGGGTTTTGAAATAAAATGTGACCATGTATCATTCTTTCCTGCAATCTATACCTGATAAATGTGCAGTGATTATATTGTGAGCATGTATCACGTTAATAGATCATGGTGGTGTGCTTGTGTGGTCAGTTAATTGAACCCGTCACCCTAGCGGTAGATCAAGGGACGAAATCCGACTTGTCAGAATTCCTGACTGGTGTCCAAACGTGGGTCACGGTAGAGGCCGAGCCTATACTCCTTTGGGAATGCCCATGATGTAGTCGTGCCTCATGGGGGAGAACGATGCATTGTTTTGAACCAGTAGACCGCCAACTTGAGGGTTGTGCCGTGGCCTTGAGAGTCATAATAATTAGAACACGTATGAATACAGAGGTATATGAGAGACAAGTTGACATTGTGTTCTGATTATGCTTGTGCTTGTTGCACTATTTATAATATGCATGAGTTAGTATTGTGCAGGGTGTGGCAGTAGCCAGGTGAGATCGCCTGCGATACGACTCGAGAGTGATTGATTAATGCAATGTTGAGAGTGCAATGTGTATTAATTGTGAAATGTATGTATATTTACCGTGTAAGGTATGACATAATCGGGTAATGTTGCTTGCGAGTCGATGTGTTCATAAGATTACTGAATAAATTAAGTCATTGCTTAAGACATAGGGTTGTTCTACTATTGACCTGCTTGAAATATTGGACCGTGCCATAGGTACCCCGAGACGAGTTGGTGTCTTAACCGGGGCTTAGGGCAAAAACTCATTAAGATTTTATCTCACTGGTTATTATATAATCATTTTCAGGTCCGTTAGATGAATAATTGATAGGTGGTGCGTTTTGGAAGAAGTAAATTAACCCTGACCCTATTTGTTTGGTTGGCTCTGTAGGAAGTTGCCCGTGATAAGAGCCTGTTTATGTAGACTTCCTAAGGTTAATTAGAAGATAAATAAAATGATAATGTTGATTTTGTTTTTAGGTTGACTTTCCTAGCTATTTCGATTGTTAGGTTATACGGAGATTAGATAAAAAGAATGATTGGCGACGCGCCTTAGGACATTGCATCCAAATGACCAAAAGAGAAAATGGAGATCGTCGCGTGTTCAAGGGTTGGGGCGTGACATTGGGACCACATCGACAAAAGACAATAGACAATTATAATTACATATAGAGGTCCCTTCACTCTCATACACTTTATGAAAGAAAAGAGAAGAGCATCCCACGATAGTCACTTTGATTATAAAATGACCAACAAATAAAGGTCTCCAGAACAATGATAACTCCCCCATGATATCTATTTCAATATTTCGATTACAAAATGACCAGATGTCCCTACAACAATCACTCCAAACCTTAGAAATCGGTCTCACACATAACAATATCCATCAGTCTTAAAAATACTCTCGCACATCACAATATCCAACGAAGCCCTAAGAATACCTTCACATATCATAATACCATATCTACGCCCTAAATCACACATCACAGTAGCATACCGGCCCTAATTTTTTCCTGGCCGAGCCTTAAATTGCCAATCCGAATCCTTGAATTGCTTTAGCACTACATTTGAGCCCTAAATCGTCCATCACAATACCATCCAAGATCTATATTTCCTAGTCGAATCCCACATTTCACAATTGAGCCCCAAATTTTCCATCGGAACCCTAATAGACAACTCCAAGCCCTAATTTCATACCATAGGGAGAGAAAAGGACAAACCTTAGCGAGCGAACGATGGTGAGCGACGAAGTGCCCTATGTGAAGATGAACGGAGACGAAGACAGGAGTGAGCATAGAGATGGCCGGCTAAGAGAATTGGCCAATGTGTTTAGCCAAAGTAAGCTAAACGACGTCATTTAGCACAAGGAAAAACGATGTCGTTTAGCTTGGCAAGCCGTGAGTCCACATGTATTTTTTTAAATTCACGTCGGAAAAATTTCATAGGCCACATGTGTTTTCTTTTTAAATAATTGTAACCTCAGTGAAGTTTGACGTCGGAAAATGCCACATATGCATTTTGGCTGGATTTTCTCGCTGTTGACACTTAACCGATCCATTTTACACTGATTTTGGCACTTAAGTGTACTTTTCGTAATTTTTGGCATTTAAATGTCACTCCGTGCCAAATTTTGATACTCTAGAGGTTCGTACATCATTTTTATTCTTTTCAATACAATGTTTGATGAATCTATCCACGGGGTACGAATCAAAAGGTCATAGCTTTGACACTAACGTGGCTTTCACTCTAGATTCCAATGATAAAATTAAGGCATTAAGGCATAGTAATTTTCTTAAAAAAGATACGACCCTTTTTCCTATTTGCTTTTAAAAAATAAATTTGGACCAATTGCTATTACTATAAATCATAAACCCTTATCCTTGTGTCAGTCTCGATATCCTTGTCATGATTTGGATCGATGTCAAAAAAGTCGCTCCTAACGCGCAAGGCACGGCAATGAAGACTACAAGCCAATCTTTGCTTAATTTCCGCAAATGGAGAGGAGACTATGGTCCAACACGCGCTCGGAACAAATGAACTTGCGTTGAGTGATGACTTATTGGAAAACAAAAGGCAAGTTGAATGATCGACTCTTTTTTTTTCCAGCCAACTGAAGCATGAGAGGCTCTATATAAGCAGCTCCTATCTTTCTACTCTGCTCTCCAAATCAAGTTGAGCGTTCAATCTCGATAGTCGACCAATGAAGTACTTTGTGGCACTCCTCCTAGCTCTTCCAATTGTCATGAGCATCACTCTCTTTTCATCTCCTTCACATGCCATCTCCTCATGCAATGACCCTTGTCAAACCCTAGATAATTGCGACGGCCAATTGATATGCATCAACGGGAGGTGCCATGACGATCCCGACGTAGGCACGCACATATGTCCCAGTACTCCATGACCGTCCGGTGGAGGTTGTCAGCCCTCAGGCACTATGTATTGCCATGGCAAGTCCTACCCTAAATATCGTTGCTCAACCTCGGTAACGTCTTCCACTCAAGCGACCTTGACGAACAATGATTTCAGCGAAGGCGGTGATGGCGGGGGCCCATCGAAGTGTGACGGTAGTTACCACAGTAACTCAAAACCGATTGTTGCGCTATCGACCGGGTGGTATGCTGGTGGGTCTCGGTGTGGAAAGGGAATCAGAATAACATCTACGAAGATTAGAAGGAGTGTGATAGCGAAGGTGGTCGACGAGTGCGACTCTATGAATGGGTGCGATGGTGAACACGCTGATCAGCCACCATGTAAAAACAACATCGTCGATGGTTCCAACGCAGTGTGGCAAGCTTTGGGACTGGACATAGAAGTGGGTGAAGAGGATGTTACATGGTCCATGGCATAGAAATTCATGCGCTTTCCTTCCCCTGAGATGATCAAATTAAGACTAAATAAGATCTCGGGGTTAATGGTTATTGACTGGTGTTCTGTAATAAGTTTGAGGCGGTGCTTATATGCAGTTCAAATATGCAAAATGACGTGTCGGGGCGAAAAAACTGTAAGGAAATGCTTGTAAGAGAAGCTAATTATATTAATGAGACGTAGTGGTATTACTGCGCTTGTCCTTTAAAGATATCATAGTCTCTTAAGTTATATATTTCAGATAGATGCACTGAAGACCCTCGAATTTATTGCAATGTTCAATCAGGTCTTTTGATTTTTTTCATGCAATGAAATCTCTAAACTATATACTTTTTTGTTCTAGTTGGTGATGCTTCCATTAAACGTACAAATGAAGATGCCGACATGGCCATTAAATCTCTAAAATATATACTTTTTTGTTCAAGTTGGTGATGCTTCCATTAAACGGATAAATGGAGATGCCGACGTGGCCATTAAATACTGACATGTTACATTACGAGACATCCTATATGTCAATTATAATATAAGAATATATCTTTTAAAGTTTGGAAACATTATAATTTGAAGAACAAATAAGAATCTGGAAAGAGAAAAAGAAAAATCAAGACAAAGGGGAAGGAGGGGACGCGTAGCTGCTGTTGACGCGGAGGTGGCGGCAATCGATAAGGGGCCGGTCGGCACCCCTGGCCAGACTCAGGCGAAGTTGATGTGGCCCTTGCCATTGGGCAAGTGAGTCAAGCGAGGTCACGACATCGCGAAGCTCCAAGACTCAGAAAGGCGCATATTTGTGAACAATTTGTTGAAGAAGAATCTATAAATGAAGAGTTCAGAGGTGATCGAAGAATCTATTTGTTTAGTTCTAGGCAAAACTAAGAGGACAACACTCCTTTTCTTGAGTGTCTTTACTCTCTTTTTTTTATTACCGAGTGTCATATCTTATGAATTGTTCTCACTTGAATGCTATAATTTTTTTTTTCCAATCACTTGAGTGCTATATAACTTTTTAATCAATTACTTGAACACCACAATTTCTTGAAAATATTTACCATAAGTGTTATGTCATGTTAGATTTCTAACACTTGAATGAACGTTATGAAATTTAAGTGATCAATTGAAAGTTATGGTACCAAAGTGAATAGTTTTTAGAAGTTATGGCATTCAAGTGGTCAAAAAAAAAGTTACGGCACTTAAGTGAGCGTCATACAAAAGTTACCACATTTGTAAACATCCTTATCCCCCATTTTTCCCATTCCGTAATTAGATTTCTTTAAGGTAGATTGATTTTTGTTAGAATATGTCTTGAGCCGTACATATCTTGCTGGTAAGATTTGTCATATTAAGAAATGGTTTTCCGAGAAAAGATTTAGGATTCAATTAGTAAATTTGAAAAGTTTAGAACTAAATGCAAGAGTGAAATAGGTTTAGCACTTTATGGGTAATTTTCCCGAATCATTCAAATAATTTCATAATAAGCTCATACGCTAATTATGAACGGGATTAACTTCATAAATTGTAGAGTAAAAAATATTATCTTATCTTTTTAAATATGCACTTTTTATGTCCACACAGCACCCGTTGTTAAAACCGATCATTTATATCACTAAAGCATTCACCAATTTCACTGTTGAGTAATACGTCATTGTTCTTCAACCACTGGGTTTTACTCAATAGTCACCCTTCCTATATAAGAAAGGGGAAGTAAGGGATTTGAATCCCCACTTTCTTAGGGGAGTTGGGGTAATAATGATTTAGCTTTACATGTGAGTTTCAACTCTTACTTATTGGAAAGAAGCAGGGTAACAATCTGAGAATAAAAATTAGAATAGAAATAACTTGATCGTGAAATCCTTTTTTTGTCTTGTTTTGAACCCTTTTTTGGTAAGACTCTCTATTTTAGAGCTCCAAGTAGGAACAAACGCGGGCAGCATCTTATGAACAAATGAGTACACCCCAAAAGTTGTATTTGCCTATATCGTGTAAGCTGCGTGGGGTTTTATTGCGATTTAATACAATATATGAACCGATTCCATCGTTAGGAATCAAAGGTAGTAACTTTAACCCTAAAGACTAAATTTGGTTGTTTGGATTTGGATTAGGATAAAATAGATTAAAAAGGGATTTGAAATACTTCAAATATCATCAAATTGTAAAAATATCCTATCATATATTTAGTACAATCTAAAGTGGTATTTGAATTTATTAAAAAAAAATCTTTAATTTTTTTTGAAAATCTGTAACCTAAAATAGATTTGAATTTCAGCAAAACAGAATAGATTTGAAAATCTTTAAAAATCGCTCTGGTTTGAAAAATTTTAAAAATCTTTGAAAGTCACGTCTTCGATTGGCTCATGCCATATATGAGACTCAAGCCCTTCCGACACCATATCTAAGAAGTCGATCCTGGGAGCATGACGACTCTCAACCAACACAACCCGATTTGAACCTTAAGGCTTAGTAATTATCTTGAGGATTATTACACCCGTGACAATTTATAATTTGTTAATTTTTGTTAAATTGGATTAATATCATGAAGAATCACAAACCGGTATACTTATGACAAACGAATAGTAAAACACTAAATTGGTACATCTATCGAATGCCATATCTCATACAATTCAGCAATTTGATGATAAAATTTAACGGAAAGTAATAGATGTAAAGTTAGCGTAAATATTATTAACGCCAAAAATTGGCACAGCAGGCCATGGGTAAATAACAAGGCCCGCTAAGCCTAAGACATGTAAAGCAGCTCCATAAGGGTCTGGGGGTACTGACAATTTGGTGTAGACTATCGTCAAGGGCAGAAGGATAAGAACGAAGGTAATTTCTAAAGCGCTTGGTACAAACGACTCCATGGATAATTATTGGCACAGTACCGAAGATTCCCGGTAATTTGAAATTTAAAATTATAACAGCCAGAACACGGTCATTTGCAATACCTAGCTATAAATAGCCTAAGGGATGTAAAGGTCTGGACAATTGAACAAAAACCCATTAACATTCATTTTCGGCTATATTTCTTTATTTTACATCTCGCACTTACTTTTGATCACATAGTATTTATTTATTTATTTTATTGCCATTAGAATAGAATTAGTAACTTCCTTTTTGAAACAACACTTGATCAATATACAAGGAAAAAAAAATGAAGATCTACCCCTTTAGTCAAAGATATTTGTCCAAGGATACTCTCGGCCAAATAGGTATATAAATTTGGAATTTTTAGTATTCAAAAAAATAGTTTATGGTAAATTTTCATAAATGAATCAGTATGGGTTTTCTTGGTAGTAAACCTTATTTTAAAAGAGATTCAACCTAAACACGAGGCTTTAAAAACTACTCCGCCGCTAAGAATACAGAATTCAAGAGAAATTAATTATTAACAGGCATTTTGTCGTTTGCTTATGAAAGTATAATACTTATTTTGTAATTACTATTAAAACAAGAACTTAATGGACGAAAGAAATGTCCAAAATGAGATTCCCGTGAATGCAACCGACAGCTAGTGAAGAGTCACGTCCAATTGAACCCAACGTTCTTCGTGAGTTTTGATGGGGCCGTTTTACTTCGATGAATCCCATCTAAAGTTCCATAAATTGGAGCTCATCGATCTGACAAAAATATCTAGAATTTCTTAAATTTCTTCGATAATACTTAAGCATGATGATGTGTTTTTCCCAGAATGTCTTCGTAAAATATGAATATCCTCAACAATAGCTGGACATAGGTCCAATCACTACATGCATACATACACAACCACACGTGATTTCGATAGCTTTTTTGTTCGAATCCCACAAGTGAAGACTACGAGTTAACACCCATTTGAGACAAATGAATCGTACAACATGTTTACTTAATTATTTACAAACAAAAGGCAAATCGAATAACTTTGTTTTAGCCAACATGGAGCGTGAGAGACTCTATATAAGCACCTCCAAGGTCTCTTCTCTCCTCTCCAAATCAACCTGAACGTTCAATTTCGAAAGTTTAACGATGAAGAAGTACTCGGCACTCTTTCTGGCTCTTCCAATGGTCATTAGCATCACTCTCTTTTCGTCTCCTTCGCACGCCATCTCCTCATGCAATGACCCATGCCAAACCCTAGACGATTGCACCGGCCAATTGATATGCATCAACGGAAGGTGCCGTGACGATCCCGACATGGGCACGCACACGTGTCCCAATACTCCATCCCCGTCCAGTGGAGGATGTCGACCCTTGGGCACTATGCACTGCGACGGCAGCTCCTACCGTAGATATCGTTGCTCGCCCCCGGTAACGTCTTCCACTCGAGCAACCTTGACGAACAACGATTTTAGCGAAGCCGGTGGTAGCGGGGCGTCGGAGTGTGACGGCAAATTCCACAAGAACTCGGAGCTGATTGTTGCACTGTCGACCGGGTGGTATGCTAGCGGGTCTCGATGCGGAGATAGAATCAAGATTACATCTACGAAGACCGGGAGGAGCGTAATGGCCAAGGTAGTTGACGAGTGCGACTCTATCAATGAGTGCCCGCCATGCGAGAACAACATCGTCGATGGTTCGAATGCGGTGTGGCACGCTCTGGGGCTAGACATAGAAGTGGGTGTAGAGGATGTCACGTGGTCCATGGCATAGAAGCTTTTGCGCTTTCCTTCCCCAGAGACGATCGAAACGAGGAGAAATAAGTTCTTACGGTCGAGGGTTGTCGACCGGTGGTTTGTAACTTGTTTGAGGCCGTGCGTATATGGAGTTTAAATGCAAAAAATAAGATGTCAGCGCGATAAAGCTGTAAAAGAAACTTAGGGAAATGCTTGTGAGAGAAGATAATATGCAGAGGTTGAAATAATGATAAGTCGCGGTAGTATTCCTACGCTTGTTCTTTAAAAGATAATATAGTCTCTTGAGTTATATATTTGGGACAGATGAATTGGAGATTCCTCGTCGAGTATTCAATCGGGTCTCTCAAATTCTTTTTTGCAACTATTCTTTTTTTTTCCTTTCGAATTGGTGATCCTTTTGTTAAAAATATAAAAGGAGATGCTGATGGAACCTTTAAAACATGACGTGTCATCTTACCTAGTAATTAAAATATAAAAAGTTATTAGGGGCTGGCGTCCTTGGTCAAACTTAGTCAAAGCCACGTTAACCCTCACCGCCACCTCCGCTTCTGAGAGAGCCACGTGAGAGCATGCGCAGGGGTGGGGGCAAGTGAGAGAGGCAACTCTCATTGGCCTTGCCACTTGACAGCTAAATTCGCCATGACCCCATTGCCATCGTCACTCCACCAACTAGGGTTGTGGCCCTTACTCAAATCTGTGGTGAGGGGATGACCCTCACCATCAGGGTGGTTTGGTAATCATGGTCTCGAGTTCGATTCCACCTCCATAGGATTGAGATCGACATTTATTAGGTGACCAAGGGCGCTGCCATATAACAAGATGTTGTAACTCTTCTTTTGAGAGTCCCTTATGCCCTGTTCTTACAAACACGTGCGTGCATACACTCATCCGTACGTACACTTATAATGCAAAAGGAATCTATGATTTCACGTCTTGAATTCGTGTTACGATTGCTTCATTATCTATTCGATCAATGCATATTTCAGGATATAGTATTCCCCTAAGATTTCACCAATGACTTTTCTCCCATAGAATACCGCACTTATCTCACGGGGCTCGAACTAAACCCGAATGAGTGACCAAATGTAGAATTGTTTGCACTTGGCGACACATGGAGTCAAGCATCGCCCTACGTCTCAAACTGATATTTCATAAGGAATGTTCTTATCAAAGTATTGACTACACTTAATACAACGAAAAGTACTATAGAAAAACCGTATACTCCCAGGTCTTCACTCTAATCTTTTTCTTCGGACAAGCACGGTCGAGGTGCAGATGTCATTTCATCGCCCTAAAATGCCTGAGTATACATGTCGTGATCTTTGGAGTATTCGTTGTAAAGAAAATTTCAAGTTGTAAATGTACATTTACTCTTGTATATGATTATATTTACATGCAACTATGTGATAGAAGATTTCCGGATTGAAGTGGAGGCAGAAGCATGGTGATGCTGAATATGATCTCTAGTCATGAAATCCAACCCGATGCCTTTGGTCTTTGGTGCTAACGCAGGTAATTTTAGACTGAAAGCACATAACCATCTCCACGTGGTCCATCTCTTCTCACACGATAATTCATCCATTTGCTATGAGTTGATCCCCAGAAGACAACGCATTTATGAAGGGGGAGGCTAGATTTTCCAGCATGAAGACTTCTTTCATACTTCCAGAATTTTTTTAAAGCTTTGGACTGAATTTCCGGCCAAATTTCTGCCGAATGATCATTCGAAGTTCTATGTAATAATTTATTTCCCAAGTTCAAAGTTGGGTTTCAGTGGACTCATCGAGTTGCTCGTGTTGTCTGCATTCTAATTGACTTTTACAGTGTTATTGCCATGCAACGTGATTTATAAACATGGGGTCGGCATTTTTTCCGCTCCTCATTTGACTCAAATACTCCAATTTTGCTGTGCATTGACCATATTACCTCACTTTTTCCTCCTTTAAACGGTGAGTCAAATGTGGGGCCCTTTTTTAGAATATGTTTCTTCTTCTTTTTCCACTTTCCTTCTTGTTCTCGCTTGTGTTGAAGCGTATAGCCAGCGCTTCTTCATCTTCCTCCTCCAACACCTCCATGAATACAAACAATTAGGCGGCCTCACAGAGCCTCACAAGTTTCCTCTCTATCTCACCATTACCCCTCACAAACTCTTGGCATGTATGGTAAAGCCACCCCTATGCTGGCACGATCTTCCTCAAGATTGATTCTTGCGATGAATTATGAAAATCCAAACAAAACAACCAAGGTGCTCGAGTCCACAGGCAATGTGAACAAAGACTTGAACGTGAAGAGGGTAACTCCAATACAATTACATCTAGCCACCAAGGAAAATAAAGAGCTTGACACTCTCGTCAAGGAATCACCATGGGAGATGATGACATTGTCAAATTCAGGAGTCCTAATAAACAAAACCACCAAGATGAAAAAGAAAAGTGAAAGAAAAAGAAGAAACAAATAATTAAAATCCCAAATAGTTCCTCACTTTTGACTCTTTGCGGGTACAACATAGAAAAACAAGGGGTAATGTAGTCAGTACACACTAAAAGGAAGTGTAAAAGTTAAATGAGGAGTAAAAAAAACGCAACATGTAAATATAATATCTTCTCGTGTGTGGCATGATATATGAGTTTCACTTATGCACCAAATAAAAGATGTCAATATTTTACATGACTATCAAAGAAATTATGTGGCTGGGCTCATTTGAATGTAAGAAATAAGTGGAAGTCCATTTTGGGTGGGCGGAGAATGAATCCGCCGTAGTTAGGTAAATCTCTAAGAACATTTAATTTATAATCATGATTATGATGATAATGACCTCATCAGAGCTTCCTTTCTCAAACGATGTTACCCTTTTCTACAAAATGAAATATCATCATGGAGGAAAATTCATTCTATATCTAATGGTACATAAAATGTGCAACGCATGGAATGCACTAAATTCTCGATTGATCGATGGATCAAGTCAAATTGAAATATCATCTTGATAGATTGAGTCAAATTGAATTGCTTTTTGCACCAATTTCTCATTGAAATTTACCGGTAAATGTGAAGATGGTGACTCGCATAGGCATGGGTATATTGATACACGTCTTTCGTTCTTAAATTAAGGTTTTTTCTAAAGCTTGAAATTTGCTTTTTCCATCAAGTAATATTTTAGGCCAATGACATTTGCAATGATGCAGTAATACAGAACTTTAATGAGAAAGTATTAAAAAAATCATAAACCTATTACATTGATATCAATTCGGTTCTAATTCTTTTCACATCGATATCAATTCAGTCCATCTCTCTAGAATTACAATTGTGGACATCGGCCGTCTTATATGGCACGATCGACATTGACGTAGACATTTTTAATAATTTATTTTTAATCTTTTCCCCTTGTTAGATATCGGCAAGGGTTGCCTCACCCATGACTGGCACTGGCCAAAATGAAGGGAAAAAAAGAAATACAAAAAATTATTAAAATAATGTTATATATGTCCACGTTAGCACTAACCGTGCAATGTAGAATGGCCCGTGTCCATGTTAGTAATTTTCAACTTAAATTGGCTAGATTGACTAAATTGATACCAATTAAAAATGTTTATGATTAAATTACCCCAACTGAAAATTTTAGAATTAAATTAGTAACAATACAATGTGTAGGACTCTTTTTTGTACTTTCTCCAAACTTTAATGAAGTAAAACACACTTGTGCCCAAGCGAAAAAACTTCTCAAAGGCTTGCCAAACACGTTGACTCTATCTTCATCATCATTTGCCTAGAGAAGTTAAATCAATATACTTGAAAGAACAATGGCACAAGTATGAATAATTCGTTCCTAAAGTGACGAATCAAGTTTGTATACCGATCTCAACATCTGTAACATCTTTCATTAATTTAAATTAGAGGGGTTCTATTTGAACTTGCTATTGCTGGAATTAATCAACTGTATGAGCATCGACATTTGCATAAATGATGCTGATACTGAATGCATAATTTACTTTTGTCCCCTGCAAATCATGAATGGATTTAACAAAATATGAAATTTTCAGCTGTTAGTTCCCCTTTATAGAATTCAACTTTAGGCAAGTCTCTTAATGCTCATTCATGAGTAGAGATCTCAATGACCCTTGTTGTTTATGATCTTCAAGTGCTTCTAGCTCATTTTTTCACAAGCGGAGGCAGAACAAACACGATTTCTCTTTCTTTGTCCGAAAGAACATCAACGAACTCGAAGTCCTTTCTTTGACTTCGGTTGCCTGTTGTATACATCATTTGACTGGACTTCAACGAGCCTCGTCCTTGGCCTATTCACCTGTACATACCTGTTGCTTCCGGGGAAGAGAATTGGGAAAAAAATTTCTAGTCTTTACTCCTAATTCCCAAAAGACCCCGCCTAGCGCGGTTCCGCACCATTTGTTAGATTTCATGTCCAAATGAGGTCATGACGAAGAAAGTGAACGAAATCGTTTATTAAAATCAAGTTGGTCTTGTTTGTTGGTGGGTTTCATTTATGGACTTTGTAGTTTCTCTTCGATATTGCTTCTCACTTCTTCAACTCGAGAGAGTATTTACAGACAAAAACACACACACACACACACACACACACACACACACACACACACACACACACACACACACACACACACACACAAGAGAGTGTTCAATGAACCTAATACAAATACAAAATTGAATCTGGACCGTCAAATTGGATGAGATCGACATATAATTGGCATGGATTGCCTAACCTTACAGGGATTGTTTCATCATTATTGGCATTTGGCATTAATTTGATCGTGCAAACATGCACGAATCCCCATATAATATAGTTGAGAAAACATGTGACAAGAAGGGAACAGGTGCCATTAAATTAGAATAAGAACATTCGACGTTAGTATCAGACGTTAGCATCAGATGGACTCATCCCCAGTATGTTCAAGAAGAGACAATATAGAAAAAAGAACAAGAAGAAAAACCAAATGCATGTGCTCTTCATTTCTCTTTTAATAATCTTCATGGTGATGAAATGTTGACCGGAAATTTTAACTGTCTCACACACTCGTCATTGCATTCAGACTGCCAAGTCCTCTCAACGTCGTATGTTCAAGCACTCCACCCACTGTAACAAGTTTTTCATTCCACTCTTTTAAGTCCTATATAAAGAAGCATCTCTCCACGACATAGGACACCCGGCATTACAAAAGAAGACGAAAGATGAAACTCTTGTTATGCACTACCTTCCTCGTTCTTGCTCTTCATGTTGGTCTCACGATATCAGAAGAAGTAGGTGGGTATCGGCCTGCAAAGGCTTCACCCCTTTCTTAGTTCATATGATTTGTGAGCGTAAGCGGGATTCTAGTTACACTTGGTCTCTTTGATGTTGCAGAGGATGAGAGCGAATTCAGCTACGATGCAGGGAGTGAGAGAGGTCCGGCTCGGTGGGGACAGCTTAGGATGGAGTGGGGGATGTGCAGGAACGGATCGATGCAGTCACCGATCGATCTCTCAAGCGAGAGGGTTCAAGTAGTGGCCCATTTGGGAAGACTGAAAAGGTGCTATAAAGCCTCAAATGCCACGCTTAAGAACAGAGGACATGACATCATGGTAGGACTAGACTCACTGTCACCATTCTCGGTTTCTGTTACGACTTTGATCAAAGAACAAGAAACGCTTCGATGCCTTTCTTGATCCGTAACTATAAATTTTAATGTTATGATGACATTCTTCGAAGACAAGTTTTATAGAAGTGACACTCGAAAGTTTCATCAGCTGTAACTATGATGAACGAGGTTTGTTCTGTGAGTTTATGCAGTTGAGGTGGGAAGAAGGTGCAGGATTCATTTATGTGAAGGGAACCCAGTATTTGCTGCAGCAATGCCACTGGCACTCGCCCTCCGAGCATGCCATCAATGGCAGAAGGTGGTCTCTTCGTTTCTTTCTTACACTACTTGGCCACTAATCTTCTACGGCGATCGAAGACCCATGACTGCATTACTGAGAAAAGTTCAAATTTTTTTCTAAATGACTCAATTAACAGGTTCGATCTTGAGCTACACATGGTTCACGAAAGCTCCGAAGGCAAAGTTGCTGTGGTAGGAGTCATGTACAAGCTGGGCCGACCAGACACTTTCTTGTCAACGGTAGACTCGGGATCTTTTTGTTGTCAAAACTTGGTTCTCGGTTTACTCGTTCAAAACACAATGAATTTTTCAATGATTTTTTATATGTAGATAATGAAGCATATAGAAGGAATCACAGATACCCATGAAGTCGACAGAGCCATCGGAATGGTGAACCCGAAACACATAAAGATCGGAAGCAGAAAGTACTACAGATACGTGGGTTCTCTTACGGTGCCTCCCTGCACTGAAAATGTTATCTGGACCATTGTTCAAAAGGTTTGCAGTTTCGTTATCTTCCTCTTCAAATTTTGGTTCTTGGAGGGGAAATATAGACCATTTTTATCAAACCAAGGTACAATTTCGTTATAGTAAGACAAGTTTATTAGCATCATCTACCATATTATTCGGTTTCTTTTGGTGTCCCCTACTGAAATATTTTCGGACTTTCAAGAAAAGCCTAGTACACAACATTCACTTTCTGTTTTGGTGGGGCATCAGGTGAGAACTGTCGCAAGAGAGCAAGTGAAGTTGCTGCGCGAAGCTGTTCGCGATGTGAGTTTCGGTCTCTTAACTAACTTCCCAAACGTAAGCGACCAGGTCGAATCATTGTGAAAGCAAGGATTTGTCTATTGCTTTTGCAGGACGCGGAATTCAACGCCAGGCCGTTGCAACCCATAAACACACGCTCAGTGCAGCTATTTCGTCCGACCAAATGCGAATGAGAAAGCGAGAATCCGTGAATTCGCTGTTAATGCCCTCATCAGTGGACAATACGGAGCTTTCAGTGATATTCTGATGTAATCGACAGGGTATAAAATAGTTGCCGAAGTTGGTTAGATAAAAAATACTTAATCGTATAATGGAGCAACCGGAGATTTTGCTCCCCTCGTGTATGCTCATCGATTTCTCAGTTTATATCATTACCTGCAGTTACCGTGATCCAGATTCTTTTTCTTTGATTTCATGGCATTTATATGCTCGAGACAGGAAAAGAACTTGCAAGCTACTACTACTCTGCAATGATAGACTGAGAAAGAGTTAATCGTGGGTTGATATTTGGTAGCATACTAAAGCAGATCTCCATTAACTTGTAGACGGAGATGCTTTCGTGGCCATTGAAATCTGAAATAAAGAAAAAGTAAAATCAAAACAAAACAAGGGAGATGGAGGGGACATGTTGCTGCAGGTGAGGCGGCGGCATCACTGCCACCCGTGCATCTGCTAGGGACCGGCATCCCTGCCTGGACTCGGGCGAAGCCGATGTGGCCCTCACCGCCACCTCCATTAGTGAAAAAGCAGCATTAATGTTTGTGGGGCGAGTTAGTCCGCGAGGTCCCGACTCTCGCGAGCCTCCCCACTTGCCAGCGACGTCCATTGTGACTTCGGCACACTCGACACTATGGTGGAGGCCCACAACCCTAGCTCAAATCTGGAGTGAGGAGGCGGCGCTCGCCCAAATTCGTAGGTCGACGGCCCTCGCTACTGCCTGCACATTGAAGAAGATCGAAGAGGGCAATGGTGCTCAATCGCGAGGTTGGAACGTGTCTGTGGGCAGCTCGTTGAAGAAGAATCCGTTCGTTCGGTTTCAGCCGAAACTAAGAGGAGACTACTCCAATCTCTGGTTCATATTCTATAAGCTAGATTTGTTCCGTCTAATTTCAGGCAAAACTGATGCATTTCTCCTTAATCCAGTTCGGAGAAGAAGTGCATGTGCGAGAACAACATGCGGATTGTACTGCATGAAGCATGTTACATGCAGAGAATTTGCACATGCTAATAAGCCGACTTTTGCCTCGCTAAAACAAGGGAAAGGACCTTTAGATTTAGACCAACAAGCGTATGATACAATTTCTGTTCTAGAAATAAATTTATGCCCAGAAATTAATTTTTATATTTCTATTTCCAGGACAAATTTTTGAAACAAAATTAACACTTGATAACAATATAAATTTTTTCCTTCCTGAGTGGTGGCGGGAGGTGACTGGCAACAGCAAGTGGCAGGCGACGGGCGACGAGCGGTAGGCAACTGGCGATAAGCAACGGTGTCACCGACAACCAATGGTAGTGGGCGAGTAGGTGGGCAGTGGGTGATGACAAAAGCGAGCAATAAAAAGAGTTTTTATTTATTACTTTTGTTCAAGAAATAGAAAAGTAAAAAAAATTAATTTCTGATTTTTATTCCAAATCTATTTTTGAAGTAAAAATTTGTTTTGGAAATAGAAAAATGAAATTACATTTCCAAATGAATTTCTATTCAAAACCTTTTCCTGGGAATAGAAAAATAGGGAAACGTAAATTATATTATGCACGCCCTCTCTTAGGTCCAACTTTTTTTCTTGGTCGGTCTTACTTTACTCCTACTCTAATTCTAACTCTTAGACTTTTGTTCAGCCTCCTTACATGGCATGAGAGTCAAAATTCACACATGAGATTCTATCGTCCCCACCCCAACTCCCCTAAGAAGGTGAGATTCAAACTCTCTACCTTCCCCTTCCCATGTAAGAAGGGTGAACATTAAGGCAAATCCTAGTGATTATTTTGGATCCAGTTTGAGAGGACATCTATTGCTACTTTGGGTAAAAAAAGAATATTAAAATAAGAAAACAAGGTTCCTTAAAATTGATCATGCCGTCTACATCTTCTTTTCTTTTCTCCAATCTTTATCTCAATTGATGATTCTATACACAAATTATTTGATGACACAGCGCATGTTACGTGGGTAGCCGTGTCATTCGATAACGAATTCTTTGTAAGAGTTTAGTGCATGTAGCATTATTTTTGTGGGGTAAAAAAAACACTTCATGATTAAGACCATTAAAATAGTTTCGCAATAAGCACGTACGCTAATTATGAAAAGGGTTATTTTCATAATACAATCTTTTTCCTCGTTTGTTTCGAACCCTTTCTTCTCAGGTTCTTGATTTTGAAGCTCTAAATGGAAACAAAAACCGGCAGCAGCTTATGAACAAATGAGCACACGCCAAAGTTCGTATTCGCCTATTTCGAGCAAGCTAAGGTGTAGTTTTACCGTGTACAATATAGAAGATTAAAGGTACACTAAAGTGGCTGTCACCGTAGATTATGATCATAACATTATGGCTTAATAAATATTTCAAAAGAAGTACAAACCGAAACATGAGGGGTTATAAGTATTCTATCTTCTCTTAGAAGATATATTTTGACCACTAGGTAGTAAGATCGATATCTCGCTATGTTAGCAGATAAGGACGGAGAATTTGATCCATAATCCGTTTACATCAATATATATTTTGACAATCAAATACCAGTCCACGAGAAATTCTTTGTCCAAGGACATCTACCGTTTGCGAGATCATTATCGGATCAGTCCTTAACCTATTTACAACGGTTTCAGCGAAGGCGGTGATGGTGGGGGGCTGTCGGAATGCGATAAACCATAACAACTCTGAGCTGATTATTGCACTGTCGACCGGATGATATGCCGGCGGATCTCAGTGCGGGGATAGGATCAAGATAAGATCCACAAAGACCGAGAGGGCCGTGATGGCCAAGGTGGTCGACAAGCGCAACTCTATACAAGGGTGCGATGGCGAACATGCTGATCAGCCGCCATGCGGGAATGACATTGTCGACAGTTCGAAAGCAGTGTGGCATGCCTTGAGGCTGGACATAAAAGTTGGTGAAGAGGATGTTACGTGGTCCATGGCATAGAAATCCATGTGTTTTCCTTCCCCGGATACGATCAAATTAAGGCTAAATAAAATCTTGCAGTCGATGGCTGTTGACTGGTGTTTTGAAATATGAAGTATGCGTATATGTGGCGGAAATGTGCAAAATATAATTTGTCAGAGGTGAAAAAACTGTAAAAGAATCGTTCGGAAGTGCTAATATGCAGAGGTTGAAAAATAAAAATAAGGCGTAGTAGTATAACCACGCCTGTTTTTTAAAAGATATTATAGTCTCTTTGAGCCATGTATTCGGGATAATCTCTCGTGATCTTGACCTATCGCAAAATGCTCAATCCAGATCTCTTGATATTTTTTTATATAATTAGGTCTTTAGACTGTCTACTTTTGTGTTTGATTCGAGTTGATGATCTTCCTATTGAAGATCCAAACGGAGAAGTTGACGAGTCCATTGAATACTAATGTGTCACCTTATGTGACATCTTATGAGGCAATTCAAATAAAGAAAAAAATTATTTTAAAAGGTATAGAATAACTAATATTTGGAAAAAAAGAGGAAGATCAAAACAAAGGCAAAGGAGGGGGCATGTAGCTGTAGTTGAGGAGGGGTGGCGGCGGTGTCGCCGCCTCACTATTATTGGCCCCCGGCAATGAGGCATTCCGTAATACCACCGCTTCTAAGTGGTCCTTCTTAGACAATTACCAAAAGTGCTTCAATTAAATGAGGGCGACAAAATTGCAACTAGACCGGGACTATCGAGCAACCAAGCCCTTTCAACTTCTCCTTTATAAGTCCATCATTAAAAGGAGTAGAAAAAAGCACAAAGACAAGTATTGCAATTTTGAATTATCCTCCACACTTACCACGTTAATGGTGGGTTTCCTCTTTTCCAACCCACAAAGTCTCAAAGTAGGAGTTTGAAAAATAGGAAAATGCTGAGACGACGGTCTCTCTTGAACGATGGAGCGACGGTCGGTGGCCGGCCAAAACTTTTCCTCAACCGGTTTCAATTCTACGTTCCCTTATTGCAAACTCGAATTGAGAAACAAAATCATAACAAATAAATTGAAACCAGTTGATATATGAAGAAACAAATCAAAATGACAGTATTCCCATAAAAAGAAACAAATCGAAGTGATTATATTCAAACAATAAGGCTTTGTTTGTTTTATGGAAAATAATTTTCAAGAAAACGTTTTCTAGATTTTCCGACATTCGTTTCATGGAAAATAAATTTATTGGGAAAAATATTTTCTATAAAGAAAAAAAAAAGTCTTCAGAAATGAGGGAAAATGTTTTCCATTTTTCAAGTTAGGCAAAACATTTTTCACACTTACTCTCTCTTATCTCACACCCCTTATTAGTCATCACTTCTTTCTTTCTTTTCTTTTTCTTTTTTTCTTTCTTTCTTTTTGTTCATCTTCTTTTTCGGCCAGCAACTGACCACAGGTGAGCCGAGCTTGTCAACGAGCTCCCAACTCACTAATCTAGCAAGGCCTGAGCCTTGCCATCCCAAGCTTGGACCTTGAGCTCGCCTCACTGGTGAGTTGATCAGGTGAGCTCACTGAAGGTAGGCAAGCCTCAAGCCTCACCGACAAGGCGAGCTCAAGGCTTGCTTGTGGCCAATCGTTCGCCATCACTAATGGCTAATGACCGATGACCAGCCAAGGAAGAAGATAACACAGAAAAAAAAAATTAAAAATCAATTTTTTAAAAATTAATAAATAATTAAAATTAATTTTAAAAATAAAATAGTAATAAAATTATTGAAAAAGAGTGTATAAAGGAAAATATTTTCCCTACCAAACAGCAAAAAATATTTTTCACTTCATTTTCAAGTTTCACCCAAGCACTGGAAAATAATTACATTTTCCTGAAAAATATTTTCCAAAAACACTACATTTTCGCAAAACGAATGGAGCTTAAGCAATACATGAAGAACACAATTGTAACTTTTTAAATAGTGGATATTATTCTCCAGTAAAAAAAAGGTTACGTGGATATTGTTCCCAAATAAAAAAAATTAATAAACTAAGAAAATAGGAATATAATTATTTCGTACCCTTTGAACTTCCAATTATCGTAGGATTCGTGAAAATCCCCAGATAAAACTTTAGTTCGGAGACGGGTGATAGGAGATGGGCTGCGGTGATGCTGATCAGTCGAGATCGAAGAAAAGGGAGAGAGCTCAACAAGATAGAGCTTCGCGATGATGGAATTAAAGAAGGAGATAGAGTGAAGGGCTCAAATCACATAAGTTAAAAGTGGATTTCTAATTGAATTACTAACACTCGTCTTTTTTGGGTTTTACTTTTCAAAGCCCATTTATAATTTATGCTTTAAGCTTGATGTGACTCATATATAACCTGTAATAGTAATTATGAATTAAAAATATGGGTCTATCACTCATTTTAATAGCCCTAGTCCATATATAACTGCATTCCAGTTCCTCCTCGTAATAAAGGGGATAAGCCAACCTATCCGAGGAATCATGTTCACTGTATGCGAGCAAGCCTTCCTCAGATTAGTAAACTCCAAGTCCATGAAATGCCCCACTAATTTCCTATGGCTCAAATCAAAACTCGGTTACTAGCCTAGACATAGAATTGTTTGCACTGGACAACATATGAAAACATTTGCTCTGCGCCTAAACATGATATTTAATAACGAGGAATGTTTTGATCAAAGTATTGACTACACTCAATACAAAGAAATACGGTACATTAAAAGTGCAGACCCTTTATATAACCACATAGCAAGTGTCGGGAGAACGACCGAACCTATGTCGATATTCGAGGCGTGCGTCCAACGCGTGCATGAAGAGAGGGGACATTCCCTTCTCGTTAAAAGACCGAGTAGGGAGACTCGTTTTGAGAGAAATTGGAGTAGAGGAACGCGAAGATAACCACGAATTGCACGATATCCCAAAATTAACTCTTCACAAAAGTTGTACAAAGCTAGTAAGTAAATATGGCAAGGACACTAAATGAGATTATATGGTTAAGGTTCATCGACTATAGCTCCCACAATTTCTTTTATTTAATTGTAGGTATACAAACATGAGCAAGTGCCGATCTAGCATTTCTCTTCACACAAGCGCAATTGAGATTCAGAAAAATCGACAAAAAAGTTATAAATCTATTATACTTGTGCTAATTAAGTTGTAAATTTTTCAATTGTACCAATTGAATCATAAATCTTATTATGTTTTCCCAATTAAGTCAATCCGACCAATTTTAACTGAAAATCGCAGACATAGACACCTGTAGTGTCGCGAAAGATGGTAGGCATTAATATGAACATTTTTTTATAATTTTAAAAAAATTAAATTTTTTAATATTTTCTATTTTATTTTCTTTTTGTTTGTCCTTTCCCTTTTTTTACTATAAAGTCCAGCAAGGATCACCAGCCAACCCTTGTCGATCACAAGTAAGGGTTGACCAACCCTTGCTAGCCACTAGACTAGGGCTTCATGGCCCTTGCCTATGACCAACAAGGATTGGCTAGTAACCCTCGTGGGGCTTAGATTGAAAAAAAGAAAAAAAGAAAATCATAATAATAATAAATTAGAATATATTTATAAAAATTGTTCGGGTCAATGGCTATACCATATAGGATGGTCGGATTCTATGTTAGTGATTCCTCACTAAAATTGGTCGGATGCATCCAATTGGCAAAATATGAAAATGTTTAGGATTCAATTAATATAATTGAAAGATTTAATACTAAATTGACACAAATGCAATTGGTTTAGAATTTCCCTCATAGAAAATTATCACTGTATTTGGTAAACCCCAATGAGTATACACGTGACGATCTCAAGAGCATTCGTGTAAAGAAAACTCTACTTTGTCAACATATGCTACTAAAATCTTATATTTGACCGCGTGACAGAAATTTTCAAATTGACGCGGTCACAAATGTCCCTATCACCGCACCACAATAATTCCACGGACGAAACATGGTAACGTTTAAAGTAATCTACAGTGAAGGCTTTCTTTTTTTCGTTCCCTCGAATTTCGTCATGAAATTCAACACTAAGTCCTAATCGCTCGAGCTGTCGAAACTTAGGTTTAAGTTAGTCAAGAAACCCATTACTATCCCCCACAACATGAGTTTTCTCTTCCCACAGAACCTAGGTGCGATTAGATTGAGTTGATGATCCCCAGAAGATACCGCATTTATGAAGCGGGCGGCTAAATTTTCCAGCATGACGACTTATTTCAAACTGCCAGAATTTCTTAAAGCTTCGGGCTCCGGCCAATTGCGGCAGTTGATCTTTTGAAGGTCCGTGTATCATTTTCTTTTCCCAAGTTTAGTGTTGGTTTTCAATAATCAATTGAGTTACTTGTATCGCTTGCATTCCAATCGATTTTTCCATTTAAATTTTAGAATTTTTACTGTGTGACATGACATGTAGATAAAATATATTTTTGTGTGTAGTATGACAAATTTATGAATTTCACTAACATACCAAGTAAAGATTCAAAAGTTTCACGCGAGTATCGAAGAAATTAATTTAATTCAACAGATTTGAATGGAAGAAATAAGTGGAAGTCCATTTTGGGTGGGTGGAGAATGAATCCGCCGTAGTTGGTAGATGTCAAAAGCATGATTATGATGGTAAATGACTTGATCAGAGCTTCCTTTCTCAAACGAAATTGCCCTTTTCTACAAAACGAAATATCATCATACACGAAAAAGAATATTCACACTACGATATTCTCGTTGAAATTTACAGGTAAATGGGCAATGGACCTTCATGTGAGAATGGTGATTGACATGCTGACCGAGGCACGAGCATGTTGGTCCATATCTTTCGTTCTTAAATTAGGTTTTCTTTTTTCCGAAGCTTGGAATTCAGCTCTGACTCGGCAGTCTTCTTCTACAAAAGTCATATTTTACTTAGGCCATCGACATTTGCCATTACGCAATGATGCAGTAATACATAAATGAAACAAAAGAAATGCAGTCTTTTGGCATTTCATTCCTAAAATAATATAACAATTAATTTATACAGGACCTATCCAATCACTTATGCTCAAAGGTAAAAGAATTCTCAAAAAACTTGTCAAACACGATTAACTCTATCTTCTTCATCATTTGCAAAGAGAGAAGCCAAATCAATTTTTGTGAAAGAATAATGGCAAAGCATGAATAATTCGTTCGTAAAGTGACGAGTCAAATTTGCACATCACAAGTGAAAAAAAAAATGAATTTGTGTATTGATCTCAACATCTTTAGCATCACTCTTTAATTTAAATTAGAGTGGTCAAGTTAAGATTCATTGCTGTTGGAATTGATCAACTATATGAGCATCGATGTCCGAATAAATGATGCTAAAATTGAAATTATGATTTATACTTGCCCTTATGCAATTCTTGAATGGATTCAACAAAATATGAAATTTTCACCTCCAAATTCCCTTCACAGGATTCAGCTTTAGGCAAGTCTCCTGATGCTCATGGATGAGTAGAGATCTCAACGTCCCTTGTTGTGTATGATCTTCAAGTGCTTCTAACACAATTTTTCTACAATTGAAGGCTTACATTATGCAAATTTTTCGTATGATCGGAAAAGTGGGTATTTCTGGCATTTCATTTAGTGGGCCGTTGAATGAAAGCTCCTTTCCTTGTCTGACTGAACATCAACCTTTTGTACTTTCTCCGACTTTAGTTGCCCCTGTTGTACCCATCTTTGACCCGGAGTTCAAGACAAGTGGGGTCCTGGTCATTACTCCAAATTCTCAAAAGACCCGCCCTGTCCCGTTCCGGAACATATCTTAGGACTTCATGTCCATATAAGTTAATGACGAAGAAAGTGAAATCCGATTTCGAAATCTGATATGCGTTTGATGAAATTTTGTGCTGCAAACGCGACCCCGATTTTCACCAGACTTGGAATTCTAGACAAGTTATCCGTATTAGATGCTTGTAATAAGAAATGAGTTAGATGTTCAAAGTGAGAAGAATGAAATGGTTTGTTAAATTCGAATTAATCTTATTTTTCGATGGGTTTCAACTATGAACTTTATAGTTCCTATTGGATCGTTTGGTTCTCGACGTCATAACTTCATTAGATTGAATTGCTCCATCCTTCTTCGACTTGAGAGAGTATTTGACGAATCTAATGCATATGCAAAACTGAATTTGAACCATCAATACTGATGAGATCCATGTAGAATTGATTACTCAATGGCACGGGGATTATTTAATCACTATTTGGATTTTGCATGATCAAGCAAGCACATGCACAAATCCCTATAACATAAATGAGACAAAAAATGACAAGAAAGGAACAGGTTTTATTAATTTAGAATAAGAACATTCATCTTCGGTCTCTACTGAATTCGTCACCAAAGACGTTAGTATCAGATGGACTCATCCCCAGTTTGTTCAGGAAGAGGCAATAGAAAAAAGAAAAAGAAGAAATCAAATGCACATGCTCTTGTTTTCTTGTAATGAACTTCTTTGGTGACGGACGAAATGTGGACCGGCAATTTCAACCGTCTCCCCCACTTGTCTATGCATTCAGACAGCCAAGTCGTCTCAACGTCATATGTTCAAACACTCCATCCACCGTAACGAGTTTTTCATTCCACTCGTTTAAGTCCTGTATAAAGAAGCATCTTTCCCACGACATTGGACACCCAGCACTACAGAAGAATAGGAAAGATGAAACTCTTGGCAACCCAAATCTTGCTTTGCACTATCTTCCTCGTTCTTGCTCTTCATGTTGGTCTCACAACATCAGAAGAAGTTGGTGTGTATCAGCCTGCAAAGGCTTCACCCCTTTCTCAGTTCATATGATTTGTGAGCGTAACGTGGATTTTAGTTACATTTGGTCTCTTTGATGTTGCAGAGGATGAGAGCCAATTCAACTACGATGCAAGGAGCGAGACAGGTCCGGCTCGGTGGGGAGAGATCAGGAGTGAGTGGGGGATTTGCAGTAATGGATCAATGCAGTCGCCGATCGACCTCTCGAGTGAGAGGGTTCAGGTGGTGGCCCATTTGGGAAGACTGAAGAGGTGCTATAAAGCCTCCAACGCCACTCTTAAGAACAGGGGACATGACATCATGGTAGGACTAGATTCACTGTCACCTTGTTCGATTTCCGTAATGAATTTGATCAAAGAACAAGAAAGGCTTCGATGCCTTTCTTGATCTGTAACTATAAATGTTCATGTTAGGATGACATTCTTTAAAAGACAATTTTTGTAGAAGTGACGCTTGACAGTTCCACTTTCATCGGATGGGACCGTATTGAGCATGGTTCGTTCTGTGAGTTTATGCAGTTGAGGTGGGAAGGAGATGCTGGATCCATTTATGTGAACGGAACCCAGTATTTGCTGCAGCAATGCCATTGGCACTCGCCCACCGAGCATGCTGTTAATGGCAGAAGGTGGTCTCTTCTTTTCTTTCTTCCCCTGGTTGGCCACTATTCTATTACAAAGATCAAAGACCCATGACCGCATTACTGAGACAAGTTCAAACTTTTTTCTTACTGATTCAATTAACAGGTTCGATCTTGAGATGCACATGGTTCACGAAAGCGCCGAAGGCAAAGTTGCTGTAATAGGAGTCATGTACAAGCTGGGCCGACCTGATACTTTCTTGTCAGCGGTACACTAGGGTTTTTTTTGTTGTCGAAATTTAGTACTTGGTTCACATGTTCGAAACACAACATAAATTTTTTCAATGAATTTTAATTATGTAGATGATGAAAAATATACAAGGAATCCCTGATACCAATGGAGCCGAGAGAACCGTCGGAATAGTGAACCCAAAACATATAAAGATTGGAAGCAGAAATTACTACAGATACGTGGGCTCTCTTACGGTGCCTCCCTGCACCCAAAATGTTCTCTGGACCGTTGTTCAAAAGGTTTGCAGTTTCGTTTTCTTTCACTTCAGAATTTGGTTCTTGGAGAAGAAACATGGAGCATTTTCGTTTTCGTCTAATTAAAACAATTCTCATAGGAGAAACAGTGAACTTGCTAAGTTTTTTGGGACTGCTCAAGTAAAATTACAAACACGATGGCTCTGGTTCTCTTGACGTCCCCTAACGTAATGCTTCCGGACCTTTCACATAAGCCTAGTTCATAAAGTTTTCTTCTGCTTTGCTGTGTCATCAGGTGAGAACTGTTGCGAGAGAGCAAGTGAAGTTACTGCGCGAAGCTGTTCGCGATGTGAGTTTCAGTCTTTAACTGACTTTTCAAATGCAACAGGGTTGAATTGTTGTGAAAGCAAAGATTTATTTGTTGCTTTTGCAGGACTCTGAATTCAACGCCAGGCCATTGCAACCCATAAACAAGCGCCCAGTGCAGCTATTTAGTCCAACCGACAGCGAATTAGAAAGCGAGGATCCATGATTAGTGGATGACGCAGAGCTTTCAGCGATAGTATAATGTAATCGACAGGGTAGAAAATAGTTGCAGAAGTTGGTTATAGGATACATAATCATAAATTAGAGCGACAAGGGATTTTGTTCCCTTCGTGTATGCTCATTGGTTTTGCGGTTTATCATGACCTGCAGTTACTATGATCCGGATTATTTCTCTGATTTCAGGACAGTTCTATGCTTTTGAAATAAGAAAAAAACCTGCGGGCTTCTTCTGCAATGATGGAGCGAGAAAGAGTTAATCGAGGATTAAAATTTGGTAGCATACTAAAGAAGATGTACACCGAATTCTTGGTCATGTGTTCTTGCAATTACATGGCAATTTCGGTAGTTCTGATCCTAATATGACATATACGATTTAACTTATACAAGGCAGATTTAGTCAAACAGCCTGTCTATGACATGTTCACGGCCTGATGTCAAATAGTTCTGTACATGCACATGACCTTTGTTAAACAGAACAGTACAAGGAATTGAATAGAACGTCAATTGAATCGCTAAACATCACAAAACTAAGTGCGTTTCAGGAAGAAAATAACTTGATTGGTGCTTAACCTCAGTCAAGTCTTGAATATTGTACTTCATCTCCCATTTGACAATTTATACAGCACTTCAGTAAAAATTTACTGATGAATGTACCATGTAATGGGACATATTGTAAACTTTGGACCTAGAGATCAGAATGCGCATACTGTCTCCAATCAGACCATCCTCGCAAGCACTTTCATCACATCTTCCATGGATGGCCTATGCATGGGGTCATCTTCGACACAAGCCTTGGCCAAAACTGCTAAGCACAAGGCCTCGGCGAGCGGATAATCCTCCTTCAGACATGGATCCATGAAGCCCCTCAGTTTCTCGAAACACCTGCCTTCATTCCCTCCCCCTGCCAAAAACCAGATGGACTCCTTGAACTGTTTGCCATCGATGTCCACTTGGCCCGAAATCAGCTCCAGCAAGACCACTCCAAAAGCAAAAACATCCACCTTCTCGGAGACCAATCCGTTTAGCATGTGCTCCGGCGCAATCCAACCGTCAAAACTGACTGAAATGTCGGGGTCGTTACCATTTGAGGAGGAGCTAATAGCAGTCGTTGGGGCGATGTTCCCTAGCTTCGCTCTCCAGTTGGAGGAGATGAAAATGTTCCTACTGTTCACATTCATGTGAACATAAGAAGGAAATATGCAGTGATGTAGATAATGAAGCCCTGTTGCGACATCAAAAGCGATTTGGGTCCGGCGGTGCCAATGGAGAGGAATTCCCAGCCGAGACAAGCAGTCCCTCAAGCTCCCATTGCTCAAGTACTCAAAGACAAGGTAAGACTGAGAATCGTCACTTGTTTCTTCGTAACAAACGCCAAGCAAATTCAGGACATTGATGTGATTGATCTTTGAGTGCACGTCGATGACCCGATGGGTCTCTTTGACATTGCTTCCTTTGATCATCACTTCAGCAGTATCAATCAACCCCTTGTAGACTGATCTCTCTATCCGGGTATCGTTCCTAAAGTTCCCGGTTGCCTTCCTGAGCTCCTCGATGCTGTATTGGTTCAATGAGTACTTGATCCCGACAAGAAGATCTGGGGACAAACAGGACGTCCTGGAGCTTCTGCCCGTTTGGCCCGACCTAGGAGAGCTTAGCGTGGACAAAAACGAGAACTGTGAGCTTCTTGTATTGAAAGACTGCAATTTCTGGCTTTTCCATCTCTTCAAGGCCTTCAAGTGCAGACCACAAGCAATCAACGCTACGAACAGTAACGACAGCCCAACCACGGATCCTGCAATATACAAGTTCCTAATTTTCTCACTATCCGTTGCCTTCTCCACGGGAACCGTCGGAACAAAACCTGGAGGGGGAGGCGGGGAATATGGTAATGTCAAAGTGAGAGATGGTTCTTTCGTTAAAGGGACAAGAATTGTGGTGTTCGTATAAATTGTCGACCTGTAGTCTAGATGGTTAGCTGCCCAAATGTCGCTCGCGGGAATACCGAATTTCTGTGCGATTTTATTCATATCGTCTCCTTCTATAATGGGGTACGTCACGAGGGACTGCACCATCCCACTGCTTACGGAAAAATTACCAGGACAAGCACATTTCAGGGGCACGACGAGCTCAGACCCAGCTTTCGCGACAATCCCAGGAAAGGGATGGTTATCTTCGACCAGCGTGACCAATTTCACTAGGCCTTCAAAGACTCCGCAAGCAATCTCAGAGAACTCTGTGCTTCCACTGACGAGATAAGTCACATTTTTCTGGGAAAACTCGCCAGCACAAGAGCAACGGATCGGAATGAGAATTTCTCTACCTGGTTGGAGATTCTCAGTGGGGGATCTGACCTGGTTCAAACTAAGTACTGTATCGACATCAGCCCCGAACAGCTTGGTAATGTTCGAGACTGTCAGGTAGTCTTGGTTCGCCCGGTACAGCAAGAACGCTGGACAATTCTCTTGGGGCTGATCAGCACAGCTGTATCTTGAACCAGGAGAAGCTGCTTGTGAAGAACAGGCGTTGGCGTCATAGTACTGCTGGCCCTGGCTTGAGACAAAGAACGCCCAGATGAGAAACAACAGACGAATCATGGCTCACAAGATCAGACACGCAACGCTACTCATCTCTGCTCGAGTCTTCCTAAACGAAAAGTCTTAGGTCATTTTCAATCACTCAAGTGTCCTGATCTGAGTCTTGAGGCGGCCAGCTACAATTTCAGAGTCATCAGTGACGAGCAAGGGATCGAATGGCATTGAATATGATCGACATATATGCCGTCCAAGCGAAATCGACGGTCCAAAATTGCAGCTGACATCTCTTGAGGGCCAAAAGAAAACGAAATGTGGTGCCGCGTTGAACTTGATAACTTTGGAAAGCATCAATGGCCGGCCTAAGAGCGGATTGGCCCCAGAGATTCAATTGTTGACATTCGGTGAGAATTCGTTTCTGCTTGTAATCTTGTGATTTGGAGCTTTTCCTTAGACCCCACCAATTGTCACATTGTCAAATCATCTCCTGATAAGAAAGCAAAATAAGTGATAAATAAATAAAGGAAAAATGACGTAAATGGTCCCTTAATTTTAATCCAATGCACAATGTAATACTTAAACTTTTAATTTGTTCAATACGATCCATAAATTATCGGTAAATGTCTAATGTAGTTATTCCGTTTGCTCAAATGAAATATCAAATGTTATTTGATCACATGGATTATCATATGCTGAGTTGGAATTTTAAAAATGACGTTGTCAACATGTCTGTCTTTTTATCCATCTACTTTAAAAAAAGAAGTAGATTGGGCATTAATATATCTATAGTTATTTGATGATGTGGGTCTTATATACTAATTCAAGATGAATATTTTACTTTGCTAAACCTTATGTAACTTTTTATTTTCACTATTCACCGCTCGAACTTAATAGATTGGGAGTCGCGTCAACAAATTCTATAAACTTGAATTAATGGATGATGACATTGATCATTTTCATGTAATTTAGGGACTAGATTAAATATTTGTTAATAATTTAGTAGTTAAAAGTTCCGGGACATTAGATCGAAATTCATGGACTATTTGTGTTGTTTTCCCATCCATAAAAGAAAGGAATAAGTTTACTAAAAGCTCCAAAACTTGTCACAAAAGTGCATCAAGTCATAAAACTTTCAAAAAATACAATTAAATATTAAAACTTGTCAAATTGATACAATCGAGCCATTCTGTTAATACTGTCAATTTAACTAACAGAGAATATTGACGTGACATTCTAAAATTAATTTATCTCTCATATGTGGCATTTTATTATTAATATTTTATTCAAATATTATTTGAATTAGTTTTAAAAACTAAAATAGAAATACTAAAATCTCATTTTTTTTTCAAAAATGAAAATAAAGAAAGGGAAGGGCAAGTTCATTAGTGGGATGCCATTGCTGCCGCCGCCCATCGTTGAAGGGTTAGTAGAGGTCATTGACCCCAAGCAAGGGCGTCGCTAAGCCTGGGCAAGGCCAGCCTGTAAAGGGCTGACAAGCCTTGCTAGCCCCAAGCAAAGGCCAATGACCCTCATTAGGCCAAGCCGAGTGCCAGCAAGGCCTCACCCAAGGCGGGTGATGATTGCCTACCATCGCCCAAATCTAGCCACTTGAGCCCAAGCTTGGTGAGGGTCACTAGCCCTTGACGACAAGGCCTCGCCTTGGCTGAAAGGGGCCTAATCACCCTTGCCCAGGGCCAACGACCTTTAACAACCCCTCGAGCAATGGGCAATGGCGATAGCAGCGCCCCACCGGCAAACCCCTCCTTTTTTTTCTTCTTTTTTTAAACAAATAAAATTTTAGTACTTATTTTTTAGTTTTTAAAAATATTTTAAATAATATTTGAATAAAATAATAAAAATCACACGTATGAGAGAGATATTAAATTTTAAATTGCCACGTCAACATTTTTCATTAATTAAATTGATGGTGTCAATGAAATGACTTGATTATACAAATTTGATAAATTTTAGAACTTGATTGTATTTTTTAAAAGTTTTAAGACTCGTGTGTATTTTTATGATAAGTTTTATTACTTATGATGAACTTACCTCATAAAAGGAACTTGGCTCGCACGTCATGGAATCTAAGAGCTTGCTGGGCCTAGAGGAGTGTTTTGGCAGGGCCTGCTCGGCTCGCCCATCATGGACAGTCTTGGACGTAAGCTTTCGGTCCAATCCGGAGCCTGAAATGCTTCCCTAAGGCCCAACCCGAGCCTCGAGCCTAACCCCTGCACAAGTTAACGTTCCCACCCTCAAAACAGCTACGGCCCTTCGAGATATAAAAGTTGAAAAATAAAGTGCTGGCAACTGAATTTTAACTACTGAAAACATAACTCGATAATAACTAAAAAAAGATCGCCGACGATTACCAATTTCTTATCACGCGTGAAATTGTGACCGTCATTTTTGGTAGCTCTTAGTAATATAGTTGGAAAGATTTAACTGTTATCAATTACTTGCTTTATTTATTCAATTTAGTAAGTCTTCCTTACTTATTCCGTTGAGTTGTTGTTTTTACTTTATTGATTTTAAAAAAAAATTATGATCGGACAAACTTAATCTCAACTAATGTTGAATTTTTCAATTCTCGACGCTTAATTTAATAATCAAATAAGCCCCTGAGTATTCTTCGATTTCAATCTACTGTAATATTTGGGCATCCACCTAGTGAACAAGGTAGGACCATGACGCCAAGATCAGGGATCAAACTCTAGTAAAAATAAAGCTACATTTGGTTGCAAGAAGGCATACTACGATAACATAGGATAATATAAAGTAGAATAAAAAATCTCTCAATTGTATGTATTAACATATTTTATCCCCTTGAGTCTTTAAAAATATTTAATGATGTCATTCCATTAGTTTAAGTTCATTGATAGTATTTAATATTTTAATGTAATTTAGAAATTAACTAAAATATGTGTAAAAATTCAAAGGCCATGTTCAGAGAACATACTGAATAAATTAAAATTTTATGAATCATATTGCATATTGAAAAAAAAAATCATGAATTATTGGTGTTATTTTTACCGTTTTTTGGTTGTTACTATTTCGAAATAAAGATTTTTATTCTATCTGAGTCTAGCATAGATAAGTAATTTGTTTTTCTCCTAACTTAGCTCATTTTGAGCATGTCCTTAAATGCATGATGGAAAATATAAACCACATTTGAAATTATATTCAGTTCATTAAATATAATGGAAGTTCCTTTTATATTCATCAAATCACATGTAAAATCTAAACACGTGGACAATTGAATCCCTTTCAAACGACTCCAACTAACATCAATTTCCAAACTTATAAATGGAAAGTGCTTGCTTACTTGATTTTCATTGACATGAGGAAATCGAAATATCAAGGAAAATAAATGGAACGCAAATAAACGAATTTAAATAGTAAATTTTAAATCAAATAAGTAACTATGTTTTGAATTTTGGCAACTTTTATAAGAAGAAAGATTTGATATGGCAAGTACATATTGCGACTTTATTGATTTCATATACAAGTGTACATATGGCAAATTACCATCACGATAAGCATTGAAAGAATTCATAATTTCTTGATTATCTAATGAGTTTGATAAAATCTGATCCCATTAGGATTATAATAGCAGGATATGTTAATATCAGACCCGTTGAGCTACAAGAAAGCTTGCTAATCCTAGCTGTGCCATTAATTAATATGCTTGGATGGGGTTCATATTGCTTTTGTGTTAGGCTCTCTAATTGTCAAATCAGTGCACCGACCCCCTCAAAATCAGAGTCATTCCCTGTCTTTAATCGACTTACATTGTCCGATAGCCAAAAGTGGCAAAAAGAGGATGTACATACATATATATATATGCCCCGCATCACCGCCAATCACGGCCCGGCCCAAGTCGAAATCGACCGGTATTCTCTCTCTCTCTTTCTTTCCTGAGCGCGCGATCTTCCTCGTTCTGCAGCAAATCCCCACGCCTCCGGCGCGACCCTCCTTCTCTCGCCGGAGCAGGTAATGCCTCTCTCCCTCCCTCTCTCTCTCTCTCGCTCGCTCGGTCACGCCGTCCTTCGGGCGGCTCGTTTCCTTCGTCGGGCCTGTGCGCCGTGCCCTTTTGCCGCCCCCCCCTTCCAACCCATCAAGACTCCTCGGCGCGAGCTGCTCGGTCGGATTTCGCCTCTGACGTCGGCCATCTTCCTGCATTGGTCCTAGGATCGAGGTTTCCGGTCAATGCGCGCTCGCGAATTCGCCGGGGGTGGGTTCGAATTCTTTCGCCCGTTGCTGCAATTAGGTCTGGGGCCGCGGCCGGGGAGACGAATTCGGCGCCCGCGCTTAGGTTTTTTGTGGGTCGGTAACGGATTTGGCGTGGGTTTCGAGCGGCGTCCATGGCTCGACGTGGAGATTTAGGGGTTTTGTTTTGTTGTGTTTTTCCTCCAGTAAACTGATGTTTGTTGTGACTGAAACTTCTTGCATGCAAATTATGGAGGGAAGAAGTTTGTGGGGGGGGATCAAAAGACCCGGAATTTATTTTTCGTTTCTCCATATCTTTGCTTTGAGTTGAGTAAGTGCGTTCTGTTTGTTTCTAATCACCTTGGTCCGTGTGCTCTGTGTATGCGTTCGACTGTTGAAAGCCCAATCCATGCCTTATCAATGCACATACAAGTCGACCTTGGATATGGTGACTGGTCGGAAAAGCAGCTGTACTTCCTTCTCTTTGAAAACCAAAGTCTTATTCAAACTCGTGCTTTAAATATAGCGGGCGGCAGGTTCTGATGCCGAAATAAATTAGAATGACTCTTGGTATGACTACTTGTACGATCCAAGACCCTGCTTTTCAACCTTAAGACAATTGAGTTTTTCTTTTCTTAGCGAGACACAACTAAGCAAGAAGCCACAGAGGAAGCCTAATTACTTTAATTTCTGCAGTTGAATCCACAAGAAAGGCTTGTAAGTGGTCAAACATTGTATATCTTGCTGTGTTGCTCCCTGGAACTTACCTTCAAGGTTGATTGGTAAGCCAGGGTATCAATGACACTGTGTTCTTGTACCAATAGACTCCAGGTATTGCTTGATGGAGAACACAGCACGTAGGAGACCTTTTCTCATTTGCAAAATCAACACATCCAAAGATCTGTCAAAACTTTCGTTAGTCATGTGTGATAAATTGAAAGAACTAAAAAAGATTTGAGCGTCAAAATTCTTGGAAGTTGAACTGTCAGTTGCCACTAGATTACAAAATATCTTTCTTGCATCTTTGTTGGTTTTGCTGTGGGATACTTTCCTTACTTTAAAAGTAAGGGCGTGATTGTTCTGTCTTATTTTAAGCACAAATTTACTTATCGACTTTCCTAACAAAACTCTGAATATCATTAAACTCTACAAAATAATGAAAAAAGTACATGTGAATCCACTTGTTAATCTTCTTACGTTTTGAAATAGGTGTTCTGTGCTAAATTAGAGTCAAATTGCATGAGCTGGAATATTTGAAACAAATTGTCAAAAAGTTCAAAAGTAAATGGTAAAAGCTCACCCCAGACTGATCCTTTATTTGGTTCTGAAAAGAATTTTTTAATGTGAAGGTTCACGTTTTATCCAGGTATGTTTTTTATGGTAAAGGGTTTACAGCTGAGTCTGGGCCAGAGCAGCTGTAATTAATGCAAGTCAAACTGTTACACTTATGCATGTAAGATATCTCATGCTTTCTAGATTTCTATTATTTTGTTGTACGTCTTGTGGTTTTGGATGTGGCATTTGTTTCAGCAATTCTTCTAGAAATCCACATTGTCTGAGTTCCACCTTTATTTCTGGTGTCTGACCTGTGAAGAAAGATTGAATTTTGGGTTGCTTTGGTGTCAGCGGCTTCGTGTTGCACCAGAGTATTGAAACAGAATGGGGCCTAGTGAAGTAAGGTTATTATTAATCTTTAAAAAACATGAAAAGACATGCATATCAGAAATGACTGTACACATATAATGCTTATCGGATGCCTAAAGAATGCAAGGAGAGTGAAAAGATAGTGGTGGATCTCCATGATTCCTTTGGTTGCTGGGGTGTGACTAATGAAACAAAAGAACAGGATTTTGAAAAGTGGGGAAAATTTTGGGCTCCATGAAGCGGTATCGATTTACTCTTGTTTTGACAGTACAAGTGCCACTGTTCAACTCTTTAGGGATTTGACCAAGAAAACTCTTTAGGGCTGCGTGTTATTGAATTCGCAGGTGTATATGTTGTAAATGTTCATGTAGTGTGGAGTCCATGAATATCATAAGAATAGTCAAGTTCTGTGTATATTCTGGGTTGTCCATCTAGCATACTTCTGTAGTTTGAACTCTCAGGCACTCCTTATTGATTATCTTCGGGATTGGAAACTCTGTAATTAGCTATATGTTTTATATAAAGATTTTCAAAGAGTATTATTAAGGACACATTGAACCATCTATTAGGCACAGATAATTTGTGATAAGTTTTGATTAAAGTTTTTGTGAAATGATAAAAGAATTGTTGTGATGTTTGGTGATTTGCAGATAAAAATATGGTAAATCAAACTCGATCCGGTTGCAAAATTAGGGATGAATGTACAAACAAGGTGCATAGTGGTGGTAAGGGATCGAGTACATCACACTTTGCATCAGATTCATATAGACTGAGAAGTTCAACCAGGCAGTCATCATCCAAGAAACCAATGGTTCCAAGCTTTCCAACTACTCGAAAGTCGGAGCGACTTGAGAAGCAAACACCACCTACTTCAGTTTCTAAGAATCCTGAGAAGGTCAAGAGACAAAGGACGCCAAGTCCAGTGAGGAGATCAGAGAGATGCAAGAAGTTGCGGCATTCCTCAAATTCTCTAATATCGAAGAAGTCTGCTAGAAGGTCTGAGTCATCTGATAGGCAAAACCAAATGGAAAAGAAAGAGAATAATGCAAAACAATTGGAGGTGGAAGATAAGGAATCTACCAAAAGTAATGAAGAAGAACCAGCGTCTACCAAGATGAAGAGAGAAAGAATGAGTGCTCGTGCTTATAGAGCACTATTCAGGAGTTCAGGAAACAAGGATAAAGCGGGTAAATGAATGCCTGATAAATGAAAAAGGCAGTTAAATAGATCATCACGTGTGTTGTGAGGGTTATATTTATGGATGTGGTGAAACTGTTAGAATACAATGAACCTGTTATACTATCTGTATGAAGGTTTCATGTAGGTACTTTGGCTGGAGTCATTGTGCATGCTCAAATAATTATTAAAAGATTTTTTGGACAATCTGTTTGAAGAAGATCTTCTTGTTATTATACCATACTTCCATCACGTGCTAAATATTCATGAAATGTTGTGCATTGGTCAACTTCTTGTCATTCATATTAAAAGTATAAAATTATAAAATTTCTCAGCATAGTTTTTGCAGGAATTATTGTTGGATAAATGCCTGTCATTTGTTCATAAATCTGTGGGTTAGATGCCCTAAATAAAGCATTATCTCATATTTGTTGCTTTTATATGTTGAACTTCCAAATTGATGTAGATGATCATAAGGGGCAAGTTTTTTGAGTTTACTTTTCTCTTTTCCAATGGGTCACCTTGCAGACAACAATTGGGGCGGAGGACTTTTCTAGTTTAAACTTTACATTATCATTTCTTTGGTGGAATTCACATTTCTCATCCTCAACCTTGTTTAACTGGACATGTTTTTTCTTTTAAGAAGTAAGTTTAATTGTTTTGACATAGTTACCTGTGGAATGAATGTGCATGTGCAACACTTGCAGTTTGTTTTATTTGTGCGCCTGTGGAACTTAATGATTTAGTGACTGTGATCTTTGGGCTTGTAGATTGCCGTGAGGAGTTGATTTGTCCAGACAAGTCCTTTCGGCAGGAACACAACAATACTGGGGCTGTTGGTCTAGAGGAAGTTGATGCAGTCCATGATTGTAGTGATCATAGTCACAAGATCAAACATGAGGTGGAATCCATTACACAAACGGTGGAAAAACGAAATGAGGCTTGTCTTAGGCAAAATAGCCATTCTACTCAACAAGGTAATGAGTCTGAAGATGCAAACATGGTTTTTCATTAGATCACGATATCTCTGTATTTTCAACTTATGAGTAGTACTGGCAGATGCATATTATGACTCGGGAAGGGTAGAGAACTGTTCCTCTCTGGAGAAGAAGTCCGAATTGACTGATTTAAGCAGGAATGGAAGGTCATTAGATGGTCTTGTTTGTTTAGAAATGGGTAAAGAAGACGTCCCTGATAAACGGAGTGACTCAGCCTACTCGATTTCCGATGCCTCAGCCATGGCTGGATGTCAAAATGTTACCTCTGCAGAGCGCAATTTTGTTGGGATAGATGGCATAAATTCAAAGGGAAAAAGGTATTAAAGTCCGCTATATTTTACATCTGGTTCCTTTCCTTGGATTGATAATATGATAAGCCTGCAGTATATCTGGGTTATTGGCGACAAATCATCCTTAACTCTGTAACATATCTGTTCTTTTCACCAAGTGGATGTGTTGGTCTTTTGGCCGTTTTAACTATACATATCTTCTCTAGATGTCAGTGACCTTGGCATGATGTATGCTTGTCTTTGTTAATGTCATGTTAGGATAGTGGGGAGCCTGAAGCCACTGTTAACTTGGAACTTGGTGAAAAGCAGAACCTGCATGTGTTGGTAAATATTGATGCAGAAAGTGGACAGAGTACATGCTTTATCTGCAAGCTTGGGGGAAAACTCTTGTGAGAAATCCTTCACACTTGGCTATATTTTTTGCCCTTTCTCCCTAGTGATGCTTGCCTGCTGTGCTTTTGAAACATAATCATTTTTCGCTGTTTCTTCGTTAGTGCTTCTCGTTGCTCTGCTTTATTGTCATGAGCTTGTTTTAGGTTATCTGTTTATACTCCCTGTATCCTGAGAATTATGCTCTTTCAGTCATACCTTATTCTTTCTATATACTTTCAAAAACATTAAACTGAGATATGTGCAAATCTGGGAGTTCTCTTCAGTTTTATCTTTGTTTCTAAAGGATAAATGATGAACAAAACAGAGGGTGGTTAGACAAGAGTTTTCACACAAGGAATGCTTGCTATGACTATTCTCTGTCATAGTGTTCACTTCATGAAGAAAACTATTACCATGGCCCCACTTATGGTGCTTAATTTTAAGACTGCAGCCTTGTTTGCTTTAGTAATAACAGAGTTTGAAGCTGATTCATTTCCTTAGATTTAGCTGAGGGTTTTTTCACTTTGCATTGGTTTTGCTCTGTCAGAGTTTCTGAGAAGCTTTTATCTTGTAGTTTTGTGTAGTAATACATCTTTGGCAACGCATTTTAGTACATCCTCAAGGTACATTTGGATGAGATGATTCATTCCTTGCTGCCCATTGATGCGAGCAAAAAAGCAGGCAGCTGAATTTGCCATTCAGTGGGCTGTGCTAGTAGAAACCAACGGTTGTTGCGAATCGTTTTCCTGGGCTCTGATACATCTTTCACAATGTTTGATGATATGACCAGCTCTTTGTCCTCTTTTAAATCTACTCTCAGAGCTGTTTCTATAGTGTAATTCAAAATGTAATATAAAATGTTTCTTAGATTAAGAAGGACTTGTAGTTTGGCAAGGTGATTTCTAAAATAGTACATGCAATTTGCAGGTGCTGTGATGGAGCTGGATGCCAAAAAAACTACCATCTTTCCTGTTTGGATCCTCCTCTTAATGATGTTCCCCTAGGGGTTTGGCACTGTCTTGCATGTGTTGGGAAGATGATGAAGTGTGGTACCTATTCAGTCTCTGAAGGAGTAGAGTCCATTTGGGATTGCAGGGAAGTAGATGTATTGGATCCTAATGGTATGGGGAAAATATCATAAGATGATATTCATTTGCATTGCTTAATTTATGTGTCCATTTGCACTTGTTGATTTACCTACTCCAGTGTCGTTTTGTATCCTTTGAGTAATCTTACTGTTGTTTCAGTCTCAGGATGTCAAAAACAGAAGCAGTTTTTTGTTAAATACAAAGGACTCGCTCATTTTCACAATCGATGGTTACCGGAAGCTGAGGTGGCTGCTCAATGCCCATCTCTAGTTGCTAGTTTTCTTTGGACGAAGCAGGTAAATGGTTCGATTATTTCTCCATTGATGATACTTATTAAATTGCTGAAGTGCTTGTCCTAAATCTGAGAGAATTCAGTATTGTGTTTATTCTTTCATCCTATTTGGCTGTTCTGTATGTCTTTATCTCTTCAGGTGGTACCGTGGAAGTCAGAGTGGATTTTACCAAGGCGTCTACTGCAGAAGCGATCAATAACTTCTCCTCAATTTCATAGTGAATGTGACAGACAGGAGGAGGGAACTGACACGTCGATGTGCCATTACCAATGGCTTGTAAAATGGTGTGGCCTTGATTATGAACATGCTTCATGGGAGCTGGAGAATGCTTCCCTTTTTCTCACTTCACAAGCTCAGAGCCTCATCAAACAGTATGAAAGCCGAGTTGAGAGAGCAACGGGAGCTCATAATGTTGAAGTGACTAAGGTAATTATATTATGTTTGACAGTTGGAATCAGACAAGCTTATGAAATTTCAACGCATCATCTTCCTTTCGGATGTTTGGTCTGAGATTTTGGAAGTGGCATACATTTTGATATACGTCTTTTGTTATTTTAGTAATGAGCTTCTATCATTGTTGCACTCCAGCAGCAATAAATCCTAGTAGAGAATTTTGTTATTTCATTTATTTTTATAATATTAAAGAGGTGACGATAATCAATATTGAAAGACAGTCTTTCCAAGCACACGATATATTTTGTTAGTTCCTGAACTTCTTCAGTTTTGTTTTATTGAACTTTATGATATTTTACGAGTAATGCTCCAAGAATTATACTTAGAAAGTTTTTAGTCAATTGTCAAATCAAGATTTGGGTAGAAAAATGAAACTTATGATACCCGGTGCATGAAAAGAAAAGCAAGATAGAGAAAGTGCATCTGCTTTTTATGTTGTATATATTTTTACTTTGGCTGATGCAATCAAATCCTCTTGTTTCATGGAATGCTGATTATTTTGTTACTTTATTAGTTGGCTGTCGACTTATTAACTGCTTTTGGCAGCTTCCAGCAAGAAAAAAAAGTTTGAGGAATGAAATGTCAAAGCTTCCAGCTGAAGTTTCCCTGGGCCCAGAGAACAATCATGTAGGTCCTGTTAATAGACAGTTTGATTGTTGGAAGATGAGCCGTAATGTTATTCTAGTAGATGACCAGGTGAGAATGTTTTGTTCTTGACCTCCTGGTGATCTCTGTGGTATGCAGTAGAGAATAGTAAAACCTTTATAAAAATACTAAGGAGGTGTTTAGAGTGTTATGCAATTTGGCGAAGCCTGTAGGATAAGATGGTATTAGAAAGGTAGAATGTGCTGAACTAATCTTTCTACTTAATCTTTTAGTATTTGTCTGTTATCTCTTTTTATTTCTTGTCTTTCTTTTTTTAAATTTTTTTTATTACTTTCATCATTCCTGCATCTAGTGGGGAAAAGCTTACTTGATGTCCTCATTATTGTTTACTTTATTTTTTATGACGATTCAGAGATCACTTGTTGCAATTTATATCTATATAAAGGCTATGGAAGACCCATGGATTATATCAATGAATCTGAAATTCCTTGTGAGAAAAATGGAGAAAAGGCTATTATGTATGATCATTTAAAGAATTTTTTGTTTATTGCATGCACTTGTGGACATGACTTGAAAATTTGCTGCCATGTTGGAACTGGTGGTAGATCATAATCTAACATGTGGTCATGGCTGATAAGGCTACTTTTTGCCTTGCAGGAGCACATTTCGAAGGTCACATCATTTGTTTTATTCGAATGCGATGGCTGTTGTCCCTGTCTTATCATTTCACCTTCTAACTTAGTTTATTCGTGGGATGCTGAGTTTTTCCGTCTGGCACCAACTGTTGATGTTGTTGTTTACAATGGAAGCAAAGATGCTCGTAGATGTATTAGGAACTTGGAATTCTCTGAGGAAGGGGCTTCCATAGCGTTTCCAGTGCTTATATCCCCTCCAGAGGCCATTGTCGAGGTGTTTATATTTTCTCTTTTGTGCTTTGTAAACAACTTTGAAATGGGCAATTATCTTTGATATCATTTCGACGGTATTCCCAGTTTACCTTGCAAACTGAAATCCCCTGCTGCATAGAATATTATTTACCTTTTGTCATGTCTAATAATTGTCACCATTTTCTCTGCAGGATATGGATATTCTGGCACGAATAGAATGGGAAGTAGTGGTTATCGATGATAGCCAACAACCTAGAACTTTCGCCTTTTTTGAAGAATTTAAGAAGCTAAAGACCCAAAGGAGGCTTTTCCCCTTTAATGGGAATCTAGAGGTTTATATTTTAAGTGCACAAATATTGCAACCCAGTACCATGTGCTCTCTTACTTACTGGTACCCATTTTTGTAGGAAAATTTTTCTGAATACCGCAATCTGCTCTCCATGGTTGATAATTTTGATGACAAAGAAAGTATGAGTGCATTGGCAACCAATTTTCATGAGACTGTGCATGAGCTGAAGGGGCGGCTGGTGAGCTATACCGCATTTGAGGGCAAGACAGATTCGTCTAGATTTGTGGAGTATTGGGTTCCAGCACAAATATCGAATGTGCAGCTTGAACAATATTGTGCTACTCTACTTTCAAACTCTCTGTTGCTCTTTTCATCATCAAAAGGTGACCCTGTTGGTGTGCTACATGATATCCTTGTCTCTACTCGGAAGGTTTGGCGGGTTACCTTTTTCCTCAATTGCATTATGGCACCATTTCTGGATGATCGATTATTATATATATTCCATCAAGGCTTAGTATGTGATGTTAATCTTCAAACACCCGAAGTTCCCCTTTTCTGCAATTCATTGTTTATTGCCCTTTTGGCTATTCAACTTTTTTTTATAGTTTTGAAACATTTTCTAAGAAAAGAATGGGGAAAAATAAAGTTGTTTCTTTTTTGTATTTCATGTGGCCGAATCCAATGTGTTGCAAAGCACCCAGCTTTTTGCATAACATGATATGGTGTGTCATCCAGTGCATGGCTAGGCTGCAGCCCTGCCTGCACATGTTGCATCTATACTTTAGTTTTTGCATTTGATGTGTCATTTAATTTGCATGAGAATGTCTGCCTTACTTCCTCTCTCTATGAGGATCTTGTCAATTTTAGTTCTATCTCACTGATTGCTGACATCTTACCCTTATTTTGGGATTTGAAGAACCAGTTTCTTAGATCTTAATTATGTTATCATAGATTTTATGGTTATATCCAATCACTTAGTCTTTCTTTTGGACTGTGGTGGTATTTATCTTGAGAATTCTGAGGCCCTGATTTCATATTGCAACCTCAAGAGTCTTTTGGTTTTTTTCCCTTGTTTTACTCAATTTTTTTATGCATTAGGTTTTCTTATCCTGTTAAAGTGGGGCTGACATGTTGGAAGGACAAATCTGATGATTTTGCCTCTTGGACTTGATGTCAACAATTACTAATCATTTCTTTAATTAGTAGCCGCGTGTTTTAAGTATGTCAATGTAGTCTGTGTACTTGTATATCAGTGAAGCAAAAATGACAAGGTCTACTCTTTGAACTTAGGAGATTTGTTAAGCAAGTATGTTGACTTGAGTGTTTTAAGGACAGTTTGCCCTTGAACAGCAAGACTGCTGTATGTATCTAGTTCTTCAGTTCAAAATCTGGATCTTTCTATTCATTCTTCACTTTGCCGTTTCCCAATGGCTAGTGGACCATGTATCTATCCATCCAACCAATCAGCGAGTGCAAATTGTTATAAACTTCCTTAATTTCCTCTAAAGAATGTTTTATATAAAGCTATGGCTTGTTGCGATTGTTTGGGTGGATGTACAAGTGAGTTTCTTACAGTAATTGACACGAGCCGACACTTTCGTGGAAGCAAATTTTGATAATTTTGAAGACAATATGAATTAAAAATTAACCATGTTCAACAAAAACCTAATGAATTGATAATTCATATTTGACACGTGAACACAAATTAACAGCTGAGCCACATGAGACATCAGGAGCGCTTAAGAATCTCAGTTTTGGCTTCAGATAGCAAAAATTGTTAAATGATCTAAAGTTTTGGGCGTTTGAAAACTTTCTCAAGGTTCCTAAATCCATTAAACATTATATGGTAGAGCTCTCACTTGAAAGTTTTGCATGGATATGGAATTTAATTTCTCAGTAAGGTGTGATGAGAAGGCGAAAAGGCTATTTATTTGAGATTTCAATTCTCCTAAGGTTTTTAATTTTGTTATTATGGTGCCTTTTTTGACAGTGTTGTAGTCATCCATACAATGTTGATCCATCTCTTCAAGCCTCATTGACGAAAGATGTTCAACTAATTGAGTACTTGGATGTTGGAATAAAAGCTAGCGGGAAACTTCAGCTTCTTGATACATTGCTTTTGGAGTTAAAGAAACAGCACCTGAAAGTTCTTATATTGTTCCAGGTGAGGATGTTGAAACTTCTCTGAATTCTGACAAAATCTTTAAATTCTGTTCCAACCCAGCACCATAATAGAATAAATGAAATTGAATCCTGCTCTTGCTGCTGCTTGAGTGGAGGTTTTCCAATTATAGGAGTATGACAAGGTTTGCAGGAACTAGGGCTCCTTAGATCTCATGATGTTGTACTTTTTAGTGGCAGCATATTAGAGTACATGATGTTAGTGGGGAAAATATCAGCAAACTGTGCTGTTGCTAACTTTTAGAAGAATAGAAAAAGATTGAAAAGTCAATAAGCCTTGTTCATTTTTGTAAATCTTAGTATTTGAAGATTGTGTGTCTTAAGATCAATCGAATGCGATGTTAGGTGCTGGGAACAATCTAGTTGCAGGACTTGATGTGTGGAAGAGGCACATACTTTTGGGAAGAGATTTATGGTTTCTACACTTTTCTTTTGGTGTTTGGAAGTCAATATTTTTCAGTTAAGCTGAAATGGGGAGGGGCCTGGTGATATTAAACTTTTTATTGCCATATAGTGCAGTAAGCAGGGACCTTATGGGCTGTTAGAAGCTTTTTTACTGACAAAATTCTTAATCTTGATGTGTTTTGGGGTCAGCGAGCTTTTCATAATTTGGTTTTGTCCCCGGATGGATAATGATGACTGGTCATTGATAGGCTAGTGTACTTGCAGGCCTGTAAATCAACGTAGAGGATTGTCCTTAAAATGTCATTGGGAAGAGTATATACTTTACCTTGTGTGGGTTTCACTCATGCTTATCTCATGGAAAGAGGAGAATTTCTCGTAAATAGTATCATACTCTGATAACGAGATACTGGAATAGAGGCCAAGTATTGTAAATCCTATTTGATCAGTTGTTCTCATCAAAAGCAAGAATAATAGGATATTTAATGAGATTCCCCATAAAAGTTGCAAAAACTTAAAAATTCCCCCCGGAGAGCTTTAACCCTGGCCTTCTTTGATCCTATCTTTGCTGCCTATTTTATTGAAAAACTGATAATGACCATTGGTGTTTGTGGTGACCATTTTCTCATTTTCTTGGTTGGCAGTCCATTGGTGGTTCAGGAAGAGATTTGACTGGAGATATTTTGGATGACTTTTTACGTCAGAGATTTGGTGCAGATTCATATGAACGTGTCGATGGTGGCATTCTCCCTTCTAAGAAACAGGCTGCTTTGAATAAGTTTAATGACAAGGAGCTGGGAAGATTTGTGTTTTTGTTGGAGAATCGGGCCTGTAATTCTAGCATCAAATTGTCATCAGTTGATATGGTGATTATATTTGATAGTGACTGGAATCCTGCTAGTGACTTAAAAAATTTGCAGAAATTAACAATTGAATCTCAAGTCCAAATAAAGGTACTCCGCTTGTATTTGTCCTGTACGGTGGAAGAAAAGGCATTGATATGTGCAAAGCAAGGCATACACCTTGAAAGCAAACTGCAAAATATAAATCGAAGCACGAGCCACATGTTACTGATGTGGGGAGCGTCATATCTAATGCGTAGATTGGATGAGTTCCATGGCAGCTCTAGTGTGTCTTCCATGGTATTGTCTGATCAATTGCTTGCAAGTTCTGTGGTTCAGGAGTTTCTGGCTCTGCTTCCCCAGAATGAAAACAGTGTTAAGAGCAGATCTGTCATTGTCAAAGCGCAGCAAACTTCAGGAACTTACTGCACAGATTTTCCTTTGGTTGGTGAGTTGAAGATTCAGTCCACTGCTGAAGATTTACCGCATATGTTCTGGACAAAGTTATTGGAAGGAAAGCATCCGTGCTGGAAATATCTGTCTGCTTCAACCCCAAGGAACAGAAAAAGGGTTCAATCAAATGTCAATATATTAGAAGAAGTTGAGCCTGACAGTAATCAGCTGGACAAGAAACGCAAGAAGCTGACAAATAATAGCATATCTCTGTCCTCTAGGAAGCAGCGAATAGATGGGGAGAAAAAGGTTGCTGCTAACAAGGAAGGTAACTGATTGCAAAGGATAGTTACATTTTGTGGCACCAACACTGGATTCTCTTCTCTTTACAATTTCCTGGATTAATATGTTTTGTTGGACAAACTTGGATTTCCTAGAGTCGTTATGTTTCCAAACATCTTTTTTCAGGGACTTCCAAGCCATTTATTAAATCTCTTGGAGGAGAAGATTTGGCAGCTATACCTGAAGGTAAAATGGTTGACTCTGATGAGGGAAGAAAGTTGCGTGATGCACAGAGGGGCCTCCATCTTTTGCTGAAACTAGAAATCTCGAGACTTAGTGACTTGCTGAATTTATCGGTATGGTTTTTCTCTCTCTGGGAAAAAAAATCTGTTACTGATGGGGAGCATGTTGATTGAGCCTTGCTAGATTTTATTGTTAATGCATGCCAAGTTTCAGATTGCTTGTTGGCCAAGATTTTTTTTTAATTTAATTTTATAAAGACTGGATTACGTAGGTGTGTCTGCTGCTGAGGACAATTGGTTGTTTGAATGGTCTAAAAATGATTCTTTCTCAATGTATAATCCTGCAAAGGTGAAGACACTGTTCCAAGCATCCAATAAAATACTCTCAATATGTTAACATCTGCGTCCAATCTTTGTAAATGTCGCCTCCGTCAGTAAATAATTATTTTCATTAGTGGTTCCTTCCATCCTCATGTTGATTGTGGATGGGGCCTGTTTGTCATTGATGCTAAATAAATTGTGGCTAGCATTGTCTGGTTCCATAGTATACTAGTGTAGTGCCATGCTGTGTGTATTTTGGATCCTAGTTTTATGCTCAGAAATCATGGGTATTATAATAGCACCAAGCTGATTCCAAATTTCTGAATATCAGTATCATGAGTGTTATCTTATCTTTTTGACCATTACCAACACTTTGCTAGCTTCTAATACTTCTTTATATGCAGGACAATATCAAGGGTATCATTGATATGTTCCTTGATTATGTACTCAATAATCATCATGTGAGCCGGGAACCAGCGAGTATTCTACAAGCTTTCCAGTTAGCTCTGGTTAGAATATTATTATTTTCAAGTTCCTTTGTTTCACTAACCATTAATTATAAATCAGTGTGTTTTGGTTAAAACATTTGTGGGAATATAAGATTAATATGCCTTTGGTTTTATTTACTTTTTGTTTTTTGTGATGTCCTCTATGATCATTGAAACCAAGTCACATTCTCTTAAAAGTTCTCTCAACTCGGTGTCTTATCAGTGGTTTCATAGTCAACTCTGACTGACGTGTAACTTTAAGTAAAATCCCTTTGTATCATGTCAAAAAAGAGCCATGTTTTTCTCCAACCAAGGTTGGAAGAAAGTTCCCCAGCCAGGCTTCAGATTAGTTAGTTAAAGTCACACGTCAGTGACAGTTGAGTAGGTAACCACCACTAGAGGCCTCGGTGGAGGAACTCTCTCCAACTCTGGAGAAAACAGTGGCCCATCACCATATGCCTCATTCTTATCTGATTGCCATTTCTAGCTGATTTCATGGTTTTTCAATGGATTTTATGGGTTTTTTTTTTCTTTTAAATCAAGTGATTATTTGAAAGTTGGATAACTACTTTTTCTGGTCAACCATTTAGTCCTTATTCTGTGTGACGTCTTCTCTGTGGCTTAGATACTACTTTGATGTCTGTATCTTTTGAATCTTATATCGTCTTAAAGGCTATTGTTGTTTTGTTCCTTTTGAGAATGTCTTTAACTTGGATTACATGCAAGACCTTTTGGCATTTTGCTTCTGATATCAGTACAGCATAAAGAAATTCCTTTATTTGCATATTAGATGATTTCTTGGTCTTCTAACGTTGAAGAATAGCTAAGTTAGGCTCTAAGTCCTCTTCTTTAGGCCTGATTAAAATTTTCACTATCTATGCACTGTCACATTCCCAAATAAATGGGTAAGAAAAATCTATTATTAATATTGGCAGCTTCAGTGCTATTGCGCAAGCGTACTCCTTTTGACAAGTCTACTGACAAACTTGTTAAAATCCAGTGTTGGACTGCAGTTTCTTTATCAAAGGAAAAAATAGATCACACCAAATCTCTTGAGCTTGCCAAAAAGCATTTGAACTATCAGTGCAAGAAAGAAGAGGCAGATCATGTGTATTTGATGTTGCGACGTCTAAAGAAAATGTTTCTCCACCTTACAAAGAATTCACTGGTCGATTCCTTGAAATGTGGAGAATTGAAAGACAAAGTGCTTGAGATGGAGCAATCTGGTGTGAAGTCGCCCCTGTCAGCTGTGCCTTGCCTCCAAACTGTAAAAGTAGAGATTGAAGATTGTACCTTTCAAGGATCCTCCAGTAATGAGGTAATTTCTAGTCCTAAATTGATGGATGAGTTTGGATTGACATTGGGAGATATTTCTGAAAGTGTCAGAGAAACTCAGAACCAGAGTGAGATACAGCTGGAGCTAGAAAGGAAAAAGAACGAAATATGTAGGGAATATGAGGCACAGAAGGTGTTGCTGGAGAATACTCTTCAAATGGAGGCTGCAATTGTCCGTTTGCATTGTTGTGATTCAACAAAATCAGGCAGGCTTCAGAGATTGGACAGGGAGTACTCTATGAAAATTGAAGAATGCTCACGTGAGATGGCCATGCGCCTTAAAGAAATTGAGGCTGAATATCTAGCCTCAGCAAATGTAGTTCAGCAGGATCCTTCCCTTGTAGAGGGAGACAGGCGCTCAATGCAAGTGCGATTGCTGAATAAGCTGCCTGAAGCCAGGCATGGCCAGGAAAGTCCCAATTCTCACGATCAACTTGATAACCTGGATCCTTTATCAAGGCCCTCGTCTGACCAAAGTGCTGATGCAATTGTCTGTGCTGTAAAGGACTGCCTTCCAGTGAGGATTGGCAGTGACAATGATGAGATGAGTATCGTGGTTTCAGGAACAGTTTCTACAGAGGTAGGGCCATGTGCTAATGGAATACCAATAGACAACCAAGGGAATGCAGTTTCTCTAAATCCCTGTTCTCGGGAGAATCTTCCTGGTAATTCACAAGGTGATATTATCAATAGCCGTGCTCCAGACAATGCTAGCACTATGAATGCTTGCACATTGGTGGATCAGATTCCTGATGATTCAAGAAAGGAAGCAATTGATGAGCTGGGACCAGTGGAGGTGCGAGAGAGTGTTCATTTGACGAATGTACTGGAGAGATCAAGTACTCTGGATCCACAGGTATCAGAAATGGAACCACTTAATGGATCTGAGTCTGGAGTGGCTGATAATGTCCATCACGGTGATGGACCTCATAAAGCTGCCTTGGTTGATCGATCAATATCAAGGATGTCTGATGGCAGAGACGGTGTAGTAGCCACTGGTCATGCTCTGGAGAATATCAACTCTCCAAATGCTTGCTCCTCAGATGATCAGATTCTCGATGGTTCAAGAAAGGAAGCACTTGATGAACTAGTTGCGCTGGAGGTGCAAGAGAACATTTGTATATCAGGTGAACTGAAGGATATGATCTCTCCAGATCCATGTGTATCTGAATCGGAGATATGCAATGGATCTGAATCTGAAGTACTTGAGAATGTCCATCCCAGTGATGGACCTTGTGAAGTTACTTTGGTTAATCAATCAAAGTCAAGCACAGTGCCGCCAGCAAATACCTTAGCCGAGGGAGCTTCTGTGTCATCTCATTGTGTATGTTTATCTATGCTGTCGATGGTGTTAATATTATCCTTGTTAGAATTTACCCAATTCTTGAAATCAATCCTTGCAAACATTAGTGGGCATGTGCCATAAAGAGTAGAATTGCTTTGGCATAGGACAAATATCGTCTCCTAATTACTGGAGTGTTCACTGCAATTTGGTAAAGGACATGAATTTTCATCGAACAAATAGTGTCTCGTAAATGCTGGAGGGTAATTGAAATTTGGTAAATGACATGATTTTTTTTTTCTGTTTGATTATTACAGACCCTACCTGACCAGGAGTTGCGAAATGATTGTAATGCTACATCCACCAGCAGGCAAGAGAGGAATGCACCCAATGAAGAGCGACATAATGATGAGGTTGCTCCTGCATCATCTCATCGTGTTTGTTATCTATGTTCTTGACAAAGTTTATGTCCATCTCCTTTGTATATCTGTTTCTGACATGAATAAATTCAGAACCATTATTGGACATCTCTTGTTTGCATTTTTAGCGTTTGTGAAGATTAAACTAGCTTTTTTGTAGAACAATATTATCTCAGGAATGCCGGAGTATACTTTAAGATTTAGTGACATGATTTTTCTATTTGATTATTACAGACCCTACCTGATGAGGAGTCGAGAGATGATTGTAATGTCATGTCCACCAGCATGCAAGAAAAAAATGCACCTGGTAAACAGCAGCATGATGCTGAGGTTGCTTCTAAGACATCTCATCATGTATGTTAATCTATGCTCTTCACAGTGTTGATATTCATCCTTTGTTCCTTGGCTTAATCAGTTCTTGATAGGAATGCATGAAAACCATGATTTGGACATATGCTGTCGCTGCATTTAGCATGCATAAAGAGTGGAGTTTTTCTCTTCTTTTGGCTGAGAAAAAATATATTCTCATAATGGCTTTGGTGTATAAATGACTCTTTTATGTTTATTGTAGAGTGCGCCTGACCAGGATTTGAGAGATGATTGTAACCCCACACCAGCCATCATGCAAGAGGGAAATGCACCTGATGAAGAGCAGCAAAATGCTGAGGATGCTTCCATGCCATATTATCTTGTATGTTTTTCTACGCTCTTGACCATGTTTATTATGCTGTACTTTTCCTTTGAAGCTCAATTCTTGACATGAATGCCTGGAATGTGGAAATGATGATTGGGTGTATGCCTTTTCTGCTGTATTTGCATTTTAAAGAGCAGAGTAATTTTCATAGAAAAAACTTTTTCCCATAAAGACTTGAGGGCATGTTAAAATTTAACATACGCTATGATTTTCTATGTCTATAACAGATCTTACCTGGCCAGGAGTTGAGAGATTATTGCAATGCCACATCCACCAGCATGGAAGAGAGAAATGCAACTGATGAAGAGCAGCATAATGCTGAGGTTGCTTCTTATGTAGCCTCGATATGTATTTTTATTAATGCTCTTGGCGATGTTGATGTCCATCCTTTTTCCCTTTGAATGCTTGATTCTCAATATGAATGCCTGAACACCCGGATGTGGACAGATGCCTTCTCTGCATCATTAGCATTCATAAAGAGTAGAGCAGGTTCATTGTACTAATATTTTCTCATAGAGGCTTCAGGGTAAAAATGACAATATTTTTCTGTATATCTCTATTACAGACGTTACCTGAAGAGGGGTTGAGAGTTAATTGTAACACAGCATCCACTGGCATGCAAGAGAAAAATGCACCCGATGAAGAGCAGCATAATGCTGAGGGTGCTTCCGTATCATCTTATCATGTATGTCTTTCTATGGTCACCACAATGTTGATAGCCACCCTCCTTTACCTTTAATTACTTAAGTCTTCACATGAATGCATGGCAAACATGTGTGGATCTATGCCCTCTCTGCTTCATTAATGTTCTTAAAGAGTAGAGTAGTTTGTTGTAGAGGTAATAATTTCTAATAAAGGCTGGAGAGGATGCTGTAGTTTTATAAATGTCGTGATTTTTCTTTTTGTTCATTACAGACCTTACCTGACCAGGAGTTGGGAGATGATTTTAGTGCCCCGTCCACCAGCATGCAAGAGAGGATTGCACCTGACAAAGAGCAGCATAATGCTTCTCACCTTCTATCATCTGGTACTAATAATGCTACATCGTTTTTCTTTGGAGCAGCAGATATGGAGCCTCCAGTGCTTCTGCAGCCACAAGATCGGCCTCTTAACCACAGTTCACATGATTTAGCTCTAGTCAGAGGAACTGCAATTCCACTCCAGGGGGTGGGAGAGACTTCTAATGTAACTGTTCACTTTCAGTCAACACAAGTTGATGACAACCCTGTTGTGCCTCTTAATCAAGCAATGTCGGAATCTGCAGTCGGCATTCCTTGTGGTAGGACGGTGGCACAGATCTCAGGCAATTCAACTGCATCTGTTCTTGTGGAAAGTAACACTCAGCCATTACAGAGTCCATTTCCAGTGGCACAATGCAGAGCGCCTCTGAAATTTTACTCGGATCCTCTTCAGAATGAGCTGGACAGAATACAAAGGGAAATTGAGCAGAGGGACAAAGCACATGAAGATGGGGTGAGTTACTTCTTGACATTATGTTTAACTTGTGAGAGGTTCCACTAGTTCTTTATGGAATTTAACATTTGATATCCTAATCATCGTAAATCTACATTTCTTTGAGCAGAAAATTCAACTGTTATCTGATTGTGGCAAGGAGATAGAGGAAATTGTTGCACAAATTCGCAGGAAGTATGATTTGAAACTTAAGGAGATTGAGGCAGAATATCTTGCTAAAAAGAAGGAACTCGACATGAATCACCGCAAAGTTCTGATGAATAGGATGCTAGCTGAGGCATTCAAATGCAAGTATTCGGATATCAGGGCGTCCGGTGCAAATGGAATCCAACAAGGTGCGTAGTATTGAATATGTGTGCACACTTTGTCTTTTCATTTGCTAGTCATCATACTATGAAGAGAGCTATTAAGTAAATACATGCCTTGCAGTTGATGGATCCTTTTATATGTAAATGTGCCTTTCATATTCACGAGCATGTTAAAGTACCCTGATCTTGCTTGTCCATTTCTTAGCGTGTGCATACATGCACACGTGCTATGAAATCACATGATCTCTGGAAGAAATTTGCATTGAATTTATATGTTGCTTTCATTCCATTGTCTAAAAGGGGTAAGATCCTTCTTACATTGCGGAAATCGAGGTTTTGTTTGCAGTCTTAAATCCTTGGCTAATAGAGAAACACCTATCCCATATTATGACCTTGAGAGCAAGTAATACGTTATGTACTAACAATCACCATTAGATAATGCTTAATTAACAGAAGGACAACAAGTGTCTCAGGGAACTTTTTAATGACCAATAGAGAAAGTTTGATGTTTCCTGTGCTCAATTATTCTCGTGTTATATGTGATCAATGTGTTGGGATTCAAACAATTTGTAACAAAGAAAAGGCTTCACTTCTGTGAACATGTCAGTTAAGTGTGGTCGTGGTCATAATACTTTATTTATATTTGATGAATGAGCTAACCAGAATTTTATGTGATATCCTGATGAAGCTGATATTCCTATAAGCAAGGCAAGGCCTGCATGTGCTTCATAGTTTGCACTTGGAAAATGAATCGCCTAATTATGAAGCAATCAATTTATAACTCTGTAACACAATTCAATTTTCGAATAAATTGATGCAAGTAGAAAAGAGCCAAGTATATGGAATTCTAGATGATTAGAGTAATTTTTTTTTTCTTTTGGTTGGTCCCACTCTACGTCTACTTTAAATCTCACTTTTAGACTTTTGTCTTGCCTCTATGTAGGGCATGGAAATCGAAACCCACACTAAAAACTAAATTGTCCCCACCTCAACCCCCCTAAGAAGGTGGGGATGAATCCCTACTCCCTCTTTCCATGTGGGGAGGGTGACCACTGGGGCAAACCCCAGTGGTTATGAGAGTAATAGTTGGCTACTTCATTGAGACTCCATGTCTACCATTGAAGTGCTATTGGTACCAGAAGCATAGTTATAATCATTTGGTCCAACTTGAATCTCTTCAAGCTTTTGATGGTTAGTGCTCACCATGACTACTATATTATTGTGAACCTCAAGATTTGTGATTTGATCATTGGAGATCAAACGATTGTTCTTTGGTTGTTCAATGACGTCAGATTCCTATGCGTTACACGAGGCAAGATCAGCAAAGCAAGTATCTATCTCTGTAAAATTTTGGGTCTCTGACTGTGAAATTACATCATAGTAGTACGACCTAATTTTTCCTACTGTTGGTCGTAGTGATTGGCTTTCTTGATGTGAAGGTGCATGAGAAAGTGAAAACATTTAAAAAAGAGCGCATGTTGTGATTACAATTGGCTGGTTAGAGGGAGAACATGATGAATTAACTACTGAAGTAGTTTAAAGTAGGCTAAACAAGAAGTACAGTGTTTATTTGTCTTATTGTTCAGTTAAATGGCACACGAAATTAAAATACAAATTGAAGGCTCTTTGAAATCTGATCATGACAGTTTGATGAGTTTATAGGTACAGGCGTCCATAGATTGGTTTTTTAACTCAGATTAAGAACAATCTGGTTTCATTATGTTTTGTCCCTTTCTTCCTTGCACCGAGAAACCAGTATTTTAACAAAATATCAAAAGAAAAATGTGACCTATGGCAATGGGTTGGTTTTCTTCAGGCCAAAATACTTTCAGTTCAGAGATCCACTATTATGTGGTTTGATTTTGTTCTTGCTACATTGCATTGAGGAACAAGTATTTCGATATTTCATCCATCGGAAATTACTTTTTAATTTGTGAAATTAGATTTTCACGAATTATTGGCTGCACCTCTTAGGAAGTTAAGAAATTGTTGGTTTGGTTCAGGTTACTTTTGCTTCAACCAGTTAAATTTAGCTCACTAGAGATTCCAACTCCATTCGCTGCTAGAAGTTCACAGCTGCCATAACCTGAAATACTTCTTGTTAATAGTCAAAGGATTAATATCTTTTGATGCTTGCAAATCGCTGGATTTTTTTTTTTCTTCCACGAAAGCATCTATAATGTTTTTGTCCTTTTGATTTCATAGTAGTGTGAGTGGCATCTCATCATCTCATGAATGATCTTTGATGTCAAGAATTTGTACTTCTGATGCTTATGTTTTTTCCCTCGATTCACAGTGACTGTCTTTGTAAAATCATTTGAACTGTTGTTTTTTGATTCATTATGCCATTTCATGTTCCATATCTAGAAATTAGTGGCCTAATAATATTTGGAACAGTAAAATACTACCTGGAACTTCCTGTAATAATGCTTTCAAAGATTGCTGTCCATATCAAGACTCAATGCCATGTGAGACTTAAATTTGTATTCCAGCAGCATTATTTCTGTCTATTTTTTTGTGAACCAGATGCAGTTTTCTCTGTTGTAGCCCAAGTCACTGGTTTGTTTTGCAAAAGCAGCCTCTTTGAAAAGTTAGGGATAAGGCTGTGTGCATCGAATGTTCCCCAGACCCGAGCTGTGTGGGCAGCCTTGTGCACTGGGACCCTGGTTTTTGTGCAGTTTTCTTTGTAAAACTACAAAGTAAAATAGTCACCATCATGCATATGTCATCATATTAGCATTTTGGGTTTTGAACATGTTAGTAGGCCTGGTTTGCATCGCTTTTAATGCCAAATTGCTCATGGCAACCATTTTCATGCAGAGGTAGCTTCTGGTTCCATGCAACCGTTGCTACAGTTTTCATCACAGCGTAATGCACATCAGTCTTTGCCGGTTTGTGGCCCTTCTGCTGGCCTTCAGTCAAACGGGATTGGCACTGTTGCCACTCCATTCACAAGCTCACAGAGTTTTCCTCCCAATGTGGCAAGCTTGCAGAATGTTGGTCCATCTGTAGTTTCCTCTGGTATAGCATCCAGACCGCCTCAGATCAGCCTCAGCATGCCGCCGCCATCAGTAAACATTCAAGCTCCGAGTGATCTTCGTTCTCCTGCCCCACATCTCCAGACTTTCAGACCTTGTGTTGCATCTTCAGGCACCCCTTTGCAGGGCTTGCCAAATTGGCAGCCACCTAGCAACCTACCTCCAACTTCTGCCCCTCTTCAGCAGTTTCCAGCGGCAGCAGCACCACCTCTAGGCCCAGCGGGTCCAGGTAATTGGCATCATGGCGGAGGATCTGCAGGAGGGTTTACACCTAGTGAATGGCCGAGTGATCTTCTTATGGATGTCCCTTGTTTTCGTTCTCAACCTCCATTCCTCCTTCACAAAGGGATAATTTAACCTCCTCTACTAATGCTACTGATGGCATTGTGTGCTTATCCGATGACGACTGACCATTGGCCAGTGGTCTAACAAGTAGGCATCCCATGGATCCTCGGCATTTTTGGTTGTGGGAGGGCATTGTAAATAAGCCTACAGAGACAGAATCGGGGTGTCTATTTTGTTGGAAGGGGGCCATTTTCATATACTCTCCAAGTGTACATGCATAGTAATTAAGTTTTATGTCTGCAGCATCATTCCTGTGATCAAACTCTAGATGGGAAATTTTGCCGAAGATGCGGTCTGTATCTCAGAATATTGACATGGGTCTCGCTCATTTCTGCTTCCTGTAGCTTGTTCATAGTTATGACATTGGGCCTTTTGATGAATCTAGAGTTTCATTTCATCCTGAACGTCCGACATTTCCATCGTGGATGCTAGGCGCCCCAACACATGGAAAGCCCTAAATAAAAAAGGGGACAGTTTCGGGAAAGTTTAGGAAGCGCCGTCTCTTCTCATTTGGCATTCTTCATTGTATCAAATTATCGTCTGTCCCCCTATAACTCCAGAAAGCCTTTCTGCTTCGCTCGCTTTGCCATTTTCTACAGGACATGGAGGCACATTAAAATCGGTTAATTGACGACTTACTGGTCAAGCAGAGACACGCTTCTCCTCCTCTGCCTTTTACCTTCTTTTTCCATTTCTATGCATTTCTTTCTGCTTTTTTTTATGTAGTCATTTAAAAATTACAATCATATAGGCATTAGCAAATCTTGACATGGCACTAGGGGTGTGCAATGGGAACCTCCCAACCCGGGAACTGCCCAAACCGGACCGACCAATTTTGGGCGGTTCTTGTAGCCGGCAGTCCGGTTTCCGATTCCCTTGGGAATCGGGAACCAAACCGGTAGTTTTTAATATATATATATATATTAAAGTTTCTTAAGAATTCGAAAAAAAAATTCTTTAGAGTTTTAGGAAAATATAATTACATTAAGATTAAAATGATGAATTGATAAAGCAGTGTATAAACAGAGTGGGTTGTCTTTGAGATCGTACCGTAACATTAACAAATATTTTTCCGAAAAAGAAAAGTTATATGTTCCATTGGACTAGACTAGATCAAACTGGATTAGTTGGTTAGTCCAGTTCCCGATTCCAAGACCGACCGATTCGGTCCATGGTCCTAGAATTTGGGAACTATTCCTTCTGGTCCGGTTCCCAATTTCCGATTCTACCTTGGAATTAGACCAAACCGATCACCCATACATGGCACAATGTAGCATGTGCAATGCCTTTCCCGTGTAAAGTTTAATGTGAACACATTTCTTTTGCACTTAATTTTGCTTTTTCATGTGTCACACGTAAATGACAGTTGATCTTGACACAAAATGGACAAACTGTATTCCATTGTCAACTTATATCCGCTGATCTTATGTTAACATGGCATTTCTCGATCTATATATTTTCTATGAGCTTATCAAGGTGAGTCTGCAGTGATCTTTCTCATGAAAAGGAGATCATTAGCTGTTTTGGTGTGTCAAGTTTTTTTATCTAAAATGTGGTGTGGCGAATTTCTTTTTTTGAAAGTATAACAAGCAAGAAAATTTTTACTGAAAAGATAAAAAAAGAAGAAGAAGAGTGGGGCAGTATTTTCAAATGAGTAATGCGATATTGTAAAGTGTAAAATATTTTTGCACAAAATGTGAATTCTTCACTTATATATTCTTTACTCCTCTACATATGTTTACCTCAAAGATCATTTATGATGTAACTTCTTAATTATAAAGAAATTTGATTACAACAATTGTGCAGACTATTGTTCGCACCACGCTGGAGGCATGGGTTTTGGCGCTACTACACTACGGAAATTGCTTTTATTTAACATCAAACACCCATAGTTATTTTAACGGTTCTTTTCGAAAGTTAGAACAACTTGTCTACTTAGAAACTAATGGGCTTAAAGTCACCAAGACTACAGATAGTGTGGTATGGAAGGGGGTTTGATTTGAGCTGGTTAAACTTATTGGTTAAATTCGTTTTGATAATAGAATATCTTAAACTATGCTCTTTTAGGTACAAAAGGAGGCTTGAGATCTGCCCTAAACTTGCCAAAAATACGACTTCTACTTATACAAAATTAATTGAGTGGCATTAATTCATATTATAACTAGAAGTTCGTGCTTTTACTCGACTTCACGTCTTTTAAAGAGAACTAGATGTGTAATAATCCGTCGAAAGATTGCTCAAGGATCGAAGCTTTGATGGGTTAGGCCATCGAAAACTCATAAGTTGAAAAGATAATCCGAATTTGAAAAGTTATAATTATCATGGTGATTGAGCTACCATTACCCAATATCCTATTATAATTTGCTTAAGCTTAGCAACGTCAGTTGTTCAGATTGTGTGGTCTGACAGGGATCTAACTAAGATCTGGCTGCACGTATTTCCAGTTCAATTAAATAAGAAAGCAACAATGTCTTTGATTATTAGCTTTTGACTCTAATGGTCAAACATTTGTTAGCTTTTTCGATGTCTCTGCTCCTCTCTCTCTCTCTCTCTCTCTCTCCCAAGGGAATAATAAGATAGAATTTGTCTTGAATCCTGTCATTGCTCTGCCATACAGAATATCTTGAGCTCCACGAAGTATCCAATGGTATGGAAAAAGGGAAACGAGCAGCCCGAGGAATTGAAGCAATGTTCAGATTTAGTTTTATAATATGGTTCAACATTGCATGAACATATTGATATTATTGTGAGAAATAATGGATGTAACCCCCAACATGTGTAATTTTAATTCAAGGACTTTTTTTTTTTTTTTTTTTTTTTTTAGTGATTGCTTTAATAAAAATAAATCAATTGTGGAAGATTTGACTACTAAATGTAGAGTGTTGAAGATAAAATTAAAAGGTAGATGACGATAATTGAAAAGTAATATCTAATTTTTGTTAATTGTTAACCAAAAATATAATGATGACAATTATCGCTAGGTTTTAGCAATATATTTGGCAAGATTCTAGTTGCCGTAAATTATATTTTGCTATTGCGAATAAAATGATCCTTCCCTCTCTCTCTCTTTTTTGAGGTGATAAAATGACATCTTGTTTACTTACCACATTAAGTGGATTCTATTACTTAATTGAGTCTATTATGTCGATGCTTATTAAAGTTATAGAACAAGCTTAACCTAATCAGTTTTCAACATTCGATTGTGTTATCAAAGGAATCCTTATGGGGTGAATTATTCTTAGTCAGCAAAATTAGCAAAACCATTCTTCCTGGGGATCCACCAGGGGCCAAAAGCTAACCAATTGAAATTCTCCAAACTTCTTTATTCAAAGACCAATGCATGATGGTATCACAGCCTGTCAGTGCATCCTCCCACAAAGGGTCAAGGAGAGGCTACAAGTTAGGTTTGATATTGTTGAAAGTGTGGAAAAGAAGCAAAAGCTGTCGCATTACATCCAAATTCCTAACCCTCACCAATATTGCTTCCTTTTCCATCAATACTTGCGTTTTGTTTTACTCATTGAAAGTCCACTCAACCACGCCTTTTCCCGACCGAGGACACTAGCATACTTAATCAAATACGTGACACCATGTCAGCTTACCGAGTATAGATATTTGATCGAACGACTGATTTTCTTTTCACCAATAATGTGACATCTTCTTCGCACGGGATGAATTCAACCCTATACTCGTCCTCAAGAGAACATGCGCCACGCATCTTTCGAAATCCCACTGAGCGATCGTTTCGGCGAGACATCCCAATAGCTTCCGTGAGTGGTGAATCTCTATGGTGGGTGGCGTTGGTTCTCCTCCTTCTCTCTTCGCCTTTTGCTCGACATGGTGGAAGAAGAAATTATGAAGGAAAGCAATTCCCCCCACTCTTTTGTGGGTCTGGATCTTTTCTCAATTCGCTGCTTTCTAGGGCAAGCCAATTGGGAAAAGGTCAAGAAGGAAAATCCTTTTTAGGGGAGACATCTCTTCAGCACAGTAAGATATGTCTCTCGGTGGGATTTTCTTTCTCTACCTTGCCATAATGCCTCTCGGTGGATCGCTAGGCCCTTCGTCATGATTCAATGGATCGAGCTCGAGAGGGATTTTCTTTTGTTCTTTCCTAAGTTTAAGATCCCCATGTTGAATTTAATACATTATTGACATGGGATCTTACACTCAGCTTCCAGTTATAATCGGTGAAAGACCCCGATTGCTGATTAGTATAAGCTTCCACTTTATTTATTGTGGCGCGATTCCGCTTGGGTGCGCACACAACAATCTTCTTTTCAATGATACGTTGTGGTTTTGTAGTCATTAAAAGACATGCCAAAGGCCGTGAAGAGAAGTCAACTTTTTGCCCTAGTGGCATCCACTGTTTTGTCACATGAAACCGTTCGAGGTGGGTCTCAGTCCTCGCCTTATGTTACTGAACCCTAGGGGGAAAAAACAATGAGGCTTGAATGAGACAATAAAGATGGTGAGAATTAGAAAAGAGGGCGAAAGCAAAAACAAAAATAAAAGAAAGAAAAGGGTTCTTGCTAAATTTTCTAAAATAAAATCCGTTCCAATGATGATTGTACAATTAACATCCATCATCTCGACGACATTAAACGAAATGGTATACATGTAGCATTCATAATGCATAACGTTGTTTTCAAGAATAATGTAAAGGTGACAAGATTAAGCTGGGATGAAATTGTTTTGAAGCTTATTTGATGCTCTTGCACGCCGGAGTATATTATTATATATTCGTGCAATTGTACATGATCATCGATCTATACCCGTGAGTTGTAGACATTATTATGTTTGACCCATATCTGTGCTTCAGGCTCTCATAAATGCTAAACGCGACACGAACCTTGAAATTAGGGTTTTGGGGAGATGGAGCATGGGTACCTTGTCATCATTTACGTAACCATTAAATGCAGTAGCTGTATCTTTACGACATCTTGGCTTGCTCGTAAAGCATTCATGACCATTAACCAAACTTAGTTTTGACCAGAGCATGTCGAACAAAATTCTTGCTCGGCAACAGACACGCTTGAAATTTAGGGTTTTCTGTTGAGTGGATTGCACGATAGTTGCAAGTCCTCTTTTCATCAAAGCCGAAATTGAGGAGGGTCCAATCTCGCATTCCCGCCACATGACTGACTTTCTTTATAGGTGTGATTCATATCATGATGGAAAAGTATAGTGCAAAGAACGTAGTTTTCATATTTAAAATGCAATTAGGCTTTGATTGGTCGTGGGTTTCTTCGTTTAAGAAAATCTTGAGATGGCGCGTCGAGAGAATTAGCTAATTGATCTTAAATATTTCATATGGATGTCAATTCAGTTCTAAATTTTTCAAATTTACCGATGCAACCCTAAACATTTTGATAATTTTTCAATATAATTCTTCTACCCATTTGGCCTGACCTACACTAATTGAACCTCCGGGTTAGTATTTCCTAATCTAAATTGACTAAAAAGATTAGATTAAAAAATATAAAAAGATTTAAACCTACATTGGCTAAATCGGAAAGTTTGAATTGATTATCCTATAATATATTTAAGATTAAGTAAGTAATATTCCTGTGAAATACATAATTATTTATGAGATGTACGTCTGCGCTCCACCGACCCCACAAAAAGTAGAAAATAATCAGATGAGGCCCATTAAATGATGTAGATGAAGGACTTTTACATCGATATTATTTGTTGTTATTATTATTATTGTAATTATATGTGTTACTATTGGCTAGCTGAAACGATGGAGGGACAACCCCCACCCTTGATGAATACCTCTCAATGATTCACGAAATGGGGCCGGGGGCTCGTGCGCTTTTTCTTCTCATTTATCATTGTTTAGTCAGACCAAAAGGAAGCACCCACAGAATATTGAATATTCGATTTCTTTGATTTTCTTTCTTTTTTGTGGCGATTTTAGTGAAAGGGACTTCAATATGATCCTACTAAAAAGTGAATATACCGAATCCCTAATGAAGATGTCTCCAAAAGGGCATGTTCTCATCTTCCCCTTCTCTTCTTTATTGTTTTGCCAAGCTGTGTATGAGGGTGAAAGGGGGACCTAGTGCTTGTTTCCTCTTCTTCTTTCTTTTTCTTTCCCTTTTTTTTTAAAGTCATTTATATATATTATTTCTCGTGCCGGTTCCGACCGCTTCCGTTCATTTCGATAACGAAGAATGGGGTCGTTGAGTTTTCTCTTATTTTGGTGAAGAGACGTAACAAAAGTTTTCAATGAGATTAAATTTAACCGGTTCATCTCTTTCTGCAATAATGGATACTCAAAAATCAAAGACCATTGGATTATATTGTATTTGCTCGAGGTATTACGATGTGAGCGTACGTGAAAACGAAATCTAGATACCATTTTTCAAAGTCTACATTTTTAGCAAGAAGCTGAGGTCACTTGGGTTTCATTAGACGATAGGGACAAAGAAAACAATTCAACTCTTATCCAACTATGAATCATTGGAACTGCTCAATGAAAGAGACCTAAACGTTTAAAACCTAAAAAAGAAAAATCAAATTAAAGAAAGTAGAAATCGGGAATTATTCATCTTGAGAATCTAATGCGATCCATGGATATATTGAAATAAGCACCATCCACCTTAATAAATATATTTCAACTTGATTTCCAACCGTTCCTTATATCGCTCGCCCCTTTATGACGTCACAATCCACGTCATAAGCACGGGACGACGAAACCCATCAGGAACCATTCAAAAATTACGAAGAGGGTACATAAAGATGGATATCAGAGTCGTAAGCAGGAATACATTAAAAGAGATGAAAGGTAAGATCTCGGCACCTCACGCAAACCCTAATTTCTGTAATTCTTATCGTCGTTCACGTAGGCGAGAAAAGAAAGTTTAGTCCACGGAGGCATGGGGAATGGCGAAATGCAGACGAGAGAGGGCATTGACTAATCAAAAGGAGGACGACTTCGACATTAGAGAAAAGACAATGCAGTCTTCAATGCAAAATTCCCTTTGATGTTATGGCTTTGTCCACGCCAGCATTTGATTTTTCCTCCATTGCAACTGACTGGTATAGAAAACGTAAGAGCCGATGGGGAGCCCCATTCGATTATTTATTATTTTAAAAAAAAATCATTCTGGAAAAAGTGAAAATATGGTTTGACCATTATGAACTTTTCTTTAATCCCGTTTTTAATGAAGACAATGAATGCAAGAACCGATAAGGAAGATGAACCCGCGTCAGCGTTTGCCATAAAAGAAAGGAGTTGGAACCGTTTCACCAAACCCAACATCTCTCTTCCGCAAGCCGAGAAAAAAGGGTCATCTCTTCATTCTCCACAAGTTTATCTCATAAATCATGACGAGAACTGAGCCTCGAATCTCGTCGAGGCATTAGCGATTCAAGAGAGATGGGTTGAAATTCGAAGTGGAGGAGGAGTATAGCGATGGTGGCGGTGGTGCACGGAGATAACGTGACGAGAGCTCGGAAAGAATAGGAAGGCATTTAAGTTTTTGCATAGGGTAAAGGGTTGTTGGGGGGTTGGGGTGGTCCACATTGCCTGAGCCCAAAAAATGTTGAAACAATTAAAGGATGGTACCTGACCTAGCCAGCCCCTAAAGTTTTAATGGAATTTATGGCACTTATGATTCGAATATTTATGGCCGTTTTAATGGAATTTGTCAGTGCAGGGTGATGGAGCAGAGGCGGAAGAGGATGATGCCGTGGAAAGTCGATGGTTCGTGCTCGCGGCACGATGCGAATATCTCGAATCTCCTCGTTCAAGAAAAACGAAGGGAGTGAAAAGCATACGCGGAAGGCGCCGCGCCGCACCAGACGCTCCCTTGGACCGTACATAGCTAATATGAGAATACGCTTCGAGAATTTGTGAATCGGGACGTGCCGTGATTTTGATTCATCGCATTGAGGCTATATTAAGGATGAACATGGTTTGTGTTGGGTTGATTCAACACCTAATCTAGGAACCACATCACAAAAACTGGTTTTCAATTCTTTGGACCAAGAACCAACCTTATTAAACTTAGGATCGATGACCAAACTAATCCTATAGATTTGGTTCGGTTCCAAGGTTAATTTGAGATTTACTGATTATTTTTTATTTCATTTTTTGTATTCATTGAAATGATAAATATATTATTTCAAATTACATATTTATCAACAATACGACATCGAACGATCAAATTATGAACACATGAAATGTAAATATAAAATAAGATAACAATAGAGATTTCGCACTTGCTAAGAGCAACAAACTATAAAAAGAACAGGTGAGGTGAGCGAGGAGAGGCTAGAGGTGAGCAGCAAGGCAAGTGGAGAAGGTTTCTACTTCTTTTTGGTCAAAATTAGGGCTGGTTTTTTTTTTTCTACTTTCTAATTTATACAACAAACCGAATTGCATAAGAAAGAAGAAAACGGAGAAGAAGCGCTAGGATTTAGAGTAAACAAAAGTATATAATATATATATTTAACTTCCAACCCTAAACTCTTAGAACCGAGAACTAACTCATATAATGCAGGGTCCGAGGATCCTAGGACCACCCAACCATCTAGGAACCGAACCAAGATGACCAATCCAGAGTTAACCTTGGATTGATACTAACCCCTAGGTTATACATTACATGAACATGACCCAAAGATCGATGGGTCGACATTGCACGGCAAGTGTAGCACGAGCGGAAATGGGTTTGTAGGTTGATGCAATCCACTACAACCCAAGATCAAGACATTGGCATAGACTTGACATGAAACATTCTAAGACTTTTCATGAAATGTACTTTGAATAGCAGGAAAGGATGTTCTTTGAATTGATCCTAATCCAAACGAGTCGCGTATAGATTGTGCCAACTTCGAACAAGTCACATGAGTCAGACTCTATGGCTTGTGAGTTAGACACGATCACAATACTATAATTCATTGTGTCCGATAGGTTGACAAGAAATTGATTTGTATGCAAGCAACCCCAATCCAAACTTGCTAATTCTGTGTCGCGTTTGAGCTTTGTTATCATATCATGTCGAAAATTATTGCCCCTATTTGGGATCAAGAATGGAAGGAAAGAAATCTGGTGAGCAATCGAGAGAATAATGGGAGAATGATAATCAAATATTGAAGAGAATTGATAACCATTATATTCTTGATAATAATTTTTGTCTATAAGCATATTTTTATATTTTTATGTCCTAGATGAGTTTTTGAGTAAAAAATATTTATTTAATAACAATACAAAATTTCTATTCTTAAAAAATAAATTTATTTGATAGGCTTTATTAAATGTCTCCCTTCCATGCTTTTTTTTTTCCATTTGTTATGCTCCACTATTTCATGAGATAAAACATCATAATCAATTGAATTGAAAGAGTCAATGTAGAAATCGTATATCGGTGGATGGTGGTGACGGTGAGTGATAAGAAATTTTTTTATTATTATTTCAGTTTCAGAAATAAAAAAGTAAAAAAATTTTACTTTTAATTTCTGTTCTAAATTTTTTTGAAATAGGAATTTGTGTCGAAAATAAATAAAAGAAATTGAAGTGAGGGAATGGAGGGGCAATTGGGTAAAAACGGAAAAGACGTAGGGGAGCGATGCTCTCCGCATTGCGCTGTCACATCGGCTCGGCTGTTGTATTGAGCCGCTCTCTCTCTCCAAATCGCAATCAGAATCGTGCAAGGTCAAAATCCACTTTGCCAAAATACAATATTTTCCTTCCCAAAATAAATAAATAAATAAAAAGAAAGAGCAATTCAAGAAATTCGAGGGTGACGCCAAGAATATTAATCAATAATGGCTTCCCTTTTTCCGGATTTTTCTTCGCGGGGGGGAGTAATATTCGAAAAGGAAAATGAAATCTAAGAGAATGGAAAATACGATTCGACGCGAAGGAAGGATCATGCCCCGATGGGATCGCGTTAGAGTCCGAATTCGCATCCCATTCCGAAACGACCCAATTAAAAAACAGTAAAAAGAAGAAGGCACGAGGCAGAGCAGGCAAAGGCAGAAGGGGCCAAAAAAAAAAACAAAACAAAACAGCACCAACAGCACCACGAGCAGCAACAACAACAACAACAATAGCAACCCCCCCAAAAAAAAAAAAAAAAAAACAGCGACATTTACGTTATCGCTTGTTCCATATCTTTCAACCACCCCTGGTCCTCTCTCTCCCTCTCTCTGTGTCTCTCACTCAGCGCTCTGCAACTTCCGTAGCGCTTTCCTTCCTCAAGCCTCTCGCGCATCGACGGCCATTCGTAACGCCGCATTCCCTCCCCTCCACTACCCCTTTTTTTTTTTTTTTTTTTTTTTTTCTTGGCCCTAGATCTCGGCGGCATCTCGTCTCTCTCGCCCCGAATGGGTAGCAAATGGAGGAAGCTCAAGCTCGCCCTCGGCTTGAACAACAGCGCCGCCGCCTGCCTCTACGTCCCCCAGACCCTCGACGACCCGCCTCCGTCCTCCGCCTCCGCCTCCTCCGCCGCCAGGTTCTCCGACGCCGCCTCGCTCTCCCCGACCGACCGCTCCCTACTCCGCCTCCCCACGACGCCCACCCCCTCGTCATCCGGCCTCCGCTTGTCCAAGACCTCCCCGAAAGCGTCCAAGGTCTCTCTTTTCGCTCGCTCGCTTTCTCTGTTTTTCTTTATCCTGGTTTTTTACCGGTCTTAGCTCTTTCGTGCGCTGTGCATGTGTTCATTAGTGAGGGTCTGCGTCGAAGATTGAAGGAGCGGCTGGTGATTTGGGGCTCCTTCTTCTTCTTTTCTTTTGGATGAATTTTCCTTTTTTGGAGGTTTTTTTTTTTGTAACTGTGCCATTTGCTTCGTTTCCAGATAGATTTGATGGATTTTGGCTTTTACCGTCCGATCTATCCTTTTGTGCCCGTTTCTTCTTCATCGGATCTGATCGGTAGATTCTTGATTCCGTAGCGGGGTGCGTCCTTAATCACCCATTAGGATCTTTTTCGTTCTAAACTGATCGCTCTCTTTTCCCTGAAAGATAGACCCATTAAAAATAATAAAAAAATGGTCCCTTTTTTCAACCTGTCCTGGAGGAGAGGCTGTGGACATCAATTCATGTGCAGCTTCTTTGTTTTGTGCATATCTTGTTCGCCGTCTGTGGTCCACAAAGTGGGCTGGTGTGACAAGTTGATGCAATGGCTGAATTATGTCAAGTTGGTTGTTTGTTGTGATGTTGTTTTCGGGTCTCCAATTTTTCTTTTTTTGGGTGGTGGTGGTGTGTGTGTGTGTGTATGTGGACTGTGGGGGCTAAAGTGGACTAGTCCCTTCAAGGACCATTAGCATTTGGCATGTAGGAAAAAAAAGGAATCGCTGCATTTTACCCTCGCTTTTCTTCTTCCTTTGAACTGGAAAGTGCTTTGTCTGGTCAGCACAAGTTTACACTCTCTCTCTCTCTCTCTCTCTCTCTCTCTCTCTCTCTCTCTCTCTGCTTTTGATGTAAATTTCAGGGAACACCATGGTCCCTTTGTCATGAGACTTCTTAAAATTATCTTCGAGATAAAGGGGTGCCTTTTGAGAATTATGATGAAGATAAAAAATCTTAGACTGTACCTTTTCTTTTTTTCTTCAATAATTTGTGTCATTTGGTTTTCTGTTTTATGTGACCAACCATTTGTTTTTTCTCCTTGGATGGTTGCTTCTAAGTAAGTAACTCCTATAGGATGGATACACATGTAAATGACAAGAGTCATCTTGTAGACTGCAACTTTTTAACCGACCTTTGCCTGTCATTTTCATTAAGTGATTTGTCAAGTCAGGCTGAATACCAATTGACTCACAGTGTTCCACAATAATGAGTTATGTGAACGGGTCTTCTTATCGCTCTCCTTCTGTGTTCTTCTGTCGATGCATTGCTTTTTTCAACCAAAAAAAAAAAAAAAAAAAACATTGCTTTCGGTGACAGTTCATGCACCCTCGGAAGAATATCTAGCAAAATCACATAGGAACCTGGATTCTTTGAATACTGATCACGTAGCCTTCCACGTAAAACCAGCATATTTTTGTCACTTATCAAGTCAAAAGCCTAGTTCAATTTCAATGGCTTTATGAATTTTTAAATTACCAGGATCTACCGATCTCTCTTTCATCTCCCAATTCGATTCTCAGAGATCCCCCTAAATGTAAGCAGGGTCCCATCTCAACAGCGTTGTTTGTAAGACTATGAAAGTGTTTCAATTATTGATTAAACTTGTCAAGTTCTTGTGCTTGTTTACAGAATGTTCTTACTTTTGTGATTAATTTGATTCGGAAAATTCTGAGGTTGAGTGAGAGGCATTTGGTTTATTGATGTTCATGTACAGTGGTGAATTATGAAGACGGTACTCGATTTAGATTCCAATATCCCTACCTTTCTTCTTACACTTGGACTTTAAATATGCAGAGGACCTGTGCAATATGCCTAAACACCATGAAACCAGGAGAGGGCCATGCTATTTTCACTGCGGAATGCTCCCACTCTTTTCACTTCCATTGCATTACCTCCAATGTGAAACATGGAAACCAAGTGTGCCCTGTTTGTAGAGCAAACTGGAAGGAAGTTCCCCTTCAGAAAGCTCCTTCTGGCCGTCCTAGTGGAAGGTTGAGAATTGATCCACTAGGTCGGGCACAAGATGACGGATGGGTGACTGTTTTGCCTCGGATACATCAGACTAGGTTAGATGGTGGTAGGCCAATCTCATCACATCTACATGGCCCTGAGCCTAGTCGTTTTGACGATGACGAACCATTGGATCGTGAACAAGATAACAGTGAGGAAAGTACATTGTGTACTCCTGATGTCTGTAACACTTCTTTTGCGAATATGGAGGTCAAGATGTACCCAGAAGTTCCAGCCGTTCTGAGATCAACATCTACTGATAAATTCAATGTTCTAATCCATATTAAGGCTCCCCAAGCCAATAAGAGAAGTGAAACTCAGGCCGAATCCCTGCAAACTCAGAATTCTCGAGCTCCTATTGACTTAATAACGGTGCTTGATGTAAGTGGCAGCATGGCCGGTAGTAAACTTGCTTTGTTGAAACGAGCTATGGGGTTTGTAATACAAAACCTTGGCCCATCTGACCGTCTCTCAGTCATCGCATTCTCCTCCACAGCACGCCGTCTCTTTCCTCTGCAGAGGATGACAGATATTGGGCGGCAGCAGGCTTTACAGGCTGTTAACTCTCTGACTTCAAATGGTGGGACCAATATTGCCGAAGGCTTAAAGAAAGGTGCCAAGGTCTTATCAGACCGAAAGTTCAAGAATCCGGTGGGTAGCATCATCTTATTGTCTGATGGACAAGACACATATAACGTCAGCAGTCCAGGTGCTTCGGCTGCTTCCCATTATCGAGGAGCTCAGCAGTCTCTCCTCCCCCAGGCAATCTTTCAGAAAGATGGCACAGGTTTGCAGATTCCTGTACACGCATTTGGGTTTGGCACAGACCATGATGCTGCCATGATGCACTCGATTGCTGAAGCATCTGGGGGCACATTCTCCTTCATAGAAGCTGAAGATGTCATCCAAGATGCATTTGCACAATGCATAGGTGGACTTCTCAGCGTGGTTGTACAGGAGCTACGGGTGAAGGTTGAATGTGCAGACCCAAGTTTGCAATTCAGTTCAATTAAATCTGGAAGTTACCGAAGCACCTTGTCATCTGATGAAAGGGCGGGATCCGTTGATGTTGGGGATCTGTATGCTGAAGAAGAACGGGATTTCCTCGTGACAATCAAGATTCCAGTAGATGAGTCCGGTCATGAGCTGTCATTGCTGAAGGTTACATGTGTTTACAGAGATCCTATCACAAAAGAGTTTGTGAGCATGGAAGAAGCTAGTGAAGTAAAGATCCAGAGGCCAGAAACAGCTGAGCCGCTAGTGGTATCCATGGAAGTGGATCGGCAACTCAACAGACTCCGCGCAGCCGAAGCAATGGCAGAGGCTAGGGCTGCTGCTGAACGCGGTGATATGGCAGCTGCGGTCTCGATCTTGGAGAATTGCCGGAGGGTTTTGTCCGAAACTGTCAGTGCACGAGCCGCGGATCGCTTATGTACTTCCTTATGTGCAGAACTGAAGGAGATGCAGGATAGAATGGCCAATCGCCGTGTATACGAGGCATCTGGTAGAGCTTATGTGCTCTCAGGATTGAGCTCCCACTCATGGCAGAGGGCAACTGCACGAGGCGATTCAACAAATAGCAATAGTCTCGTGCAAGCTTACCAGACCCCGACAATGGTTGACATGGTCACCCAATCTCAGACCATGATTTTAGGGAATCCAATGCCTCGGAGGAAACTTCGGCAGGCTCTATCATTTCCCGGGCCTCGTCCAAGGTAATTGTGGAGTGATCTTCAATCCCCATGATTGTTGCATTCTTTTTGCTATTTTGTCGTGGTAGTAAGGTTTTGCTCCAAGCAAGTGGTTAAAGTGAGTAAGCAGTGGAGGGGTTTTGGGTGGGTTTGAAAAGCATGTGCTTTCTTCTTTGAACATGCTTTCTTCTTTGAACATTGTAAAGGAATAAGAAACGTAAGGCTCAGGGGTAATGGTCGACATGGTAATTGTGGGATACTGGGTTGAGTTAGTTCTAGGACTCTTGGCATTGGAACCGTAGTTTTAGGAGTCTTGGTATGAACTGATGTACATACAAAGATCAGTTTATGGATGTCTTACATTTTTTTTCCATATTGAGAAGGGAGGTGGGTATAGCGTCACTGTAACCTGGGGGCAAAGTTGGATTTGTTTTTCTCTGGCAATATGATGCAATCTTCTAAATTCTTCTTTCAGTGATAAGAGCTTCCCCTTCCTTCCCTTAACACTTACCTGTTTGCAACAGGGAAAAAAAGAGAGTGGATTATGGGGTTTGATTTGTCGGTGGAGTTTCTTGAATGCATGAGATGCTAATGAAATCCATCTGCAGAAAGTGATTATTCTGATCTGTTTAAGAAACAGGGTCGATCTAATCGGGTCATTGATGTGAAGCAATTAGTCTTATTCTGGCATCTAGTTACTCGAAAGCGACGGGCATTACTTATTTGTGTTTGGAGGCGAATGATTGTTTGATGGCGCGATCAATTTTTCCCCGGAAAGCCAACTGTGAACTGATTCTGCTGTCATGATTTGGAAGATCCTGGTCGAATCAGGAAGTTAATCCCCAACTCTTGAATCGTTCACACGGTGATAAAGCGTGTTCATTTTACTCTTGGAATCATTACATATGTTCTCTTGAGATCGCCCAGAAGGTTGAAACGAATTACGAAAGATTGTTAGGAACAGATGGGCCTAACTTCTGATGCATCGAATTGGGGAAAACTGCGACATTCTTTAGTTGGTAATATTTAGTTGATCCGTGGTGGACCACGCTAGTGATTCGCCCGGTCGATTCGAAATTGGGTAGAGGGCTTTTTACTTTTGTTGGATTGCTTGAGAGGATGAACAAGCTTTAGGATTCTGGCAGGGGACTTCTGGCTTCTACTCATCTCTCATGTACCGTCGTTAAGTTAATTCAATTACGCAAATATTATATTTTAATGTTTGGATTTGTCTAATCTAATGACGGGTCAAAGATGAAGGCTCTTAAGTTGCAACAATATTGAGAAGCGTCTCGACCAAAAAGAGAAGAAAGGAAAAGATGCCGACACTGTTCTACTCCAAAAGGCAATCTTTCAAATTGCCCCGGGAAGACGGGGGTTTTAAATTGAAACATAATCACCCGCCGACAGAGGGCAATTAAACAGGAAGATTAGTGTTAGGGTTTACTGAATTATGACGTCATATAATACGATGTAGATCAGGCGGCCTGATTTAAGTTTCCACGAAGTGGTGTCTGCATCAACCATATATTTTTTGTCATATGTACGTAACTAGGGAGAAATGACGATGCGGTGGATAATTTATAAATACAACACATTAATTTGAAATAGGAAATTTAGAATGCAGGGCGTTATACATTATGTTTTGCCCCTAGATCTCATTGTGAATTACAATGTTTCGATCAATAATGTTAAAAATAATTACGATCACAATGTTTCGATCAATAACATTAAAAATAATTACGATTTCTTCAAGATAAATTTCCCACATTGGAAATATTTTTAACGATTCTTCATTATTTGTAAGATTGTGCGCATATTTTCAGTTAATTGCGCATATCTTGTTTGATATGCAAACTTAGATAGACATCCAAAAAATACCAAAAATAGGCTCGTGTCATTTCTTAATACACATGGAATTATATAGAGAGAATCTTTCAACTCTCTCTTCGGCGTTATGATACCCTTTTAACTGAAAATTGAAATACAATTTGGGAAACGAGAGATAAGGTGCTGTGCACGCACGAATTACGAAAATGGTCACGATCCACGAGCACGAGATCCCGGCCGGAGCCATCATTGGTTCACAAGGTTGAGTTGGGGGGGGGGGGAGAGGCTCACCGACGGGACCGTGGAGGCCGCGCCCAGCATCACGTGCTCTGCAGATTGGTAGCAGAGCAGACAGACAAGTCGGAAGCAAATATCGACGATACGAAATCCTTAAAAAGTGTTGTTGGGGGCGGGGAAATAAAAGGGACAGAAGCTCGCTCCTGCCGGGGGGGTCCACGAGGCGAAAAAAGCAGAAGAGGCCGCTACCTCGTCGTTAGTGCCATGGGAATTCTCATTCACTTCACTACCAGAATTCTCGACACGTTATCTCTCTCACTCTCTCTCTTTCTCTCTCTATATCTGCCAAGCTGCCATTTGCGCTTTTCACTTTTCTGTCGTCTGATTTGATTTGATGCACGGTTCCGTCAGATTGAAAAACTCAAGTTCGTTCGCGTTCGCGTTCGCGTTCGCGCACTCTCCATTTTGAGCTCACGCAGCAGATCACTGAACTCCTCCGAGCGCATCGGAGTCGCGGGCTACTCCCGTCGCGTCGGGTTTCGGGATTCTTTTGAGGAGCAGCCGGTTCTCTGCGTGTTTAGCCGAACCAGGAGTGCCGGAGCAGGAACTCGCGCGCTTCTGGTTTTTTTGAGGTAATTTCGTCGCTCGTTCCTTGCAATGCCTCTGGCTTAGAACAGTTGAAACTGGGGCGGCATTCTCTGAAATTTTCGGTGCGTTAGATTAGTGCTGCAGCGTACGTGAATGAGAATCGATCGAGCGTCCGTCTTCCTGTCGAAGTCCTCTGAAAAAATCTTCTTTTCTTGTCGGTGATGATGTCGCGTTATGCTGATCGAATGATGATGAACTGGTTCGGCCTTCGTTTTGAAATCTTCAGCAGTCCGCACCATCCGAATTGGTAGTTCCTCGTCGGAATTTAAAAATGGGAACTTCCCTAATTTGTTTTCTAGTTGACCCACCGATGGCCGACGTCATCGATTTTGTCTTCAACCTCATCCTGGACCGGTCTAGCTGCTGGAGACGTGCCATGCCATGACCTTTTCGCTGGATCGACGGTTCCCATCGCCTGATCGGTTTCCTTGTTTTTCCATTGGATCAAGTGTTCCCGTCGGCTGATCGATTCCCTTTATTTTTATGTTGGCTTCGCATCGTGCGGTCAGCAACAGAGTCCCGACAGCCGACACAGCCTGGCGGGCCCCACAGGCTGAAAAACTCTACTTTACCTGTCGCTATTACAATTCCAATAGGTCCATCCCCCCCCTGCAACGTACGTTCAATGTCTTTGAAGTAAAGTCTTTTAACCGTTGGGACTTCGGGTTGTATTCTTCAGGAAATTCATCAGAAAGCTTCCCATTTTCACAAGGAACCGAGGCATACGGTCGTTGGAAGACCCAAAGGAAAGAGGGTAACAGAGCCCCTGGAATTAGTTGACCCATCTCTTTCGCAATTACAAATTGGTTGCTTTCAGAGGGGTGGGTGATGGACTTATTTTCTAGCTTCTTTCCCGTTAATATATTCCTAAAACGCCAGTAGTCTCCATCTGACTCTTATCTGCTGTCAGATAACTGTTCATCATTGCCCTTGTTTGGAGTATGTATTTGTCTTGAAGAAATCTTATTTGAATCTCTCCTTGATTGGATTGTCTCAATCTATCAATATTCTTCGAACAGGCTCAGTGACCTCCACTTTCACTAAAGCAACATCCTCAGAAGTTTCACAGCCGGAGAGTAAGTTGGTCTTCATGGCTTCAATTCAAATGCTCTAGCCGAATATCTAGTGCAGCCAATTTGTTTACTTAAACAGTGGCACAATGAATCGTTGCTTCAATTTTCTGTTTCTGAGACATGAGTCTTTTATTCCGAACATCTCATTCTTACCTCAACTGTAATTGTCAACTAAACTCCGGGAGTAGCGTAGTACTCATTCTGCAGGTGGGGGTCCTTCCCTTCATTAATGTTGTTCTTTTCGGTTTGGAGAGACGTGTCTTGATGAGCCTCAATAGACCTTGTTCTTGGCTGACCAAAACTCCTTAACTTTCTGAAGCACCAGAGCTCCAAATTATATTTAGTGACGTATTGCATCTCAAGAAATGACTGCACCTGCATTTAAGGCATACAGTTGCGTACCATCATTGGTTGGACAATTCTGGTTCCGTCAGCCAAACCAAATAATTCATGCTGCCTGTTTTCTTCACCATTCAATGGCGACACGCCACTATGTTCCGTCCACTTTGAATATAGTGCATGCTGATCACCTGCTTTCCACTGTACATTGAGATGAATGAGCATGTTGGTTGGCCAAACATGAATTTGCATTCTTGTGCTCTCTGCAACTTCAAGTCATTGACTATGGAAACCCCAGGACAATTACTGATCCTAGATTTCCTTCCACACACCTTGTCTCGAGAAGATGTTGGATTACTTCTCCCATCTCTATCATTTAGAGCTGGTCTCCAGCTCCCTTTAGATTTAAGTGGCGTTTAAGCGGATATTTAGTCTTTCAAAGTCTCATGGACTTTCACTTGTTACAGTATGATAGAGACTTCAATTTTGAAGTTCATTATCACTTAGAGTTGTTCCCTTACTCTCAGATGAAGTGCTTTTGAATGTTATTCTTAGCCCTGCTTGTTATCTTCTTTGGACAGATTGACAATCTGTGATGAACTCTGACAAAGGAACATTTTATGGCTAATGAAGGATATATCTACTCATTGGTAGGTGTGAAACACTGTTAGTATCAGTTTATTGCTTCAGCCTTGTACATAATAAGGAGAACCCGTGTAGAGCATTTACCCGGTTGTTTTTGTGGAGAGGTGATGGTTATCAAGAAACAAAATTTGATTTTAAATGAAACTGACTTAACCAAAATATGCTAGGAGAATCTCTTCGTTGTTTATTTACCTTTTGAGCAACTTAAAGTTTCAGCTATAATGTCTGGGGAGTACTCATTAATTTTCTGATCTTTAATCTTTAGGTTGATATAAATGAGGCTTCACGTGGAAGTTGCAGTTATTTGTCTCGCCGGCTTCCTCTCAATTCATCATATTGTTTGTGGTTAGTATAGATCTGTTCAATCATTGCTTGTTATTCTACTCTTTGATCAAATGAGTGCTTGCCCTGCCTAAAATGTGGACATCCTTGGGTCCTTCATCATGTATGCTCTTCTTTTTTAACAACTTTTGCACAAGATAAACCTACTTATATTTTTCCATTTGATGAACAGGGCAACTCATTTGCCTCCATTAGTGACTTTGCTTAGAATTGACCTCCAGTTTTTAGAAAAGCTTACATTGCTCTTCTGGCTGTGGCGTTGATGGTGTTAAAACTTATTTACATAGTGATTACTGCAAAGTTAATGAATGAATGATGTTCATTTCCTAGCCAAATCTTAGAAAAGAACCAGAATGCCTCTGATTAAGTAAACGCAAATAGTTTTTGGCAACTTCTTGTTCTCTCCATATTGCTTATGCTGTCTATGATTTTTCTGTGGCTGACTAAATGCTACTAAATTATGCAAAAAAAAAATGGCCACATAATCTCATTTTATAATTTGTTTTTCTGTGGCAGATGAATCTTCTAATGCATTTGGGTCAATCAAATGGACATGTGCATGCTTATTGGACCGAGGGAACCAAAACTCTTTTCTCTCATCAAACTGCTCCACATCCTGTAATTGCACTTCAGGTATGTTTCCCATCTTTCAAGGAAAAAAATTGATCTAGAAGCTTGCTTGAAACTTATCTTGATGTTGAATGGATTCTTCATAATGTTTTACCTAATTTTTTCATGTCATCCAATGTCTTTTATCAAAGAACTGGTTTCTTCTTTGTTTGATTCCTTTCTGGTAGAAACTTTTAGCCGCTTACTGTTAGCTGCGAGGGGTATTCACTTTAGAGATCTCATCTATTTTGGATGTGTGATTCTGTATAAATGAAATGGAATAGAAGGTTCTACCTTTTGGTAATCTTAATCTACACTATGCTTTCAATCCTATGGGAGGTTCATAAGATTTATCTGGGAGTAATCATTGACGAGAGAATTTCAACATCACACATTAGCATTAGCCATTGTTGCTTCTCTAATTGACAGATACTTCTAATTAAGGGGCATATTTACATTGAGGAAGGTTTGTTCATCAAATGCTAGCAGTTGTCTGATCTATGAGAATTCTGATGCTGATGTTTCCGCAACAGTGCTACTGCTTTATGATTAGGGTGACAGATATTCATTATCTGCTCTCTCTCTCTCTCTCTCTCTCTCTCTCTCTTTCACATTGTACCTCTTCGTATTTCAACCTGTAGCTTGCAAGTATGGATCCAGAGTGCCTAAATACTAGACTGCTGTCTTATATCTAATTGCTGACTCCATTGACTTCTCATGCAACAGATGGAGAAAAGAGTGAAAATATGTGGACATGCAGATGCATTGACATTTTTCCCAAAATAGCATCTGTGAGCAACGACACCAATTGCTTCACAGCCTGCAATTGCACTGCTGGTAACACAACTGTCTTTTCCTTTTGCACAATCCTTTTGAATTAATGAAATAGTGTTTGTTTAGGAGGGCATTGGCAACCCCCCCCCGGGGAAAATAAAAATAAAAATAAAAAGAGAAAAGGAAGAAAAAAAAAAATTAGCTTCTCTTGCCACAACGTGTGTTTGGTAGAAGAAACCCTAAAGCTTATGAAAGTCAGGACCCCCTCCCTGGTTTATGTTGATGGCTTTTGTACAAAAAAGAAATGCACAGTAGGATTTGAGTTTGACAGCAATCCCGTGTATAACATTAATCAATCTCTTAATAAAGTCTGGTCTTCCAGACATGTAATTTCATCAAAAGTTGCAGCTACAGCCAAAAGATAAAAGGTCACAGCCTCTCTGAACAGGCCCTTGCAGAATTCTATCCAGTTGTTTATATCAACAGTCGATACAAATTCCTAAATTTTAATTGGGTGGCTACTGCTGAAATTGCTCTTCATATTTTCCCCTAGAAAATGAGTTAGCTTTTATTTTTATCAGATCTATAATTGTAAATACCTAGCCTTTTCTTTTTCAGAGGACTTCCATGACATCTAAACCTCCTATAATTTTTCCTTAGATTTTCCATTTTATCATTTTCATATAGGGTCCCTTGTTCTTATAACTTTTTTTCCAATACCTCGATATGTTTTCCCGGATTGAGATGGTTTCTGTGTCCTAATACACTACTTCTCTGGATTATGCATGAAATATAGAACAAACATTCTGACTGATATTTTGTTCTTACAAGGTTCTCCTAATGAGGCGCCAGTATCAGAGAGGCACAATTCAAGCAGAGCTGTCATAATTGTCCTACTAATCTGTATCCTATTCACAACTATCGCATTCCTTGGCTCGATCATATTCTACATTTTCCGAAAGGAGAAGTGCCCAATCCAGTCACCTGTGTTCTCATCAGACAAAGAAATGAGTTGCAATAGTGGCACTAATTTAATCCAACATAAGATCTCATCAACTCGAGAAGCTAAATTTAATATTTCTTCCCCTATCAATTCTTTCATGGGTAAGTAGGTTTGGCAACACTTTTTTCCTTATGGAAGAGGAGTTGCTACTGGCTTTAATTTGATTCAAAGAGTTGCAGTTTGCTAAATTTTGTTGGCTAGAGATTTTTATTTGTGCTGATTAATGAAATGCTCTGGTCCTGCTTGCTGTCATCCAATATTTGTATCTCCACTTCCAGGGTGCTATAAGGCTGCATTCTTTGTTAAACACGAATCCGGAACTGTACATGGTATCTTATTTCAGTTTGCATACTCTGAACTGGAATATGCAACCAACAACTTTTCCAGTTCTAATCTCATTGGACTTGGAGGAAGCAGTTATGTGTATCGTGGACAGCTTAAAGATGGCAGAATTATTGCTATTAAGAGACTTAAGCATGAGGAAGGTCCAGATGCCAACTTAAAGTTTTCAACCGAGGTTACCTCATCAATGCACAAAAATTTCTTTTATGTGAAATTATATGTCTTTTGGCATTCATAATGGATCTTTTTGCTCAGGTGGACCTCTTATCAAGACTTCATCACTGCCATGTGGTGCCTTTGCTCGGTTACTGCTCAGAATTTCAAGGGAAACATGTTGAAAGGCTGCTGGTGTTTGAAATTATGCCCAATGGTAATCTAAGAGACTGTCTAGATGGCACAATAGGAGAGATTATGAGCTGGGATACCCGTGTTGGAATTGCAATTGGAGCTGCAAGGGGTTTGGAGTATCTCCATGAGGCAGCTGCTCCAAGAATTCTGCATAGAGATGTCAAATCCACAAACATTCTTTTAGATGAGAATTGGAGGGCGAAGGTAAGAATATCTTCTTGCATATTTGTAATGCCAATGTTTGTCTGGTTTCTTTTGTATTTTATCAAGTATTGTGTGCATTAACCTTAGAAATGCATCCGATGATTCTAGTCATATCACTATTTAGCTTCTTCTGGTAACTGAGAGATTGCTAGTTAATATAGTGGTATGCACCTTCTTACACTATGATAACAATTAAATTTGATGCAGATAACTGATCTCGGTATGGCTAAATGCTTAAAAGCTGATGACCTACCCAGTGGTTCCAATTCTCCAGCAAGGATGCAGGGTACTTTTGGCTATTTTGCTCCTGAGTATGCGATTGTTGGGAGAGCCTCCCTCAAATCTGACGTTTTCAGTTTTGGTGTGGTTCTTCTTGAGCTCATCACTGGTCGGCAGCCAATCCATAAATCAACCAGCAGAGGAGAAGAGAGCCTTGTCATATGGGTAGAGTTACCATTATTTTACTATTATGCTGTGAAAAGCCGATGTCTAAGTTAATTTTTCTTGCAATAGGGGCTTCTGTGCTGGTTTTACTTCTCAAAACTCCATCTTCATCTTATTTAATTAGTTGAAGCCATCATAACATGGTTCCTTGATGTTTCTACTTCTATCATTTATAGCTGGGTTCCAACAATCAACTGATGCTTTTTTCCAACTTAAATGGGATATCAATAGTCATGTTGTCAATTTCATCATTAATTCTGATGTGTATTTATTACATCAACAGACAGATTAACTAGATTTCTCTCTATAATATTGCAGGCTACACCACGTTTACAAGACAGTAGCCGAGTGATTTCAGAGTTGCCTGACCCGAGGCTGAAAGGAAATTTCCCTGAAGAAGAGATGTATATAATGGCTTACCTGGCGAAGGAATGCCTGTTATTGGATCCTGATTCTCGGCCAACCATGAGTGAGGTGGTTCAAATTCTTTCAACAATCGCACCCGATAAATCTAGAATGAGAAACATACAGGCCAGCCTTTCTCAGGTAATGACTTCTGTCAAAATTGCATGGAACTTGCATATGAGAAACATACATGCTACCATCAGTATTTCTCTCTGGTTAATCCCAATAATACATTCGGCTGTTTTAAGGTCATTACTTTGCCACTTGATAATTGTTGAACCCCATTTTTTGTTTCATTGCATTCTTGCATTTGCCAGTCACTCTAATTGAATTTTTGGTGCTTCTCCGATGTGCAGTGGTCTTCTGCCAGTATGAAATCTGATTCGATTACAGAAATACCTGGTGAACTGGTAAATAGTTCTATAGATGCGGAAGGGTTGAAAAATATTGCGCCAAACGGGTTGTCCAGCCCATGTTCTCTACCACTTAATGTTGGGCAAGATCCTTGGGTTGCAAATAATGAAAATGATATTTCCTCTAATCATGTAGAGAGATTGATTCTGCTCTCCTCTAAAGCCAGAAGCTGGCGTTCCCATGAAGATGATTTAGTGGACTTAGTTGAACCTCGGTTCGAATCCTTCTGCTTGGCAAATACAAGTCCCCTTGAGAAGACACATTGATCGGTTCATCTTCATGGGGATTAGAGCAGCAGTGAGTACATAATTTCTGTAATCTGCATTGCAATGTGTCGCTTCTTTTTGGCCTATTTGTCTGTTGAGTTTACATAGGTTTACAAGATACATTAAGCTTCTCTTGCTTCTTTATTTTTTTTCCCCTTTCCCTCTTAAAGCATAGGATGAATTAGGTGGGTGGGCACCGACCTATTTCTTTGTTGTTTCATGCTTCATCACATTGCTTGTACAGAAGTCAAACAATAGATATCTTTTTTTTTTTTTTAAATAGAAATCTGAACTTCGATAGAAATCTGAAATTATGCCACTTTTTCATAGATGTGATATGTGAAAGATGCCTCAGAGTTCAGTGTCACTGGAACATTGTGAATTTACTACAATGAGCGACATTGCGCAAGGGTTTGTAGGATGATTGAGGTGGAGAAAAACACAGCTTTTTTCTTGCTAGTTTTTCTCTTTGCTGAATCAATTTTCTCGCTGGAACCATTTTTCTGAATCCATTGCTGCAACAACCGTAGACATGTATACATGTATAGCACATGCATAGCTTGGGCTAGCAATAAGATGCCATGACATCTAAGATGAAAACTTAATCTATACTCAATGACAGAGATAGTTTGAACTGTCAAGACAGTGAAGCAAATCAACACGACTCAGCTATCAGTCCGGTCAATCTTCGAACATTTTTTAACGCAAGCAGATCCAGCCAACAAAGCCTTACGGGGCACATGCAGTAGGAACGAGACTTGTTGCTTTAAAAAACCGGAACAGAAAAAGAATGCCAGGATACTGACACTGATCTTCTCGCACAGATTCAATCAAGAAGTGAGGAGGCATTGACAATCCACATTGCCTCGCGACTCTTCTTTAATTATCCCCTTTTTTTCTGCGAGTATCCGTAGTTGCCGTCCACATGCATCTGAAACTTGTCTTATGTCATACGTAACTGGTTTGACGTACATGTCCAAAACCTGGGTAGTTAGTCCCATGGCTTGACTGGTAGATGAATACCCTGGCCTGGAGTAAGTAGGTGCTCTATGATAAAAGCCGGCATAACCTCTTTTCAAAGGATAGGAGTCTCATTCACTCAGCTTCCTGTTCTTACTCTGGGAAAGTGTCTAATCTCTCCTCCCGGTTGGCTATGGATCCACCGCCACCGAGTGCACCGCTCCTTGCGCCCGCCCCGCCACCTGGTCCGCCCGCTGGAGGAGGATGCTTGGATTGCCTGTAAGATGATTCTTTCTTCACCACTCTTTTCAACTCTACATGTTAATCCCAAAATATAAAAATAAATAAAAACCTAAACATGTATGTTGAGGTCCATTGTCAGTGGAGAAAAGGTTCTACTGCATGCAAAAGATAACATCGATTCCATGACACGGCATATGAAAGTGCAAATGTAATTGCTCATTATAGTCGATTCTTTTCTTCTTTTGTTGGCCGGTTGTGCAGCTTGTGGTTTCTGTGCTGCTGCGGTCTGTGCCGGAGCTGCTGCCCGCCACTCTTCGAGCCAGGGCCTCCCCCGCCATGAGGCTTTCCGCATTTCCGGAGAAACCTGCCACGAGTATTTCGAAAATCCAATTTTTATTCCTTTGTGCTGTTGAAATGGGTACAGAATTGTGTGTTGATCTGAATCCACTTTGAAAAATGCTTAGACATTGTGTGTCCCTAATTGAGTCTGTTGTGTTGGTGTAATAGCTCGGATCTTATGCCTTTCTGATGCTGAGCCTCTTCTTCGTCGCGTTTTCTTGTCCAACTGATGTACTTGTGTTAATAATATTGATGAAGTTAGAAATCATAAATGTGAGACTGATCTAAACTGTGGAGACTCGTGATTTTGCAGAGAAATAGGCTTTTTCCTAGTTTCATTGCTAAAAATAACTCCCAGAGATTTAGAGTTAATCGGCACTTTCATTCTCTAGTTAGCGTCGGAACCGATCTTCCAGCTAGTTATAAACTTGTCATCTGGGCCTTGGAACACGAACTAATACCAGTTGGCTAATACGACAGTGGCTCGTCGAACACTTTAACTAACCAATGAGAACGCAAGGGTTGCCTTTTCTTCGAAATTCGCAGATATCGAAAGAAACATCTAAAAATATGGACATCTTTGCTAATGTGCCAAAAATTGTGAGATTTCACAATCCATATGTTGTAATGGGACTGAATTGGAGACTTTGTTATTTAAGTGAAGATCTGCCCCAACATTATTCGAAGCTTGGTCCGGCCAAGACGGTTAAGAACTTCAGATGGTTGAGTAATACGATAGCAATATTTGCACCCTAAATCGATCATGCTGTACGAATTGCACGCTCCTTGTAGCTCCAGGACCGGTGATGAGGAAAAAGTTGTTATTAAACTTCGATAGAGCAGAGATTGACTCCTAAAAGTTCCTTGATGGGGCTAGAATTGGACTAGGATTATATCGATGGTAGAGCGTTTAAAATTCCTTTAATGGTCCAATGTCCTTTCAATTTTAAATTAAGACATAACTTGACCTCGGAAGAGACGAACCTCATTATAAGACAGGTCTCTGTCTTTGTTTATTTGATCTATTACTACGTTCCGTGTACGCGCCGGCGAGAGCACGAGCAAGCATTTCTTGTGCTTAGCACGCATATTAAATCAAGCCTTGAATGTCAAATTTTATAGTACCTATTCGAAATTTATATTAGATCCACTATTTCTGTGATCCAAATTCCAAATTTTATTATTGTTATTTGACGCTAAACATGTAAGTTATGGGTGATCACAGTCTCGGGTTGCTTTTAACTTAGGAGGTTAAATTTAGATTTGGGTCTCATCTCTCTCCTATATAAAGCAAATTCAGTAACATCATAATTAAAAATATTCAAACTTTACCAAAAACTCCACTCGAATACGTGGCTACAGTTCAATTTAATATATAAACCGTACTTAATATGTCACGATAAAATGGACTAAATTGCAATCCAAACGATATTCGATTTTTTCTGCATTAACCTATGCATTCCTCGCACATCCACAATTTCATTCCCATCTTTTCTATCGTGTAAACAATTCAATTATAATCCCAAAACGCCACGATTAGAATTCTCACTTTCCCATTATTTCGTTCCTCCATTATTTTGAGATGCATATGTACGATTGCATTTCCTTTTTTTGTTTTTTTGGGCACTACCAAATGGAAGAAATTGAAGAAAATTTGGTGAAAATTGGGTGGACTATAAATGAGAGCAAAAGCATTATTGAAGAGGCGGGAGGTGAGTGAGCGAGCGAGGAGGGGACATATCATTGAATTGGGGGGGTCATTTTTAGATGTCATGGGTTCAAATGCTTTCAACTGTACAACAAAAGTGCTGGTTCGGGCCGAGATCTCGTTGCCTTGTCTGCTTTTTATCTTAAATTTTCATCATTTCCAATATAAATATACAAAATAACATATTGATCCCCCTAAAATTGCATAATTTCAGATGTCTTGTCATTACGAATTAGAGGTGATCGATTTCTAATTCAGTCCGATTTCAAAATAGAACTGGGAATAGGGGACTCAATTGGTCCGCTTCAATGGAAACATTCATTTTTTTTCTCATTACTTGATGCTATATGTCAAAAAAATAAAAATAAAAACTGGTTACTTTTATTTTTTTTAAGATATAATAATTAAAAATATATGTAATTGGCCTAGTCCAATTCCTACTTAGGACTGAGAATCGGATCAAACTGACCGGTTCAGTTTGCTCCAGATAATTCTCGGTTCGAGTGGTTCGTTTTGAACATCACTATTGCAAATGGGGGACTGTTTCAATTATCTGCAAATAGTGGGACTGACGAGAAAGTCGAGTCTCTGGACAAGAAGAGTTGTGTGCTTACGTTTGCGAAGACTTTCCCCACCGCCAATCGCACAGAGACGAGGAACATTGAATTTAGGGGAGGGACTTAACTTCGGGCCAGGTTGGATAACCCGTCCCACCAATCAGTGTCGTATCTGTCATCCACTTCATTCGATTCGTGCAAGAATTTCATGCTTTGCTTTCGAGAGTTTCACACCATGCCCCAATCTCATTCCCACTTGGGCCCTGTGTTAATTAGAGTGTTTGTCCATCTCGGTCCAACCTAAAAATTGAATAGCACTGAATCGAATTAGTTGGTTCCAAGTGACTCTCAAAGGACTGGTTGGATTTCCAATTTCACATAAGAAATCGGATCAATAATAGACCGTTCAAAATTTCTCAAAATTTTAACATTTTATTCTGAAGCAAATCACAATTAGTGAGTTATTCTTTCTTTTAATATCGGAAAACTTCCATTTATAGAAGAAGAAATTTTTGATTTCAAGATTGAGTGAACCCGCTCTAAATTCCATAAATTAGGAATTGGCCTACCCGATCTTATTTCATCTTCCGAGATGGAAATTGAGCCATCTTAAAATCAATGTGTTGATCGCTCGATACACCGTACATGCAGTGCAGAATGGATTTGAGTCAGATCCAAAAGATGAGATAATGAGAAATCTTCATTCGAGACTGGTCCGGAGGGAAGTGAAGGACATCTAACCCGGTAGGAACGATAAATCCAGAAAAAGTCAAATTCTTCTGCCTTGGGATTCCCCCCTGTCCCTCTGCTCTCTCTCGCTCTCTCTCTCTCTCTGTGAGTATTATGGAGGGACATTAATAGCGGATCATTAGAATAACAGCGGACATCAAAGACCAAAAGGGGTTGCTTCTTAGAGTGAATTCAACGCGGCAACAGCAAAAGATTTGTCTTTTGTACATCGCCATTCAAAGAACCGTATGTCAAACGGTTTGGACTTTGATTTCTTGTGCATATGTCCCAACATGTTTGTTCAGAAGACGATATTATAATGCATTCCTCTCGCCTCATGTCTAGATGGTCAAAAAAAGAAGGAAGTTATGTTGGAGACACTGTTTCGCGATTAACTTATCGTATCAGAAAGATCGATAGGCCCAGTGCGGTTGATCATGGAACTTGAAGACCGGTTTGAACCCCCCCTCTTGTCTCTACAACCACTTTCTTGTTACCCGTCTTAATTACGAATTCAATGGTAAAACGTGCCGTAATTAACAAAAGGAGAGATATAAACCCAGCGGAGCAGGCGGCAGCAGCAGCAGCAACTTCTGTCACTGATGAAGGGTCGAGCACACGTGTCAAGATTCCATAGGTATGCGAATCAAACGAAGTCAACGTTTGATCTTTGCAAAAGGAGTAAGAAATCCACGACCCGATGATTTCTTTTTCCTGTTGTCACTGTTTCTTTGTCCTTTTTCTGATTTGTCTAGCGAGGATGCAATAAAGAAAAACGAGCGCCAGCTTTTAAATGATGATGGATCAGGTGCATTGTCATGTTCTTGAAATTCTGAGGAAATGTCTAATTTAGGGGTTGCACAACTCATGGGTCGTAAGTGTGTGCAACAAGCGAGGATCACAAGGAGGGTCGGCCTTGTACAGTCTGCGAACAATGAAAGCTGATCTTCGCTTGCTTCCCATTTTGCCAAAGTTTCCGCTTTTGGCATTCTTCCTTCACTCGTCCAATCTTGGAGTTGAAATGAAACATATCTTGCCGAATTCTTTCTGAGCTGATCTGTGTCTTCTCAGCGATATTCGACTCTGCAAGTTCGTGACTTTCATGGTGTCAGCTACTGAGAAAAGCAATACACTTGTGAGCTCTCTCTCTCTCTCTCCAGCTCATGCTTGATTACCAGACCGAGGAATTTGAGTTCGATGTCAATCTGGATCTTGAATTGATTGGGCTTGCCACTTTTATAGCCCAAGAGTTTTTTCTTGTCAAATTGGTTTCTGAGGTTTCTTATGCAAGTTGTTGCTGTCCAAGCATCTGGGTTAGTTTGCAGTCTCTGTGCGATTTGCTCTGTTTCCTTTTTTTTTTTGGGAGATACTTAAGAGTCATGGTAACGCGTCAGGTTTAAGGTTCTGCTCATTGCAAATTTCAAGAAAGACCAAAAGTTCTCGACTTGTTGTTCACACTCTAAAAGAGCATATAGGACACGTTTTGACTCACACCGTCACAGAAAGGCGTTTTGAGTCTCAAAAGGTCCAGCCTTCAAGTTGCTGCATCTTTATTTTATTTCGTCACATGATTCATGGGTAAAGAAAGCCATACAAGGGCTTTTGACTCTTGTGGCTTCAAGGGCATCCCGAGTCACTTTCTTCTGATTTCACAAGCTGATAGTAGATACTTGTAAAGAAGAAAAGGATGGGTCTTTGATCAGTACATAAATCAGTCTTCTTGTTTGATAGATTTCTTTGATCAATTGCGGCTTTCACCAAGGAACAGAACTTGTATTCGAGCACTATGGGATATGATAATTCAAGATCTGTCAGGTTTGTCTCTTCCTTGTTCCTGAATCTATGCCAAATTCTTGCTCTTTTTTGGATTCTGAATACCATAATCAATCAATTTGCCATTTTAGTACATGGCCATTTCTCAAGTAGGTTCAATCTTCAATATCTGACATTCACTCTAAACCGAACAGATTTCAAGAGGATCATCATCTAGCAAAGCTCCCTATGGTAAAAGGCAATGGAACCAGTAAACTGAACTACAAGATTCATGGAAACAAGCTATATGAACCAAAAGCCACGCCTGAGAAAACAGGGAAGTCCTCGAAAGCTAAGCTGCTAAGAGTGTTTTCTGAGGATTATGAGAGAGTGAAGCGAAAAATATTGGATCCTCGAGGACGAACCATTCACCGGTGGAACAAGATTTTCTTGGTGGCATGTTTGGTTTCTCTGTTTGTGGACCCCCTCTTCTTTTATTTGCCTGTAGTTTGGGAGGAACAATGCATAGATATAGGGATACCGCTTGAAGTTGCCCTGACTGTGGTAAGGTCGGTGGCCGATGTGTTTTACATGATTCAGATGTTCATTCGGTTTCGTACTGCTTATGTCGCACCATCTTCCCGAGTCTTCGGGAGAGGTGAGCTTGTTATTGACTCATCAAAGATCACCTTGAGGTACATTCGCAAGGACTTCTGGATCGATCTTATTGCTGCCTTACCACTTCCTCAGGTAAAAATCCGGAATTTCTAGTACAAGTCATCCTCTGGCATGCTGAAAACTTACTTGCGCACAATGGCTTACGGTTTTTTTCATTTTTATCAATGTTCCAGGTGCTGATATGGCTTGTTATCCCCAACCTCAGGGGTTCAACAATGACTAATACCAAAAACGTGCTCCGTTTTATCATAATTTTTCAATATATCCCGAGACTCTTTCTTATATTCCCACTTTCATCGCAAATTGTCAAGGCCGCTGGCGTCGTCACGGAGACAGCATGGGCCGGAGCAGCTTATAATCTTATGCTTTACATGTTGGCAAGCCATGTAAGTACAGAAAAACAGAGAATCTCAAAGCAGTTTTTTCATATAATCTAGAAGTGATTCCATTGATAGCTAAATGGAAGCTTTAGTATTTGATCATTTATGATCTCCCGCTGCCATCTTTTAGATTAATTTTGACTCTGTTAATGCTCTTCTTCCTCTTTGTAAACAGGTTTTAGGAGCTTGTTGGTACCTGTTATCAATAGAACGACAGGAGGCATGCTGGAGACGAGTATGCGACGATCAGAAGGCATCTTGTAAGTACAGTTTCTTCGATTGCCACAGGGCACGTGATTTCAACAGGAATGCCTGGTACCAGTCAAGCAATCTTACCGGCTTATGCAATCCCTTGAGTGGTTTTTACGAGTTTGGCATATATGGCGATGCGGTGACAACAGAAGTGACCGTGTCCCCGTTCTTCGAAAAGTACTTTTACTGCCTTTGGTGGGGCTTGAGGAATCTGAGGTAAGATAACAGGAGATTACTCTGTTACTGGAGTTAGTAGTTTGTACCGATTTTCTTCTTTACATAGGTACAGGGTTTCGTGTTTGACTATGATCAATGAACATGCTCTGGCATTCTTGCCTTACTGTATACATCTGAAACTGTTCTCTGGATGCTTGATTATATCTGAGATTTAAGCACTGTGGTTGGAAGCAACAGATAGATTTCCCGAGATGCATCTCTCTCTTTCTATCTCTACATTTATTAAGTCGAATATCATTCTTGTTTGACTACCGTCAAGTTCAGATGATGATCTTTTGATCGCACTTGCAGTTCTTTGGGACAAAATCTCTCAACGAGCACATATGTCGGAGAAATTCTTTTCGCCATAGTCATTGCGACTCTAGGGCTGGTTCTCTTTGCATTGCTGATTGGAAATATGCAAGTAAGAATGGATGACTCACTATTTTTCTTTGCGATACTTCAGATTACTTAAACAGGTAACGTTAGAAACTAATGTACTCACCTAACAGACGTACCTCCAATCTACAACGGTCCGACTGGAAGAGTGGAGGATCAAGAGAACGGATACAGAACAGTGGATGCGTCACAGGCAACTACCTCCGCAGCTGAAGCAATCCGTTTGGAAACATGACCAGTTCAGGTGGATTGCCACTAGAGGTGTCGATGAGGAAACTATCCTGAAAGGCCTTCCCGTGGATCTCAGGAGAGACATCAAGCGTCATCTGTGCCTCGATCTAGTTCGACGTGTAAGTCTGAAACTATTGCCTCTAGGCAACTTCATTAGTCATCCATCTGCGTCATCCTATGGTTCCTAATTAAGTCGACATGACTAGTCGAGCCTCGACATGGCCTGACAACAAGAAGTAGCTATTCTGATGCTAGTCAACTTAATCAGTGAGAAACCGAGATATCAATTTGGCTGCGGATTGCTGATACTCATGTTTGAATTGATGATTCGACTCATTTCTTGCTGAATAAACAGGTCCCGTTATTTGATCAAATGGACGAAAGAATGCTCGACGCAATCTGCGAGAGGCTGAAACCAGCCTTGTGCACCGAAGGCACGTTCCTAGTGCGTGAAGGCGACCCTGTCAACGAGATGCTCTTCATCATCCGAGGCCATCTTGACTCTTACACCACCAACGGTGGACGTACCGGTTTCTTCAACTCATGCCGCATCGGACCTGGTGAATTCTGCGGAGAGGAACTGCTCACGTGGACCCTGGACCCGCGCCCGAGCGTGATCCTCCCGTCATCGACCCGCACAGTCAAATCCATATCGGAAGTGGAGGCATTTGCCCTCAGCGCGGAAGACTTGAAGTTCGTGGCATCACAGTTCCGAAGGCTGCACAGCAAGCAGCTGCGGCACAAGTTCAGGTTCTACTCTCATCATTGGCGGGCTTGGGCAGCTTGCTTCATACAAGCTGCATGGCGCCGGTTCAAGAAGCGCAAGGAAGTCGCCGAGCTTAAGGCTCAAGAGAGCCTCGTGCAGTGCGTTAAGGCTACGGAAAAGGTCCCGACCGGCTCAGGACTGGCTTCATACGTGACTAGGCTGGCCGCAAGCACGAGGATAGGCGGTGGGAATAGTCATTCTGGCTCAGACTCGAGTTCCATTGCATCGCTACAGAAGCCGGCAGAGCCGGACTTCTCCGTTGATGAGGATTGAGCGGAGAACTAATCAATGATGTATGTACATTGATTGCCTTATAAGAGGTTGACAGAAAGGGACGACGTATGGTGATTCTTTCATTGATTGGGAGGAAGATATAGAAGAAGAGATAATTACATGTTAAGAGAGACCTATTGTAGCTTATGCATATTGTAACATCCTGGGTTTACCATTGTACACATACTGTATGTTTATAAGCTAGTCCAAGAGTTCCTCCTTAGATGATGTGGAACAGGAGACGCGCCTCCTCCCTACGCACGTCCGGAGACTAAAGCACGGACACACTACCATCCCTCCTCCTTATGCACTGCCTCCTTGAGCCGTCACACATATTGTAGCTAAGACATTGAAGACAGCTTGTCCTTCATTTTAAGAGTACAAGCAGGAGCTTCCGAGGCCATATTTGCAGTAATTATATCATTCATGGTTGACAATGGTAAGAAATACAGATGCTAAGTCTTGGAAGATCAAAGTTGTAACATAGTCAATGTGCTCCTTTTTCGATTGGAGGGGTATAGAAAAATCACAAACATGCATGGAAAATTATTACCGCTCATATTAATTTATCATATTAGATCAATCACGTATCAAAATAAGTTCAAGCCACTAAGATCCCGAATGAGCTGTACAATAATGATGAAGCTTTTCATTCCTCGTGAGTTCACAACCAATCCCTCGATCTAGAGTTCAAGTTTGAATGAATCGAGACATAATAAGCTTACAAGTAGCCCATGACTCAATCAACAGTAAAACTTTTTGACCAAGAATTTTTTTCAAAAAAAAATCAACAGTGGAACTAAATCACGATACATTTGGAAGTGGCTCATGACTAAATGCTACATCTGCGTGCACGCGCTTGTGTGTGTGAAAGAGAGAGAACCTATAAAAAAGAAGTAAAATTGCTTTGGAAAGAAAAGTACATTCAATCCAATCACATGGGACATAAGCAAAGCATTAGGAATTTAGAAGTAGGCCCCTTCTTTTTGAAGTGGGGAACGCAAACTTGGTTAGTTATTGAAGATGCGCGGGTCCCTTTCGTGGTGTTTTTTGACTAATGGCCTGTTTTTTCTAAGTCCCTCAAGTGATTATTGAGAAGAAAGCATGTAGTTTAATCATCATCATCATCTCCCATCAAAAGTAAAGCTCAACTCCACTTTGTTGAACGGAATATCAAAAGGGTCGTCGCGGTTCATAATTCCCTCTCCTATCGTGCATTATTATATGCTAATTTTGAAATCGAGTCTTCGCCGAGGGTTGCTTTTCGAGCATTTTTTTTGGTGATTATGTTGACCATTCAATCGCTCCATCACCAGCTCGATACGATCTGTCGATAGCTTAAGCCAATTAATCCCCAAGATGGCGACTCTCGAGGTGAAGAAAGTGGTCCCCCCCAAGTTCCATGCAATGTCTCGATTACGTGCATTTTTCTAGCTAAAATTCGATTCCGACCATTAATTCCCAAGACCCTTCTGACACGGGTTCACATGCGCGGTGTCGAACTAGATATATCAATTTGCGTGTGCGCATTTGCTTCCCCTGAAATTAAGCCCTCTTCTGCTCTGATGATTGAGGTTTGATGGAGCGAGAGAGCAGCCGACATTCTCGATAGACAGATCAAAAGTCGGCCATCACCATTTTGATTTTGAATGTTGCTTTCTCGTCGTTGAAATTGAATCGCTTTTTGGGCTATGCTTTATCTTCTTGATTGTGAGAATTTGTGGACCATTCCAACTCGCAGTGATAAAAATCTTAAGTTCAAATCTTTCCAAGCTCCATTTGTCTCTTCAATTATGTTTCTATGCTTAATATTAGGCAAAAAGACTGGACTAAGCGTGATGAGGAGTGTCAAAATATATAAATGATATATAACGCTTTCATCTATCGGTCTAAATTTTCAGAATAGTTGGCAATTGTGCTGAAGAATTACAGCGGAAGTAAAAATCTTGGGGGCCTTGGAACGAGAAACGTGCTGCAGAGCAATGCAAGTGGGAACATGATTGGAAGGAGATTCATCCAGTGTCAAACAAAGCAACAAAGAGATTCCTCCACTACTTTTTTTTTTCTTTTGCAGCAGCAGGGAAGGAGCTGAATTCTTGTGGGGGGGAAAATTCCCACTTGACAACCTTCGACAAATCGCTTTCGAATGACGTCGAGAAAGCAGCAAAATGCCAGTGCAAGCTGTTCTTGTTGCCCCACTAAGAACATTCCCATAAAGCCAACCTTTCAGTCCAATGTGCCCTCGCCATAAAAGTTGGAGAAAGAAGGGTGAAAAAAATCCAGGGTGGGCACTGCAGACCTTTGTGTGAATAGGAGGAGATGCTGTGCCCACATTTATGGAGGGGGCGAGTCCCATTGTTTCTTGCGCCAACTCACCTCCATGGCTATGGTGGGTAGAGTCATTCCAGCGTCAAAAGGGATGAGCAAAGATGGCGACCACATAATAAGTCTGCAGTACCTCCCTCCTCCTTATCCGAAGAAAAAGCAGTCTCGCCTTTAGAACAAGACAAGTAATTGGATATCCTTCCTTGTCAAAAGGTCTCTTTGAAGCTCTTGATTGGAGGTGCTGTAATCAAATCATTCAAGACTTGAATGTTGGGATCGGGCGATATTTCAATACTAGTCACCACCTTCCCAGGACGGGCTTGCCTGATCCTACTTTGGTTTTGTGAAACGATGAAGCGCAAGCATATTGCTCTCGATCGAATTAGTCTTAGAAATTGTAATAATTGCACATGTCTGGAGGGTATGTACACCCCATTATTCAGCCAAGAGAATTTCAGTAAGGAGTATTTTAGACCCTAAAACGAAAGTTGGGGAAACAGAGAGCACATGAGGAGATGGCTGTCTGCTTTGGTCCAATTGAGAGTAAGAAATAGAGTATGGAGGGGAGTCTCCGGTGCATGGAACGATTCTGCCCACCGTGGGGCAGGTGGTCGAGGCTTTGATGGTGCAAGAATACAGATAAAAGGAGTCATTCATTTCTAATGCCAACATATATGGAAATGTTAGGTACTTTCTCATCCGATGACTTGATTGGCCATATCATATATATTTTATTCAAAAACGGAAAAAAAATAAAGCATCTTATCTTATCTTATCCAATCGAGGTAAATCATAATTGATGTGGCGCAGAATGAATATGATGAATATTTTTGTTAAGTATGCTAGACATACAATTCCTAGCCTGCGGATGTTTTTTTCTACTGACTTCAAATCAAATGTATTGAGTCTATGTTTTCATTGTTTCAAATGTCCGGGCATGTGGCTGGCAAAAGTTGGATTAGAGGACAATCCCAGAATCTGTGTGAAGGAATTGGTGAGGTGGAGCCCGCAAGAGATAAAACAAAGGTGGACCCTACATGCATGGCTTTGTGACTATGATTGAAGCTGCTAGTGCTAGGGTTGTGTTGATTTACATTGCCATAAAACGAGAAGAGCCAGAGAAGAATTCTTCTGTCCTTCGGTTTGTATACAAACTCGGCTCCTCTCATGTCTGTCTCGGCCCAGGCATAGGAAAGGCTCTGCATCTTTTCATAATCACCAGAGAGAGAGAGAGAGAGATGGAGATGAAGCAATCATCTAAGTTCAAGAGGGTATGTGT